>OZ007498.1:25589204-26789204 GCA_963931805.1 Microdon myrmicae
TTTTTCTACATAGTCTCTTTGTAACTCTACACACTTCTCCCAGCGATGCTCCCATCTCTCTAACCAGTCCAAATCGTACGGGGCGTTTTTCTCTGCAAAACAACTGTTCACGAAGGTAATTGCCTCCCCATTTCACGAAAATCTCTGTCCTCCGAGCGCAATTTTTAGATTAGGGAAGAAAAAGAAGTCGCTTGGGGCTACTTCTGGTGAGTAAGGCAGATGGTCAAGCAGTTCAAACTGTAATTCGAGGATTTTCGCCATGGCAACCGCTGAGGTGTTAAACGGCGTGGTGTCTTGGTGAGACAAGATTTTCTTTTTCTGCAAATGTGGCCGTTTTTCCGCAATTTTTGCTTTGAGTTGGCCAAGTAAGGATGCGTAGTATGCTCCTCTAATGGTTTTTCCTTTTTGAAGATAATCGATTACGATAACTCCATGACTATCCCCAAAAACAGTCGCTATCCCCTTCCCAGCCGAAAAAACAGTTTTTCCTTTTTTGGATTCCGATTCCCACTTTGCAGTCCACTGTTTTGGCAGTATTTTTGTTTCGGGCATATAATGGTGTATCCAAGTTCACTGACAGTAATTAATCGGCGCCAAAACTCGGATTTATTGTGCCAAAACTGTGCCAACGAGCGTTGGAAATTTTCATTCGAACACGATTTTGGTCTAACGCGAGCAAACGCGGCACCCAATACGAGGACAGCTTCTCATGCCTAAATCTTGATTTAATATGTGACAAACACGTTCTTTGGACATTTTCATAGCCTCTGCTATCTCTCTCAGTTTAATTCGGCGGTCGTCTAGCACCATTTGATGAACTTTAGCGATGTTATCGCCAGTTATTGCAGTTTTTGGACGTCCCGAATGTTCATCGTCTCCCAAGCTCTCACGGCCACGTTTTAATTCAGCTGCCCAAAATTTCACGGTGGTAAATAATGGTGCAGAGTCCGCATGCACAGAGTCCAACTTATCTTTGATATGCGTAGGCGTGTGCGGCTAATTGTTAATTGTTAAGTTTTAGTTTACCCTTACCTTCTAGGGTGGACGTCTGTTCCAGGTGGAGGTGTGGGGGCGGCGTAATGGAAGTACGCGGCCTCTTTAGTGGGAGCCTCCCCGATGAGCCGATCTCCTAACGCAAGTTCCTTCCGCTTGCTTGTTTCCGGAGTTAGTCCACCACGGGGGATGGACTTCCTTGTTAGCAGTGGTGCCGACAGGGTTGGCCGTCTTGGAGAAATGGATCAACAGTTGATGAGTGAGCATACCCGCAATCGTTTTTTATTTCGCAAATAAAAGGTCTTTTGGGATTTATTTACTTTGACTTTGTTTATTTGGTATAACTTGATTTTATAATATTCGGCCGTAACTTGGACCAACTGGATTCCGACTGATCACGAATCCAAAATGTGCCGCCTTTTATACTCTGTGGCGACAGAGATTGGTTAAACATGTTATTTGAAAATTCCAAGAAGCACAAACAAGATTTTGTGTGCTTCAATTGGAATGGGATTCTGGGAAGCGGATAGGAATTTGGTTGAACAAATTCCCGGAAGGAGAGATTATGAAACGCATTTAGTATTAGTCATTTCATAATGTTAATGGTTATAGGCAATTGAATCAACGCACGACAAATGGACTTTCGGTTAAATTTGTCTTGCATATGATTCATTGGGGAACATGATTGGGATTGTGGTTGACGAATTTCGCGGAAGACACAACCATGAAATGCATTTGAAGATACGCATTTCATTATGTTTCTGGCGCAAGACTAATGACCTTGCCCGGAAAACACAAATCATTATGGAAAATTTAACAAGCCTGAGGACTTGCTAAATAAAGCCAAGACCGGTTCTCGGTTGTAGTGGCGATGATGATGATGATGATTTCATTATGTTATATTTTTTTATAATAAAATTTAATGACAGCTCGATACTCAATTTTGTCCATTTTCACAAAAATATTCACATCGACTCAAATTGGGGAAATAGCATATCCAACACGAGAGGAAATCAACTAGCTAGTTGGCTAGATCAACATCACATTGAATATAAAGTTGACCTGCTAGCTACAGAATATCCTTCTTTCCCCAGAGGGGGCTCGTTCCTCGATATTATGCTTATTGACACACGCCTTAAACATACACATACTAACAGACAAAATATAAACTGCCTACGCACAATTGAGTATGACAGCGATCATTGTGCATTATCAATATTGATAAAAACACCAAGAGAAGTTATGGAACTTGGTGAATGTATGATACCGCAACCCTATAACTATTGGGGTATGTGATGGACGCGTTTCACGAGAACCTTAACAAGAGAAATTCGCTTAAAAGACATTAACCCTCCTACCAACAGAAACATACCCAACGATGACATCGACAAATACATACAAAAAATGGACGAAACCATAAAACAAACTATGGACAAAACAATACCAAAAACCACACCTACGGACAACATGAACATGTACCGAAACGCCACAATCAACGCACTCCACAGAAAAAAAAGTAGACTTCTGTCGCAACTAAAACTACGGTACAGACGATTTATTGATAGGCACGACCAGGAGATAATATCACTGAAGTCCAGATTAAAAAATCTCCAACAGCTGATAAAAGCCAACTATAGGCTATCAGCAAATTTGTATTGGAACAACAAAGTTCGGGCGGTAAAATCCAACAACCCTAGTATGTTTCCGCAAATTAATAAAATATTTAGACGAAGTAATGAAAACGAGATTCAGTGTCTCCAAATACCACGAATTGACGAAAACCAACGAATGCTGGCAAATATAGGCATAGACACAAACAACGCCATCCTAAATGACGAAGTTTTTGTGTTTGAAGATCCCTTGGAAAAAGTGAATGTTGTAGGGGCCGTCTTTCAAGAACTGTACAAGGCAAATGAAGTAATTCGTCGCAACCATAGCTTGGAAGATAGAGTTTTACTGAATTATGGTCATCTTCGAAATGATGTTTCACAGTGGCGATCAGAAAACCATGGTTTTAACGAATTCAGTAATGAAAATACGGCAAACGCCGAGATTACTGTCGAAAGCGCCAACAGTCTTTTGATCACTAGTGAAGACATCCATGGCGTCTTTGCATCATTAAGAAACAAAAAATCAGTTGGAATCGATGGAGTACCCAATATCGTACTAAAACATCTTCCTCCAATCGCAATGGACATATATGCAGTATTGTTTAACAACGCTTTGAACAACGCACACTATCCAGTACGTTGGAAAACGGCCATCATCCAACCGCTACCAAAAAAAGGGAAAGATAGAACAAACCCAAAAAATCTGCGATCGATCAGTTTGTTACCGAGTATCAGTAAAGTATTCGAAAAGGTTCTAAACAAGGCTCTACTTAAATGGGTTGAGGACAATAATATTATTCCAAATAACCAGTTTGGTTTTAAAGCTGGTCATGAAACCACACATGCCGCAGCTAAACTGGTTTCAGACATTCAGTGGAATAAAAATCTGAAACAGTGTACAGGTGCCTGTTTGATTGACTTGGAGAGGGCCTTCGACACCGTTTGGTGAGAAGGGTTATATTACAAGCTAATGAGACTAGGTATTCATAGACCACTACTGTATATACTATACGACATGTTGAATGAAAGGAAATTCATCGTCAAAAGTGGCAATGTGACCTCCAACATTACTTACAATATAGAAAACGGTCTGCAACAGGGAGCAGTGTTATCTCCGATCCTTTTTAATATTTACACTAGCGACCTGGTAAGGTCTCTTCATCAGGCTATTGCGTATGCAGACGATCTGATAATATATAGAACAGCACCAAAAATTGAAATCATTAACGGATTATTACAAGGGGATTTCAATGATATTCAGCGATACTGCGACAACTGGAAACTCAAAATCAATATCCAGAAGTGTGAAACCATCCTCTTTAGAACACCACTGGCTCAAGCTAACAGAGATACCAGAATAAACTGGCGAAAGCTAGCTATTATGGGACCACACCAACAAACACTGGAAACCAAAACCGTAGTCAAATACTTAGGCATCTGGCTGGATCAGTATCTATATTTTAACAAACATGTGGAAGCTGCCCTAGCCAGGGCAAAGAAAGCTTACGCTATGACAAGAAGACTGTTTCATAGTAGTCAACTTGACAGCAGAGTTAAAGTTATATGCTACATGGCTCTCATCAGACCGATGATCATATATGGATGCCCAGTGTGGTTTAATGTGGCACCTACCTTAATGGAAAAGATTCGGATTTTTGAGAGGCAATGCCTCAGGACGTGCCTTAAGTTACATCGGACTCTTGAATCCGATCACAAAAAATATTATCCCAATGAAGCGTTGTACAGTGGGGCCAATATAAACAGAGTGGATAACTTTATGATCAAGCTGATCCGAGGGCATATTGCGAGATCAATGAGCTCACAGAACGATTTGATTTTTGGTGCATATTACCCAAACAATATGTATTATGAGGTGGTACGTCGCAATGGCTTTATTCCACCAGAAGCATTCCTTAGTCTTGACATGAACGGCCTCATACAAAATGAATCCGCTATACCGTTGATTTATCACGTGCGTCGGTCGGGTATAGATAAACGAATATGTTTTAATCGAGAGGTTGCGCACACTAATGAAGAGAGCCTGCAGTTCAGTACGGCAGTAGCACAGAGAGACCGAAAAGACGCGAATAAGCAACACCAGAGATTTTGGTGGCTAAGTGGCAATTAAAACCCTGTTTCCTTATAAAACTAAAGAAATAATAATAATAATAATTAAAAAAAAAAAAAAAAAAAAAAAACCCGACAAACAACGGAAAGCTTACATAGATTTAGCAATTCGAAAATTTAGTTTTTATGTTAGGTTTAGAATAGAGTTAAGTTAAACAAAAAAAAAAAAAAAAAAAAAAAAAAAATCTATAGATAGTTTAGTATTTAAGTTAGATATAAGGTAAAAACAATAACAAGAACAAAGTTTTTTCTTTTCTTCATTTTCTTTGTATCCAATTAAGTTCCCTAAAAATTCATGTAAACAAAATAACCATAATGTCGAAAGACAAATTTTCATGCTTTAAGCGTATGCATGTAACTTAGAGAGTCCGCAAGGGACCAGTAAGGTAAGAAATAAGACAACATAAGCTAGAGTTTAATCATTTTTGTCTAGCAAGTAAGTAAATTATAATAATAGGAAGAAATAAAAAATGATATCTATAAAAAAAAAAAAAAAAAAAAAAAAATTCACATCGACTCACTCGAACGACTGTCAAATAAAAACTACGCGTCCAAAATTGCAGACATTGTGGTGAGTAACTGCCAAAAGATGCACAACTACATTCATTAGCTTTTGTTGAGGAGTTCTGCTTTGTTCATATTGAGATCGGAAACTTCTCAGTTAATCCATGTAGACTTACGAATTACCTTAAAAACTAAGGCATGTGGGTTGGGGGTGGGGTACTAACTGTAAAGTAATTTAAAAACTGGAATGGGGAACTAAACAAAGATGGATAGAATAATAGTCTAAGTGGTAGGACAGGGAAGGACGAGGATAAGCCGGGTGCTGGGGTGTGAGTATGAGTGCGGGCTGTGAGAGTGTAGGCCGTACGTGGGGAGGGTTCATGGGGGCTAGGAGAGGAGACGATGTTTGAGAGCGGGAGAGGTGGGATTGAAGTCAAAGAAGATGGGGTGAGAGTTTGCCCACCTCTGCATTCGGGAAGTGGGTTCATTAGAGTCGTAAGAGGAGTGATGGGCGGGCAAATAGCAGAGACCGGGGTTTCGCAGGTTTCGGGGATGTGCGGAAAATGTGATGGAGGAGAGCAGACTTGGGCAGTTGATTGAACGTGAGAGTAGACGGTGGATGAAGAGAATGTCGGCATGAATTCTGCGCTCTTCAAGTGTGTTAAGGTCAATTAGCCGAAGACGGCTCGTGTATGGGGGTAGAATCAAAGGATTTTCCGAATTCAATTCTCGGAGGGCAAATCACAAAAAACGACGTTCCACGCATTCGACCCCGTGAATTTGGGACGAGTAGTGAGGAGACCAAACCCGACTAGTATATTCAAAAAGGGGACGGACAAAGGCTATATAGAGCCATCCGGAAACGTAGGGATGAGAGAATTCTTTTGACCAGCGTTTCACAAAACCAAGGACAGAGTTGGCCCTGGGGACAATGTCACCAATATGTGGGGCGAAGTTAAGCTCCCTATCACATAAGATGCCAAGGTCACGAATCGTATGTGCAGGTGATATCTGTTGGTTGAGTACGACATAGGAACGTCACGGGAAGGGGGATCGTTTACGGGAGAAGGTGATTGAGTGACACTTGGCAATATTTAGTTCGAGGCAGTTATTTTGGCACCAAGAGATCCATTTGGAGAAGTGAGGAGTCGACAGAAGAGCGGGTCGTCTTGAAGAGTTTAGTGTCGTCCGCGTATGGAGAAATGGAGGAGTCATTGATTCTGAAGTCTATATTATTAAAAGTAAGAATTAATAGACGGGGTCCAAGATGACTGTCCTGGGGAACCCCTGACGCGGAAAAAAAGAATTAAAGAGGGTGGATCTAAATCTGACACGGTATATTCGATCGTTAAGATAGGAAGAAATCCACTTAATCAATAGGGGTTCGAAGCCAAGGGAAGATAGCTTGGCGAATTATTGTGTTGTTCAAGTGTTCCGCCGAACACTGCTTGCCGCAGCGAAAACATAAACACGCAGAGCGAACGCGGTTACAAATGAAACACCAAAAAAATTGTTTTTGAACATTTATTTAATTGTTGTCGTGTATTATTTTTTGAATGTTATAAGTTTTTCTTATGAAATAAGTGACAAGCAATTTATTGAAAAAAAAGGTACCGGTCGTATCTGCAAACACATCGTATGCGATAACAAAAAAATATGAACGATCGAAACACACTTAATTCCATTACTTTCCGACACACGTTAATTTCATTTTTTTTCCGACACACGTTACTTTCGTTTTTTTTTTTTAATTTTTCTGTGCGGACCGCCCTCCTTGGAGGGTTTCTCTGTGACGTACTATCAACCTCCGCGGTGGGGTTCTCTGTCCTGCTGCTCGGTATAGACTTTTCGTCCCGGTGACGATCCAAATTAGACTGCCTGTCTGCCCACACAGATATCCAGATTCAAAACTGGTATCTGTATCTATACGGAAAAATTTCCCTATTTGCTCTGCTAACAAAATTTCTGAATCTCTGTTAGTAGCATGTTGTTACGTCCCAGGGGTAATTTCGGTGCCTGAAAAGGAAAAAATCAATCGACGCATACATTCTTCAACGTCATTATCACCATCCGTGGTGGTGATCGAAATAAGTTCGACGGCTGTCGATTTTATGCCACCTTTATTTGCACACAACATCTGGCGCGCAGAACGGAGATGATTGTTCGGGCGTACAGTCCGTGGTTGTTTGCCTTTTGTAAACATAACCGAAATCCATTAGATCCTTCTAATGGGTGTGAAATTCTACAAAGGAATCGTGGGACTGGAGTATTTCCTTTGTTGGCTTTATTCTCGTCAATATTCCAAATTATCTTGTTGAGATAATTACGGTTGCCTACAATTTGGCAGCGGATAGGCGATATGCTTTATTGCATGAAGTTGCCGTTTCTTTTGTTTGCCGATGAATTTGATGGTCTTTGTGGCAGACCACCCGCACGTGCATCCGTTGGTCGGCTAATTTACCGACGATAGCGATTCCTTGTAACGTCGTGCAGATGTGCAGGATTTCAGATTGTGCAGTGCTGGTGTGCGGCGCATTTCAATCTTTGGGAAAAAGATGAATGGATGCTTTTACCTTTGAGAGAGAGAGATCTTTTATTTCGTAATAATATTTTCAAAAAAAAAGTCTGTGACCGCACATTTTACAATTCAGAGATTTGATAAGTTATATCTTACAACTGAAACATTATCTTGGATAAAGAAAAGAAAAATATGTATAATTAATAATTAAAAGAATAAATCGAAGGAAAATACGAAAAAGAAAAACCTTCATTTAAAAAAAAAAAAAATAAAAAAAAAAAATAATAAAAAAAAATAAAACCAAAAATAAATAATATAAAATGTAAATTTTTACATGAAATTATGACCTTTGTTTCAGGTATGCTACAATCGTTCAGTTCCTTGCTTCGTTTTATATCGGGTTCGCATTTTGCAGCTTCCTATGACCCTTGTTACAGGTATGATTAGGAGCTTTGGGACACGTGTCTGTGGGCACGTGTAATGATAAGGTAAGTATGTTCCTTGAAGGGTAGGAACCTTACTTGGGTGAAATTGTGTGTTCGTAGAACGCTACAATAGCTTAAAGAAGATATGGTCATGTGAAATTTGGTCGAAGGCCTTTCTGAAATTGGTTCCGATTACATCGACTTCGTTGCCGTTCTCTAAAGCACGAAGAGCGTGTGATAAGAATTCAACTAGATTGGTGGTGGTCGACCTACCCGCAAGGAAACCGCGCTGGTTGGGTGAGCTGATGGATTTGCAGCGGAAACATAACGTGTTGTAAAGAATGCCTTCGAACAATTTTGGAATATCTGGCAGTTTGACGTTCGGAGGATAGTTACTAATATCCTTTTTAGGCATAAGACATCAGAGGGGGTATATGGGGGTGATAAAAGAGGATTTCAAAATATTTGGGAAGAAACCTTGTATACGGGATAGATTGAATATCTTTGATAGCGGAAGAGAAAGAGAAGAGGAACATTTTTTTAAAAGGCCAGCCGGAAGTCGATCAGGTCTCATTTTTCTTCAACTAGGTGATGCTAAAAAAATTTTAAAAATAAAGGGGCCAAGGGAGAATTCGGGCAGTTCTTTGAAGTAAGAGCGGTTAGGCTCGAAAGAGTTGTCCGTGAAGGGATTTTTAAAGAAAGAAGCAACAATATTGGCAATAGTTTGTGGGTCGGTTGAAGTAATCATGTCATAGGAAAGGGAGTTGCGATAGACGTCAGATTTACGTTTGTAGTTAATAAAGTGGAAGAAAAATTTGGGGTAATTTATCAGGTTGTTTTGTGTTTTTGTGAGATAATTGTGGTAAAGCGAGTTTTAAAACTCGGTGTATTTATAAAAGGAACCGAGAAAGTTGGAGTAGTCAAAGGAAGAGCGTGATCTTAGGAAAATGTTCCACAAATTATTCTTATTGTTCCGAAGAGTACGGAGTTTGCGGTTGTACCATGGAGGCGATGAAACCGATGCCCTCTGTCGAGAATAAGGGGCAAAGAGGGAAATGGCATTGTATATTTCCTCATGGGTAGTAGCAGTAGCTTCTTCTACCTCTAGGTGATCAAAGCGATATGCGATTCTGCTAAGATGCTCAGTTAATAGGCGAAAGTTAGCTTTGTGGAAGTTGTAGGAAATGTTGACGTGGGTTGGTAAGGCTTGGGATAAGCTGTAACGATAACGAGATTCGAGAAACGGGGGGTGGTAATTGTCGATGGTGAGGAGGGCGTGGCGACTAAGGGCAACTGAGGAATTATAGGGGTCTGTTGTAAACACAAGCTCAAGTTGCCTCTTCATAACCAAATCAATATACCAATCAAAACATTCAGAATCACTACAGTCGATATTATTAGAACACGTTATGTCGCTTACCTTATTCTGACTCTCGCACACCGCGGTATAATGTTTTTTTTCTGTTACAAAGATTACGGCGTTTACCGTACGCTAAACATTTGCCATACCCATGTTCTCTATTACAGTATTCGCACTTTGTACCATGTGATCTACCCTGTCTTTCTAACCTCAAATTGGATACATTCGATCTTCATGATAAATGTTCTTCTTATATTTATGCTTAGCTTGAGGTACTTCGTCCACGATTCCATTCAGGACGCTTTCTAGCATTATTATCGCCTGCGATGTGGTTATCTCTGTAACACGGCAATACTCTTTAGCCTTGTCCAGTGTCAATCCATCGATTCTCAAAAGTTTTCCTTGCAGATTTTGGTCGCCAGTTCCAATAATTATTCGATCTCGCAACATTGATTTCTTCTGGTCGCAAAATTACAACCCTCTGCTAATCTGGTGATGTCAGCCATGAATTGGTCAAACGCTTCACTTTCCTTTTGTGAACGTGTGTAAAAATAAATACTGTTCGTAGACCTCGTTCGTGCGTGGGTTGCCGTATTCCTCGAATTTTACTATCACAGCATCAATCTTTTTTTTTCCTGAGAAGTTAACTAGAATGTTTTGAACAACTCAATAGCTGCCGGCACAGCTGAACAATCTAGCCAGCTGTACTTTGTCATCTTCTTTATTGCTTTTGGTTGTTGTGGCGAACACTGTGTACACTTGTTTAAATTTAGAAAAATCCTCTTTTAGGTTGCCTCCTACAACTAGAGGATCTGACTTATTAAATAAAATCCATTCTGTCTGTTTGTTATTACTTGCTTACACTGCATTTGCATTTAAGTAACCACTTCTACTTTTCACTTTACGCTATAACCGGCGGGGCTATGAGTGTATGGCTAGAATAAAACAACCTTTTGTTGTACCTTGTGATTATTGACGGATTCCCCACCCAAGATTGAGAGCTTATGACTTCTCCGTCGGTGGGTGTAACACATACACATACTATTAATGTACACAACAATCAGATGAATTTCTTTTGATGGAATGCGGAATGTAGGTCTATAGCGTTTGAAATAATAGTGAAGAAGAACGTGTGATTCGAACTGACGCTATGCCAGTTTGAATCACCAAAAATTGTACCTAAGCGTTACCCATCAGGCTAATGGCCATGTTTAGAATTTGATTTTTAAACTCAACTATACTCCACTGATGTGAATTGTTATGTTATCGCTAAGGTATACGGCTTTGATGTATTTTCTTATTCGATTTTTCCTTCGGTGCTCTTCACTATTTTGCTTGTGAATTGTGTGTGTATCTGTTAGAGTCGCCACAGAAGAATAATCTCCAGGACCGATTCCGCCCATGCGTTAAAATCGGAGTCTCCAAAGCACACCTCCGACCACGGAAAGGATGCGAAGATATCTCACAAACCGTCCCAGTTAGCAGCCCAATACTTCCATACATGGCGAGGTCACTTACATCGGTCATCCGTTTGAATTGTAAGCGATTGCGCGACCGATACCAAGCAATGATCTGAGCTCCCCAGTGCCGCAGCAACTTGCACGATATAAACGCTCGGCTCAGATGTCAAAAACAGATCCAGGGTGTTCGCATTATAATCTCGGGTGTCCGGCACTCGCGTAGGTTCCTCCAGGAGTTGAGTCACATTGCGACTAACAACGAACATCTCCGCTAGCCTTCCAGCCTCGTCGGTTCTGTTAGAATGTACCAACCAGCCGAAATTGTGCACATTAAAATGGACAAGGACGACAATTACAGAAGTCGGGTGGTTGATCTGTATCCAGTCGACGGTACGTGAAAGATGTTCGAAAACTGTCACTGGTCGGTCGTCATTGGCCAACGGTAAAGACAACAAAGAAATTTAACGGAATTCCCCAGCACGACATTCAACCACATGATGTACAAGTTATTGGGTTCTAACGTTTCCATCCTTTGGCAAGCTAGATCGGACCATTCTTTTCACAAGAATAAAGACTACACATCCCTTGAGCTCTAGGTTGTAATTCAAAGATTTATAAACTTTCCTCTCTTTATATACTCTTTGGACATGGCCATCGTCGCCATGTGCCATAGTGCAGCGGGCAGCTACTGTATGTGCTGCTATTGTGCCGTTTAATGCAATAAACGAAAGGCTATGCACTCTTCGCGTGCGAGGCAAGTTTAAGAACATAAGCCTCATAAACGTTCACGGAGCTACAGAGGACTCCCCTGGAGACGAAAAAGAAGAATACTATGAGAACGTCGGACGGGCCCTCAATGCCTGCCCAAGATACGATGTGAAAATCGTTCTTGGGGATTTGAATGCAAAAATAGTTCGGGAGCCGGTTTTCAGGCACTACACAGGTTCCCATAGTTTGCATGAGAACACTAATGACAAAGGGCTACGAGTCATCGAATTGGCAGCATCGAAAAACTTGGTCGTTGCAAGTATCAGGTTTCCGCGTAAAGATATCCACAAAGCCACCTGGGTATCACCTGATGGAGCCACTCGCAACCAAATTGACCACGTGCTGATAGATCGCCGCCACTCCTCGAGCCTGATGACGGTACGAACGTACCGAGGTGCCAACGTCGACTCGGATCATTGTCTTGTTGGTACAGTTTACCGAGCGTGGATTGTCTTACGGAGACGTATTACATCCGCGGATCAGGTACGAATCAACACGGATGCCTTACGCAATGAGAATACCAGCAACACCTTTGGTATGCGTTAAGACTCGCCCTCGAAAAGCTAGACGGAGGGAGAGTAAGTCCTGAGGCCAGAATGCCGGGCGTAGAAGAGAAATGGACACGCCTTAAGAATACTGTCATTAGTACTGCCAACTCTATCTTAGGCAGTAGTCGTAGAGATCGGAACGACTGGTTTGATGATGAGTGTAAACTAGCGACTGAACGTAAGAATGCTGCATACCGGGCAATGCAGCAGTCTCATCGGACGCGGATACGCGAGGAGAAATACAAAGAGTTCAGAAGATCTGAAAAAAGACTTCACAGACAAAAGAAAAGTGCCTGGGAAAAAAATCTTGTCTGTGAAATAGAGAAAAGTAGAGAGCGAGGTCCGCACCAGGCGCGGATGTTCTACCACATAATCCGCAGTATGACGCGGTACACACCACGCTGCAATTACTGCAAGGATAAAGAGGGTAATCTGATCACCGATCCTGAAGGCATTCTGGAGCGATGAGAAGTGCACTTCAATGAATTGCTAAATGGTCAGCTCACAAAAGAATTGGAGGCTCCACCAATGCAAGACCAAGACCAAATGCTGCCGCCACCAAGCTTTGAAGAAACATTAAAAGCCATTAGACAGCTGAAATCAAATAAAGCCCCTGGAGCTGATAGCATACCAGCCGAGCTGATCAAACAAGGAGGGACAGCGTTACATCACGCAATTCATGAGATCGTGGTGCACGTATGGGAGCCAGAGGAGATGCCGGGAGATCGGCGTCGCGGTATAATTTGCCCCCTACATAAGAAACGAGATATCACACTGTGCAGCAACTATAGGGGTATAACATTGCTGAGTACCGCCTATAAAATACTCTCCACTATCCTACAAGACCGGATATCCCCATACGCTAAAGTCATCATTGGTCAATATCAGTGTGACTTCATCCCAGGCAACTCAGTGGCTAATCAGGTGGTCACCCTTAGACAGGGGATGGAAAACTGTCTGGAATTTCATCATCATCATCGAAACTACAACCGCGATCCGGTCTTGGTTTTATTTATCAAATCTGAGGCTTGTTAAAGTTGCCAAAGTAGCTATCCAGCGGTGTCATGTGCAGACTGCATGTCAACTTGGATTGAACAGGGACAAGGATCGTCCTGGCCTTCGCCGGCTTGAAATCAATCAGAGAGCTTGCCCTGTATGTTTGCTCCCATTCCCACTGTATCGGTTCCGCCAAACCCCATGGCCCACTTACCTGAAAAACCCCCCATATCTGCAACTCAACTCCCATTGTCTCCCGCCAATGCAATCGCAGTGGCACCTGAAAATATTTCCTTTTCCAAGGACATTAATGCATACAAGCATTACATAAAATTCCTAAAAAGAATTGCATCTACAAGGCCATTCATACATTATCAATGCATCTCTGCATTAGCGACCGAATTTCCAATTAGTGTAGATTTTCACACTATAGTTCGATCCTGCCGTCACCATAGATGCCATGCATAATTGACACAGATGGTACACACAACCGTCATTGTGTATCCATCTAAATTACTTTCCCAAGACGTGCAACTATTGATTCAGTCGCAGGCACTTCTCGCGGAAATATATCTTTGTTTGAATCTTCAAACAATCACCGACACCACGTTTTGCCGTCGGATCGGATTCAATAGCATAAACACATGCAAACAAAAGAATCCGATTCTCCCAGTCGGCAGAGAGACGATATACGATCTCTATTGTATGAATTATCGCAATCCCTTTTAGCATCTAATGAGTGGCTGCTATTTAGACAGCTGACCCTCATGATCGAAAGATGTCTTAGGTCGTTTCCCCATTGTTCTTTTTTTCCTCGTTGAAGGTTCTATTTATCCTTGGCTAAACGCATCTATGAACATGGTGATGTGTACGAACACACACATACACCACCGCGTCCCCGAGATCGCCTTTCATTGGTCACTGGTCAAAGGAAATTTCATTTCCTTTTCACCACACCACCAAAAACTCACCCAAACGATTAAAAATCGTTGAGGCTTTTACCATCCGCTGACCGCCACGGTCATGCCGACTTCCGCTCTCCGCCGGCTGCGGAGACGCGATAATACACCGCGAGTCGAGTAAGCGCTAAAAAGTAAAAAGTCGTACAAGTAGTACACACCAGCCTTTATTATTTTTCTTGTACGTACGGGTCATCTTCAGTAATTTACATCAATGTTGTGCAGTGTTTGCAACCGCCATGTCGAATATTATATTTGCTGCAGTATCCTATAATTGTATTTCTCCTTTAATATAACAATAAAACTAAATAAAAGAAATATTGCATTTCATTGTTCCTGTGTCAGCTCGGTTGTGAAGATAAAACATTTTTATCATTTCTGTTCTTCTTGGTGAACGGTTTGCTGCGTTGCTCGGTGTTTTGTGTCCAGTGAACTCATGGTGGAGAATCTTTGTACAACCTGTGCCAATGCCGGCACCAAGGCGAAGATTTACCCCACAGCTTTACTTGGGATTCATCTGATACTTTACGTCTCGAGAGGGTGATGAAAAGTAATGTAACGTTGGCCGGCCAGGATGCACTGCTGCCCACATAGGTTGTAGAACTTTTAACCACAGCGGATCTCCAAAACAAACTTCTTTGTTCGGCTTTCCTTTTTTTCCTTTATTTAGATTCACTTTTGGTCGAGGTCTTATTTACACTCACTGGCACTTCTGCAGGTTCTCGACCTTGGCTAAACTCTCAATTTATTTACGCGTTCCAATAAGGGTTCAATTCGATTTACTAACACTCCTTCATTTGGAGAGATTTGTCGTTTTCTTTTGACACTGACGCGCGCACAAAAGTGGTTTTTAAAGTACCCTTAAATGCCAGAGCACAGTACGAGCGGATGGAAAGGAAGTGGGAAAGGAAAGGAGGTATCGATGCATATTGGTCTTGAATGCCTGTACATCACAGCGATCAGGAAACACATGATCAGGTAGAGCATTCCACATTCGTGTGGTTCGGCTAAAGAATGACTGTCTATGTTTATTTGTGCGCCTCAAGTTCACTTTCAACGTGAACTGATGCACATTCACAGATTGGCGGGTGTATATAATTTTGTATTCACAACACTTTCCGTTGTTCGCCTCGGATGATCTTCTGTTTTCGATTTTCTTTGTTCTCTAAATATTGATTTAATTCCTTGCTCAGAGATTCTTTTATTCTATACGATTGATATGTTAGATCTTACCTTCCATAAGATCAGCAGAGGGTTGATCTTTGTTTGCTTTTTTGCTGTCACCGATCACCCGTTATCAGTTGACAAATCGCGAATGTACTAGAATTCCCCGAGACAATTCTCAGCTGATATAATTTGGAAATTCGCAGCATGATGTTAAATCCGAAGTTTCCCACTTCATAGCACCCTGCCAATTTTCAGTATCTGCCGATTTGAGAGCTTCCTGGCATGTCAGAGGCTCTGGTTTCTCAGCCACAAAATTATGTGCATTTATTAAGGCTATCATCTGACAGTTATGCGCATACAATGGTAACATTGTATTAAACATTTTACTGAGAAAATAGTTACTTGTATATTTACTACTTATACGACTCTGCGACTGCATCCGAATTCGGGTTAAGTGTTCAGACTCATATCACGATTATATTACATAGTAGCTAAATTATAAGTGGAAAAATGAATATATTAAACAGTTGCAATGGTCGCTTGTTGTGGTGCTTCAAACTCCGGAAACTTTATCCATGTCACCATACAACAAATCCATTCAAGAATATGTACACGATAAAAAATCCCCACTCAATGACAAATTCATGTCATAAAGCTCATCCACAGTTCGTTAAATTTGTAAATAGGGGAAACACTAAAAGTTATCTAACAGAAAGATAAAATATTCATAACCCACCATGCCGTTTCATGAGTAAAGGACTCTTTCACTCTTGTGTGACTTGTTTCTATGGTCCTCATCAAATCCAATGAATCACATGTTCAAAGGAAGCATAAGCGGTTCTCGAATAATCCGATGTCACATTGAACCTCCCCGCTTATCAATAACTTATCGAACACCAATAAAACAGAAGTGTCAGTATTTTATGTCACTCCTGGTAATATCCTGCTCACACTGATAACCATAAGGTCTTTTCAATAAATTTGTAGTTAGTCCTCGAAATATGTAATCCAACACGATTGGCAATTTCACAGCACCCGCCATTTGAATTCGCTTCACCCAGACCATGTTAAGCATCTCCCACGTGATAAAGGAACTTGTCAACCATGAATACACCAATAAGGACAATAAAATTATGGAAAAGCTATAACATTGCACTTAAATATCACAGAGTCAACTGGCGCCAAATGCGGATTGCGGAGTGGTATCCTGGAGGAAGAGTCACCACTAGGAAATTGTGTGCCCAATTGTGTGACGAATTGTTGAACATAAATTACTATTCTCGGTGGCCCGAGGACATTGCAGCCGTCCAAGGTATTGAACAATATTGAACCAACCCATCCAAAGTGGTGATCCCGATGCATTGATTGATTGACTTCCACGGCAAAAAGGGCAATTTGCTGAGTGTGTTCAGTTTCCCATTGACCCGTTTGATGTTTATTCATATTCACAACTTCAATAGCCCCTAGTATCTATTCGGATTTACTTCGATGGATCCTATTTTGCTGGCTTCGTCTTCGTCAGTTGGGCAATCATTTTGGGGGTGTTAAAACGGACTTAACGAGTAAAATTGATTTCTGTTTGCTAACTTATCCTTAGTAACAAACACAAACACAAAGGCCTGTTTTGTAATGCAAATACGGAAGCAGAACACGTGCGAGGACAACAACCGGCAGGCAAGTCGATGCCCCCTTTAGGGGTTTCAGTCAAGAAGGTACGAAAGTAAATAACATTTGATTTTGTTTACAGCGCCTCTAAAGTTGATTTGTTTAACTGAACGATAAATCATCCGAGGAATTAGATTGCCTCAGGGCAGGGACACATCTTGGCAGCATTTAAAATTATTCCAATGAACAATCAAGGGTTCATTAGTGGCGTTTCGGTTGATGTGCGAGGCGATGGCAAGAACTCTCCGACAGAAGAAGATGAAAACTCAAGGAAAGATACAGGTCGGACGATTTGGTAACTGTCTTCAACATTGAAAAAACACAAATTAAATTTTTTCACCGAATTTTACAGCAGTGTATATTAAGAGGCACAGCTGCCACAACATTACAGTCTCATCATTTGAACCTGCGTAAGCAACTGCAATCTTTTTATCATCACAGTCACCGACGCAACAATGTTTTTTTTTTGGTTATTATGCTGCCTATTAGGATGCATAAATACTTAATCGTACACTTTATGTGACGCGCAAAATCAACAATTTAATATATTATTCTGAGCGGCGCACTTGATTCTCTACCAAACATAAGGGTCCACTTTCTTACTAGGTATAATATTGCGAAAGCTAGTCTTTTCTCTAAACTTAGACTTACAAATGCCGTTTTTATCAACTTTGAATCCCACAATAAAGTTTTTGTAACGTAGATTAATTCGCATCGGAGTGCAGGCACCAAATAGTAATGAGTAGTAATACATTAATGACTCTAATTTAAATGGTTGATGCTTATAAAATATAATACTATACTTTTTTTTTCTTATGGTTATTATGCTTTATTATTAATGTTACATTCCTAACATTCAACATTATCGCTCTCAGTCATCTTCCCGACGACGTCCATCATCATCTGGTTTACTCAGATCATGAGAGATTTTCACCCCTGAGGCGAGCTATTCGTATCTGCCTTTTTGAGTCCTTTATATTTCTGGATGTACAGTGCAGAATCGAACTACTTCTGCTTCTAATACTTTAAGATATCTAGCTATTCTTCCCAAGACGACATTGTAGTCCTGGGCGATTTCAATCTCCCCCATCTCCAATGGTCGTTGTCTGACGATGAGTCCCACTATATCTCTAGCCCCTCCACTACCAAGGAGTGTCTCTTAATAGACAACCTCACTGACTCTAGCCTTTACCAAGTCAGCAATATCCTAAATCATCTGGGCAGACAACTCGACCTAGTGTTCACGACAGACCCCTGCAACTCTTCAGTTACCCCTAGTCCCCACATCCTCTCAACCATTGACAACCACCACCCCCCACTTCTCTTATCCGTATTCCGCGACCACCCAGCCCACAGCACACCCACTCCCCTCCCCTGCCAATATTCTTTCAATTTCCGAAAAGCCAATTTCCGGCGCATAAATGAGTACCTCAGCAATACCTTACCCCGCTTAAATGATATTAGTGTTGAGGTCGCTACAGCCTCACTCTACACAGTAATCTTCAACGCCATATCCCTATTTGTCCCTTATTCCCGAAACAGGTTATTATTCTCATCGCCCCCTTGGTATAACCGCAGACTCCGCACACTCCGTAACAAGAGAAATAAGTTGTGGAGCATTTTCTTAAATACGCGTTCTCCTCTGGACTATTCCAACTATCTCGGTTACTTTTACCAATTCACCGAGCTTTATAGCTCCCTTTACCACAATTACCTTGCCAAAGCCCAACTGAACCTGATCAATGACCCCAAATCCTTCTACCACTTTATCAACTATAAACGGAAATCACATGCCTATCCCAATTCTCTTTTCTACGACTCAACTACTTCATCTGACTCCCAAACCATAGCCAATCTTTTCGCGTCCTTCTTCAAACTATCCTTCACGGACGACTCGTTCGAGCCTAACCCCTCCTACTTTACTGGCATGTTTCAGTTCTCCCTTGGCCCGCTCATCCCTCTGCACATACAACAACACCAAGTTAAAGAAAAACTTGAACAACTTAAAGACGATTTCAGTCCCGGCCCAGACGGACTCCCTGCTATCTTCTTAAAAAAATGCTCCTCTTCTCTCACTCTCCCGCTCGCGTCAATCTTCAATCTATCCCTTGCACAAGGTCTATTTCCCGACTTTTGGAAATCCACCTACATAACCCCCATACATAAAAAGGGGCCTAAAATCGATATATCCAATTATCGTCCATTGCTAAGCTTTCGCACATTCCTAAACTGTTCGAAGGCCTTCTATACGAAGCGTTACGTTTTCGCTGCTCCTCCATCATCTCTCCTAACCAGCACGGCTTCCTCTCCGGCAGGTCCACTACTACCAACCTTGTAGAATTCACATCTCACACACTCCTTGCCCTAGAGAACGGCGATGAGGTTGATGTAGTCACTACCGACTTTAGCAAGGCCTTCGACAAGATTTCCCATAACCTCATTCTCTTTAAATTATCTTCCCTTGGTTTTGAACCGCTGTTGATTAAGTGGATCTCATCCTACCTTAACTCTCGAACCTGTCGGGTGCGATTTAGATCCACCCTCTCCGATCCTTTCTCTCCAACCTCAGGTGTCCTCCAGGGCAGTCATCTCGGCCCCCTACTATTTATCCTTACCATAAACGACATAGGTTCGAGCATCAATCACTCCCTCATCTCGCTTTACGCGGATGATACCAAAATCTTCAAGACAAACCGCTCTCCCCTTGACTCCCCACTTCTCCAATCGGATCTTGACAGCTTTTCGACATGGTGCCAAAATAACTGCCTAGATTTGAATATCGCCAAATGTCACACAATCACCTTCTCTCGGAAACGCTCCCCCTCCCAGCCACGTTCCTGTCTCTTGCTAGGCCAACCGATAACATCGGTTGAGTCAATTTGCGACCTGGACGACCTATGTGACAAGGAACTTAGATTTACCGCACATATCGATAACACAATCCTAAAAGCCAACGCCGCCCTTGGCTTTGTAAAACGCTGGTCGAAGGAATTCCTAAACCCCTACGTCACCCGATCCCTCTACACAACTTTTGTCCGGCCACTACTCGAATATGCCAGTCAGGTCTGGTCCCCGTATCAACAGTCTCACATTCGTAGGATCGAGGGCGTTCAACGTCGTTTTTTGCGCTTCGCCCTCCGTGGACTGAACTGGGAAAACCCACTCATTCTCCCACCATACACAGACCGGCTCCTTCTAATCAATCTTAACACGCTTGAAGAGCGCAGAATCCATGCTGACATCATCTTTATCCATCCCCTTCTGTCAGGTTCAATCAATTGCCCACGCTTGCTCTCCTCTTTATCATTTTATACAAACCCCCGTAATGTGCGGAACCCTCGTCTGTTTTACGTGCCCTCTCATCACACGTCTTACGGCGTTAACGAGCCCATCTCGCGTATGCTACGACATGCCAACTCTTTCCCCACCTCCTTTGATTTCAACCTCTCCACTCCTGCCCTCAAACGACGTCTCAGAATAAACCCGTCCTAACCCCACCCACCTCAATTTCAAATCTCTCCCCCAGCTCTCCAGCACCGCCCCTTACCACTGTGTAGACGTACCCCTCACTGTCACACCTCAAGCCCTCTTCTCCTTCCGTGTTTTTTTTTTCTTTTTTCTTCTTTTGTTTTTTTTTTAGTGGATATATATATATATTTTTTATTTATTTACTTTTTTTTTTTTTTTTTTTAACTACTCGTACTACTTTAGTTTTTAAGTTAGTCTGTAAGTTGTTATATTATATTAGCTTAAGTTGCTTGGATTAAGCCTAAATAAATAAATAAATAAGTGAAAGAACTTATAGTCGATAAAACTATGAGGCATATTGGGAATGCATATAGCAGATCAGTAATCTAATAGTGAGAAAGTAATTGCTGATTATAAATATTAGCCTTTCTTAGAATGACTTTGTGGCGGTTCTTTAATACATTCTCAAAGAACCGCCCATCCTCTTAAATTAACCACCTTCCAAACCCATAGTACTTACCAGCAATTAGGGGCAGCGTAAATTCCCCTGCAGCATGACACCTGAAAGTTAAACCTTATCAAAGCATGCATCACATTGAATTATTATATGAGCCGTACCATCTCTCCATCGGCTCGGCTTGTCAGCAATTATAATAGATAAATACTTGCTGGCCAAAGTATTTGTGGACACAGTGGTAGCCGATGGGTTTATAGCGTTTGAAATAATAGTGAAGAAGATCGTGTGATTCGAACTGACGCTATGACAGCTCGAATCACGAAAAAAATTTTACCTAAGCGTTACACATCCGGCTACTGACCGTGTTTAGAATTTGATTTCCAAACTCGACTATATTCCACTGATGTGAATTATTATTATTTATCGCTTGGTATACGGTTCTGATGTATTTTTCCTATTCGATTTTTTCGTTCGTGTTCTTCACTACATTTACCTGTGAATTGTGTGTATCTGTTAGAGTTGCCACACCGGTTTTGCTACGGTTCATAACCATTTATTGCCCCAGTTCCGAGGTTCGCAACACTTGCCACCAATTTCGTTTATCGGTTATCTACCGATCAAGGGATTTGCGCGCTAATATGATTCACCATAAACAATCATACCCCAGCCATGCCTACGATGACCCGCCTGAGATCTAAACTAAACATACAGTATCTCACTGTGCGTTTTGCTTACCCGCATATAAATCAAACATATAGCCATCCAGCCTGACGTTTTGCCGCCGTCGACGAGGTTTCTGCTGACTTATGTCAACAACATAATTTGCCTCCTTGTGCACCAGAGCCATATTACTAGATTGTATATTGCCTACATCGGTGTTTCCAAGGAATCTTAGGCAAATTCCATGACGGCCCCTTTTGTATCATAGGCACATCATATACATCATGTGTGCAACCATTTGATTTGTGAAATATCGTTTTTGTTTACTTTGAAACAAAAATCTATTTCAATCACCAGCATACATCACCAACGATGTATGGGTACATCGCCCCGACGATCGCACTTCTGTTTGATCAGGTGTCCACCGATCATCGTCCTCATCGCAGGGCATTGTACTTGTCCTATACGGACACATATAGAATCCTCCTTTATCTATGCAATTCGCGGGCATCGAACTGATTGAACCATCGGAGTCAGATATCAACCGCCCAACCGCACACACGTGCCCAGGACGTTGCGTTGTCGGAGTGACTAGAGTGGATTACGTTAAGTGTTCGATTCTCGTGTAGATACACCCGTTCCAGATGTCCGTATTTTGAAAATCGTTTTCCTTCCGAAATTAGTGTCTCCGTTGCTATTGCTGCCACGTGGCTTGACGCAATAAATAATTAAATGCAAATAATGTAAAATTAAATTGTAATCCCCGCGAGTGTTAATTTTGTATCGAGATCTCGCTTTGTATCGTGACCGGAAGGATTGTGAACTTATCTTATAAATAACACAAGAAGAACCTGACTCCATGGATTATGGAATTTAATGACATGGTGTTTAACTAGCAAAGGTCTACGTCAACAGTGTGTAGCGTTCTACGAACGCACAATTCCGCGCAGGTAAGGTTCCCACCTTCAAAGAACTTACTTACCTGAGAGCGTTGCACGCGCCCACAGACGCGTGTCCCAAAGTCCCACCATAGGGCCTGCAACTCGCAGCCAACGTTGAGACCGACACCAAAAAGCAAGGAACTGAACGTCCCCAAAGCTTTTAATGCCAAGCTCAACATTCGTAAGTCATCATACCTGAAACAAAAAAGAAACATTCAATCCGCCTGCGCCCATGAACATTCCATTGAATCGGCAATTTCAAACGTCTATGCAATGCAAAGTAGCCGACCAACGATGCACGTGCGGGTAGCTGCCATAAAGACCACCAAGTCTATCGGCAAACATAAAGAAACGGCAACCGTAATTATCTCAACGAGATAATTCAAATTGTATGAGGTTGAAAACCTACAAGGAAACTACTCCCATCCCACGATGTCTGTTTGTATTTCACACCCATTAGAAAGATCTAATGGATTTCGGGTGTATTGACAAAAGTCAAACAAAACCCATGAACCATGCATCCATGCAAATTGCAGGATATCTTTCGGCCTTAGCGCCAGATGTGTTATATAAATAAGGCGGCATACAATCGACAACCGTCGAACTTAATTTCGACCACCACCACTGATGGTGATAATGATGTTCGATGATGAGCGACTTTCTTCTTTCAGGAATGAAAAATCACCCCTGGGACGTGATAACATGCTGCTAACAGAAATTCGGAAGTTCTGTTAGCAGTGCAATTAGGGAAATCTTTCCGTGTAGATACAGATACCAGTTTGGAATCTGGATATCTGTGTGGGCAGACAGACAGTCTAATTGGGATCGTCACCGGGACGAGAGGGCTAATCGAACAGCCATATCGCGAAGTCTGTTTGAGAGCACCCGAGGAGGTCGAGAGGAAGTTACGAGGACTAGAGGGCGTACGTGCGTTACCAGTTTAGAATCGGTGGCAATTTACTCACCACAGCATAACTAAAAGAGAAGTCCGAGTACCGTCAGTGTGTTGTCGAGCCTCGAGTTCACTTAAACTAAAGTGATTAGTTTGAATCCGGCCTAGTGCGCAACTTAGACACAAAATAAAAGTACAAAATAAAACAATTCTTCTCGTGGTTTAATTGACATTGTTTTCGCTCCGTTCGTTTCTTTCGTTGTTTTGGAAGTAGTGTTCGGCGGAACACCCCAGTATCAACTAGAATACGCAATAAACAACCGCCAAAAGTGTGTTTTGCGAAACTTGTTCCTTCAATTAACCTTTTAACTTGTAAACAATTCAATGTGCGATAGAAACCGATTACAACCAGTGAATTCAATAAAAATAACTTTTTACGACCGAACAATTATACTCGTGTTTCGTTTTCTAATTCGTTTGTCTTCTCTTGGTGGTCGATCACTTTCGTCAGCTTTTGCGTCGGTGGTGTTTTTATGGAGCCCGCGTCCTTGCTGATGCCATCATAAAAACTACCCACAACTTCTCATAATGTTATAATCTTTTTTACTGACACTTGTTATCTGGCAGTTTTAGCTTGATTTAGAAATAAACTGATCGAAATTTTATTTACAGATGTTAGTGTGGTATCAATTTCAGCATGGAGTTCTGGCCCTGCGAGTAGGGTTATAGAATATACTGTCAGCTAGACCGGCTTATCGTAAGAGGCTGTGGGGGTTCTTCAAGGCGGCCGAAGAAACACCCGTCGTCCCAACCCAACTCCCCTTTCCCAACCTGCAAATATCGGTACCCATCATAAGCAGGTTGCCTGCATATAAGCTGTTCAAAGCTCACCGTCATCAGTTTTACCTGAAAAGATAAGCCCACGGCAAGATTACCATCTTGCCATGGCATCCAACTTGATCACCTAGAATAATGGCCGTTTGCTATTTTGCTATCGCATTAGCACCTACAACCTTTCACCCCGGGGCATGCTTGCATCCAACTCATCATGTCCTGAAATCTAATGCGGTTTTCTCATCATGTAAACGACAGCAACACCCGAACATGTCAATGCGCATAGCTGAGAAGCATTTCCCCATACACGTGCATGGCATGTTCACCCTTGCCTTATCGGCAGATCCATCGGTCGATCGTTCGACCGACAATCTATAGCACAGCCATTGCTGGCTACCTACAGAGAATTCAAGTGTTGTTTAATGTAAACACACACTCGACATATCGACCGATGAGACGTTAGCAATTTGAGCACAATCGAAGTGATGCTATATGCAGCAACCATGAGTAAACAAACAATGTTTCCATGTTCATTAGGTTTTCAATAGCTGTAACCAAATTTCCCATGATCGCCCACCAACCGATCATGGAATTGGACACGATCATGATTGTATTCAAACAATCATACCCATGATCATGCCCCTCGTTACTTTCTTCTAAAACAAACATGCTCCCATCGATTCTAGTCCCAAGCCATCGTGGGCAAAGTTTCTGTTGACTTAAAGTCAACAGAAAAAAATCTGTCCTCTATCGTACGGTGGTAATACACCCAGCTCCGTACACCGATCACCATATTTGACCAGCTGCATGTTTGTTTCTCCTTTCCTTCGCCCAACGCATGCTTCGTTTGTCTTTCTTTCCGAGGTAAAGACAATTAACTTATCTGGACGAAGGGCGAAAGAAAAATCGCTTTCCCCTCCGATGACATGCGTGGAAACCTATCCCACTCACCGAGGTTGGCTCAGGGTCGCCCAGCTCACGAGAGTCCGATTTTAACCGCCCAACTGCACGCACGTGCCGCAGTCGTGGAGTTTTGAGTCAGACCGTAACCACGGAACCACGCACACATACCGGGGACGTTGCGTGCCGAGTAGAAAATCCGCGCCATTATAATAATCTATATAACGAGAATTAAAAAAACCGAATCCTACTTTGTTAGTGTATACGTGAACAATAATTATAAAACAAACCGTCGTGAATGCAGCAAGTTGATAAACAATATAACATTTTGTTGGAGGTTCGTAACCAGTATATAAAACTACTCGTTGTACTTCATACGCCTAAATGCTAATGATTTGTGAATTGCAGTAAAGGCACAATATTGTTTTAATTGTACAGAATATTGAAGAAATAAATACATTAACATTCAAATTATACCAGTGTGTTTTCTTTGGAGAGCTATTGTGTCCGCTGTTGTGCTCTATTCCTAAACTAAAGGCCGAGTGGTATGTGTGGTTCCAAACGAAATACCACCTCATAAAGCTATAGGCTCCGTGAAATGGTCGGGAGAAACCCCTGGCCATCTTCTGGAACTCGGCTAGTGGTTCGACAAAAGGTTGGTTTAGGTGGTAAGATACCGCCCCTTCACGCTGTACATTCCGCGATACCACCTGGTGAAATCTGCGACTATGTTTCGAATGTATGGCTAATAGCCCGGGATGACACAGATATGCGTAATGATGATAGCTTGTGAGATAAAGAATTCCGGAGGTAAACTAGTTTCCCATTCGTATCTCCGGGGCGGACAGTGTTATATTTTTTGTATTTCACCACGGCAATGTTATTGTACTTTAGTTTTACTTACTTTATTTACCATCCACTTATTAGGCCTTTGTAAATAGGAGGTCAGGTTTGATCTTTAAGCAACGAGGAGAAGCAGTAAACTTCACCTTAT
The DNA here is from genome assembly GCA_963931805.1 of Microdon myrmicae. Classification (NCBI taxonomy): domain Eukaryota; kingdom Metazoa; phylum Arthropoda; class Insecta; order Diptera; family Syrphidae; genus Microdon; species Microdon myrmicae. Next base: position 25,615,451 of record OZ007498.1, read on the forward strand.
TGTTTTAAAACTTTAGTCATAAGCACTTTATTATACTCAATAACTCTTAATTGTTACTTATTATTACAAACATGTTAGTGTCTAATTTCAGTCAAATTTACCTCAATTATTATTACAAATATTGTAGAATTTATGTTCAGTCAAGTCCACCAATATTTAAACAGGAATTCTCCTTAAATTCTTTATTTTGTAATCTCGTTTCACTTATTATTACAAATACTGGAGTGTTTAATTATAGTCAAGTTCACCAATCTTTAAATAGGAATACTCCTTCAATTATTTTATTTTATAATCACGCTTTACATTTTAATCACGAACACCGGGAAATCGAACACTTACTTTGCTTTACAACCGACTTAAACCACTGGCACTTTAGTCGCTATGACCCATGTAATGGACCGTTCCGGTCAAAAATCCAAAACCAACTCCTTGGCCGTCTCGGTCAAGTATTAAAATGCCAATTCGTCTCTAATTTTTTTCTTTTTTAATTCCCCTCTTCTCGATTTCCTTTTCCCATCGGATGAAAATCTTTTCTTTTGTCCTGTAGATAAAATGATATCTCCTTTGTTCTGCCTGCGACCCATGGTCGTTTCTTTATCTTTCCCAAAATGGGATCGATAGAGGAAACACAAAGGAAAAATCAATAGCGCATCGTGCTAATGCACATTTATGATGCTTCATGTTGTTAAGCCCTTGGGTGAACGTGTAGGTCGTTTTATTGCGCCTGTTGTTTGTTTTAGCCGACTGGGCAAGGATCTCTTCTGTGGGAAATCGATCGGAAATACAGAGGGAAAAATCAATAGTGTAGAAGAAACAATGGCTCAACCCAAATTGATGCCGATCTTCGGAACCACAGTTGTGTCCGCGATGTTGTCTCCATCGGCAATGTCTTTGAAGTAACCACGGGTTTTAATCGCCACCTGTTTACATGCTGATTAGAAATTTGGAGGATTGCTGCTGTCAAGGATTGTTACTTCATATTAACCATCACGATGTACTTGACCTGGAAACAAGCGCAAACAACCCATACCTGCTATGTTATGTTGAGCCAGGACGATGACGATGATGGACTATCATCGTCATCGTCCTGGCTCTGCATAAATAGGTGCCAATGGAGAAAATTCGGTGATGACTCTCGGTAACCCTAACCACGGGTGCTACATCAATGCTTAGGATTTTTTAGATAATCATACGTCCGAGCCTTCACCAATCCCAAGGACATCTCTGGACTTTTTCAACCGAATGCACAAAGAGGCTCATCTCACCACGAGTACCGTTTACTAATGGTATCGGCGCCAGGAACTTACCATCAATATACAGTCCATTGCACATCAATCCAAGTAAGCCAAATTGTTTTTTAAACAAATTGTGTGACGTGAAAAACTCATTCTAGAATCAAGTGTAAACCCCAGGTATTTAATTTCGTTTAGGCTCTCAGCTAGAAAACAATGATCACTACATGTTAGATTATAACAGAAAGAGGGCAGAGAGAAACCACTTGGAGAAGTTTGTAAGATTAAGTTTACGGCATTCATGCGCATGGAAACACAGATTGGCTTTTAAGTCAAGTGAGGGAGACAAATTGAAGAGCATTAATTTAGTTTTAGAACTGATCACCAAACCGTGTTCAGCACACCAGTGTCTCAACAAATTTAAATCCCAGTTAAGGTCGGAGATCAAGTCAAGTGGAATACATAAACCATACGAGAAAGCAATAACTTCGACAAAAGCAGCTGGTGAGCCCCTGAAACCTAGAGAAAGCAGTGAATTAATGTAGACCAGAAAAAGGTCAGGACCTAAAACGGAGCCATGTGGAAAGCCTGGGTTAAGGATTCTTTTATCCCTCCTAACGTCATTTATTTACACTCGCTGCTACCTATTTTCAACATACGATCCAAACCAGTCGAGCATGAAGCCCCAAAACCAGTTTCTTCTGATTTCCTTAACAAATAAGTATCGTTGGCCATGCCGAGCGTCTTGGTAGTGTCAATAAACAGGACAGGCATACAGTTCTTTTTATCAAGGTGTAACAATATTTGAGAACAAAATTGCAGAAGGGCATTCTCAGCGGATTTACGTTCAAGAAAACAAAACCGTCTTGGACTGAAAAATCTAGTTTTTTCAAGAAATTTAATTATTCTTATTTTGATAAGATTTTCAAAAATTTTACAAAAACAAACTGCAGCGAGATGGGCCTATAGTTTCTGACCTCAGCAACAGAGCCTTCTTGAAAAGCTGAATGACGTCTGCAGGCTGTTGGGGACGATACGGTCCAACACACTTCGATTTAAAAAAAAGATAAAATATCTCTTAAGTATTTTATTTGATATTCCATTAGCTCCGCATGCATTTGAATTACGTAAAGTAGGAATAACTTTCAAAAGTTCAGCAGGAGTAAAGACGTATAAAGCAAACTACTACGCTGCAGCGGATCAGATCTCGCGTAAACGCTACTACAAGTGGAATACGACGAATAGACAATGCTCAGTTGAGGAGTACAGCCAATATTGGCGAAATAATTAATAAATGTGTCAGCAGCAGTTAATTGATTATACACTATAGAGTTTCTTGCGATGGAATGTCTAAGGGAAAGTTCGCGGGGATCAACGGGAAAATGTGCCTGGCAGAAGGTTGTTTTAGTCGGTCCAGAAGTATATTTTGAACATTTCAAATTACAACTTTGTTTAACAGTTCTCTTGCTATCTAAGGTTTAAGACCTTTGGGCAAATCTTTAGATGTGGGGGAAAGAAGAACAGAACGAGATATACCTAGCGAGAGTAGGGATGGAGATGGATAAGCATTAGCTGAGACACCATCAACATAAATATCTTCCCATGATTCATAGCATAATCTTCGCTTAAGGCCTAGGGGAGAATGAGAACAATTCCAACGTCTGGTTATGGCAATGGGATCGAAAAGCCCCGTCACCCAGTGATCACGCACTCGTTAATATCAACAAAACAAAGGCGCCCATAAATGTAATCAAGACAGCTTCCTGAGGCGGACCTATTGGGTTAATTAACAAAGCATACGAGACTGTGCGAAGCAAGTAATGACAGGTAATTTCATTTAATACTGAAATCACCCACGACAAATAAATTTTGGAAGTTATCTTTCGACAAGAAAATAGAAAGCTCATGGATAAAACTGCCAGCATTCATCGTTTGAAGTTTAGAGACGCAGAGGAACACAAATACAACCTGTCTAATTACGACTAAAACCCTTAAAACGTCTGCACTTGACATTTAAACGTGTAGAAGAAATCAATAAAATTGCAGTTCTCTCACACGAAACATCCAACTCCGTCCGAAGTATATCCTTCAATCGCCTTAGCAGCGAACTTGAAACCTGGCAAGGTATAATTAGATATCTCGAAGTCATAAATTTCAGAAAAAAAAAACGGTATTAGGAACACTGGCAAATGATGCTAGGTGAATGGCCAGGGATGGGAAATTTGTCTCCATACATCTAATATTCTGCTGTACAATAAAAAGTTTATCATTAAGAAAGGAAGTGTTAGGAAAATGATTACCACTAAATTAGAGGAGGAACAGTCATCAATCAAATCTAAATCAAAATTAATTAACATAGTCATAAAATTGTTCTGCACTCGTGTCGTGTTTGCGCAACCGAAATTTACCCCCTTTCCCAGTGTACTTCACCTTCTTTAGCAGAGCGTATGTGTATCTCGTAATGGAGTGGTTGATATAAATATTTGAACTCCAGCAGCTGCTTCTTTTGTTTCCATGTGGGGCCTCTATGCCAGCCGTCTGTGTTGATCTTATTTTCGTTTTTACCCATTGCGCTTCTTATACGTCACTTAATCGCTTCGTTGCTGAAACCTACGCAAATAGTCGACTTCTCGTGGGAGCAGTTGGATTTACTTCTCCTTACATAACACCTGTCAATGTCCTTTTCCGAAACTTCGACGGAGAGAGCCTTCGAGAAGTTCTTCTCGGCCGTCGTTAAGGCATTAGTTCCGTCAATGCTGGATAGACCAGTAATTTCCATGAATTCTCCAGGAGGCTTTATTGTTCCCAGTTCATCTTGCCCTCCAAAAAACAGATTTTAGATTTTAATTCCGTATTTTTGGTGCGTAATTTGCTTATTTGTAGCAAAAACATTTTTATTTTTATTTTATATAATTTTACTTCTCCCAGGAAAGACGAATCTATATCGCTGAATCAGCGCCCCGCTCTTTTTTTTCGACCGGTTCCATCAGTCAAGCTCCGAAAGATGCTTAAGGATTTCTCCTAACCGTTTCACGAAGCCTATAGTTTAATGGGATGGCATTGCACCGGGTAACTGGGCTTTGGGACCCTACCTATCATTCAGTAATTGTGACGAACTGCACAATAGCAAGAGTGGTCAGTTGAACCTAGGCTTGCACAATTAAACACAAGACACAACCTCCTTACTAATTCAGCCATTAAGACGGCAAAGCGGCGGATAATCTCACAACTTAGCTAACGCTCGAAGGATACGGATCGTCATATCGTCCTATCCCGCGTCTTTCTAGTGTGTGCACCTGTTTGTGAAAGTGTGAATTGTGCAAACAGTGTGGCCGTCACTGAGAACGGCTGTATAGTCATTGAACTCGTAGCCAAAGTGTTGTGCAAGGTGCGCGTAAACCATATAATTGATATTAATTAAACCCAAAAAGAGGGTGTAACTTTGAATGAAACGACAATGTGCCAAGTGCCCGTCTAAAACTCTCATTGAAAACACATCGTTCGCCGCTCGTCCACAACAAATTTACAGTATTGTCGCGCACACGTGTCTACCGCCGTGTATATACAGAACGGCCAATAAAAAACCGTGTGTGTTAATGTGTATGCGTGTGAAAGCAAATGTTATCTGCATGTCGCTTCAAAAACAAAACAATAGAACTAACGGTGGAAACAAATAATGGAAAAAAGAAAAGCAATGTTAAAAGTGATTTCAAAGAGGAGGCCCAAAGCCCAGCCAAACCTCCTTGCCAAACGGCATGAAGCCAACCCAACCAACAAGGAAAAAACTCGCAGAGAAGGAATGGCCACTCCTTATAAGCCGCATTATTCCGGAGAAGGGAATAAATTCAGGGAACTGGCAACAGAAGACCACAAAACCAGCAATACAGGCAACTACTGGAAAAGAAGTGGGAACACAGAGAGACGGTTCACCAACTGTTCGTTGACTTAAAAAAAGCCTACGACTCAGTCCAAGGTAAAGACTCTACCATATTGTAGTTGAGCTGGGAATCTCGAAAAAATATGCCACCCTCATTCAAATTTGCATGAACGAACATAAAGGGCGAGTTGTAATAGAAAACCACCTTTCAGAACCATTTGAAATCCGGGACGGACTAAAACAGGCGGATGGAATCTCACCATGTCTTTTTAACCTTGTGCTTGAGTACGTCATCAGAAAGGTACAAGACGACAACATGGCCGGATCATCCCTGAAGGGGGTCACAGAAGTGCTCGCATATGCGGGTCACATCGCCGTTTTGGGCGATAATCTAGAAACTGTAAGTGAAAACTGTGAAATCATCATGCAAGCAACAAAATACATGACTACGGCGAGAGCAGGTGGACCTCAGGGAACACACATAAACGGTAGAGGCAAGATATTTGAAAAAGTTAAGGAATTTAAATGTCTGGGAACGATACTGACGGCCAGTAACGAATTGTCGAAGGAAATTAATAAAAGATTACACTCCGGCAACGGTAGTTGGCATGCAATCGGTAAACTGCTGAAATCCAAACTGCTATCACGTAACATAAAGCTCCGTGTCTATAGAACCATAATCATGTCGATTGCTCTATACGGCTGCGAACATGGGTTCTCACAAAACGGGAAGAAAACAAATTCCGAGAATAAAGTTTTAAGGGGTATCTTTGGAGGTAAATATGCCGAGGAGGCGTACTGCGTCCTACCCCGCTGGAGGAAATTCCACAGACACGAATTGGAAGAGCTATACCGCAAACCTACAATAGTGAGAATAATCAGGTTGCGAAGATTAAGATGGACCGGACATGTGACGTGAATGGGCAACGATAGGGCCGTGCGTAGAATTCTTGGCGGTAGACCAACGGGAACGAGACCGGCAGGACGGTCGCGACGGAGATGGGAGGACAATATTAGGTTTGACTTTGAAGAGATCGGATCGGCTGGTCAAGCATGGAAGGAGAGTGCGCAGGACAGGGGACGATGGCGAAGTCGAGTCGGTGAGGTTGTGGCGGTTCTTTAATACATTCCCAAAGAACCGCCCATCCTCTTAAATTAACCACCTTCCCAACCCATAGTACTTACCAGCAATTAGGGGCAGCGTAAACTCCCCAGCAGCATCACAAGTTAAACCTCATCAAGGCATGCATCACATTAAATTATTATATGAACCGTACCATATCTCCATCGGCTCGGCTTGTCAGCAATTATAATAGATAAATACTCGCTGGCCAGCGTAATTGTTGACATAGTCGTGTCATAACCATTTATTGCCCCAGTCCCGAGGTTCGCAACACTTGCGACCAATTCCCTTTATCGGTTATCTACCGATCATGGGATTTGGGCACTAATATGATTGACGTTAGACAATCATACCCCAGATCATGCCTAACGATGCTCCGGCCTGTTAAACAAACAAACACACAGTAGCATCACTGTGTTTATGCTATCAATCGACCGCTGGTCCATAGCCTACAATGGCATTAGCATGAACGCCTGAGTAAACACGATGTGCATATCATCGTGACCCTTGAAAAAGCGTTTTTGTGTATCTTAAAGGAAAAAACTATTTCGTTCTCAGGCACAGGTCATCAAAGATTTATGGCCCTCGAAATAGCGTTTCTGTTTATTTAGGACACAGAAACCTATTTCTCCCTGCGGCGACCTTCGCTATCGCGTATCTCTATAATACCAATTCATTACACCAGCCCATGTTTATTCAGGTGCATTTTCGTCGTCGCCGATATGCAGGCTGAAGGGCAACATACTTGTCCTATACGGACACATATACAATCCTCCCCTATCGATGCAATTCGCGGCCATCGAATCTGATGGATGTGAATTGCATCAGGGAGTCAGATTTTATTACGCGAAGTGGGCACATGCACCGACCGGAGAGTCCATATTCATCCTTCAAACTTAATAATATTAAAGAGTTCATGCGCGAGTCAGTTTTCAACGGTCAAACCGCGCATACGTGTCGCGCGTCGTCTCCAAAAATCGCATTGTAATCGCTGAGGTGCGCGAGTTAACACCCCTAAAATATAAGATAGGTAACAATCAAAACATAAAACACAGATACTTCAAAATCTGTTCAACTTAATGTCATTCCCAAAACACGAACAAAAGAAAACGTGAACCATTGTATTTTAATAATAGAAACACGGGTACTTCAAAACCTGTTTTACCTAATAGATTTAATATATTAATAGATTCGAAATATATAAATAGAGTTAAGTTCGAAATGTAGCAGCAGAGATCCTGTCTGACTACGGACTCGAATACACGAGCTGCTCAGAGGAGGAAAATAATAAAAAGAAACAGTTTCTAAATAAATGTTTGAAAATATTTTCTCCAGGAACCGCACAAAATAGCTCGCGCATCTAAAAATACAAATTCATTCCTGCTGTAGCGACAGAGTTTTATCACCCAGTCGGACTGCAAACACACTCGGTGGCCGTGGTTTGGAAGTGTTCCAAAGTTATTTAGAACAATACAAGGCCTTTTTATTGCCTTCCGTAAAAACCGTCTTTCAAAAGTGAATATCAGCAAATTTGCCCTCTGCAATTTTGCATTAATACGTACTACTTGTGAAACGATTAATGTCAAATATAAATATTATGAGCTTTATTCGTTTAATAATGCTTACATAAAAGAAACATCTATCACAACGACAATATTATTATTATTATTATTTATTGGCCTGTAGGAACCCGGAAGTTCATGACCTCACCGACTCTGCTTCGCCATCCTTCCCTGTCCTGGGCACTCTCCTTCCACGCTTGACCATTCGATCCGATCTCCTCAAGGTCAAACCTAACATTGTCCTCCCATCTCCGTCGCGGCCGACAACGACAATATACGAGTTTTTATTCTTTTGCTTCTGTGTCGGTTTCTCTGCTCTTGGATCTTTTTACAAACACTCGCTGGATAACTGCGTGCATACATTTAGTGAAGTGGCAATTCTATCAGCAGACATCGGTGGTGTTTTTATGGAACCCGCATCCTTGCTTATGCCAACATAAAAACTACTCACAAGGATATGCACTTCCGGCTTCCTACAGGCGAATAAATAGTAAAATAGTAGTAAAATGAAACCAATAAAACATATGTTCAAATTTTCACTATGATATGTCTTCGTATTCAATAAAAAATTGAATTTTGACTGACGCCATCTAACGTCCCCATTCTCTCATACCTCACTGTTATGGTTCGATGGTATGTCAATTCCCACCTACGCCAATGATGAGTTACTATTACTATCCAGTGATCGTATTATGCCTTTATATGATTGTGGTTCTCCTTGGTGGTATGGATATGTATAAGGTGCCACAGGGGCACAGGTTCACCACGCTTACCCAACCTGTTTGTCTCTGTACCGGACTCCACTTATTAAAACTCCGTTTTCAAATAATCTTTCTTCTTAATTTATTTATTATGTTCACTCATTGATATAATAGTTGTGCACTGTGTTTAACGTACATTGCATGAAAAACAGATACCTTAAATGTTCACTTATTGATATAATAGTTGTGCACTGTATTTAAGGTACATTGCATGAAAAACAGATAACTTAAATATTCACAATCGACAAAAACGCGGCGCACCATATCCAATGTAAACTACATGTTGTTCGACGGACACTCCTCCAACTCTGAAACTCGACTGACTGTAATTATTTTTAAGGTGATCTTAGAGAGTTAACTTTTGCTTTTGACATGTAGGCAGTGAGTGCCATTTCTTTTTTGCCATCGAAGCGACAGAACCCAAAAATCGCATCCATCGCTTCGATGACCATATATGGTGCGATTCTCCTCAGCATCGGCACATAGGAGCGCGAAACATAGATGAAGTTTTCTTCTGCCACTCATGGTGTGTGTGTATGTCCACAGTAAGCACACCGTGGATCATCGATCTGCAGCTAGCGCTAGCATCCCAACTAAGGGTTGGAATGTTTACGTTACGTAAAGACACACACGATGAGTGTGTCGTCGCACCGATGTTGGTAGCCTATCCAGATTACTCGTGTGCTTAATACCATGTTACCTCCGACGTCTGGGCGAGAGATAAAGGAGCAAGCTTCGTTGCTTGGTTACTTTGATGTGTATTGCATGCATGACACGATCCTCGGGCAGGTGCGTAGCAGTGCAAGTATATGAGGGTAGCGTCGAATGTGTTTCTCCGATGTATGCCGCGTTTATAATTCCTTACCAGAAATTTGATGATGCAACATACAACCGGTGAATTGCTTTTAGGGATTGGTATTTGATGCTGATGCTGTTTGCGTCAGCTAGGATTATTGGTTCTAATATTCCTACCATGGTAGGTACAGCTTTGGCGGTTTATTATGTGGTTCAAGTGTTCCGCCGAACACTGCTTGCCGCCGAGAAAACATACACCAGAGCGAACGCGGTTAAGAAGGAAACATCAAGAAAACTGTTTTGAACTTTATTTTATTGTTTCCTTTTTAACCGCGTTGGCTCTGGTGTATGTTTTCTCGGCGGCAAGCAGTGTTCGGCGGAACACTTGAACCAGATAATAAACCGCCAAATTGGTGACTACGACGTGATCTGTACACACAGCATAGCATACACTTCCCATAGTAAAGCAGAACTTCACACATGGTCACGACTTCCGCATAGAGCACAGCCTCCGACGTTTTCTCGTTTCTCTCTCTCGTTCGTCCGTCGTCCGCATACGAATCTGATCGTAACGAAGTTACTGCGGCGGGAGTGGTGTAGCGATTCTAACAGATACACACGATTCACAAGCGAAATAGTGAAGAACACGAACGAAAAATCGAATAAGAAAAATACATCAGAACCGTATACCAAGCGATAAATAACAAAAAAATAATTCACACCAGTGGAATATAGTCGAGTTTGGAAATCAAATTCTAAACACGGTCAGTAGCGTGGTGTGTAACGCTTAGGTAAAATTTTTTCGAATCACACGATCTTCTTCACTATTATTTCAAACGCTATACAGCTATCACCTTATAGAAGTAGTGACGTTCAATGGGACTGTCACAATACCCGTTTTTTATGCCTTTAGCATGCTCTCGGCGGGGTTTTTACCCAGGTAAATGGAAAGGTGGATGGTGGCGTTCAAGAGAACCGCCACGTGATCACGGTGGGATCACTTTGGCTGGTGCCTCCTCGCCTCAGCTCGAACGGCCTTCACAGAATCTCACCTGAAACAATTTATTTTCAGAGTCGCCGCTACGTCGTCCGCAGCAGTTGAACCGTACTCTCTCATGCAACACTCTACTATTATGCATATTTTGCTTATTGACAAAGCTATTAAACCAAAAATGAGCTTCATCGCCGAAGATGATTTTTCGATGAAATTAAGGATCTTCTTCAAATTTCTGTAGACCCTAATTGGAGAAGTTTCGACACTACAAATGAGGAAGAGGCTTGAGTTCTTGAGTTAGTTTGATCTTGTAAGGGTTAATATTGTGACGAATTTACAACCGATGTGAATAGCAGGCAGGGATTTAAACGCGACACCTAGCGCGAGATAGACGATATAGAGAAGCAGGCAAACTGACAGCGGAATAATAAGTACAGTCAATAATAGGATTTGGAAAAACTCAAAGTAATAAAGAAAATGATGAAGCTAGAGAAGTAAAAAGAACAAACTTTTGAATTTTATTTGGATTATTGACAATCTAGAGATCGTACCGAGGAAGTCGATCAACGTAAAATCGAAATTACGTAACAATATCTTTACACAAAATTCTCTGCAATGAAGTTTGAGAGATTCCCAATTGTTTTTAACCACGTGGAATCGACTGATTTGGTTCATAGTCAACTGAAGCAATCATACGGTAATTTGACCGATGAATTATTTAACTGGCCCAAGAACATCCATGAGTAAATATTTGGACTCAAATTTATACACTATGGTCCGAACAGCCTATCTGGTAGGACGGGTATTACGACCAGAATAAAGAGTGGGTGGTTTTAAAATTGCTATGCTGAAATTTCGGTGGTAATTTTTAATAATTTCCAATCGTTCATGAACTTCACCACGATTAAAATGTCTACCTTGACTAACGTTTTCACATTAACAGATCCTGAAAAATGTTTGAGAATACATTTGTATTAAAGTACAAAATTGTTGTATAACTTTTGATAAACTGTTGCGTTAGAACAGTATTAATTCACTGATTTTTACAAAAGAATTGTGGCGGTCCCCCCAAACCCCACGGCCCACTTACTTGAATAACCCTCATAACTGCTACCCAACTTCCTTAAGTTCGCTAATGCAATCACATTAATACCTGAAATGCTTCACGCATCAAATAAACAAAACGACCTGGTTTACATACAATGTAACTATCACAACAAGGACTATTAACATTGCGTCGCCTATTTTCCGTCCTCACCAAGTGTATCATAAATCACCATACCTACACATTGGCTGGCGACCTACACCCGAGGGACAAAAACAAATATAAGCATCCCGCGTCTCTTGGCACCAATTATATTCCTACAGCATAGGCAAATGCAAATAGGTATGGTATACTTACCCTTGGCTGCGATGCAATAAACACCAATTCCCTGTAAATAAGCTAAAATCAATTAGCACCATATGCAAGGGCATTGCGGCTATCGTTACAGCTGCAATGCATAGTTTAGACAATGATCTACCCGATCTCTTTGCCTTCCCATATTTCTGGATCTGTTTCTCATGACTAGCGGCATTGAACAAACAGAAAACCCAATTAGCATCCAATGAGATTCGGCTTGTTTGCTTAGCCGAACTCACATCGCATGGATGCAAATTTTTCCTTTCTTTGTTTTAGATTCGTTCCCATGGCTTTGTCCCATGAACGAACCAATGTACACACATACATGTGTAACACCATGATCTTTATTACGAGATATGGTTTTCTACTCCACCAAGAGAGACTTTACGTTTCTTTGGTGGTAAGAAAAAACGCATCCTTAGTGGAGAGAAACACTTTCCCTCTCGGGGAAACTTGTGGTGTTTTTAATGTTAAAGTTAAAGGAAACAAATAAAACCCACTGGTTTGTGGAACATAAACTTTATTACAACTTCCTTTCTTTTTGGGAACATAAACTTACTGTCGATATAAACACATGGTACGCTACTATAGCTTATTTACACAAGACGTAAATTATAAAGTCAACGATGGTTATCATTTATTTTTCACAAAACGTAAACTATATAGTCAACTTTAGTTACAATTTATTCTTTACAAACGTAAATTATAAAGTCAACGGTAGTTTTGATTTATTTTCACAAAACGTAAATTATAAATACAACTGTAGTAGAATTTATTTTACACGACACGTAAACTATTTAAATTAACTCTAGTTATAACTTATTCTATACGACGTAAACTAATTGAGTCAACTGTAGTAAAAATTTATTTAACACAAAACGTAAACTATTTTAGTCAACTGTGGTTATAATTAATTTTATACAAAACGTAAACTATTTGAGTCAACTGTGGTTATAGTTTGTTTAACACTAAACGTAAACTATTTGAGTCAATCGTGGTTATAATTAATTTAACACAACTAAAAGGACCTTTATTTCATCGGAGAAAACTTCGAGTGGATTTCCGCTGTTAAGACACGACCGCTTTCTCGACGAAAGTTAATATGCGACTCCTTATTGTTTGTTTAACGTGGAGGCACGACTTGCCTCCACGGAATCCAGATCGCGATTGATTATTGCCACCGAAGCGACAGAATACTAAAATCCCACCCATCGCTTCGATGACCATATATGGGATGATCTTAGAAGATGATCATCGAGAGGATGTGCACACACACAGATCCGGTTACCTCGCACGCTCATGCAGTGCCATGAGCAGGCGGACCGTGGATATCATAATTCCCTAAGAGGAAATGTTTATCCGATTGGTAACCACGAAAGGCATCTTGTGTGTGTATTTACACCAACGAGGACTCGATTTCCTTTTGCGGCCAGATGCGAGTTACCCATTTTATGTCGATTGGTTTTGCGACCGACATGATAGCAGCATGGAAGTAAGGCAAGAGTATCTCCTGCTTTTATGCTGCAAATTCGATGGGGGAAATGTACACCGCGATGGTCGAGACATGTTGTTTGCTTGGTTGTTAAACCAAATTGCTTTTATGGGACATAGATGTTTCATGTGCTTCTTGCCATTACTGAATATTGATGGCGCCCTGCGGTGGTTAGTGTTATGTCGGTTTCTTATTGATGAAACCGAATTGTTTTAGGAAATTAATGGTGCCTTGCGATGCTGCCGTAAGTGCATAAATCGATTTCTCCTTCAGGTAGGTTTCGCAGATGAATTGAATGCCTATGGTAGGGGGGGAAACCTGTAAAGGGAGAACGCCTGCAGGCGGTTGAAGTGTGGTGAGGCATGCTTTATTGCAAGGTAAGTAATGGCGTTCGAATGGAACCGCCATAGTACTTGTTTCGATAGGATTTAAGTGCTCTAAGGAGCACTTTCTTACAAATTGATGGGGAGGCAAGTAGTGGCGTTCAATGGACCGCCACAAACTCACCCCATTATCGCTGAGTCTTATTACATCCGCCGACCACCACGGTCGGGCCGCTCCTGCTCCCCGGTGCTCACGGGGAAGCGAAAGTCAATCGCGAGTCGCGTCCGTAAAGTTTTGATTTCAGTGTTTAATTAGATTAATTTACGACTTCAATCTGAAAAATTACGAATTATCCTTCACAATTTTAAAGATAATAACGAAAGTGAAATAAAATAAAAATTAATTAAGAACAACTTGTGTTTTAATTTCTATCCGGTGGACGGTTTGTCGTGCAGTTTTGTACAAGTTCGTGGACAGTGTTTTCCTTTACTCTCGGTTGTGGGCAAACGTGGCGACGTTTCGTTCTTTTACTCGGCGAACAATTTCTTGGTGGAACATTATGATGGAGGAGGAAGATGAACGGAGTGTCCGTGTTTGGCACAATACTTCCTCCCTACAGAATGACTTGAACTGCAAACATATTCATCCACGACTCTTCCGAAATTTTAAAAGAACACACGAATTATATTTCATTTTATAACAATAATACTAAATCCCTTTCATAAACGCCGCAAAATACATAAGCAGGCAGAAATGCTAGAAGAATACATTGAGCTCATATCAGTGCAATTTGTGATCGTTTGCTAAACTCCAATTTCAATGCAACATATTTCAACCTGCTCCATTGAAAAATAGATACAATAAATAAATGTTTCAATAATCAGTTAACTTATTAGAGATTTTATTTCGGACCCACTACTGAATTCCAACGATTGCAACCTATGGGTCCCGACTGTCCCCAACTTACAAGATACAAAAAAGACATTCGCCCATACCGCTATTTCAAATCGTCGCCACCATTGACACGGATCACTGACTCGATGGCTCCATTAAATGGACTATCACGCGTTCCATTTTATCTTTATGATTTTTCCAAAAATTGGCATCTCGAAAAACACCACCAGGGTACAGAAAGAGCACACCCCTTCAAGGCACAAACACAAGTATCTAGAATATCAGGAATAAAGTACTTTACGACCGTTTCCACATTGTCGTTACAAATATGTGTCTCCGGCTGATCCTGTTTCCAATGGTGTTGACTTTTTAATCCCTAACATCAACCCCCTCTGCAGCGAAGGCCGCATTTTTAAGACTCTCCCGTGCCGAAAGTTCTGCTGAGCTTGTAAGATTTGGCATCAAGATGGAGATTAGAACAAGTTTAGAGTGGACACATTGTTCATTGCCGGAGAGGTAGTCCTCATGTCCTGGCAAGTTGCCAGTCATCGGAGTTACTGGTTCATCTCGTTGATGTGAGGCTTAGATTGAGCGATATCTACAACTCTCGCTCCAAGTGATTTTGACGCGCTCGCATGTCCATGTACAAACATCCGGAATGGTTGCAGCTATGAATAAAGTATTTCTTAATTTACATTCGATTTGCTGGCGAGGCCGGGTGACCTAGATTCGGTTCTGCTTCGAACATTGCCACTTGAATTATTGTTTGGGCGGCTGTGTGAAGGACATACGTTACGCAAGTGCCGACCTCATCCAGATTTTTCACCTTTTACCGGGTGAGGTAGTGCATTCGCCAATCAGAGTAGAGTTGCGGACGGTTATCAGGGGGTGAGAAGGGACTATAGTCCGGAGCTCTCAGTTTTCAATTGGCAACCAAAATGGTCAACAATTTATTCGAAGCAATTTAAATTTGTTTACGCCACGAACACCACAGAGACACATGTTTGCATTTGGTTCTACTCAGCCGCCACGTGCACACTCCTCTCTTATCGACTTAAATGGAATGCGAGTGCCTGGGTGTGTGGCGGCATGGAGCACTTGAGAGGATAATGAAGAAATTCCCTATTCGCCACTTTGAATGCTTTGAAATCCCTGGGGTCTCTGTTTATTGTTCGGCACATTGTCTTCGTATTTCTATATCTTTCTACTTTTCGAAACCAAATAAACTACTGCGCTTCGATCTAGTCCGGATAGTGCCAACATCCTGGATGACCAGCTTTTTAAAAGCCGCACACATTGTATTGTGCTCGTTTGTTAGTGGATACGGTTATGTGCCAAAGAGAGAGACGAGTCAATAGAGAATTCTCGAATTCAATTTATTTATTTGATTTTATTTGTACTGGATCTCGAGGAGTAGTCCTTGTACGAAAACTTGCAATTTCTATTGATTCTCTTTTCGTTTGAATAGCTGAAAGGACTACGCGAGTATCCGAGGTACTAATATCTTCCCGTCATTATCTATGTTCGATGGAGTGGAATGTTGCATTTGCTTCCATGCTTTGGTTCTCAACATTTTCAGGACGAAAAATAATGATTTGTGTTCGGGATGGTGGATTTAGGGGGCAAAGGACCACGGGAAGCAGACCAAAGAACCGGCGGGGCGTCGGAAAATTCCATGGAGGTTGCACTATTCGGGATTATTGTGACTTTGATGACTTGCAAGACGATGAGAGAAATTGAATAAAGGTGATTTTCAGGACTCGATTCTTAAAAGGGAAAGAAAATAACGCTCAATAAGAATTGCTCTTAATATTCCTTAGGGATTTGAAAACAATGTTTGCAAATCGGCGTTTAAAAAGTATTCAGTTGAAATACGTCCTTCCAGATTTACCAATCCAACCAGTAGTAGTGTTTTGCCGGAGGACTTAGTGCGGAGGACTTAGTGCGGTATATCAATGGATTTTCATTAATATATTCAAGTCCACTTTTGGAAGCACAGCAGGATAATATAATGGAACGGAGACCGCAGATCTGTACTGTATGGCTTCTAGTCAAATGCGAATTTTTCTCTAATTATACAGTTTAATATAAAATGATTGTTGCAGTAATAACCGAGATAGACGACCATTCCAATTGAATTTATGCCGGCACACATACATATATTCTATATGATACTGATCTTGTGGGGGTTGAAGTAGGTGTCTAGTACGACACGGGTTCACTTAACTCCCCAAACGCGCCACTAGGCAAACAGAACTCCGAACTTTCACCAACGAGGAAGAAAATATAATAAAAAACGCAGTCTGGTTTGTTTACTTAATTAAATGTTCTTTATTTTGCTCCTTTGATGACAGTTCCTTTCGTAATTATTTTTGTTTACAATGTTCACTCTCTTAAAATCACATAGATGTATACGGAAATGCAGCAACAATACTTTAGTATAAAACAAAAAAAAGTTAAGGAAATGAAAAGGAACTATAGCACTGGCGAGACGTCTCTCATATTATCAGTTGGTTCGTTCTCCACAACACAGACTACTATTTGGCCATTAGTATATCTTCGCCCGAAATAAGTTCTTCATTAAAGTTTTAGCTGTCGTGTAATGGGGCGGCGAAATCGCTTTATTTGAATAGTGGTGATACGAAGTAAATAATTTGAATTCAATTAACGACGTCGCGCGATAATAAACCAACGACACACACAGACCGTACGGATACTCTCAACTCCCGTGATGAATTTTTTGACTCCTCTGGGGAATCCAATAAAATGTAAGTGCGCACACTTAGGGATATTAAATCTGACTCCTCGTGAGCTGGGCGACGCTGAGCCATCCTCCGTGAGTGAGATGGGCTTTCACTCATGTCATCGGAGAGGGAAGCGATTTTGCCTTCGCCCCAACGACCAATGAGAAACCGGTTCGCATCCCATTGGATGGTTCCCATAGACATCGTCCAGATAAGTTGAATGTCTTTACCTCGGGAAGAAAGACAAACGAAACATGCGTTGGGCGAAGGAAAGGAAAAACAAACATGCAGCTGGTCAAATATGATGATCGGTGTACGGGCTGAGTCCATTGCCACCGTACGATAGAGGATAGACTTTTTCTGTTAACGTTAAGTCAACAGAAACTTTGCCCACGATGGCAAGGAACTAGAATGGATGGGAGCATGTTTGTT
Source organism: Microdon myrmicae (assembly GCA_963931805.1). Classification (NCBI taxonomy): domain Eukaryota; kingdom Metazoa; phylum Arthropoda; class Insecta; order Diptera; family Syrphidae; genus Microdon; species Microdon myrmicae. The sequence goes on from OZ007498.1 coordinate 25,633,083, forward strand.
TTAGAAGAAAGTAACGAAGGACATGATAATGGGTATGATTGTTTGAATACAATCATGATCATGTCCAATTCCATGATCGGTTGGTGGCCGATCATGGGAAATTTGGTTGCAGCTATTGAAAACCTAATGAACATTGGAACATTGTTTGTTTACTCATGGTTGCTGCGTATAGCATCATTTAGATTGTGCTCAAATTGCTAACGTCTCATCGGTCGATGTGTCGAGTGTGTGTTTACATTAAACAACACTTGAATTCTCTGTAGGTAGCCAGCAATGGGCTGTGCTGTAGATTGTCGGTCGAACGATCGACCGGCGGGTCTGCCGATAAGGCAAGGGTGAACATGTCATGCGCATGTATAGGAAAGTGCTTCTCAGCTATGCGCATTGACATGTTCGGGTGTTACTGTCGGTTACATGATGAGAAAACCGAATTAGATTTCAGGAGATGAGGTGTTGGATGCAAGCATGCCCCGGGGTGAAAGTTTGTAGGTGCTAATGCGATAGCGAAGTAGCAAACGGCAATTATTCTAGGTGATTTAGTTTGATGCCATGGCAAGGTGGTAAGCTTGTCGTGGGCTTATGTTTTCAGGTAAAACTGATGGAGGAGTGTTTTGAACAGCTCATATGCAGGTAAGCTGCTTATGATGGGTACTGATATTTCCAGGTTGGGAAATGGGAGTTGGGTTAGGACGATGGGTGGTTCTTCGGGCTCCTTGAAGAACCTCCACAATCTAACCAACAAGCCAAGTGATTTCCTCGGGTATTAGATATTAATTTGTTTTTCGCACCTCACTGAAGTGATTTTTTATGCACTTTTATTTTGATTTTATTTAATGCACTGTGTTGAATGTTGAAAATGTTGAATTTTCACCTTTATTCTTTCGTTTTGTTTGTTTGCTTTTTTGATTTATTTTCGAATATTTTCGTATTTATTAATTTCTATTTGACTATTTTTATCACTGTGAAGCATCAGCACTTTATATATGTCATTCAAGATAAGTTGGAACAGTTTGACAAAAATTTTGTTTCGCGAATCTATATCTTATAGATCGGTTTAAGAAGAGAGCACAAAACTCCTCTTGACGTGCCGCTCCGAGGTATGGATTCGCCTGTTCGAGTTTATCTTTACTAAAATCCTGTAATTTAACAATATATTGAAATACCCGACACTATTTATACACATGCACACCCGAGAGGCAAGATCACACGTTCTATCTCGCTGAATGCTGATTTGTGACTGATTGCTTCAGATCCCACAGATAACAATGCGCTGCACTCGGAGGCGTGTGTTGAGATCTGTTTGTTTGCTTATGATCCCATGGTAATACTTGTCGCATGAACTGATAGTGAAGTTGGGTATCTTGTGTTTATTTCATCATCATCATCATCGGCACTACAACCTAGAACCGGTCTTGGCCTTATTTAGCAAGTCCTGAGGCTTGTTAAATTTTCCATAATGATTTGTTTTTTTTTTTTTTTTTTCGGGCAAGGTCATTAGTCTTGCGCCAGAGGCTCCCCGACGAGGAATCGAACCCCGGTCTCCCGCGTGACAGGCGGGTATACTACCCAGTATACTATTGAGGAGCTTGTGTTTATTTACGATACACAAAAGGGATTGCGCAATTGATCCGATTGTAGTGTTCCACGAAGCCCAAACATTTCCGCTCCCCACATTTTTTGTTGTAGCCTTTCACTCAGGGAGCGTGTTTCCTTGTACATAAAACGATTCTCCTGAACGCCAGCACTCATCGTCCCACATTCTAGGTAAAAACCCCCAAATAGGGCATACAACAAAGGAGAAACAAGTACCGTGGCAGTTCCATTGAACGCCACTACTTACCTTACAGGTACACAAGGTACCAGTCCCTGAAATTCATTAAAAGCCTGTACTTACCTTCTGTACTGTACCTGCCAAATAAAAGAAAAACCCTGCGAAACATTAAGTCGCGCTGAAGTGAAATTACAGCGGCATCAAACGCTATATTCTTCAAGGCAATTTGGTTTATCAACCAACCAACAATATTGCCTGTGCAAATATCTACACGATATTCTTTAGCACGCCAGCTGCAAACTAGCAGAAAAAGATATTTTGCCGTAGCCAGCATGCCCACATCGAAAGACCGATACATGACGGCATCCGGCTGGCGCCCCAGCAATCGAATTCGCAAATGGTAAATTACCATCAGAGTTCGATTGCAAGCATATACAGCGAAATGTACACGATCAGCAATAATGCTTTACGTAGCCACTGATCGTGTAAACATTGCAACCCTTTTGCGTTGAGATGCTCGCACCTGTTGCGAATTTGTGGAGGGATCTTTGCTGTGTCTGCATATTTGCGGATACACGCGATGAACAGCAGAGCGATCATCGTGTGTGAGTTTCAATCCCCTTTTGTGTTGAACAAAACGCAAAAGGGTAAATTACCAAATATGGTCATCGAAGCGATGATAGAATATGTGGTATTCTGTCGCTTCGATGAGCTTATTTAATCTAGGTTCGGATTCCGTGAGGGCACTTCGCGCCCTCACGTTAATTTACATCCCTCTTGGGCCGACCCAAGGGATCAGTAATTCATATTTTACATTGTCCGAATTATCTCACCGGTGGAGGTTGTACTATTGAACACTTAATACGTAACCCAAATTGATATTGTGTTTGATCTGATCAACTATTAAGTTAAATCAAAATGGTATTGTGCTTGCTTTGAACAATTATTAAGTTAAACCAAAAACCCTTTTTGGTTCATTGTTACGGCGAGTGGCGTAATTTTGTAGTAAGCGCACTCTGAACTTAAGATCAAGGGCATTTTCGTGAACCAGTACTACCGACAGTACATGGCGAAATCCACATGGAGAAAAATCCACCTCCATAACTAAAGGGAACATTTAATGGTGGTAGGAGTAGAATCAGTGCCATGGACGGCACACTTACTTATCACACCCATAAGACCGCCTCTGAGAAGGCTCGTCGTTGCGGTCGCCACCGTGCTTCCTCAGATCTGAGGGAAGAGTGACGACCGATTGTTGAATACGGACCAAATATTCCAATAAAAAGACTGTAGCAATATATGATAGACTTTAAATTTAAATTTATTTATTAATTTTAAATTAATTTTAGTTTATTGGTACTGTCTTTTTATTGTAATATTTGATCCGTAATCAACAATCCGAAACGTTATGCAAATATTGTAATCTCGAGGCTCTGTCCACGCTCGACTGGTAACGGCATTTTGAACCATCAGCCACATCGATGTCATTAATACGAATGTAAACGCCGCCCACCAATATTTGCAAACAGCCAAACCTGATATCCTTGCCCTAACTGAGACCCAGGTCGATTCGTCGACTGATTCGACATATCCTCGTTGCTTAGGATACGACTTACATTCGAGATTCCGTCTTAAGGGCAGAGTCTGCGCCTTCGCGCGGTACGATCTGGACTGCCAAAGCATGGAGACGTTGGAACCCAATAACATGGACATCATGTGGTTGAAGGTGGTGCTGAGTAATTCTGTTAAATTTCCCTGTTGTCTTTACCGGTCCCCGAAAGACGATCGACCAGTGACATTTTTGGAACATCTTTCACGTACCGTCGACTAAGTGGAGATCAACCACCTGGCTTCTGAAATTGTCAGCATTGGCAAATTTAATGTACAGAAGTCCGGGTAGTTGGTACTGTGGGGTACGAAGTCGTGGCACCGGCGGTGGTGGGAGTTCTACTTCGTCCCACAACTTTTCGTTAACACTCAGATCGCAGCAACGAGAGTGAACTGTTCGCCAGGAGAAAACGAGAAAGAAATAAGCACACTAAAAACACCCAAGAACTGTAGCCGAAAAAGGAAACACACTGATTTAGTTTATTCCGTTTTATTCTCTTTAAAATTGTGAAGGATAATTCTCTTAATAAAAACCACTTTTTTCTCAGCCATTATCAAATATGTTAGTGTTTTTATACTTCACATAAACTTATTATTAATATTAAATTGATTTTTTATGAATTTTCAACAGAATGAAACACTTCCTTTTCGACACGACCTACGCATCTCCGCCGCGCGACGGAGAGCGGGAGCGGCAACGACCGTGGTGGTCGGCGGATGTAATTTGACTCTACTAAACGCCACGACCCCGGTACGTGTGCGTTTCGCGATGGTTACGATCTGACTCTCCCCGGGGATTCGTTAACGAAGGTGCGCACCCTTCGAAGAATAAAATCTGACTACTCTTGAATCTAGATGTTGCTTCAAGCAGATATCTCTATTCGAGATTGCACACATATAGAAAAAGGGCATGTACATGGAAAGGACAGCATTTCAAATATAGACTGAAGTCGAATAAAGAAAAGCGGCAACAACAACTGACTAAATGATATTCGAATTCAACTCAGGTCAGCTGTGCAAATAGATGGTCGCCCGTATAGCGACCGAAAAAGGTTGTCATGTTTAAAATAGCGTTTCGTTGATGCAGGGTTAATTTTTTTGTTGTTATGTCAACAGAACGCTATTTCGAGGGTCATGCGCTAAGATACGCGTTAGTTTCGCTTAGACAATGGTATATGGGTTGATTAGGGGAACGATACCGTGGGACCTGATCTGGTGATCAGGATGATTACACAATGACGGTTTGTGTATTTATCCACGTCAATTGTGCATTGTATTGGTAGCGAGTCAAGTATCTAATTCCAGTGTGAATGTTTACACTGGCAAAGAAGTGAGTTGCGCTATGCTTTGTATTAGCGAACAAGAATACTCGGAAGTATTGGTCTGTGTTTGATGGGCATGTGGTCCGCCCATAGTAACCGATCGCTTCATGCAGACGAACCGAAATGGTTTTAATTGATGACATGACAAGATGGTAATTTTGCGGTGGATTTATGTTTCAGGTGCAAGATACTGACGGGTAGCTTACGCTACTCGGTTGCAGGTAAGTAGGAAGACTTGAGGTGAGTGTGAGACAGGTTAATTTGAAAGGAATGGGTGGTTCTTAGGGAATACTTAAAGAACCCCCACAGTAAATTCTAACAGAAGCGACGACGCTGGGAGGCTAGCGGAGATGTTTGCTGTTAGTCACAATTTGACTCAACTCATACCTACGCGAATGCTGATGCCAGAGGTGATTATGCGAACATCCTGGATCTGTGTTTGACATCCGAACGAAGTATTTATACCGCAGAGGTTACTGCACGACTGGGAGTCTCAGATCACTGATTGGTATCTATCAAGCAACCATTTGCATTTCAAGGGAATAACCGACCTATGCAGCTTCGCCATGTAGGAATGAATGGGGTTGCTAACTGAGACGATTTGCGAGATTTCCTTGCATCGTTTTCATAGTCGGAGGTGTGCTTCGGAGACTCCTATGTTATCGCCTGCTCGGAGTTGGTCACTGAGATTTTTCTTCATGGGATGGAGATCTATGTATACCCCGCATTCTATCAAACGTAGTTCATCTGGTGAACCTTGGTTTGAAAAAAAATGAGAGCTGATTACAGCGGAAAAAGTATAGCTTTTAAATAACGAGATTTGTTAGAATCAGAAACGCGTGCAACTAGGCGATTGATACCGCGAAGAAGGCTTACAACGACTTATTCCTTAAGAACTGTGCTCCGGATTGCCGGTTCTTGGCAGACTCGTTCACTTATCGTATGTATGGAGTACATTTCCTACATGCTGGAAAATCGCTCGATTTCAGCCAATTCTATCTAAGGTGATGGAAAAGGTTATCAACGGCGAGTTAATTAAGTATTTGGAGTGCAAGGGACTTCTGAATTATCGTCAATACGGATTCCGTGGCAGGCGGTCCACGGGAGACCTTTTGACACTTATAACCGATATATGGGCATTTGCAATTGGGGGACAAGGAGAGTCAAGAGCGGCCCCATTGCATATTTCCGTATGGCACGGGACAATGCTGAGAAAGGTTTGTTCATATGCGGTTTACCAGCAGCTTTGCGACTGGACGAAGAGCTTCCTCGAGAATCGATCGATCCGAATTGTTGTGGACGGCGAGTGTTCGGATCTGTTCCCTGTTAATTCTGGGGTGGCTCAACGGATAACAAAGTGTTCAGTTTTGCAGATGATAGTGTGAGGGTTCTCTATATCACACGGAGAACCAACCCACAATTCCTACCTAATTTCGACCGCTAAGAGCGCGACACCATAGCCCGACGCCCCATTCAACTTGCAAGAATACATTTCCCAATCGCCAACAGCACCCATCCCCAATTCTGCAATAGCATACATTCCCAAACTCGCAAGAACTCATCTTCCAATCTGCAATCGCATACATTTCCCAACGTGTAATAGAATGCATTTTTAAAACTTACAACAGAATATATCCCAAACCCTGCAACAGATTACATTTTAAATCATCTCCCTCATCTACATCAAACCGCATGCATTTTTCCAAAAACCACTTCGGTTAATTTCCTACTTAAACTATTTTTCTCGGTTGCCACCCAGCAGCACCAATTTTCCCCAAAAACCATTCCGGCTCACTTCCTACTTAAACCATTTTCCTCGCTTGTAACCAAGCAACATTTAGTTTCCCCGAAAACCATTTCGGCTCCCATCCCACCTAAACCATCCGAAATAATACCAATTCTCCATATTGGTAAGTCACCTGCACGATGCGTTGCATTTCCACGAAACAACTATCGCAACGACCAAGGCCCATGTTCCTTTGTGCCCATACTTGGTCATGCCCCCGAAACCGATTTCTCCGTATACACAGCATCAGAGGAATCTAATTCAGTCTGTACGACGGAAAATTCCCTGAAACAATTCTCTATGTACGCATAGCAACCCTTCTTCACGTTCCTAGTAAGTGGCAGTGAGCTTACTTAGCGATGACTCCACTGCCACGACACCATGAATGGATTCTTGCCCCCTTTTAGTCAGTCGAGTCCTAACCACTACGGAGCGCACATCGCTCTTGCATCCCCTCAAGTCACATCTCAACCACCGCGGCGTGTACATCAACAGTACTAAAGTCGAACGCGGCTACATAAAGAGCAAATATCGTGTCCAGTCCGGGTGTCCGAGTTTTAACGTACTTATTCCGTTCATGTACGTCCGAAATTGTTTGCAACCAGTAAATGAATAGGCGGGCAATAACAGTTTACATCCAAGTGCGTTTAGAACAATTAATTCGCGAAATAAATGGATAAGTAGAACTAGTTAGTGAAATCAAATCGTCATTTCGTTTAATGCGCTCCTATTTCCCTACAAAGGTGTCCAGTTAAATGCATGCTTGCCATATATGTTAAGTGCAAAGATTTTCCTTGTTAATACGCTCCTTTAGAATAAAAAAAGAAAACAACAATAACGATTAAATCAAAAACATTAACATTAAAAATACACCAGTGTGTTTTCTTTCGTGGCCTATTCCTTCTGGTGACAATCTTTGTGCAGAAATCGTCGGCGAGTGAACCTGTGCCGTACGTTGGCATCAACCTATCCACTCCCACAATAGTACGGTTGTTTCCTCTTTTTCGAGTGATCGGCCGATTAGTGCATCAAAGTCACACCAGCTGAGATGTAGACAGATTGACTCTCTGAATCGAGATCTGGATAAGGTCCTGCACTGGGGAAAGGCCTGTGTGCCGGTTCCGCCAAACCCCACGGAACTCTGAAAAACCTCCATAGCAACCTCCTATTTTCTCTAATGCAATCGTATTAGCATCTTAAATGCTTCACGCACCAAATAGATCCAATCCATATAACCTAAAAGTACCTGTAAGAGAATTCTTACCTGCATTCATTTATTTGAATTCAAAATTCCTCTTAAGAATTCTGTTCCAAACAGCATATCCCTGAAAAGAAAACCTCGGTTCACATATCATGTAACCTTCATAAATATTGCGCCGTCTATTTTCCAACTTCGCCATGTGCACGATAAATTTCTTTGCGTACACATTGGCCGGCGACCTTTTTCTCTTAGCAATAAAATTCTCTGACTCGCACAATGTACAAACCAAAGCAAATACGCATTCCGCGTCTCTTGGCATCAATTGAATTCAAAGCATAAACAATGCAAATATAGAATCCGTTTCCCACAAACGGATTTCCCTGCATACAGAAATGCTAGCAAGGGATTTGTTTCTTCCACCAACCCATTAGCACCTTTCCCAATGTCTATTCGTATATTTACACAAGGGCATCATCCATCTAAGACTTTTATGATGCCCTCGTCTCATCTTTTCTTTTACCACATTTATTCGCTGTATCGTCGTCTATTTATTTAGACGCGATGCACTCCATAGACGACGATCTTTTCGATCCTTTTGTCTTTACCGCCTGGCTGCTTCGTTTAGCCATTGCCCTCGAGCACGTGTAAACCACACAGATATGAACGATCGAATACATACCACCATGACCTTCATTACAAGATCTGGTTTCCTATACCACCAAGAGAGACTTTACGTTTCTCTGGTGGTAGGTAAAAACGATATCCTTATTGGAGAGGATATCTGCCACGACACCATAAACTCACCCCAATAAGCGAATCATCTCTGCACGAGATGATTATTGCTAAGTCCTTTTCCATCTGCCGACGACAATAGTCGTACGTACTTCCGCTCCCGTTGCGCGGACGGGGGCGATAATACCTGGAGTCTCGTGTGAAGTAACGAAAGGAAAAATTAAACAAGTAACAGTCGCGTACTTCACACATAACTCGCATTCCCCACGTGCAGTGTAGTGTTTACAACCGTAAAATAAATAATAATAAACTATAGAAATCCTGTGTTTATATTTTTACTTGTCCGGTGTTTGTGCTTTTGCCTCGGTGTTGAACGTGTCAGATATATTAGTGATTTGTGGGGACGAGGTAGAACTCTCGCCCCCCACAGGCCCACCCCGTCGACATCAGTGCAACGAGAACACTATATACAAGATCCATAAGAAAAAGTGGATCATCGGTTCCACAGCTGTCGATGAATGGCCAGGCCCTCGAATCTGGGGAAAGCTTGAAGTTACTCGGCATCACGGTTTGTGGGAATGTATCGTGGTGTAACCACGTGTCGAACATCGCCAGGCCAGCCTCCGGAAAACAGAGTTATCTTTTTAGAGCCAACAAATATTTTACTCAGGCTCAACTTTTCCTTCTCTATAAATCCCAAATTAGACCCGCGGTCGAATATTGCTCTTATATTTGGAGCTCCCCTTCAAAGCATACCCCGACCTACTTGAGAGCATACAAAGACGAGCGATCAGCCTGATCGGGGACTCGGCTCTGACGTCGGGACTACAGTCGCTACCACATCGAAGGCGCGTAGCCGATCTCTGTCTGTTTTACAGATATTATCATGGGTACTGTTCTCCGGCTAATAACCTTTCCCGGAAAAAACAAATTATTACGGACAATTTAACAAGTCTCGGATAAGGACCGGATACCAGTGGAGAGACTTGCTAAATAAGGCCAAGACCGGATCCCGGCTGTAGTGCCGTTGATTACGATGACTGTATTCCGGATATTCATGGCATTGTTCCACGCAATTTGGTTTATATGCGCTCTGCAAAACAATCCGACGGATCGCACCAACATCCCTGCATCAGAACTCGTCCCGTTACAGAGCAGGAAACCTGTGGAACTGTGGGGTACGAGGGCGCGACGCCAGCACTGGCGCAGGGTTCTACCTCGTCTCCACCAGTTCTAAAAGTCTTTGCCGCAGACCGAAAGAAAAATACAAACGAACTCCACCATGCCACGTCCACAACAGGAAAAGGAATAACCACAAATAAAACGCACGCATTAATTGGTGATCATCGCCTTTTTATTACTTAAATTGTTTGTTTTGGTTTTACATTTAACACTATTGTATTTAGACGGGGGTGTTGAGTATACAGCTTGCTGTGGCGTCGGGTCTCCGTGGATGGTCACTTATAAAATATAAATTCAGTTTACCTTTATCTGTCCACTGCTCCTGTTGCTTAGGTGCTGCAAAAGGGGTATCTGCTTCCGAGCCAAGAAAAACCTGCTCCCGCTTCCAAATTCTCCTCGCAGTTCTTGTAGGACTTGGAACCAATCTACATATCACTTATTTGTGGACCTTCTTAGTTTAAACACTTGCGATCAACTAAGATGCGCTTGATTTTAATTTATTTTCACGTTTCTCTTTTCAAACGTTATTGTTACAAAAAATATTCAATAAAGTTAGTTTCTTTTCTTTTTACTTTTTCTTCTTTTTACACGTTACTGCTTTTTTCTTCCTTTTTTGCTGCTAACGAACTCCTAATTCCCAGCGGGATGCAAAAACAGTATCTAACCGAATCGACAACAAACGGAATCTTTTCAAAAACAGTATTCATTCAAAACATTAACCTGTTGTTTTCCTCTCGCTCTCCCTCAACATCCACTCCAAAAATCGAACTCGAACCCGCCCACGATCCACACTCGAATCGGGGCGTGTTCGAACACTCACATGTGGATCGTACCTTACCATCAAACTATATTAAAACAAAATTAATCTAAAAACAATCCACTGATGGGGGTGTCGGAAACCGCACGTAACACATCCCCCCCCCACACAAGACTGCGTGGCATTCTTATGAGAGTTATGTCACCCCGGAGAGTGGATGGCGGTGAGCAAACAAACACATAATTAACAAATCAACAAAATAAATAAATAAATAATCTAACAATTATGTGTTAGTAAATAAATAAACTAGTTGTTAAGGTTAGTAATATTAGCTACCTATACATTAGCGTTAGTGGGATAATAAATAGTACTTAAATGTTAATGTTAGTACGTTTTAGGCTACCTATATATTAGTGTTAGTGGGTTAATAAATAGTACTTAAATGTTAATGTTAGTAAATAAATAATACCTATGTACTAGTGTTAGTAACAAATAAATAACAGTAATAACATAGGTAAACACCAACATGAATTCCTCGAAGACAAGGACAAAGACAGCAACACAGACTTCCATCTATCGCGGCGGACCCGACACTGAAACCGATGGTCCGACCGAAAGCTCGACCGCCCACACGATCCGGTTAGGACCCCCCCGCTAAGGCGAGGTGATCCCCTCTCGTCCAACCCCTGAAATGTCACCCGGCCGGCGAAAACGTCCCGCTCCTATATATTTTCTTTGTGTTTCGTCTTTGGACCCGTTTACTCCCAGTAGGGCTTCAGACGGTTGTTGTGTACAACCACCGTCCTCTTATCTAGCCTCACCGCGCTGTTGACCGCGCTTTTCACCTCCACCACATCATATGGACATCTCCATAGGGGCGCCAATTTTCCTTTCTTGTTTTCCTCCCGCATCAAGACTTTATCGCCCACATGGAACGTGAACGGGCGTAACTGGCGGTCATGATACCCCTTGGACCTCCTTTTTGAGATCAACAGATTGCGCCTAGCTATTTCGTACGTTTTCTGAAGCTTGTACTTCAATAGCTTATGGAAGCTCTCGTGGTTGTAAACCGGTTCCGGAGGTAATTTGATGTTCGAGGGAACCTCCGGAGTAAAACCAAAGAGACAGTCCATCGGCGTCAATCGGGTACCCTCGTGCACGCTGGTGTTGTACACGAAAGTGGCCGCCCTCAGGTACTGATCTCAGGTTTGGGGATTCGTGTCCACAATGCTGCGTAAGTATTCTACCAGCGGTCGATGGGCTCGTTCCAAGATACCATTCGATTGTGGATGGTACGCTGAGGTTTGCAGTTTTTTGATGCGGAGCAGCCTGCACACGCTTTTAAACAGGCTGCTCAGGAAATTGCTGCCCTGATCGGTGACCAGTTGCGTCGGTACACCATACCTTGCAACTATTTGGTCGAAAAAGACCGAAGCCACCGTCTCTGCCTTTGAATTGGGCAGGGCATAGCAATCTATATACTTAGATAAATTATCCTGGAACGTAAGTATGTATAGAATGCCTTCAGGAGTACGGTCCAGGGAGTCCACGATATCTAAATAAACTTTTTCGAAGGGCCTCTTGGCAATGTCAGTGATTACCATCGGCATTCGTAAATTTGGGGAAGACTTCATGCGCTGACAGATCTTGCACACTCTAATATAATGCTTGAAATCGCGCATCATATTCTTTCACCAGTAGTGCCTGTTTTCTTTTTTTTTTTTTTTTACTTATTTTTAATTGAATATATTAAACACTACTCTATTTAGACGCAACACTAGCCACGACTCGGGGTATAACACGGGTGTCCGCAACGCTACGGACAGCGGGAGCAAAACGACCACGACCTGCTCGGTCGGTGGATGTAAAAGGACTCCACGATATTCCTTCGTTGTCAAAGGAAATTAGGCCAGTGAAACTGGCTCTCTTAATTAAGGGGTGCATTTTCCGATTCAAAGGGAGACGTAAAGTCTCTCTTTGGGATAACCCAACAGATCTCATACAGAAGATCGTCACGGTACACACGTATGTTTTATGGATCAAAGCCATGGGAAAGAATCTAAACAAAGAAAGGGAAAATGTGCATTCATGGGATGCGAGTTCGGTAAAGCAAACAAAACCGAAACTCGTCGGATGCTAATTTGATCTTTGTTTGAGATGTGCGAGCGGCTAAATAAATAGACGCGACGCATCGAAGAAATGGTGTTAATGGGTTTTAGCTAGATTACCGGGAAATGGTGTTTATGGCATAACTGGTAAGGGTAGGTATTGAATTCCTATTTCCATTTGCTTATGCTGTAGGATTTAATTTGCGCCAAGAGATGCGTATATTTGTTTTGGTCCCTTGGGTGTAGGTCGCCAACCAATGTGTTTGTATGGTGATTTATGATACACATGATGAAGCTGGGATAAGCCAACTCAAGGGTAAGATTCCCGGCTTATGCGGTTGTATTACATATGAACCGATGAATTTTCTTTCAGGGAATTTATGATAAACTTGGAGAGAAATCTTATAGGGGATTTTAAATGCGAAGTTATGCATGCATGTAAGAATTCTCTTCTAGGGGATTTTAGCTAAATGAAGTTGATCGATTTGATGCGTGAAGCATTTAAGGTGCTAATGCGATTGCATTAGCGAAAGCTTATGCAGACTCGGTTGTAGGGATGGGGGTTCTTTAGGTAAGTAGTCAGTGGGGTTTGGCAGAATCGCCACAGAACTCCCTTCCCACGCGAGTGGTCCCGGACCCTTACAACCTTCAACGGCCCAAAAAGAACTGCAACAGTTATTTGGTGGCAGCTCGGGGCGCCCACCCGGCGCTATAGGTTCACCTCTCCCGGGAGAGGTGTAATAAAAAAAATCCATTGCTTATCCGGTTGAACCACATGTTCTATATATAAGATGTTCGAAAGTTAGGGATACATTGAGCAGCTCCGAGTTGTTTTTCTGTGATTGGTTCACGAATCTGTCTTCTAATAAATTAACATATCTGCATGATCTGGTACACAATACAGGTAACTCAGTTACAGATATTTAGGATGACAAATGTGATAGAGAGGCCAAAGTGTTTTAGGCATTTGCTCAGCACTTTTAAAGCTTAATAATGAATTGGAATACAATTACATTTAAAGTAAAACCGACATGTTTTTTAAAGCATTCCAATTCAATCGACCTGATCTGCGTAATAGGTCTATCTTTCTCATTTAGCCTCGACTATTCTATATTAGGAAATATCCCGACTAATACTTGCGAAATTTGGCGCAAGACTAATGACCTTGCCCGGAAAAACAAATCATTATGGAAAATTGAACAAGCCTCAGGACTAGCTAAATAAGGCCAGGACCGGTTTCCGGTTGTAGTGCCAATGATGATGATGATGAATACTTGCGAAATTACGTTTTTGATCATATAGTAAAATACTTGACTTGTTAAGTGAAAGTTATAATAAAAAAAAAATTGAAGAAAAAGGTCTCTCCAGATGCGGCTTACCCCTGTTAAAGAGCAATACCTTATTCGAAAACAATAAGAATGTGCGAATAAATACTTCAAAAACATCTTGCCAATATTTGATGCTTTCGACCCAGGCTTACTCGGAATTGCCCGTTGACGTTAGCCTGGATTGCCTGAGTGTCAGGGTCTTGAATCAGTGACAAAAGCAACATCTTTTTCCACTATTAATATGACACTAATCCTCTGAGCAGTACAACGAACAGGTCGTGTCAACTGGAAATGCATGAATTCGTTTTCCTTCTCTGTGACTTCTTTGTCAGATCAAGTGGTCGAAAGGAGGGCACTGCAATAAGAATGGATTAATGCTGATGGCATTCTGTTTGATGAACGGAGGGTTCGTTGGAGTAAAATCGACACACTAACATTTGTGAATTTGAATAGTGAAGCCGACGACAACTTCTCTGCGCTCATTTCTCCTATTAGCGTGTATGCAGGAGCTTTCTTCTTTCTAGTTTTTATTGCCGACTGAGCTCTCAACATTCAACCCAAACGTGTCCTCATATAGAATGCAGCAGGATGTGGATGGAGGCTAAGCTGGATTCCACGGGTGTGACCCATATTCACCATAAGCTATTCAAATTAGCAAATGTTACAAACGTTTGTGTGTTTTTAAGGCGAAAGAGGCATTTGGATTCAAGGGCGTAACGTACCGTGGCAATATAAGTGTGTTGGAGTTCTAGCTTCGGGGTGAGGTTAAACGCCTTTGGGCGGTCTTGTATTTTTTCTTGGCTCACGGCCGCTAGCATTTCATTTTGATGCTTTGTTGCTTTATGAGTTGAAACATTAGGGAAGGCTAGAACTAAGAAAACTTATACCCTTCAGCGGCCTTATTAAAAATAAAGTTTTGCAGTGCAATTAAAACCGGCAGTTTATGAGTTTGAAAATTAATTTTAGTTTCAAAATTACGCTGTTGAACGGCTAACGCGATAGAAATAAAAGGAACACCAAGAATGCCAAAAACACATATGTAATTTAAATGCCAAAGTCACAATGAAGGTGGTTGGTCATTTCATACTACGAAGAATTATTTTTCTCCCAGAGAAAGAATTTAATGAAAAAGATTGTTGTGAAGCGGTATTCAGTTCTTCTCGAGAAAATGTATTATGTATGATATTTCATGTACAAATGAATCATTAAATTAACATTTGCAGAAGAACGAATAATTATATGAAAACTAATAAGTGTCTAAAAAACAATGAATCTAGTAAGGAAATGAGAAATCCCAGATACATGCAAAGATGAACAATGAAACATTGTAACAGAATGGAAATGGACGCATAATAAAAGAATTAGTCCTGAGTGTGGTAACCGGTAAATAAGTATCAAATCAGGTTTTACTTGAAATATGGATCTTATGGAAACCAAGAAACCTACGTGACGAAATCTATGAATTCGGTTCACCTGACCAAAAACAAGCTAGAAAAGTGTATTGTATGAATTAATATATTGAGTTCTCAAATTTTATCATTCCGAACTATTAGGCCCTTGAATAAATTCCCGCTGGTTTGAATACGCTTTCGCATTTCCAACAGATGGCGCTACTCATTTCAAACCCTGATTCCTTACCTCATAACCTATTCTTGACGGAACGCCAACGGGAAAGAGACCGGTGGGGAGCCAGTGATGGAGATTGGAAGATAATGTGAAGCATAAGCTTAAAATAATTGGATGAGATGGGAAAACGTGAAGCGAAAGTGCCCTCGGGTCCCTACAGACCAAGAAGTAGTAGTGGCAGTAGCAGTAGCAGTAGCAGTAGCAGTAGCAGTAGCAGTAGCAGTAGCAGTATACCATCAGAAAAACAAAACATAACATGTAAAGTCGCTCCGTTTTTGAGTTATTTGCGTTTTTTTCAAAATTTCGGACTATCCACATCTTGTCGTAGAAAATTTGATGGCTTCTCCACAATATGGTCGTTTTTTCTTGACAGAGAGTTTTTTAACAAACGGTCTCATCGAATGAGGCTTTGCTTAAAAGTTTCGTGAAGAAAAAAAAAAAAATCTTTAAATTTTTACTTAAGAGTATTGTCATTGGTGCTAATAACCTTGCCCGTAAAAATAAATTATTATGGAAAATTTAACAACCCCCGAGACTTGTTAATAAATAAGGCCAAAACTGGATCCCGGTTGTAGTGCCGATGACGATGATGATGATGATTGTCATCGGTCAACTTTGAGCAATTGTGATGAAGAAAAGCATTACTGGACTACAATGGTGAATTAATTTAAAATGACAGTGTTGCGGATTCGCCCTGGACACAACCAGCGAATTCGCAACTGAATGCTACCCATGGCACCAACCTAACAAATGTCAACAATCAGCTGACATTAAAATTAAATCGTCTGCTGTCATTGCTGACATTTCCGCTTCTTCGTAAAACTTCAGGCGACACGGTTGCAATATTTTTAATCTCTGTAAATCAACTTCATCCTGGATATAAACCAAACCAATTGTCAATAAGATCAAACCAACCCGTATTATTATTCCATTGGATGAGGATTAGTTGCTTGTAATTGCTGCTCCACATTTAGGTATTCTTTTCCTTTCACTCAATAACTTTATCAGTGTTTCAGAGCAACATCGCTGCACGACAGAAGACATCAAATGAGATAAATCTTCCCCGACGACATTCCTCGGTCGGCGGAAATTACAAAGATCTTCTCCGACGACATTCCTCGGTCGGGAGAGATCATACATTTTGGTCCTTTGAGCCGGATCCAGTCTGTGGATCCAATTCACTGCTGCCAGCTCGCAGCATACGACAAGAAGCACATAGCCCAGCCTCCAGCCAATAGCAATGAATATCGCCCAGAACAATAAAGAACATCTCACCAACGTCAACATTGCTTTTAAATAACTTTCCATCAACATTTTGATTGTAAACAACTTTCCATCAACATTCTGATTTTAAATAACTTTCCGTCAACATTGCTTTTTAAATAACACTCGCGGGTACTAATTAACATAATTTGCTGCTGCACAGTCAATTGGGAGATTGGTGTCTATCCGTGAAAGTGTAACGAAATAGTAACTGATGAGCGCGATTAATTAATGTTTTTAGTATCCATCCGGACAAGTGGTTCTGACAAAAACATTTCCCCGACGACATTCCTCGATCGGCGGAAAAATCACATTAACTGCGATAGTTATAGCGATAACGGACCATCTCGGCAATAAGAAGATTTCGATTGTGGATCTATACCGCCGCCACGTTTATGAAGCAACAGCCGTGCAGTCCGTCGCCCAGTGCGTGGCAACTGCAAGGGATCCATCTGTGGATCAAACCGGCCAACAAGCGGCCCCAGCGCAGCTACATTATAGCCACACCGCGACCAGTTTGCGGCACAGCCTGTCGGAACCCAAAGCTACAATTACCGCTGCTCCGAATCTAGCCCCCGTCCAGTTTAAGGACTTGAAGCCGCCATATTAGTGGTGCATTAACCGCTGCTCAGAACGCAGCCTAAGGACCTAAATCCGCCAAATTAGTGGCGCATTAACCAGCTGCCCCAACAACAGCTACAACTACCGCTGCTCACACCAGCAGCCCCCGTCCCGCCTAAGGACCTACAGCCGCTAGATTAGTGGCGCCTCAACGAACTGGTCAGTGCATCTACTTGCAACCGCTCAGATTCTCAGGTAAGAGAATCAATTTTCAATTAAATTACCACTACCGAATTAGTGGCAAACATAAGCTGACTCCAGCAGCTACCACTACATCGCACCCAGTTCGCGACACAATGACGGCCAGATCTGTAGAACAACTACCACCAGTTCGCGGTGCAGCCTGGGATCCAGATCTCTTTCGGCTATCGCCGCCAAGTTCGCGGCATACTAAGGGGCCCAGCTCAAGGGCCGACCAACGTCAAGGTCGCGGGACACCAAGTCCAGACCCAAAGACCCTCCGTTGTCAACAACTAGAGAGCGCCCCAATGTCAGAGATGTCTGGAATGACAAAGTCTACATTGGCGGAACAGCTCATCAGCGCCCAGTTCGCCTCCCTGGAGCGGATGCCCTGCGCTTATCTCAACCTTGAGAAGAGAGGTCCGCCAACGTTGGTCGCGGTGGACATACACCAACACAACCTCCAGATGGAATGGGAGGACATCCGAAAGAACCATGAAGAGATAGAACGCCTGGCCACTCCAGAGATGGCCAGCGGCCACCGCTACTTCGTTGGCCGATTTATAGATCAAGCCAAAAAGATCTATCTGGACGAGGTCACAAATTTTGTTGAGGCAAGGAACGCCCTCACAGCCGAACGTCTGGCCGCATACAAGACTGATACGGACACTTTGTATCCACCCAACAGTCGGTTGCTGACATTAATGTCGCAACCACCTTGGTGGCCGAGAACTCCTTCCACACATGGCTGGCGAATGCCACATGGCCATCCATCCAGTTTACCATCACGAATGATGCCACCGGAACACACCACTCACACGGACAACAAAGGTGTGGCGACAGACACCGAAAAGCCAGCCAAGGCAGGTGCTACCGAAAGCAAGACAGCCAAAGGAGGAACGGTTGAGAAGAAAACTCTTCCAAGCCCTGCAACTAACGCCGCTAAGCACATCAAGAAGGCACTAGCAGCTGCCAATTCCATTGCACCAGACCAGAAAGATGCCACGACATCCCATGCTGCCCAAGAAGAAAATAAGCCTGCTGCAGAACCCGCCGAGCAAGGCAAAGATGCCAAACTCCCGAGACTGCTCGAGGCGCAGTTCGCGCTCGACCCAGTCTCCCCCATTAAGGCGAACGACGCCGGCCAAGGCAATGGTGCCCAACTCCCGAGACTGCTTGAGGCGCAGTTCGCGCTCAACACAGTCTCCCCCATTAAGGCGAACAACGCCGACCAAGGCAATGATGCCCAACGACAGTCCCCTGTGACATCAGCGGTCCTCAGTCCGACAGCCTATAGACGAGAACCGCACACACCCCCAGTGAGTATGGACCAGCAGGCCGCCGACCAGAATGCCGCCTGCCCACAAATCAAATCAGCCCATGTTCCGATATTCGGACCAACGCAGAAACAGATGGCCGTCCCTCGTGGGTTGCGAATTTACAAATCCAACCCAGAGGAACTGGTCTACCCGGAACAATGCGCACCGAGCACGAAGAGCATATACACGCATCAAGATAACAATGCCCCGCTTGGCGGGCGGCGTCCCCCAGCATTCAGGGATCAACCGCATCACAGCAGACAAGCACGCCTCTAAAAATTCCGGAGAGGCGGTACTTTACTCAGCCCAGTAGGCACTGGGTCCGCAACTGTCATTCCGCCAGGACCCGCGGACAGTGCCATGGAAGAAGCCATATCAAACTCAACGTTGCGGCCTCACATGCCAAAGGCCACATCCCATCGGTAAGACTCGAATCAGTATTTTCGACCACCAGCCATTACGTGGTCATTGATCTTGGGTTGCGAATTAACAACTCCAACCCAGATCAAATGGTCAGTTCTGCGGCCAAAGGTACCGAACACCGACGACGGAACTCTTGTCGTCACCAATCTTTCGACCATCACCAATTCGGGGCGGACGGCTCTCTCCACACATCCGCATCACTGGACGTCCACGGCCCTGGGCCTCTGGCTCCTGGAACAAACGGATTCGCCAGTGATTGGCGAATGCTGCTGCAAACAGTCACAACCAAGGCAGCGGAAAACGAGCCGCACCAGTCCCCAGTGAGTGAGTATCAACAGGCCGCTGGCCCACTACCGCCTGCCCAGAGAACGATCCGACGCATGTCCTGATGCATGGACCAGCGCCGGAGCCCCCACGGAGACAATCGCCATGCATGTTCTGTGGGGCGCACCACAACATCTACGTTTGCGAGATTTTTCGAGCCCTCAAACCTGTCCATCGGAAGTCTGTCGCACGCAGGAAGAAACTGTGTCTCAAGTGCTTGGGTCGCCACCTCATACGCGACTGCCACCCCGACCAGGTGTGCCGACGATGCAAGTGGAGATATCATACCTTGCTGCATGTGCGAACAGAAGCAGCACCCACCACAGCATCCAGCTTAAAAGTGACCAGTCCTATCACCAGCCACCACTTGGCCGGTCCTCGTGGATTGCGACGTTACAACTCCGACCTAGAGGAACCGGTCGAATATAGGAGTGCTGATTACAGATCCCATCAGAAGACAAAGAGAAGATGTCGTCAACGCCGACACCGGAAGCCCCGAACGTGGTACATGCACCCAGGTACCGCCGACCCCCTCCTGGACCATTCATCCGACATTCCCCTTGCCGGCTGAACCGCCGCATGGACAACGGGCAATTGACAAGCCAGGAGCCTTCACATTCAAAGGTTTCACGGCAACATCCAGCTACCACCATCGACCAAGGAGGGCGAATTGCACCGCTTGGCGGGCGGTGCTCCCCAGTATCCAGGGACCGACCGAGTCCCAACCGCCGTATCCGACTGAACGCTGCGGCCTCAACCGCAAACAACAGCATCTTTTCGGCCACTAACTTCGAAGAGGTGCCAATGGACGCAGCACTCGTCACCACCACTTGTCTCGAGATAGTGAGACTAATCACCTTCCATCACGTGGTTACCGATCGTGGGTTGCGAACTTACAACTCCAACCCAGATCGCATGGCCAGTTCCGTGACCACAAACGATAACAGCCTCCAGCACCGAAGGGGTCCATCCCGTAATCATCAACACCCCGGGCCGTCCAACACACCTCCGTCTTCAACAATTTTCAGGGCGGGCGGCTCTCTCCTAATCTACCATCGACGTGAAGGTGGACTGCGGCGGACCGCTACCAGCCCACTCACGAGGACCATTGTTACGGCTCCAACGCCGTGCTTCCTCTTTCGAGGGAAGAGCGTGGAGGTTATTATAATTATTAATAATTAAGGGGTTATTAAATAATTAAACTTTTCTTTATTTAAATATTTTGTTTTATTTTTATTTTATCGAACTCAGCTATCTCAAGCTGAGCTCTCTTCTTTCTATTTTTTTCATATAAATTTACTTGTTTATATAGAACATTTTGTTCTAACTGACTGTGGCGTATAAACTGAACAAAACAATCTAGAAGTCTCTGTGACTTAGAATTTTGAATAAACTTTGAACGAAAATCAAAGTGGCCATGTTTTGAAATGAAAAATGTGCTTGTAATGAAAAGGGGCATATTTATGAAATGTGCTGTAAGTGACTGGATATAGAATATAGTGTCTGTTTATTTATGAAATGTGCTGTAAGTGACTGGATATAGAATATTGTGTCTGTTTATTTATGAATTGTATTAACTGAGAATGTAGGATATGTGAGGATGTAGTTTTAAGGGTTGTGTTTTTAAGGGTTGTGTTTGAAAGGACAAGTGTTAAAGCGAATAAGGGTAGTATTCTGGAATACAACACCATCGCCAAAATCGGCATTCTTCCATTGGAGGAAAAACCCCCTTCTGGACCATTCATCAGACCCTACCGACCAAGCTCCGGACGACTACCCTCTGGAGCCAGAGGATACGCCAATGATTGTCGAAGGCGGGCGGAATGCTGCGGATTCTCCCTGGACACAACCAGCGAATTCGCAACTGAATGCTACCCGTGGCACCAACCTAACAAATGTCAACAATCAGCTGACATTAAAATTAAAGCGTCTGTATTGGCCATTGCTTTCTACACATTTCGACCACCTTTCTGGCAATTTGTGGATACCACGCCAATAAAACCGGTCGTCTTTTGAGGCAAACCAATCGGAGACCTAATTTTCGACTTCTTCGTAGGTATTGAAATGCTGCTCACCCAATGCGTGTCCCATCAATGAAAACAAATGGTAGTCGGAAGGAGCCAAGTCTGGTGAATACGGCGGGTGGGGTAATACTTCCCAGCCGAGACGGGTTTTGCTGTATGTCTGGGAGCATTATCATGCAACAAAATTACCTTTCCGTGTCGTGTGGCCCATTCTGGTCGTTTTTCGATTAATACATGGTTCAAATTGATCATTTGTTGTCGGTAGCGTTGCGCATCTACAGTTTCGCCAGGTCTTAGAAGTTCATGATACGAGGGTTGCCTCTTATGTTTCGGGATTTGGCAACGCTAGCGTTGCAATCCGGCAATTGACAGCTCTGTCGTAAAGTTGGACATTTTTGAGGTTATACGCACTCAAAACGTTTTGACATACGAGCGCTATTTGTGTTATTTACAGTAACTTAAAAGATTCATCTCGGCCCAAAAATGGAATTAAATCGTCAACATTTTCGTGCGATTATTTTTTACAACTTTCGGCGTGGATTAACTCAGCAACAGTGCATGGATGAACTTAATTCAATTTTTGGCGATGAAGCTCCATCAAGGACCAGTGTTTATCGATGGTATGGTGAATTCAATCGTGGTCGTAGTTCACTCCAAGAAGAATTTCGTGAAGGTCGTCCAAAATCAGTTGTTGTTCCGAAAACCATTGATGCTGTGCGCGAACTGATATTGGAAGATCGTCATGTGACCTATCGTGAGATTGAGACAACCTTAGGCGTTAGTGGGACCAGCATACATTCAATATTGCATAAACATTTGACTGTCAAAAAAATTTGTTCGCGTTGGATCCCACACAATTTGTCAATCGCCCAAAAAAAGGCTCGTGTCAATTGGTCGAAAGAAATACTCAAAAAATACGGTCGCGGTGCTTCGAAACACGTCTATGACATCGTGACAGGTGATGAATCGTGGATTTACGCATATGAGCCCGAAAGTAAACAGCAGTCGACTGTCTGGGTGTTTCAAGATGAGCCAAATCCAACAAAAGTTGTTCGCGCACGAAGCACTTCCAAGCAAATGGTCGCCTGTTTTTTCGGAAAAACTGGACATGTCGCAACCGTACCTCTAGAACAACGCAGAACAGTCAATTCTGAGTGGTCCACAACCATTTGTTTGCCAGTTGTCTTCCAAGAAATCAGGAAAACCAACCGCCGAAGACGGATCACTCTTCACCACGACAATGCGAGCTCTCACACATCGGCTGCGACAACTGCATTTTTGAGCACCCAAAACATCGATTTGATGGGTCATCCGCCGTATAGTCCTGACTTGGCACCGAATGACTTCTTTTTATTCCCGTACGAAAAAACCAAACTGAGAGGTCAACGTTTTTCGACACCTGAAGAAGCGGTTGCTGCATTCAGAATGCATGTGTTGGAGATACCTCAATCAGAGTGGCAAAAGTGCTTCGACAATTGGTTCAAACGCATCCAAAAGTGTATAGATCTTCATGGGGAATATTTTGAAAAACAATAAAGTGATTTTCGATGATCAATATTTGGCTTTGTTCTCTAATCCCGAAATATAAAAGGCAACCCTCGTACACCACCCCCTTCTGGTCCCACCAAACACAGAGCATTATCTTTTTTCCGAACCGATCAGGCTTTGCAGTCGATGTTGACGCTTCTCCTGGAAGTACCCATAATTTTTTGCGTTTGGGATTTTTAAAATGAATTCATTTTTCATCACCAGTCACAATACGATGTAGTACTGACTTCCTTTCGTGTCGTAGAAGCAACGTTTCTCATGTGGTGTTTCGCTTTTCTATCTGCCTGTCATTCAATTCATGTGGCACCCAGTTTACACACTTTTGGATATCTCCCATAGCTTTTAAACGATCAGAAATTGTTTGTTGTGCAACATTTAACATTTGTGCCATTTGTTTTCGACTTAAAGTGTCATCTTGATCCAATATTGCTTGCAATTCGGCGTCTTCAAACTTTTTTGGTGGTCTTCCACGTTCTTCGTTTCGCACATCAAAATCATTATCTTTGAACCGCTTAAACCATCTTTTGAATGTTGCTTCCGACAGAGCATGATCACCATAAGCCGCGACAAGCATTCGATGCGACTCTGCAGCACTTTTCTTCAAATGAAAACAAAAAATTAATGCTTTCCGCAAACCATCAGTTTCTGGTACAAAATTGGACATTTTTAACAGTCCTGCGGATGGAGAGCAAATGGGTAAGGAAAGGAGGTGTTGATGTATACTGGTTTTGAATGTCTGGACATCACAACGACCAGGAAACATACGATTAGGCAGAACATTCCACATTCGAGGCGTTCGGCTAAAGAATGACCCTCTATGTTTATTTGTGCGCCTGAAGTGCACTTTCAACGTGAACTGATGCGTATTGACAAATTGACGGGTATCGTGGGAAAATGTCTGAAGGGGTGAACACATTCAGCAAGTACAGTTGAGCAACGACCGTGATAATACCTATAGAAAAGAGATAGCGCCTGTGTTCTAACAACAGATTTGATCGACTTACGTATCTTTTGCATCTCTTAAGGAACCCCATACATTTGGCTGCACTTTTCGCAGCTTCAAATATGTGGTCATTCCAATTAAGAGCCGAAATAATTCGAGTGCCGAGGATTGATAGTTCCTTGGCTTCGTCGATGCAAGTGCCGTTCATAGACAGTATATTTACTTTGGGGTTCGTCTTTGACGACAAGAGGCAGCACTGAGTTTTTAAGGCATTGAACTCTACTCGGTTAGATAATACCCACTGATATATCTTGTTGAGGTCGGAATTCAATGTATCAAGCATAAGTTGCTGGTTGGTATTGACGTTCGAAGAGTTTGGACGGGAGTGTTCATATGAGTATGAGAAACTCAACGTGCTATTATGGGGGTAAAAGTTGATGTGCCGGCACGGGTGCGTGGTTGACTAATATCCCCAATGATTGGACTGAAAACCGTTCACCAAAAGGAATGAAGAACAAAACGCACTGATTATACTGTTCAATTTTATTGATTATTGTTCATTTTCTTTGCACATTAATTGTTTTTGAATGGTTCGTATGCTTAATATATTTTCGATTAAAATAGAAATTCTTTACAAAAGTATTGCACGAATTGTATGTCTTACGCCATGGGATAGTATTTTCTGTCCGGATTAGTACACGTTTATTATTATGTTTGGCGGTATTTTTAGACTTAATAATAATTGCAAATTCACTGAACTGTTTTTTTGTTTTTTTTTTTTCTAGGCGAATCTACCATAACTTTAAACTCAAACTGTTGTTACAATTAGTCGACAGCACAGGGAACTGTGGGGTGCGGGTTGATGTGCAGAACATGGGCACGGATACACTTAATCCCCAACGATGTCCTAGCGCAAGAAATGTTCACCACTTAGGAAAGGTGGAACAATTAACACTGTTTAATTTGTTTAACCTGGTTTTTATTTGTTCTTTTTATTTCGCTGGTGATTTTGAATTTACACTGTTAAAGCTACACGTAAGTTGATATTTTTACTTGGTACTTACTTGGCACCCAAACAAAGGCGATCGAGAATCGATGCCAAATTTACACTTTAACTTTTGGGTCTCTTATTTATTCTTCAATGATTCCACATGCACAAATAAATTGATAACTTTATTAAACTCTAAATTACTTTTGTGGGGTTCGAAGTATTGTTGCCAACGTATGCGGCGAGACTGTCCGCAGTGGCGATTGAGATGTGACTGACTCAAATCAGGGGTGAAATTCATATTTCATTCCACACACAGGACAACCAAAAGAGACCACGCCTCTGCTCTCTCAACCTCACGCCCGTCGAAGTGTGAGTAACTTTTGTTAATAGGGTAATTTACGGACATGGAGAATGAGAGAACAGAAACATGATGTGCTGTGATCTCGGGGTAGCTTTGGTTGTGTGTGTTGGTATCAGATGCAGCTACTGACATGACGTACTGACCCGGTGATGCGGCTATGGTGTAGTCAGAGCGCATTGAACCGTGGAAAGACAGAAATACGAAGGAGAGGAAAACCTAACTGATGTTATTCACCTGCAAAAAGAGATCATTGATCCCAAGCGAATGGATGATCTGAGGGAAAGTCAATAGGACGCCGGTGATGCTTGGGAAAGAATCAGCGTGAGAACCGGACTCTAAGACGCTGAAATAACCCTAGCGGTTTTGCTATGATGCAACGGTGTCGTTAGGTTAGATTTGTTGTTGCTAACCGACATTATAAGATTTCCGATGGGAATCTCATGGTTAGCAAGAATGGAGTTGCCGTGTGGCAAGAATGTAGCTAAACTCAATTATGCATTATCTGCATGGGATAATGAGTTTAGCTATATGCCCGTCTAACATGTTTTACAGGGGAATAACATATGAGGGAAATGGATATGTATGACGCGCTGAAAGCGGTCGAAATTAGGTGGAAATTGTGGTTGAGATTGTGGGTTGGTTCTCATGTAGAATAGAGAAATCCCCACACTTTATGGTGAAAATACTCAACACAACTAATTCTCAGCAGCAAGATTACTCGGGAATGTCGGGGTGAATGTCGACTGGCTTTAAAAGGACGCGAAATTAGATTGACTCCGACCGGCGGCGTGACGGGGTGGGTATGATTGTGTCTGCATGAATCAAAGCCGCTCTGAGGTAACCCACTGACCTAGTACTAAGGCAGTGGTGATCTCAGAGTGCATTGAACTGTAGGGAGATCGTGAATCGTGGAGGAGAGGAAAATGTATCTGGTGCTATTCACCTGTGAAATGAGATCGTTGATCCCAAGCGAATGGATGGTCTGAGAAAAGTCAATAGGACGCCGCTGATGCTTGGGAAATAATCAGCGTGAAAACCAGACTCTAAGACGCTGAAATACCTCCAGCGATTTTGTTATGATGCAACAGCGTCGTTCGTTTAGACTTGTTGTTGCTAACCGACAAGATGTGATTTCCGATGGAAATATCATGGGCTAGCAAAAATGGAGTTGCCGTATGGCAAAAAGGTAGCTGAATTCAATTATCCATTATCTGCACAGAAGAATGAATTCAGCTATGCGTCCATTTGGAAGACATGATATTTCTGGGGAATAGCATGAACGGTGGAATAGGAGATATGTGACGCGCTGTAGGCGGTCGAAATTAAGTTGGAATTGTGGGTTGGTTCTCCATGTAGTATAGAGCACCCACACAGAACATGCTTATTCGTTAACTTTGGTATATTCGCGACTCTGAAGAACACGCACAAATTGTATCAGAAAAATGTCTCGAATTTTATTTTGTCCACTTTTTGCAAAAATGATTACGTTCGGAAAAACTCAACTCTAAGTCGACACAAAAGAACCCTGTTACGCTTCGTTTTAAGACTCATGACTCCGGTGGTGTGTACGTACTCCACGGGGGAAGAAAACTGACTGTTCGACTCTACTCACACGGTCAACCAATCTTGATCGCACACTCATCTGCATTCTCCCGTTTCCCCGCCCATCGAGGTGAATAAACTCTTGCGAATTTACCCAACAGTCAATGGAGTTGGAGAGAATTTGAAACTGAAATAGAAAGCGTGATGATCTCGGGGTTGGTTTGCTTTGTCATGCAACGAAAGCAAAACCAACTGTTGACCGCATGTTCCAGTTTGGTATTTGTATTGTTCTCAGAGTGCAGAACCGAAAATGCACTCCGAGAAAGGGAAATGGGATGAAAAGTATATTTTTTGTACTATTCACCTGACTACTGAGTTTATTAATCCCCAGCGAATAGCCGTGTCTGGGGCAGGTCGAAGGACGCCGCAATGGCTTGGGATAATATCAGCGTGGGAACAAAACTAAAAGAATTCGATATAACCCAAGCCGTTCCGCTATGTCGCAATAGCGTCGCCTGCCCAGGCTTTGCTGTTTCTAACCAAACATGCGATTTTTTATTTCCGGTGGAAATCTCATGAGGTTTATAAAATATATGATGCCTCATGGCATAAAAAGGCTGAATTCAGTTATGCATTATCTGCATAGAAGAATGAATTCAGGTTATGCGTCCTTTGAGTAGATACCTTTTACAGGTGAAATAGGCCGACAGAAGGGATCGGGGTTGACGTGATGCGCGGTTAGCGGGCGAAATTGAGTTGTAATTGTGGGCTGGTTCTCCGCATAATATAGAGAACCGCCACATTATCATCAGCAAACGATGAATTGGGTTGTGAGTAATTGACAAGAGATCATTTATAAAGATGAGGAAGAGAGTGGGAGGGAGTACCGAAGCCTGGAGAACACCTGCATTAATTTGATGGGAGACAGATTTGGCACCATCAAATTACTTTGGCGTGTTAGCAATTTTTTGATATTATTTGGCGTTCGAACTTATCAGGGCATGCACGAAACATTACCCACAGAGTTTAAGTGGTCGAAGCCACCTGACTCAATTCTTCTCTCCTAACCCGAACAAAATTGAAGTCTGAATTTTTCGATGAATCAAAACATTAGACGTGGCTTTGCTGTTGTTTTCCCCCTCTCGCTGGCTCCGTTCAGGAAGGATGTTCTGCAGTATTTTGGTGACACAAAATAGTGGTATAATACTTTGAATTTTTAAATGAGGCGCAATTTAAAATAGCTACATTTTCGATCCATAATTTTTTTGCGTTAATTCGTACGGCACTCAAATATGAACCATCTTTTTGAATATAGATTTATGTAGATATAAGGATTGGAGATTTAAAACTGCTTTTTTAACTTCTGGATTAACGTCTAGTAAAGTTGTACTGTGCAGTTGGTGGATTTGGAAAGACATATTTTTCTTTTATCACGCAAAGCTTCCTTAGTGATAAGAATGAAGGCTGCTGCAAACGTATTGCTAAAATAAACTCAGTCAGTGGAGGTCACCAGGCCGATGCATCTGAAGTTAACTTCCTCTACCCAAATCAATTCAATGCATATTAATTAGCGAGTGATATGTACACTATTCTATTTGTAGTGAAGTCAAAGTATAGAACTTATCTTTAGTGTAAATCTCTATACCCAAAAAACACATTCGAATTCCAATTAAATAAATATAAATAATTGAACTTCTCTCAAATTCCGCCCATTGCCTTAATTGACAGCTTAATTAAAACCGAAAGTCAATTGTATTTTAATTACTGGCAAACAACGACATTTTCACCTACTTAGCATAATTACAAACCAGGAAATTAAAAGTCTTATAATTTTCGGAATTTATTTCCTGCAGACGCGTTAGCAATCAGCACAACCGCACACTTGCATCCGAGCAAATCAAAAATTCCCGATTCTAATTAAAGTTTGCCGGTAAACCACGGCCCCGAAATTAGGGATACCAGCACAAGGCCGCTGCCATGTGAATTTTGGGGAGATTTTCAGGTCTAGAGGAGGATCCATAGCATTACGAAGACTGGCAGCGGGCGGGGGGGTACATCACATTACGCCGGAGCCAAGGAGTCAAAAATTGCAGATAATTTACTAAAAGCAATTTAAACTTTTTGTTTGCTGTTTGGGTCTGTCATCGATTGCTTCATCAGGCAAACACGAATTTACTATTAGCGATTAATTCCGAGAGGCAAACTTTTAGACTTTGGTAGGAAAATGTACGTAGAGTAAATGCTTTATCTCGTTGAGGGGTTACAGATGGAGGGAGATGTCCTGAATGTGGTAATTCATGCTTCATAACAAATTTTGTGATTGTAAGATAAAGAAAGCAAGGATGGTTGCCTGACTTATGTTGTGAAAGCAATTTAATTTTGAGCTGTCGTTAAGATTTGCAATGAGATACGCGTAAAGGGCTTAAGACGTCATTTATATTCAGCTGCGAGAGTTGATGGCAGGAGCTTTAGGGAGGTAGTAACCTTTGAAAATGGCAGTGAAGGACAGAGGCAAATCTTTTTCACCGATTGCTCATTTTTATTCTGTATTCATTTATTTTGCTTAAGCATAAAAACACAAATATGTATATTTAGTTATCGTATTCAATCCTTCCTTGTTGTACTGTTCGAAGAAATCTTGAAAAACGTATGTATAACAAAATACTATGTAAGCGACGATGTGGTTTGTTCATTACAAATAATTTATAAAACACTCTCCCAGCTTCCGCACTGAATGACCACGTTAAGTATAATAAATTTGATTATGTCGACCTGAAGCGGTACCATATATCACAAAGCCTTTGGTCGTCTCTTGGTGATATTTACGTTTCTGGTAGCGTCAGCTGCCAGCAGGGATTCAGTGTCGTCGGTGATTGCAGGACCCAATGTATACGTAACCTGATCCCAAGAATAAATTGAACTTAATAAGCTATAAAACACTTTTTATCAAAGTCATGGCAAATCGTCTGCTTCCATACGGTTTTCATATAGTCAATATGGTTTGTCCTTATCATAAAAACTCGAAGCTCTTTTAGATGGGCATGTTTCGTGTAACCACACCATATACTTCTAATTAAATTTTCCCGAAATATCCTACAATTTCTCTATCCATCTGAGTCAGCAATGTAAATGCCGTTAAAACGCATAAAATCGTATCCATACATCGCTCCGGTGAAACAGTGTGAGGTAGTTCCATGTAATTTCATCGACATCATCAGCGAAGACAAAGAGTTACGGCACCAGCAGGATGTTGAAAGACGAACAGGAGTAACAGCGGTATTACTAATAATTTGAACTGAAACAAAATCCTGCCTACAAGAAAAACGTCACTTCTGCCAACAGTACTGAGACCACCACCACCACCACTAACAACAACAACAAAAACAGCAACAACTAGGAGCGGTTCTATTTAAGAAAATAAAATTATGTTTTGTACTAAATTAGGTTAATTACTATCTCTCGGATGGGGAGAGACACTCGTGATGTTCGTACTCATACATATCATGCTATAATACTCTGTACGGTGTTAAGCATAAAATTTAGGATGGCCATTAGCCCCACATGACGTTAGGTCGGGCTCCAAGATGACTCTTGTGTGCCAGTAAGGTGAAGGAATTTAATGGAATATTAGAGTAAAAAGAGTCATTAAACCGACACCCCGCTTACATTTGAGGTTTGACTTAAACTTTGGGACGGCATACGAGAAACAAGGACTACACCACTCGCAGTTATCCTCAACTTGTATGTATACTATACCAGCTGGAGTAATGCTCAAAGTGTGTTACCTTTATCCATGTCGAATGTATCAATACTTAATGTCAACCGTAGTTGTATTGCCTAAAGAGCACCTTCGGGGCTGAATTAAGGACGTGGCTGAAAATAAAGCAGCTTGTTTTGATAATGCATCTAATTATAGCGTTTTCTTGTTCTATGAAGAATGTCAGACACGAATTTTACATATGCTTAGTTCTCGAGACGGGAACTGTATCAATGTGCGTCTGAATTCAAATTTTAATTGTGCTGATTACATGGGGATATCAAAAGATTCACTTACCATAAACATTAAGTTTTAGGCATAAATAAATTTGTAGTGAATTTTGTGATCAACAAGCATCAAGTTCATAGGCCATTTTTTTGTTTTGTAATGATTTGTTTTTCACTCACTGTAAATACCCCGTGAAACCAAACACATATCTCCATATCTACAACTTTATTTCATTTACACTTTTTAGTTTATTACACTGTACTTAATTTCCGGAACTATGTCTTACTAATTACTGTTTATTTTATTACACTGTACTCGGTTTGGGAACTATCTTTTATGAATACTTTTTAACTCACTACCCGGTTGACCAACACACTATCTTCAAAAAACACACCCGCGGCCGCCTTGGGCAAAAGCTAGAACCAACCACCTTGAAGATCATTAACCAACTCACTTCAAGATTTTTAACCCACTCCCTCAATTTTCGTTTTTTCATCGGACGAAAACTTTTCTTATCCTGCAGATAAAAAGATTTTCCATTCCTTGTCTTTCCCGAATTTGGGATCGAAAGAGGAAACACAAAAGAACAATCAACAAAGGATCTTGCTGAAGAGAATTTACGATCCTTTGTGTCGGTCGGCGATAAACGTACATGTAGTTCGTTTTATGGCGCGAGTTGTTTGTTTTAACTTGGTTTGGTTAAAACGGAAAACGACGCTGATTGTGTTAATGGTTTTGGGTAACCATATTTCTAGATGATCATAAAATTGCTGGCGCGCATTTTATGATTCTCAATAATTTTGTTTAGGGAAAGACACCTGGTCCGCACATTTGGATCTTAGGGGATTTTTGTGGCGAACCTGTGGTTCGATTATCCTATCTAAGTTTTCAATGTGAGCAAATTGAACGTTTAGTTCCATTTTTTTTAAATTGATTTGATTAGAGCAAATTGAACGTTTAGTTCAATTTGTTTGGTGTTGCATTAATGTGGGACCATTTGATGCATGGGGTAATGCTATGGCTTGGGGAGTGTCTCATCCTTTAAGTGGATGTTATTGTCGTGTATCGCAAATAGTGGTGGAAATTGGCTCCAAAGGGGTAACTGTGGGGGTTAAAGTGTGTATGCCGCCGTACGGCAAGTATTCCATTCACTCCCCAACGATGTTGCTCCGACGAAAATGTTGAAAATCCAGCACTCAAAAATGACACGATGAATAAAACGCACTGATTGGTCCTGTGTTCAGATTAGTTATTTTATTTGTTCTTTATTTACACTACTACTTAAGTGTATTCCGTGCTAATTTGCACTTATTTCAATGCAAAACGTGTGGGCGGCAACTAAGTATTGGCTCAATTTGAACGATCGGGCACAGTGAGAATTTATTAAAAATCTTGAAAACGTGTACAACAGATTACACTCGACTCTTTAAAATTTACGGAATTACTTTTTGGCCTGAGCGGCAGCGTGACTATGCGCGTTGGTGATTGAATCGCAACTGACTAAATTAGGGTGGAAATCGTAATTTCTGCTTTTCACACTTTGATCTGCCAATGGTAATCATGCTCTCTTGTGTGTTCCCCAACTCACCACACTCATCCAGGTCGAAACGTACTTGTGTATTCGTTCGACGTTGATGGGCGTAGCCAGAATGGAGAAATCAAAAGGGAAAGCACAATAACCCAGGGTTGATCTGGCTAGGTGTGTGTGCGTTAGTGCCGTGTATACGGCTGGTCTACTGACCTAGTGATAATCTCTTAGGTCAACGCACTATAGCAAGACAGAAATACGAGAGAGAGGAAAACCTAGCTAAGGCTATTCACCAGCAAAAAGAGATCATTGATCCCAAGCGAATGGGTGATCTGGGAAAAGTCAATAGGACGCCGCATCGGCTGGGGATATAATACCATTCTGTGGAATATTCGATAAATACCCAAGCCTATGGACTATGACGCAACCGCGTCGCTTGGTTTGATTTGGTTGTTGCTAACCAATACGAATGGAATTTCCGGTGGAAATCCCATGGTTAGCGCAATAGTGTTGCCGTACATCGTTGATTTTAGCTAAACTCAATTATGCTTTATCTGCATAGAATAATGAGTTTAGCTATGCGTCCCTTTGACATGTTTTACAGGTAAATAAGTTATCAAGGAAATGGGTAGGTATTGTGGCTGGAATTGTGGGCTGTTTCTCCTATATTAGGATAGAGAAACCCCTACATAAGTATTATGGGATGGGTGGTTGTGGCCGTAACAGTTTGAATATACAGCAAATCTTTAAAGATAAGGAAACGCATAAAGATAAGACTCACTCGTATAGTCAATGTAGAGTTACAATAAATAGAATCCGATATTTAAAAGGTGTATTGAAAATCCACTTGGCGCAAGGCTAATAACCTTGTGGGAAGGAAGTAATGTGCCTAACACGGACACTAGGTTCACTTCCTCCTCCATCATAAATTGTTCACGCGAACACTGCTCACAACGCAAGGGGGAAGAAAACGATGGTTGACCTTCGCGACCGAGCGGA
This sequence comes from Microdon myrmicae, assembly GCA_963931805.1. Classification (NCBI taxonomy): domain Eukaryota; kingdom Metazoa; phylum Arthropoda; class Insecta; order Diptera; family Syrphidae; genus Microdon; species Microdon myrmicae. The sequence goes on from OZ007498.1 coordinate 25,666,555, forward strand.
CACAACACAGAAACAAAAACACTCCGGCGATGCTATTTATACTTAAACTTTCTATTATGAATGGTCCTTACTTATACTGGTGTTGGCTGATTTTAATAGATTCTTAGACATTCCACACACGAACTGCGGCACAAACGTTTTAACCCACCGTACCTGCGCAGGTACGGTGGATGACGAGCGACCCGACCGCTCCGAAGATTGAATTACGACTGAACGATCGTCATCTCATGCAGAGATGCTTTTGGTAAGAAAAAAGGAAGAGAGAGAAAAACTTTTCTCTTAAGGGTGTGACCAGTGGTGCAGTGGTATATGTGCGCGATCGAACAGATTCAATGTTGTTGCATGTATGGGAAAGCAGGCAGGCGGCAAGGACAATAGGGAAAAATGACCACATGCGCCGCTGGTCATGCGGGTCATTGTTTACACGATGCCTCGTCGCTATTTTCGACGTTAGGAGAAAAAGGTGCTAAAAGCAAATTGGATGTTTATGGCATCTCTCGCTGCACTAGAAACCGGGTTCATATTTGCATTAGGAAATGCTGGAGAATTTGGTTTCGGCGTCTATTGCGCTAATTATATGCAGCTGCTTGGGTTGTTTATTGATAAGACAAACAAAAAAGGTTGCCAGGCAATGTGTATGAAAAGGTATATGACGCGGCTGGGAAAATAGACGGCGCGATATTTATGGTCCCTGTCATGACGGTTACATTGAATGCAATCCGAATTATTTTGTTTACAGGAATTCATCTAAGGGAATTTGACTGGCGACATAGATGCCGAGATTGATTGGAAATTCCTGGTAAGTTAATAAAGAAATCTTAAACAGCAATGGTATGCGAAAAGAATGCATGAAGGTAAGTTTTCTTTACAGGGACTTAAAGATCATAGATTTGATCTCTTAAATGCGTGCAGCATTTTTAGGTGCCGAATGCGAATGCATTGGCGAGGACTTGACCGTCTTGGGTGATGATTATGGGGGTTTTTTAGGAAGGTAAACCGTGGGATTTGGCGGAAGCGCCACAACCTTGCCCGGAAAAACAAATTATTATGGAAAATTTAACAACCCTCGGGACTTGCTAAAAAAGTCCAAGACCAGATCCCGGTTGTAGTGCCGAATGATGATGATGATTTAAAATCCATACGCACATTGCTTCCTCAACGCTTGGTGTTACATGAAAAGTCAACATTACCTTCACCAATACCCCCACCAAATTCCCAAACACAAAACTTCAACTCCAGTCACATAATGTAGTCCATCAACCCAAAGCAAAAGCTGTTCTAAATTGCTCGTCTTAACAAATAAGAACATCAACAAAAAGATACGAATATTACTATCCTTTGGGTTTGTTCGTCGTTCGTGTTCTCATCGACCATCCACAATCTCATCAACGTATATGGTCTGATTATTAATGCTGTCAGCTGACTGCGACCCTTATCAAGCGGTTGCACGATCTAGGCAACTCGAGCCAGCTGCAGATGGTATGATCTTGGTCCGCAGCCACATAAACATTCCAGATCACAGCAGAGTGGATCGGTGGTCACGATTCCATGAACAGATTCAAAGTTCCGTTGTTTTCTCTTTTCGCGCATACGAGGATCCATACAGTCGGCGGGCCAGCAGTTTCTGCATCCATCGCTTAAAACATATATTATAGATAGACAATTCGTTTAAATTGATGCTACGCTGTCGCGTGTATGTGTAGGTTACGTATGCTGCTTCTGTTAATTATCACTGTAAATTCTAGGAGTCGTGTCCAACGATTCCAAAAAGAACTGGTGCTGCCGAAAAGGAGCTCAAATGAGTTCAGATGCCCACGCTGAATAGACGTGAAACAGAGAAGAGCGCGAGTAAACACAATCCTAGCCCATGACTCATACAAAATACAAATCCCGCAGATAACAGATCAATGTAAGAAAATGTAGATAACATAATCCCAGCCTATGACTCACATCTTGCTCCTCGATAGTATAGTGGTTAGCATACCCGCCTGTCACTCGGGAGATCGGGGTTCGATTCCCCGCCGGGGAGCCTCTGGCGCAAGACTAATGACCTTGCCCGGAAAAAACAAATCATTATGGAAAATTTAACAAGCCTTAAGAATTGCTAATTAAGGCCAAGACCGGTTCCCGGTTGTAGTGCCGATGATGATGATGATGATGATGACTCACATCTTACAGATACAAGTCACAAAGATAATAATTATACATAAATAGAAAATGTATTATAGATTAAGCCATTCAATCAGTCCGAGAGAGTGGATCAAAGGTGTAAACAGTAGTTTAAGTGAAGATTAAAAATAAAGGAGCTAGACTCCCCAAAAAAGAAGAAAGTCTTTTTTTTTACAAGAGATCTAACAACAACATTAACTCGCGCGTCAGTTCTAAATGAATTATCAATTGGCAATGTGCCACATTCGTCTTAAATGTATATAGTGACCTAAATTACCGAAGATCACTAGTGTTCGTTATTGTGCGGTTAAACTATGCCCCGTGAAGACCGCTTGGGTCCGCAGAGTGGCCCAAGTTCGCTCGGTATCCCGCAATCACCACAGAGTACCTCATCACCGTTGCATGTTTTTGAAATGAGCCTATCGCACAGCAACACTGCAATGGCAGCATTACATCATCTGGTATTCAATCCTTTTTGATATCCGATCAGTCCGTGTGGCAGGCTATACGACTCCAGGGCACACGAACAAACTCCCCCATCGCATCACCTCGCCCTACATCATAATATCAAAGAGGAAGAAACTGATTCCAGCATGGATGACACCGATTAAGACATAAGGGTTACAGATGGCAATCCGTTTCCCTATAACCAATATCCTCAGCGGTCGGTTCGGACACCCACAGAAGTTATCGTCAACATAAACACCACAGCTAAATAAGCAACTACCGACAGCGTCAAACAACACCGTGGCGAACTACATATTCATACCATTAAAAGTCACTCTATAGCGTTTGCGACAATCGTGAAGAACGTGTTATTCGAACTGATGAGATGACGGTTAGAATCACTAAAAGTTGAACGAATACTCAACACATCAGGCCGCTGCCGCGTGTACGAATTCGATTTCTAAACTCAAGTACATTCAACTGATTTGGAATTGCTGTGTTATTGCTTGTTATACGGCTGATGCATTTTCTTATTTGATTTGCGTTCGGTGTCCATCACTATTTGCTTGTGTATTGTGTGTGTATCTGTTAGAAACACCACAATTTGTCTACCCGAGCGCTCTGGCTTTACCTTCCTAAATCCTCCCACAGACATCGCTTACATTTAGCGTTTATCACCAGCAATACCTGCATCAAAAACAAGCTATTGCCGCTAATTCTGCGATGATGGTAGAACGGGATACTTTCCTCAACTACTTCAATCCACCGGCTTATCCACTAATTCTTGAGGAAAGTGTACGTCAAAGTGCGAAGCCAAACCTACACGAGAAAATTCGGTGATGACTTTCAGTGACCTACTCACCATAGGTACTATAGTAATGTTTATGCTTTCAGATTCATCCGTATAAGCCTGCGCAAATCCCAAGGACATCCCTTGGATCATTCCAACGAACGCCCATAGCGCCTTATCACATCTCAAGTGACAGTTACAAGTGGCCTCCACGTGCATGGCAGCCACGCGCTCAGCAATATACAGCCTTCTTCAGCGCAATCCAGGTAAGCGAGATTGTGCATAAACAAGGAGGGAAATAGGCATCTATGGTAATAATGCCCCAGGACAGATAGATAAATCAAAAGCAAAATCCGCGCTCCCAATTTGACAGGAACACCTCAAATGCTCATAACTATACAACATAATTTGACGCCACATAACGTAACGTCACTTTACTGTATAACATATTGTAATATCAATGTCATGTCTCGCGAGGTGCATCTTCAACTTGGTCGGGCCAACGGATCATGTTCCCAGCCAAGAATCAATCGCATATTATGAAGTCTTGTTTTTTATGAAGTTTTATAAACGTGCTGGTCTATATGAATAACTTTCAGTTTGTCTTACAATTGGCGGGTACGATTGTTCTGAGTTCTTTGTTTTATCAGTGTATCATTATTATGTTATTATATCTAATTCTGCAGAGCGTTTTACGCTCCTGGATGAGACGAAAAGTGAAGTTGTCATGGGGAATCTGATGTCTTTTCAAGTTTGTACTTTGGGACATGAGTCTCCGAAGTTTCGTCTAGAATCTCGTGAAGTCGAGCTGCAGCATTATTTAGCTTGTGGCGGATCCTTTGAACGCCACTACTTACCTCACCATCAATTAGTAAGAAACTGCTTCCTAGAGCACTAAAAACCCTGAAAACAATAGATTTCGGCGGTTTCATTTGAACGCCATTTCTAACTTTTCTAGTAAGTACATTTAAACCTTACTATTAATTACTTAAATTACCTAAATCTATAATTTTTGCTAATGCAAAAGCATTAGCACCGAACAGACATTTTTCCCCAAGGGCATGATCGCATGAAACGCATCATGTGCCTTGAAGAGCAATTCGGTTGCAACACCAAGCAACCGACAGAAATGCGAACCATATCGACGTAATATCGCCTAATAATTCCGCCGCACACATGCAGGAGATATTCTTTCTTTTCTTATTTGCAGCGAGCACATCGGTCGGTAAACCGATCGGCAGGCATATCATACCTCACCACTGGCTACCAAAGGGAATCGAGTGTTGCATAATGTAAACACACGCTCGACAGACCGACAATGTAAGACGCCAGCGGTGTGTGTACGACCGGTGATGCTATACGCAGTAGCCGATCGTATAACATCCCTAGCTCGGGCAATATGAATTTTGCCCAGCTGCAAAATATTTCCTATGTTGTTTTTCCCCATAGTAAAATGTTGAATCCTCCGTTCGCCGACACATGAACACACATCACGAGCGACCAAAAGAATCATCGTGTGTGTGTTTCGCGCCCTTTGCTGGGACCAATGGTTGGAGGATCTTCCCCTATTGGTCGACGAGCAAAATTGAAATTCCATTTTGTGCAATTAATCAGTCTGTAGCCAGATTCCCTGGAGGCAAGTAGTGCCCTCCACGTTAAACACACTGAGCCTGCGTGGAGTGAACACAAAGTATGCATCTGTAATTCTATTTGAGAACTTATGTTTTAGTTAACCGGTGTATGTGAAATCTTACCCTTGTTATTTGAAGTCGTAAGGACAAAAATCAAAGTGCTCATCCGCAATTGCAAAAACATGGACCCAAATAAACGAACAAACTAATAACATCAAAACAGTACGTTTCCTTTATTTCCGCTACGGTATCCCGGGTGTGTTTATGCTTTTCCCTTGGTGCTCACCAGTGGAACTCTCAATGACGATGGGGATAGGAGTGAACCAGTGCCGTACGATGGCGCATTTAACTTCTTACCCCCATAATCTCAACCGTCGTTAGGTTCCTGTCAGTGGGAAGAGAGAATTGGTGGAGTTTTTCGTTCAATGTGACATTGAAGCTGTGCCAATTTGCGCGCCTATAATCGAGTATGTATATGATATGAGCCTGCGATGCTCGAAAGCTGCAAATGAATATGGTCACAGCGTTGTGGTATATACCCACTAATACTTGGGGACGAGTGATTTGGGGAAGTAAGTCTTTGGACACGAAAAAGATGTGTAGAACCGAGTTGCCTCGCGACTATTTCAAAGTTGAGGGAGTGAGAGTTTTCGGTGTATCATTGTGCAATTTGGACAAGAGACAGTTGTTCCAATGGGGATGTCTGGAGCTAAACTCGCCGCCTATGATGAAGGGTGTATGACTCGAAGACCTTATTAATTTGCTGACATTTTCGGGATTTACGTGGCTGATATTTGCTTTATGTGAGTGGTATACAAAGTATGTTATATATTCACTCAGCCATTATTAGCCAGATGCAGTTCAACCCTGGAGACCTCTATGGACTCAAATTGTGGGAGGTCAATAGCTTCATGGGGAATTCCGCTATTAACTAGTATACAGGTGCCATTTCCGTTGATTGTGAGGCCGCCAGTGAGGGTTCGATCTCTTCGAATCATGGAGAAGTTTGAGAATACGGGACGGTGATATGGATTTGTAGGTAAATTTTGGTCGGCGCACCAACATAGGCGCAAGATTCGCCAAACTCCCACGATTCCACGCCCACAATGTGGGTTCTGTATCTCTTAGGTATGGTGCCTCAAGGGCACAAGTTCACCAAGTTTCCCAACGAATTGTTTGGATTGGAACGCCTACTACGTCGCAATATCGTTATCCACCGGCACGCTCCGTAATTGCCTCAAAAATGCAATTTTCACCAATTAAAATGCAATAGTCATTCAAAGTCAATGGTTCTTTATTGGTAGTATGTCTGTTCGACAAATGACATAACTTACATTACACTAACTTAAAGGCTTGCTTTCAAGTGCCGATCGAAACAAATAAATTGATTATGAAACTTATTTTTATCGTAAAGTTCACGATTTAATTTCACAAAGCTTTAACTTTGACAATATGTACAGAGTTTAATTTTAGACAAATAAACTGCTTATAAAACTTATTTTTATCGTAAGGTCCAGCATTTAATTTCACAAGGTTTTAACTTTGACGATATGACAGAGTTTAATTTTAAACAAATAAACTGATTATAAAACTTATTTTTATCGTAAAGTCCAGGATTTAATTTCACAAGGTTTTAACTTTAATTTTACTGTCAATCGAAATTGAAGTTAAGACGGATGCACTTGTTTTACACTGCGTGTACAGGATTTAATTTTACACGGATCTACTTTCAACAAATGTACAGTGTTTAATTTTAACTAAATAAACTGACTTTACTTCAAAGAATTTAATTTCCTACAACTAAACTGATTTAATTTGAATGGTAACCGGGCGCTCGTCCACCGACTGTTGATAATATTCGGCTCTCTATCCTTTGTTTAACGTGGAGGCTCGACTTGCCTCCACGGAGTCTGTACCGCGATTGATTATAAGGGAGAAAAATCAAATCCCTTCACTCGATCTGCAACCAATGAAGAAAAGAAAAAAAAAGAAGGTCTCGGACACTTATCCCAGCGATGATGTGCACGCACACCATGATGGGGATGCCTCACATGCTCATGCTACGCATCCCATAGCAAACGAACCGTGGATATTATAATTCCTTAAAAGGAGATGCTACACGAAGTGGCTGCAGCTGGGCAACACTATTGAACTGGCGTTTACACGATCAGCAATTGCGTACAGCATTTGCCTTGTCGATTGGTTTGTCAACCGATATGATTGCATCATGGAAGTAAGACAGGAGTATCTCCCGCTTGTATGCTGCAGATTCGATGGGGTAAATGTGCGCCGCGGTAGTCGACACATGTTGGTTGCTTGGTTGTGAAACCAAATTGCCTTTATGGAACATGGCCATGGATGTTAATTCTTTAGCTTGCCGGTCGGTTTATCGATCGATGTGCTGTAGCAAAACTATAAAAGAATATCCCCTGCACGTGTGTGGCAGGATGAATATATTTATACGTAGCACCGAATAGTCTTCCTTGGTGTATGCCGCATGTTATACTTTCTTACTAGGAAATCTGATGATGCAACATACACCCGACGATTTGCTTTCTAGCACATGATGCCCGTGAGGAAAAATGTCTCTTGTGGTTCGTGCTATTGAATTAGCGGAAATATGGTTTAGGTGGTTAGGAGACATTTTAAGCAGATGACTGAAAGGCACGCAAATGCCTTCCAGGGCTTATGCGTTTTAGGGAACTGTTTCTTCCTAATAGGTTGGAAGGCAAGTAGTGCCGTTTAGTGGAACCGCCACAACACCTGCCTTACAGCGTTTTGGGTGCTCTAGGTTGGAAGCTTTCGAATGGTCAATGGGAAGGCAAGCAGCGGCGCTTAAAGGAACCGCCACAACAGTCACTAGAAATTGATGCGACAGGGACCAAGCACCAAGAGGAAAGAGAAGTAACAAAAACACTCGAGCTTTGTTGAACATAGATTTATTATTCACAACCCACTCTCCAACTCGGTTGATATAAACGATGGGACATAAATTACATTCTTATTTGGTTGCACAGTACAATGATGAAGAAGGTTTTATACCAGTAGGGGACTGTTTTTTCACGTACAAATGTTATCAACTCTCATTTAACTTTAACTGATTTTACAAGTACAAATGTTATTAATTTACATATAATTTTCTGCTGACGGTACTCTTTCAAAAGTTAATTCACATTTAATTTTAGCTGGCTTTACGAGTTCCAAAGTTATTAATTTACACTTGATACACAACGGTATTAACAATTACAAAAGGCAACTGTGCCTGCACGCAACTCCCAGACTCCACTCTGGATAAGACTCGAATTTTATCGCGACGACAGTGATGCGTGTGTCTCCTTAGACGGTAAAAATCTGACTCCACTTTGATTGAGTTCGTTTTTCGATGCGCGTATGTAAATAAATAATTCATTCGAAATGGACGACACGGCTTTACACCTCAAGACACAAACTCGCCTTTGGGGCTCGTCAAACGGGAGGAAAACTTTGTTCGAACTCGCACATAAAACACGCATGTGTTTGCACTTCCGCGGTTAAAATCTGACTCTCGAAAACGATATTGTGCCTGTAATTCCCGACAAGCAACGATCTCAGCACGAGAATCTCCTTCGGCGGTTAAAATGCGATTCTGGAAAACGCGTGTATACTCGGCGAGGGATAAATTAAGAAATCGAAGCGCAACGTCCCCGGTACGTGTGCATTTCTCGGTGGTTACGATCTGACTCCGCGACAATTCTAGATGTTGTTTCGCGCGGATATCACTATTTAAGATGCACACAAACAGGAAGAGGGCATGTACATGGGAACGACAGTGCTTCATATATCAGCTGCAGTCGAATAAGGAAAAGCGACAACAAAAACTAACTAACGATATTTGAATTCAAATAGGTCAGCTGTGCAAATAGATGGTCGCTCGTATCATCATCATCGGCACTACAACCGGGAACCGGTCTTGGCCTTATTTAGCAAGTCCTGAGGCTTGTTAAATTTTCCATAATTATTTGTTTTTTTTTTTTTTTCGGGCGAAGTCATTAGTTTTGCGCTCGTATAGCGACCGAAAAAGGTTGCTATGTTTAACTAGCGATTCGTTGATGCAGAATTAGGTTTCTGAGTATTATGTCAACACAAACGCTATTTCGGCGGTCAAACGTTAAGATACCCATTTGTTGGCCTTAGCTAATGGTACGAGGGTTGGTTAGAAGAACGATACCGTGGGACCTGATCTGGTGATCAGGGTGATTACACAATGACGGTTGTGTATTTATCCACGTCAATTGTGCTGTGCATCCATAGCGAGTCAAGGGTCGAATTCCAGTGTGAATATTTACACTGGCAAAGAATTCGGCTATTGGCAGTTAGGCGCGAGTTGCGCTATGCTTTGTATTAGTGAACAAAACATGGGACGTGACCATTGCTAGATTGTTTAGGAAAAACAAACTATGATCACGTCCAATTCCATGCTAGTTTATCGCTTATGAAACCGATCGGGGATAACCGGCTGCAGCTGTATAAGCAAGCGATTTGCCATGGCTTGATCGTGGGACCAGCGGTTGCTGGAGAAAAGCAAACACAGTGGGATTACTGTGTATATGGTATGCATGGATTTCGGCAATAGGACCCGGTGGATTTTTAATAAATCGTCATGGTCGTAAAGAGTGTGAACCGAATGTCTACCAGAGAGTTTGATGCAGCCCAAATACTGATAGTGAAAATGGTTGGTAACGAAATTGTGGTGCTTGATGCCATGGCAAGATGAAGATCTTGCCACCGGTTATACTTCAGGTGGGAAATGGTTGAAAAAGAGCTGTGTGCTGCTCGCATACAGGTAAACTACTTATGGTTGGTGCAGGTACTTGCACGTTGGGATCGGGGAGTTGGATTAGGACGGTGGGTGGTTCTTCGGGAATGCTTAAAGAACCCCACAGATTCAACCTGGTTTCGGTTACAAGAACCACATCTGCCCGGTTATCCTTTATGAAGTCAGAGGCTGTCGTATGGTTTGAAAGCGAAACAAGGGAGTTGACATTGTGGGGGTAAAGGAAGTATTGCACCAGGACACGGGCGCTCGGTTCACTTCCTTCCCACTTTGTCCGCCTGGAAGAAATGCTCGCCGGAAGGAATAGACTACAAAAGCGTACCAAATAGGTCACCGCAGACAACTAAAAAAATAAAAATGAAAGCACGCTTGGTGTAGTTTTAACGTTAATGTTTTTTATTTCATCAAAAAAATCAAGTACACTTAAAGCGATATCGTGCCTGTAATTCCAGACAAGCAACGATCTCAGCACGAGAATCTCCTTCGGCGGTTAAAATGCGACTCTCGAAAACGCGTGTATACTCGGCGAGAGATAAATTAGGAAATCGAAGCGCAACGTCCTCGGGACGTGTGCGTTGTTCGGTGGATACGATCTGACTACTCGATGCAACTCACATCCATCAGATTCAATGGCCGTGAATTGCATCGATAGAGGAAGAGCAAAACGGATCCACTTGAATGCAGCCAATGGTGATCGCGTAAAAAGGGTATATATGATAATTTCCATTGGCGTGTAGGGCAGGTTCGATGCCCTGCGATGAAGACGATGATCGGCGGACACCTGATTACACAAATGCACAATCATCAGGGGCTGCGGCGATGTACCCATACATCGTTGATGATGAATGCCAGGGAACGTGTAGCGTTCTACGAACGCACCATTCCGCGCAGGTAAGGTTCCCACCTTCAAAGAACTTACTTACCTGAGAGCGTTGCACGCGCCCACAGACGCGTGTCCCAAAGTCCCACCATAGGGCCTGCAACTCGCAGCCAACGTTGAGACCGACACCAAAAAGCAAGGAACTGAACGTCCCCAAAGCTTTTAATGCCAAGCTCAACATTCGTAAGTCATCATACCTGAAACAAAAAAGAAACATTCAATCCGCCTGCGCCCATGAACATTCCATTGAATCGGCAATTTCAAACGTCTATGCAATGCAAAGTAACCGACCAACGATGCACGTGCGGGTAGCTGCCATAAAGACCACCAAGTCTATCGGCAAACATAAAGAAACGGCAACCGTAATTATCTCAACGAGATAATTCAAATTGTATGAGGTTGAAAACCTACAAGGAAACTACTCCGATCCCACGGTGTCTGTTTGTATTTCACACCCATTAGAAAGATCTAATGGATTTCGGGTGTATTGACAAAAGTCAAACAAAACCCATGAACCATGCATCCATGCAAATTGCAGGATATCTTTCGGCCTTACCGCCAGATGTGTTATATAAATAAGGCGGCATACAATCGACAACCGTCGAACTTAATTTCGACCACCACCACTGATGGTGATAATGATGTTCGATGATGAGCGAGTTTCTTCTTTCAGCAATGAAAAATCACCCCTGGGACGTGATAACATGCTGCTAACAGAAATTCGGAAGTTCTGTTAGCAGAGCAATTAGGGAAATTTTTCCGTGTAGATACAGATACTCGATATCTGTGTGGGCAGACGGACAGTCTAATTGGGATCGTCACCGGGACGAGAGGGATAATCGAACAGCCATATCGCGAAGTCTGTTTGAGAGCACCCGAGGAGGTCGAGAGGAAGTTACGAGGACTAGAGGGCGTACGTGCGTTACCAGTTTAGAATCGGTGGCAATTTACTCACCACAGCATAACTAAAAGAGAAGTCCGAGTACCGTCAGTGTGTTGTCGAGCCTCGAGTTCACTTAAACTAAAGTGATTAGTTTGAATCCGGCCTAGTGCGCAACTTAGACACAAAATAAAAATACAAAATAAAACAATTCTTCTCGTGGTTTAATTTGACATTGTTTTCGCTCCGTTCGTTTGTTTCGTTGTTTTGGGAGTAGTGTTCGGCGGAACACCCCAGTATCAACTAGAATACGCAATAAACAACCGCCAAAAACGAAATAGATTTTTATTTCAAAGTAAACAAAAACGCAATTTCACAGGTCAGATTCACAGGCATAATGTACATGATGTGCCTATGTTACCAAGGGGTCGTCATTGTATTTGCTTAAGATTCCGGGGAAATGCCGATCTGGGCAATATCTACTGGCGTCAACAGCTCGACCAGAGATTGGGAATCTGTTTACTTTAGCCAAATGGCTCTGATGCAGAATGAGGGAAATTGGTTCTGGACGTTAAGTCCACAGAACACTCGACGACGGTGGCTATGGCTTGTTTGTTCGGGTTGGATGATGGGTCTGCGTGGGACATGAATGTGAGTAAATAAACGATCGCATTCATTCTCAAATCAAATGCATGGCTGGGTAATAGTTAGGGAATTGGTCGCACTAAAACGGACCTTAGGGTAGGATAAGATATACGCTTATGTAGGTATATCGACTGCAGCTGTGTCCGCAATACGCTGGCCAGCGTTTGTTTATCGGGAATTGAAGACAAGCTGAGGCGACAGGAGTTGAACTGGTTCATGGAGTATGAACCAGAAAAGTTCAGAATGTATGTATGCCGTTGGGTAGGTTTCCTTTCAGGTGTTACGGCTCCAACGCCGTGCTTCCTCTTTCGAGGGAAGAGCGTGGAGGTTATTATATTTATTAAAATACTTATAGTTTTTATTTAATTATATTTTATTTGAACTCAGCTATCTCAAGCTGGGCTCTCTTCTTTCTACTTTTTTCATATAAATTTACTTGTTTATATAGAACATTTTGTTCTAACTGACTGTGGCGTATAAACTGAACAAAACAATCTAGAAGTCTCTGTGACTTAGAATTTTGAATAAACTTTGAACGAAAATCAAAGTGGCCATGTTTTGAAATGAAAAATGTGCTTGTTATGAAAAGGGGCATATTTATGAAATGTGCTGTAAGTGACTGGATATAGAATATAGTGTCTGTTTATTTATGAAATGTGCTGTATTAACTGAGAATGTAAGATATGTGAGGATGTAGTTTTAAGGGTTGTGTTTGAAAGGACATGAGATTAGTGTTAAAGCGAATAAGGGTAGTATTCTGGAATACAACATCCCACCCTTCTTCGAGAAAGACAATTATCCTTGAAGAGAATAATTTTCTGTTAACTATTGCTTAGATTAGGATTAATTACCGACTTGGATTTTCGTTCAATTACAATGGCGTTCAAAGAAGTTAATCTTATATCAAAAGTTACAGAAATCCAGAAGTTCGTAATACTAGAAAAATAGGTTACAATAATCTAAAAGTTTACTTATAGTCTACTTACATTATCTTTTAACTAACTTTAAATATTTCTAACTAACTTAATATTTCCACTTGGAACCTTTTCTTTTATTATCCAACAACTTTTTTTTTTCTATATATATAATTAATATTATTTCTCAAAATTCTCTTTTTCGTTCGAATTTCCAATATATTATATCCCAATATATATTTTAAAATGTATTATATCCCAGTATATAATAAAAATTTTTTTTTTCTAAAGTTTTCTTTCTTTCTTCCCCTTTTTTAATTTTTTTTTTTTTTTTTTTTTTTGTTAAGTGTCTATCTTTTCCTTAAATTTATGGAAAATTTTCCAAAACTTGTTTGGGCCTATTATTATGATGACTGCATAGAATTGCATAATACCTTTTTATTTTTTCTTATTTTGTTTTCGAATACATGTTTATTGTTGTAAAATTTAATTTGTAAGGTATTTATAAGGTTTTTCTTTTCAATACCTATTTTAATTGAATTATTATTTTCAATTTTCATAACTTCGTGTTGGTGTTTAGTATCGTTATTTAAAATGTTTAGTGTTTTCGGCTCATTGTCATCATTTTCTATAGCTTTAACTTCTTTAATTGAATTATTATTTTCAATTTTCATTACTTCGTGTTGGTGTTCAGTATCGTTATTTAAAATGTTTAGTGTTTTCGGCTCAATGTCCTCATTTTCTATAGCTTTAACTTCTGTCGGAACGTTTACCTTTTCAGTCTTACTTATTGCTGATGGATCGTTTAGTTTCTCAGTCTCATTTACTGATTCGTATAGTTCTTCAGACTTATTTGCTGTTAGAACATCTTGGTTCCCAGTCTTATTTGCTGTTTGAACTATTTCCTCAGTTATATCTGCTGTAGAAACCTTCAATCCTTCAGTCTTTGCTGCTGAAACATGGTGTTCTTCAGTGTTAACTACTGAACTGACCTGGGTTTCGATTTTTATTGCACCTTTTGGATCTTCAGTCTTTACCACTGCTGAATTTTCAGTCTTTGTTGCTGAAGTGTCGGGGTTGTCTATAGGGATAGCCGAAAGGTGAGGGATTTTTGTTAGTGTATTTTCTGCAAGTTCTGAATTTTCAGTCTTTAATATTGCTGAGTTTTCAGTCTTGTTTGCTGAAGTGTCTGTGTTGTCAATAGGGATATCCGAAATATTAGGGATTTCAGTCTTTACTACTGCTGAAAATTTCGAATTTTCAGTCTGTGTTGCTGAATTATTTTCCAAAATTGGAGTATGAGTCGGAATATTTATATTAGTGCTTGTTTTCTCTTCGTTTATCTGTATCGGTTTAGTTATTTGGTTAGGAGCTTCATTAAAATTGTCGTTATCTATTGCCAAACCTCTAATGTTATAAATAGAAAAATTTTGTCTGTCTTCCATAAACTTGGGTTGGCGTCAGGCCTCGTTTTCCGACTCTTGCACCCGAGAAAAGTGAACATTTTGCCTATCGTTTTGTCTATTGGTGATTCTAGGATTTTCACTAACACGATTTTCGGTGTTTGCAGGATTATTTCGGAATGGATTACGCGTTGTTGTACATTGTTGGTAATTTGTTAAGGATGGTCCATTCCTAGATATCTTGTATCTACACTCGTTCTCTGTGTGATTATCCCGTCCACAGAAATTGCATATAATGTTATATTCTCTTTTTATTGGTTGTCTATTCGGAAAATTGTTGGACTGCATGTTCCGATAACAAGTGTCCTGAGAATGACCTGGCTTACCGCAGGTTTGGCAGACTATTCGATTAAATCTGTCATTATAGTTATATGGCCTGGGAGAGTTGTCCATTCGAGCAGCATGTGATACTACATGTGCAATAGACTGTTTTAAACTACTTCCCCCATGGACTTTGGCTAGGATTTTCAGTTGTTCATTCTTGAGACCATTCTCAAATATTTGCACTGCCAATTTTGAGTTTTCTTCTATCACGAATTCTCTAACCACCGCGTCTGCTGTTATTTCACACGTAGCAGAGTTCAGCGTCCTCAGAGGGACGGGGATATCAACTCATTGTGTGCCGTTGACCGAGATTGCTCCTCTTTATATTCTGATTCAAGTTTATCCTTTAAATCCTCCCATTTAGCAATTGTGCTATACCTAATTAGATCATAGGCAGGACCCTCTAGTCTATTTTTGACTAGCTCCAAAAATGTTTCATATATCTCCGGGTCTGCCCTTTTTATAGATCTAAATAAAACGTCTCCCCCGGAAATAAATTTATCTAGGTCGCAGGGTTCTCCGTCAAAGGTAGGGACGATTCTGAAAACATCAGAAATTCCGACAGAAAGAGCCATTTCAGGGGGGTTATGGTGTATTTGTAGAGAGTGGATTTGTTCTTCCCCCTGCCTAGCCGCCTGTCTCGTGTAATACGGACTCGTAATCTTGAAAACTCTGAAATCAATGTATGGCAAAATCACTTCTTAAAAATACGGTATATAAAAAATGGCCTTTCTTTTAGTTATTCAATATATATGAAAAAGAAAGTTAATTTGGTCTCAAAGCTGTAGAGAAAGAAAATTCGGCGAAAAAGACAAAACGGAAATGTCGTCGAAATACTGGAAAGAGAATATTCGAAATAATTTCTATCGGACAAAATTGTTAGTAAAAAGGAAAAGTTAAAAGTTCCAAGGTAAAAATATTCCTACGGAAAAATGAACAGAAAAATTGATATTTCGCTAACGATTCTTACTAGTAATATATGTTGATTGATGTTTTGTTCTCCTTTTTTATAATATTTTTTTTTTTTTGATTAATGTTTTGTTCTTTTTTTTCTGAGGTGTTGTCTTCTTGTTTTTTTTTTTTTTTCATCTGCTGCCACTGAGGTTAATTTAGATTTCCTCTGGAACTCATCGGCAAAGGAAATTTCGAAGTTATTTGCACTCGATACATCGAATGTTCCGCCATCCAAGTCGAAAAAAAGTGAGGACCTTCCTTCCCTCTTTAGGGTTTGATCTTGCACTAATCTTCCTCTGGGATCGAGTCCTCCTTCGAGGATTAAGTCGTCCTTCGGGGATTGGTCTTCCTTCGAGAATTTAGTCGTCCTTCGAGGATTAAGTCGTCCTTCGGGGATTGGTCTTCCTTCGAGGATAGAGTCGTCTTCGGGGAGTCCACCAGTCTTCGTGGATCGGTCTTCCTTCGAGGATTGGTCTTCCTTCGAGGATAGAGTCGTCCTTCGGGGATTCCACCAGTCTTCGTGGATCGGTCTTCCTTCGAGGATTGGTCTTCCTTCGAGGATAGAGTCGTCCTTCGAGGATTCCACCAGTCTTCGTGAATCGGTCTTCCTTCGAGGATTGGTCTTCCTTCGAGGATAGAGTCGTCCTTCGGGGATTCCACCAGTCTTCGTGGATCCCACCGCTGCCACCAGTGTTACGGCTCCAACGCCGTGCTTCCTCTTTCGAGGGAAGAGCGTGGAGGTTATTATATCTTTTCTTATTTGAAATAATTATCGTTTCTTAGTTATTAAATAATTTATAAAGTTTTATTTATTTTTATATTTTATTGAACTCAGCTATCTCAAGCTGAGCTCTCTTCTTTCTACTTTTTTCATATAAATTTACTTGTTTATATAGAACATTTTGTTCTAACTGACTGTGGCGTATAAACTGAACAAAACAATCTAGAAGTCTCTGTGACTTAGAATTTTGAATAAACTTTGAACGAAAATCAAAGTGGCCATGTTTTGAAATGAAAAATGTGCTTGTTATGAAAAGGGGCATATTTATGAAATGTGCTGTAAGTGACTGGATATAGAATATAGTGTCTGTTTATTTATGAAATGTGCTGTATTAACTGAGAATGTAAGATATGTGAGGATGTAGTTTTAAGGGTTGTGTTTGAAAGGACATGAGATTAGTGTTAAAGCGAATAAGGGTAGTATTCTGGAATACAACACAGGTATGATGCTGCAGGGGAGTTTACGCTGCCCCTTTGCAGGTAGGTACCATGGCTTCGTATGGGAAGAGGAAGGTGGTTAATTTAAAGAGGATGGGTGGTTCTCGGGATATATTAAAAGAACCGCCACAACATTACAAAGATAACCGTTGCGTATATCTTGCATATGCCGTGAAAAGGAGTGCATCCCTCTCAGCCTCGGTTGTTAGTTTTTCATTTCGGGGTCGAATAATTTCAATCAAGCGGAGGAAACTAGGTAGTTTCTCGAGCATTGAGGATTGCTCCCTTGGACGCTTTTGTGCAGCCGCATAAATTTGTGGCGTTGTGTTGGCTTGTATAGTGACTTGAGTGTGTTTTTGTGGGAGAAATGTTGGAAGAGCTTTCATATTCCCTGTGTGTGGCCCTATAAGCATATTGGCGAATGTGAATCTATTTCGGATCACATTTTATGCGACCTGTTTTCCGAGGTTTGTCTTGTCTGCTTGTTTTGCTAGAGACTTCTTGGATCTTTAAGTTATCTCTTTACATTTAGGACAGTTTCTATAATTTGCGGGATATCCTTTGTTCCCGCAGTTGAAGCAAGCTGGCAAGGTTATTTCATCCTGCACATTTGTTGTGGGGTCATATTTTGTTGGTGGCAGTTGGCACATCCCAACATCGTGGGTTGTTCCACAACGGACACAACAGCGGTTCATGTTCCAGTTTCGGGAGACATATCCGTAATTTTGGCAACTTCTGCACTGCTTGATAACAAAAACGCGCCGCTTTTTTATACCTCGAAATCAAGGAGATTTTTAGATTTTTTTTACGTATTACGTGTAATACTTCTTTGAATTGTTTTCAAAATTTTGTTAAGCCACTCACAGAAGCAGACTCGAGGAATGGAACTTTATTGGATTATTTTTTGAGAACTTCCGGGCATTGAATTCTATTGGGAACAACCTGTACGTACTAACCTAACGCAAATAATCAGATTTTGCGAGTTTTTGTAAGACTTGCATTCAATCTAATTCAACTTTAACTCTAGAGAAGCTAAATCTAAACTTGCAATTGGTACAATTGACTCTATCGATTTGAGTAAACTGGTCGTTAGTTTAGTGCCGTAAGGAATTTTTTACTCAATGTGCTTTAGAAGAGTGGCTCCGGTATTGCTTCTTTTCCCATTTACTGATGATTTCCTAATTCTATAATCTGTTGAAAACTTAATCCGATAGCTCTGGTAGCTGGTCGTTGCAACTGTATTGTTTGTAGTAAAGAAGCTAAATAAATAAATAAAATTTTCCTGTTTAAAACTTTCTTCAATATAAATTATTTATTACTGTTTCTTCGATAAAAAAAATTAAAAAAAAAAAAAATTAGTGTCTCTTCACTGTAAACATTTCTTCTATGTATTCAGGGATTATATGTGATGAAGGAGTTATTTTGCCCTTAGACATAATAAAGTCGTTTGCCTTCATAACTAATAAAGACATTTCGCCATTCAGTGGAGCCTTTTCAGACACAATTCATCTATTGAAATTCTCTTTAATAAAACTCATAATTACAATAGTATTCATAGAAGTCTGTAAAGGATGGCAAAGCCCATAATCCGCTTACTTCTATCTAGAATCCAGCATTAGTATCCATGGTTAGTAAACTAAAATCGTGACTTCTCGGGGGCAAAACGATGCTCATTAAGAAAGTCACTTTCACAATGAAAACAAGTTATCACAGAGTCCAACAAAGTGATGAAATAAATTTCACTCCAGTCAGGGGTGTTAAAACAACTTTGGTTATATGGAATGACAATGTTTACAAGAATTCCAACACTAAAACTTTTCGTGTACCAACTGCCGCCGGGTTATTACACGACAAGCAAAACAAACAAATTTCACTAAGTGCGACATTCCATAAAATTCCGAGCACATAACTGTCGAGCTCCGTCACTAGTGGTGAATTATGCGGGGAACAGAAAAGCAATGGGGAACGCGATGGGGGAGTTGAGGACCTTATATTCTGCTTTACCCTTTTATCATAGCGTACATAACTGGTATTAGTTGTGGAGGAATTTGCTGAACGTGGGGCAACATTGAAAGACAACTGGAGTTTGAGGACTTTGTCCCTAAGGGTAGCGATATACGCGTCGAACAATTTGTCGAGCAATTGCAAGTTTACCTTTAGAGCTAGCAGCTATGAGGGTACGCAGCAATGTATATTCTATCCCCCAAGGTGTATGGATAAGTTTTCCAGGCGTCCTACATCATAAGTTCCCTACTCATGCTCCGGATTCAACTACTGAAAGTGAGATTTTCACTTTAACTAGAAGATTGTTGCCAGTGCACTGGATATCCACCTTAAGCATACCTCGGATTCCGTGTGTACGGGGATCCAAATCATTTGGATGCTTTGGGGATTTCGATTGCATTTCTACAAAGGTGCACACTCACTCGTTCGTAGGTTGGTACGTTGATACATGGATACGTTCGTATGTTCGTACGTTCGCCAGCTTGTTTGTTAAGTACAGGATCCGAAGAGTTTTTTGTGCTTGCGCCAACAGGAGCAGCAATCAACGTCACAAATAAAAGATGTTTATCCTCTACCATGTTCCGCTTCGAATTACCGTGTACAAGTAAATATGCGAGTATCTACTGGATTTCGAGTGTCATAAAACAGATAAAATATTCCGATTTTCCGGACGTCGTTTTTCTTTTGTTGAGAACCTGGCAATCTACCTTAATGTTGAGCTGTTAAGATGATTGAATGAATCCGCTTTTACGTAGAGAGGTCGTTATGTTTTGATTCCAGTCTTTGATAGCTTTGCACAGATGTCCAATGATCGATTGGTATATCTATTAGATAGATGTTTCTTTATACTGATAGAATATGTTAAATCAATAAGATACGGTTGCGGAAAATATCGTTTACCAGCATTTTATACATGAAACCTTACCTGATGGGACTAAGGCGATTATCTATATTTGCTTTCAATTAGTTGATACTTCAAATACAATCTGATGCCAGAAGATTCAAGGATGCTGTGGGACGTTTAGCCGGGTAACAAGAAAACTAGTCAGCTAGATTGACAATAAATATGCTGACAGCTGATCAGGTGGATGTACATTTATCATGTCAAGCTCTTCCTGCGGATAATTTGATGTGAGTAGGATTTGGATTTGCAAGAAAAACTGCAGATGTTCGTTGCGAAAATTCTCTGACATCAAACATATGGCAAAACGTGTTTTACTTTAGACTTTCTGTAAGGAATGCATACAGGGAATCAGATTACTGTCAGTCTGTTTCTATGGTTTTTTTTCTTTTGCGACGTCTTACAAAAATTGTGATGATTGGACCTCCCTTAACTGTTTCATGTGAGTATTGCACTTACGAAACTCACTGATCTAATTTCGGGATCCAATTATGATAATACCTCAATTGGACAGACGTTATTTTATTAGTTAAGAGGATGAACATGAATCTTCTATTAGAACATTGAAAAAGTCCTCTCCGGCTTGTTGCTGTTCGTATGTCATTGTTATTTGCTCTTGTTCTCTAATAGTCATTCTTCTATTTTGAAAAAGGGTTTTGTACTTTTTCTTTCTGGTCTCTCTGCTTAAATTTATTAATGTGTAAAGGTTATATTTTTGAGATGGTTAAATGTTGCCATTTGATGGAGGGACGGTTTGTCGCCCCCGCGGGCGGGGGTTGAGCGGGGGGGGGGGGGGTGTCCAACAAGTGTGGGGTTGCGTGAAAAGTGTGCCTTCGCAGCTTCCTCTGCTGGGGACCTTGCAGAAATGCAAGTGGTTGCGCAACCAATACTAAGCAGTAATCTGAGTTTCCCAGTGGCTAAGTAACTTCCATGGTATAAACTCTCGGCTCGGATGTCAAAAATAGATCCAGGCTATTCGCATGACCACCTCGTGTATCCGGCATTCGCGTAGGTACGATTTGAGTCAAATTGCAGTTAACAGCGAACGTCTCTGCTAGCTCCCCGCCCTGTCAGCTGTGTTAGAATATACCAACCAGCCCGAGTTGTGTACATTAAAATCGCCAAGGACGAACATTTCAGAAGCCGGGTGGTTGATCTGTATCCAGTCGACGGTACATGATAGATGTGCGAAAAGTGTTGTTCGTCTATCGTCATATGATGGGCAGTAAAGACAACAAAAGAAATGTTACCGAATTCCTCAGCACCATCTTCAACCACATGAAGTCCAATTTATTTGGTTCTAACGCCTCCATTTTTTGTTAAGCCAGATCGGATCGCGTGAAAACACAGACTCCACCTTGAAAACGAAATCTCGAATGCAAGTCGTATCCTGAGCAACGAAGATAAGTCAAATCAGTTGGAGAATCGACCTGGATCTCAGTTAGGGCAAGGATATCAGGTTTCGCTGTTTGCAAATATTTGTGGACGGCGCTTACATTAATAACATTGTTTCGAGGGATGTTTGTTAACGTATATGTAGTCATCATCATCGGCACCACAACCGGGAACCGATCTTGGCGTTATTTAGCAAGTCCTGAGGCTTGTTAAATTTGCCATAATGATTTGTTTTTTTCCGGGCAAGGTCATTAGTCTTGCGCCAGAGGCTCCCCGACGGGGAATCGAACGCACGGAATCGATAGCAGGGGGTCACCAACAAGGGTAACGACTAAAAGTCTACCACTTCAACGTATATATAGTGTTGGTCATTAATTCTTGGTCCTAAAAGGATGTACATAAATATGCAAATAGGTTGGCAACGATCGGAATGATTCTGACCTAAAGTTCGGAAGCCGCTCCTAGCAGCTTGTATTTTACTAGTTTTGTTAATCTGAAGGTAAACGCCATCCACCAATTATTTATAAAGTGCTTAACCGGATATCCTGTCCAACTGAGGTTCAGGTTCGATTCGTCAACCAGCTCGATATTCGTCGCTGTCCACGATACGACGTATATTCGAGATTTCGTGTTAGGCGTGTAGTCTACATTTTCACCAGGCCTGACTTGGGGCACCAATAGGAAAAAAAAACGTTCGAAACCAGTAATTTGGACGTCGTCTGGATGAGAGCTGTGCTGAGGGCCTCCCTTTGATCGACTTTTTGAGTCTGTGTTTTCACGCGAGCCATTTTAATCGTTTGTTCAACTTTTTGCGACTCGTTTTTCCATAGGTCTTATCTGCCTTCTGTGGCCACGACAGTCTGTCATAAACGCGAACAATAGATGAATCTGGTAGCAATAGATGAATCCGGTATCGGTCGCGCAACCACTTGCATTTGAAGCAAACAGGATATGAAATTCCGTCCGCGCACTATTCAACGCATTCTACATACTGGACTGTAAGAGGGCAACCGGGTTGGATAGACTACCAGCAACAGCCCAATCTCGTCGACTTGAATCCAACGAAGACATAATTTACAACATTCACAAAGGAAAGTAGATCTATGGGTGGGGTTTTTTTTTTTAAATCTTCGTAGTCGTTCCTTAGTCTTAGTGTTGGTTACGTGCCGGCGAATGCCCTGGTTCACTAAGACCTACCCATTCAATTATTGTGAGACTCCGGTGCAACAACCAAAGCAAGGCGTGCACTTTGAACATCGAACTCGGTTTAGTGAAACAAGAACCGTAAGTTTCCTTTAGTTTTCGTTTTTTAATTGTCTTAATTACAAAAAAAAAAAAAAAAAAAAAAACCTAACAAATTCACTCTTATTTAAATCTAGTTCAAACAGTATCCATTCTTTATTTTGGTCAAGTGCGCTCCGTATCCATTCTTTTATTTCAATCCAGTTTACACAATATTCATTCTTAACTTCAATCAAGAGCAACCGATAATCCTTATTTTATTTAGTTTACATCTAGTCCACACTTAGTTCTTACTTAGTTATTTTACCTCAAGCTCAAAGGAAGATGGACATCCACGACAGCGATTTTAAGACTTCTATTGGTTTATTTAACGTGGAGGCCCGACTTGCCTCCACGGAATCCAGAAAGCAATTAATTATTTTATCCGAAGCGACAGAATACCAAAAATTCCATCCATCGCTTCGGTAACCATATAAGGTATCATCCTGATGTTTTGGTCGAGAAGAAATGGGTGAAAAACACACACGATGATCGTCTCTGCAGCTCAGAGCGTGCGTGTGTATCCACAAGCATGCGGACCGTGGATTGATAAAATGTACAAGGGGAACATTAGCTGGCATGGTTGCAGCTGGTGCAAATATGTCTACGTAGGGATTGAAGTGTTTGCACGATCAGCGACTGCGTAAAGTATTTACGCTGATCGTGCACATGTTGGTGGCATCTCCATGCAGTCGAATTCTTGATGGTCATTTTCCATTTTGAGAACTCGACTTGCTTGGGCGATCAACCAGGTGTCTTCATGTAATTGTCGGTCGGATGACCGATCGTTGTGGGCATGTATACAAAAGGAAAAGGTAAAACATTTCCTGCACGTGTGCGGCTGGCGCGTAAGGGTATATCAAATGGACATATTTCTGATAATGTTGGTTGCTAGATGGTGCAACCAACTTGCTCTTGCGTGTGGAAGATGCCTGTTATATGATGGAAATCGATCCGAGACATGTTCAATGGATTGATTCTGTTCATGTTGGTTGCATGGTGATGCAACCAAATTGCCCACAAGGAACATGCCCATCAGCAAATATTGTGATTTTACAGCGTTTTAAGGCTTTATGGAACAACTATATACATGTAAGTACTTGCTTTCCAGGTTTTTGTATGCCTTAGGTGGGAGTTTTTACATGGTTATTGGGAAGATAATTGGCGGCGTTCAACGGAACCGCCACATATCATCGGTTACACAGCTGATGATGAATTTCCCTCGAATCTGGGGAAAGCATGCATTTGGTTGGCGTCACGGTGTGGGATGTGTCAAGGACAGGTGTCGAATATCGCCGGGTCCGCCTCTGGAAAACGGTGTTATCATTTTAGAGCAACAAATATTTTACTCCGACCCGACTTTTTTTTGTGTATAAATCCCAAATTAGACCTGGGGTCGAATAGGTTCCGACCTACTCGGACGATAAACCTGTTGATACAAGCGACCCACAACAGGCCAATGGACCACGCCGCACACCCTTGCCCTTGACAGCATCAACGCGGTAACAACCGAGCCCAAACTAGTATCGACCCAGGCCCTTTCTATGACCCAGGAACTCGTCACGCGAGTTCCCCCGATACTACCACAGCGCCTCCCGAAGTACGCAGGGCCACCTCGAATCCCAAGCGTGCGACCCGTCTCCTAGCACCGCACCACCCATTCGAGCATCCCTTCAGCCCTACCTCCTGTATTACGTGACTACGCCAGGGGGGGGGGGGGGGGTTACTCTAGCGATTCCGCCAAACCCCACGGTGCGCTTTCCTAAAAACGCCCCTACCTTTCACTCAGTCTGCATAAGCTTTCGCTAATGCAATAGCATTCGCATCTTAAATGCTTCACGCATTAAAGAGATCAAATTTATAACCGAAAAAGCCCCTGGAAAAGAGAATTCTTACCTGCATGCATAACTTCACATTTAAAATCCCCTATAAGAGTTCTCTCCAACCGTATCATAAATTTCCTGAAAGAAAATTCATCGGTTCATGTAAAATACAACCGCACAATCAGGAAACCTTACCCTTGACTTGGCTTCTTCCGGCTTCGTCATGTGTATCATAAATTATCAGTCAAACACATTAGCTGGCGACCTACACCCAAGGGACCAAAACAAATACACGCATCTCTTGACACCAATTAAATCCTACAGCATAAGCAAATGCAAATAGGAATTCAATACCATTTCCCTGTAAATAAAGTAGAACCAATTAGCACCATGTGCATGGCCATTGCGGCCATGGTTACAGCTGCAATGCATAGCTTAGACAATGATCTACCCGATCTCTGTGCCTTCCCATATTTCTGGATCTGTTTCTCATGACTAGCGGCATTGAACAAACAGAAACCCCTATTAGCACCCAATGAGATTCAGCTTGTTTACTTAGCCGAATGCACATCATCCCATTTCCTGCTTTCCATGGCCTTGTGTATAAAAAAACCGATGTGATATTCATTCACACATACAAGTGTACTGTGGGGTTTCTTTAAGGCGCCGAAGGAGCACCCAACGCTTTAACCCCATTAAACCTCCCTCTTTCCATCCTACCCCATGGTACTTACCTGCAATTAGGCAGCATTAAGCTACCTGCAAAGTCACCTTGCCACAGCATCATCCACATCGCGGTATCCCTTTAAAACATTTTGTTTCCTCTGGTCGGCAGCCATGTTCATTGCCAACCATTATGAAAACTTCCACGTCCCCCACGTCGGCATTGATGCCAAACATCTTCACAGCAATCTAGCTGTGTTTACTTTTACCAATCAACCTCTGATCCCATACAATCCCATGGTTAATGCAGCTGCAACCAATTATCTAGGATCGATCGCATAAGCGATAAACCAGCGATCCTAACGTATTTACATTAGCCAATTCGAACAAACGCGCATTTTTAGCGCTTGCCCTATTCAGATACCATTTCGGTATATTCAAAATACTTTCTATTGTTATGATAGAAATGTTAGGGCTACCAATGCTAATGTGTGAACAGCTGCATATCTCCCTTCTATTCGTTTTCCAATGCGCGTTCGTTTGGCCTTCCTTTCAATAGGAAGACATTCGTTCCAATAGAAACGATATTGTGCATGAACTTTCCAATGGGCTGCTGATCGGCTCCCATTGGTCACTGCATGACGGAAGGAATGTTTCTCCTGCGATGGTGTGCGGTAGAAACCCATCACAATCGCCGGAGGCTGGGCCAATTTTACTAAGTCAGTTTAGTCAGAGTTGA
The DNA here is from genome assembly GCA_963931805.1 of Microdon myrmicae. NCBI lineage: Eukaryota > Metazoa > Arthropoda > Insecta > Diptera > Syrphidae > Microdon > Microdon myrmicae. The sequence continues at coordinate 25,692,489 of OZ007498.1, forward strand.
ACGTTCTTAGAAGATCCTCGTGTCGAGAGTGTTGTGTGTCGGCGTTTCTAAAGTCAAATGTTTTAAAGTCAAAGGTTTTAAAGTCAAATGTTTTAAAGTCAGATTTTAACTTTATCACCAGCTGATTATTAATAAGAACAATACGGTGTTTAATCAAATACGCTCATTTATGTAGTTTTAAATGATACTTTGTGTAATTAGCATATTCACCACCTGCTAAAAGGAAATACATCTGTGAATCATTTTAGACAATCCGGACCACCAAAATTAATAAAGACGTTTTAAATGAACACAGTGCGTTTTATTCGTTTGGTTTCTTCGTGTGACAATTTCCTCCGCTATTCAGTGGGTGTTGGCATCCGTGCTGATGGCAACGTAAACTCACGCAACAGTACCATTATAGATCTTCGCTAGGAGATCAGGTTACCTTCCCCCAAAGAGAGACTTTACGTTTCTCTGGGAAGAGAAAATGCACCCTTAAAGTAAGAGAGTCAGTTTCACAGGCAGAATTTCGTTAGCCAACGAGTGTATATCGTGGAGACGTTTTCCACCCACTGACCGTCACGGTCATGCTATCTCCCGCTCACCGGTGCCCACAGTGACGATAATATATCCCGAGTCGTGGCGAAGATTGTGTTATTATTTTTTTCATAATGTAACTTTCACGCATTGCTAACGTAAAATTGTAGTATCAATAAAAAAATGAAACGGAACAATAATCTAATAATTCAAACAAGTTATTTCAATAGTAGCGTTTTTCCTTGATTTCGAAATAAACTTAACTTAAACAAATCAGTGTGTTTCATTTGTACTATTTTCTTTGGTGACGACCACGTGTGCTTTTCCTTTTGGCTTTACTCCGGGTTGTGGACAAACGTGGAATCCTTTTGTTCTTTGATGATTGCGGCGGAACTTTCTTATAGTAATTTGTGAGGACGAAGTAGAACCCTGTGCCGTACGCCGGCACCACGACTTCGCCCCCCTCAAACTCATCAGCCCGCTCTGTCTGAGATGGATGCAATAGTGTGGCCTCAGATCTGATTTAGTTTCTGGTTTGTTACCCTGTTTCGAATTTGATTTAAGAATACGTGGTCTTGAAAACGAGAGAGTATTGGCACTATTTCAAAGCGGTCGATATTAAAGTTACTTAAAATTCTTGAATATGCTAGCAAGAAAAAATATTGAGAAAACCTTTCAAATCGTACCTGATAGTAGGTTAAACTGTTTTAGAATTAATTACGGACTTCCTATGTGAAACTTGTTTCGTAATGTGCCTGACTAGAGTGATACAGTTGACTTCAAAATTGCTGTAAACTTCAAATTGTATCGACTATTTCGCTTATGGGATTTGACATGGATAAATTGAGTTATAGAACGTCAAGTGTATACCACCAAACCGCAGCCACCATTACGAGGAAAACTCCTCCAACTTGTGTAAATGGAAAAAAAATATTCCATATATTTGTCCCACAACGACCATTAATGCTCGTTGTTCTATTTCGAATCATTTTATACCCTCCTGCTCAAGTTTAATTACTTCGTTTCACTTCGGAGCGTTTTACGGGCTCATGCGCTCGTCCTACTCTAAACAATAGCCATTAGCTCCCAAATGTCCAATAAATGTCCATCAGTTCGTTAGAAACTTCTAAAGCACTCGATAGGCAAGAAGTGCCATCAGCCTAACATGATGTGTGCGAGTATTGTGTGGAAGTTTGTCCCTCAGTTGGTCATGGTCAATTCTACAATGAGCCCACACAACTCTGATCAATGCTCGAAGTTTACAACACCCTCATTCATCCGGCGAAAAAGAAAAAAAACGGAAAGCACAGCACTAAAGTTAAATAAGGGAATTGCGGGATTCCTTCACCAACAATTGCCATTTACTGCAAGTGATTTATCTAACAGTGAGACTTCCAAGGAACCAAACAACAAAAAGTTAAAAGTTTTGAGAGCAGCTGTCGGCAACGAAGGGCTTAATAGAAACACCAAATTCGGTCCGTACGTTACATACGCCACGTTGCTGCCATACTGTGGTTCCCGCCAAACTTTTCCAATTTTGCAATAATAATAGAACAGATATTTTCGTACCCGACCAAACAGTAATTGTCAAGGAAAGACAAACATTAGGCAACCGATTCGATTGCACCAACTTCCAGGACGAAATCAATTACGCTCCATCATCCGATGTAAACAACAAACTCATAAACTTCAAAATCAGCCTGTCGTCGGGAGCCGAATTGTATATCTCTGGGGCAAGGACTCAACAAAAATATCACCGACGAAAAGACCTCAACTGAATGCAAATGCACTCTCGGTCCGGTTTAGATGTCATTCTACAGCTTGTTTGGCTTTCGCATCAGTGGTATACTAAAACCGCAACGAAATTTTCATTTTTATTGCCTCACGCCGACCTCATAAATAAGTCCTTTTCACAGGATGGAATTTAAAATGTTCACTGTAGTGCCAAGCACCCACTTGCCTGGCATCCTGGGCAAACAGTGACTGGGTTGAGGTAGAGACATATCACCCGGCGTCTGATAGAAGTTTGGCGGTAATAGGACAACAGCAGAGGAAGTACCTCAATGAACCAGCAATCCGATGTACGACTTACACCAGGAATGTGGCACGCGCACCACTGCAGCCTGCAGCCATTATCCATAGCTCGTCGTGACATAAAAATTGTACCACGATACGGTGTTGTACAATTGTGTTTAACCGACTTCAAGTCCTGGTAATAAATTAAATAAAATTTCGCGGAACAAAGCGAACAGTTAAATTGGGTCTATAGCCGCAACGAAGAGACAATCCTTGTGTGCATCATAACAACGTACGCAAACAATGTTCTTATACAAAAAAGTTGTTGGAGAAAATAAATTACATAACACAAAAAAAGGAAATACAGAACAAAAACCACCCGGGATAGAAAGACAATGCGAATCACAAAGGATACCGCGACCTTTGAAAGCTATGGTGCATGTAATTGGACATCTGTTAAACTTACAACCACATAGACAGACTGAAGGAGCTGGGAAAAGCAGGGAGACAGATTGACGAGTTCTATGAATTTAAATACAAGAGATTACGGAGGAGCAACCACATTTGAGTTCGGACTAGATTAAGAACACCCGACTATCTATCACTTTAGCAAAAACAAGCAAGTGAAACCCTTCTTCCTGTCAGTAATTCAACTTTTACAAGTTACGCGTTGCACTTGTAAAAAAATAGTTTAAACCTGTCCCCAATTTATTGTACAAAATGGAGTTTACTCGTATCTGGTGGTTGTAAGTAAACGGCTGTTGAAGAATAGCGATAAAAAAATAAAAATCCCTTATTTATTTATCGAGCATTTGTTTTCCATTTTTTTTTTGTTTAGATTAAATTACGTATAAGTATCCCAAAAATTAGATCCAAAAAGAATTTAATGCGGGCTTTTTTTCTATCTTTTTAAAACAACTTTTAAGGTTCCGATAATTTTTATTCAATACAAGTCAGTCATACTTCCATAAAATACGTATCGATGGCGTTGTAGAACTTTTACTTTAGAGAGCGATAGCATGAGACCCTGAAATGGCCGCTCGACTACCGCTAAACATTTTTCGTGGACGCCACGTGCTAGCCTCATATTTAGTTTAGTTTAGTTTAATTTAGTGGGGCAACCACCCCTTTATTGGCTTAATTCAAGCAACGTAATTACCCACATCTAGAGTATATCTAAATTACAAACTAGAGAGCTTAAGAATTACCTTAACTAGGGTTAACTTAAGGGGGGAACCTCATGAAAATAACCTGTTTTCCAGGAATTTTTTTTGAAAAATTTTATGTAAATTAAATTATAATATTTAAAGAAAATATTTTTTTAAGGTTAATCGTTAACAATAAAATGGTGCAATGGCGGATTGAAAACAGCGTCTTGAAAATGCGCCGTGCAGCATACAGGTCACAAAAATGATCTGAAACAAAAAATACAAAATGGGTTCTTTAGTTTATGAAAAAACGCTCAGCATGAATTTCCCCTTTTATTAAAATTGCAAATTTGAAAATATGGCGAAGTTTTGAAAAAAAAGGATTTTTTTGTATAAACAATTTTAATAACAACGCTTTAAATAAAAAAAATAAAAAATCGGAGCTGAGGCCAAATATCTATAGAATTTCTATACCAAACTTCATAAAGATTGAATGATTAGTTTTTGAGCTACGTTGCACGGCGTGCGAAATTTTGCGTTTCGAGAAAAACGCGTTTAAAGTTTGAGTAATAGTAATAGTAGTAGTAGTAAGAGTAATAGAAAAATCGTGAACAAATTCGTAATTCGTTCTAACTTACCGCAGTATTTTGCTAATCTGCGATTCCAGGGCCATAGAGTAGACCTGTGGGGCTTTTCAGGGCCCGAAGAGCCATGCATCATTCGATCCCCACTATTCCAGGCGAACCGACTCACCTCTAAGTCGAACTTCAGCAAGGTTGCGTAACCTTGCTACGGCATTTACCCCCAGCCAAATCGCTGGAATTAATACAGTTACCCAATCGGATAACTGTTATGCATATCCGTTAGGCAGCTTACCTATTCTGTGGGGGGTTTTCCTTCCAAACCCCTTTTTCTCTATCACCATCCCTGAAAAACATTACGTCCACGGCAAAGCTTATCACTTAGCCGTGGCATCGAAAATTTATCCTCGGGCAGGCATTGATTTCTGAAAAAAACATTAAGTCCACGGCAAAGCTTATCACTTAGCCGTGGCATCGAAAATTTATCCTCGGGCAGGCATCGATTCCTAAAAAAACATTAAGTCCGCGGCAAAGATTATCACATTGCCGTGGCATTTGAAATCTCATCCTCATGCATGCATTCTACACCGGGCATCTCGTTTCCATAGCCTTATGCTATGGAAACATCATCAACAAAGAGTTCTTTGTTTACTCGTTTTCTTGTTTGCCCATGGCACTCCTAGCATGCGGCTATTAGGTCCCATTGGTTTGCCACCGCCGACAAGGTTTCGGCTGAGGCAAACCAAACATTTCCCTAATTACCAGCAATAGCTGGTTTCCTATTATCGGTCCCCACCGACCAGGGACTGCAAACAAGCAACGAATTGGATGCAGCCAGCAAGAGTTTACTTTTAACATCTGGCAATGGCTGCACCCTATATTCGTTGCAATATCTAAACATGACATTGGCACCACAGAGTGTTATGAATACACAATTCCCTATTAACGGCCGCCACCCGTCGGCGGACAAAAGGAAATTCACACCATCAACCCAAATGTTGATTTATGGCCTCCCATAGGATGACCAGATATTCATTGTTTGCATTCGTGGAAGATGCAGTTGCGATGCTGGCATCCATCCTTGGTCGCCGGACGATCGTATGCGAGGCATACACACACATGCATAATGTATGCCTATTCCCCGGTCCAATCACGATTAACTACCTCGAGTTAATCGTGTGGCTCCTCCCCTTTTGCGGTTTCCTTTTGGTGTCCCTTTTCTTCTGTGAGCGTCAAGTAGTCAGTCAGATAGCAACCTTGAAACCGCGCACACGTACCGGGGACGTGAGTCAGAATTTCGTTAGCGGAGGAGTTACGTCATCGCGAGGAGTCGTGAGCGATCAATTGAAATACAAATTTATGGATTCGTGCGGCGGTTAATCTTTTTAAGTTAATGTTCAACCATTGGATTCTTTTAAATGTTTTTGTTTTGTTGTTGATGAATACTTTAACCCAAAGAACGTATTATATAAGTTGAGACAACGAAAGACCAGTGCATTGTGTACATTTAATCCGCGTTTAATTGTGTGAGAATTCGTTTATAAAAGGTGTCAGACTCTCCCTAAAAGTAGTCAAATAAAAGTTTATAATATACTAACGTTCAAGATAAAGTGTTTTATTTGGTTCAATCGTTTCGTTGCTTCCCTCGGTGCAGCATTGACAATTTTTTTACCAGCGGTGTGGTGATTGCTTTCTCTGTCGATGGAAAGTTGGTACAACCGGTGCCCGTGTTTTGGCACAATACCAGCTTAACCACAGACCTTCCTCTCCTTCAAACTGTTCTGGTCTGAACCGAAAGGCCGAGCGTTCGACGGGCGCTCGACTATTTGAATGCTCCGCCCAATTAGACTGTTTACTTTCTTTAGAAAATAAAGTACAAGGAGGTCTCGGATTACTTTCTAACTTTTTTTCTCGTATTTTTGAGGAAATTTCCTATCAATTTAGACAAAAACAAAAAATGGTTAAAAAATTTCATTTTACATGAGGTTCCCCCCTTACGGTAACCAGGACAAAATAAGAAGGCAGGTGAGCCGGCGTGGGGGGGGGGGGGCAGGTTTTAGTGTAGTGTAGAAGCACCGCTTAAGATTGGTGGTGAAAATACTTTACGAGGCGGTGCTTGAGAGTAAGGGTGGAGAGGTGGAAGTCGAACAATGTCGAATTGGAGTTGACATTTCTCAGCATCCGCGAAAGGGGTTCGTTCAGAATTTAAGAGGGGGGGATGCGGAGAAGGCGGCGATTACGCGTATTTCGAGGGTTTGTGTTCAGATGAATTAAGTTAAGGAGGTAGGCGCAGTCGACCGAGCCGGAAAGGACCCGATGCATGAATATTATATCAGCCACGACCATGCGCTCCTCAAGGGTTCTGGGGTTGATGTACGGTGGAACCCCGGTTGGTAGAAACCTTGACGTGGTGCGGGGGCCTAAACTACAATGAATCACTCAGGCTATGCTGATGGAAGCATACGTTTCCCGTAGGGCCACCCATGTCAGACAGGCTAGGGAGGAGTAACACACAAGGATCTACCACCCCCAATCCAGGGTCTTACGCGTCACCGTGCCCATTGGATGGTTTGCAGCCAGGGTTATACCGGCTGTATTATAACTGCGCCTCTCTGACACCGGGTCGAATCAGAGCAGTAAGCAGACCTTACCATATCAAAGAGAGGCTTTGATGTGGCGGACTATTTGAAATCCCAAGACTCGTGGGAACAAAAATGAACAATCAATATACAAAAAACAATCTCACGAAAAACCCGGTAGGCGTAGGTGTTGTGGCGATTTCGCCAAACCCCACGGCCCACTTACCTAAAAAACCCCCCATATCCGCAACCCAACTCCCATTGTCTCCCGCCAATGCAATCGCATCGGCACCTGAAAATATTTCCTCTTCCAAGGACATTAATGCATACAAGCATTACATAAAATTCCTAAAAAAAAAATTGCATCTACAAGGGCATTCATACATTATCCATGCATCTCTGCATTAGCGACCCAAAAACCGAATTTCCCATTAGTGTAGATATTCACACTATAGTTCGATACTGCCGTCGCCATATATGCCATGCATAATTGACACAGATGGTATACACAACCGTCATTGTGTATCCATCTAAATTACTTTCCCAAGATTTGCAACTATTGATTCAGTTGCAAGCATTTCTCGCGGAAATATTTCTTTGTTTGAATCTTCAAACAATCACCGACTTCACATTTTGCAGTCGGATTGGATTCAATAGCATAAATATATGCAAACAAAAGAATCCGATTCTCCCAGTCGGCAGAGAGACGATATGTAGTGATCCTTCCCCCAGGGAGCTCTGAGGGGACCCGTTGCGGTTGCTGCCGTGCTTCCTCAAACCTTGAGGGAAGAGCAGCTACCGATCGTTGAATATGGGTCCTGGGAATCGGCCAGGCCCAATAAAAATGCAGTTTTTGGAATCTGCAACTATTTTATTAATTTTGATATTTATATTATATGATTGACGACCTTAAACGTCGGACGCCAACCTAAAGACTGATCCTCGAATCTGAAATTCATCACCCTTATAAGTGAAACCAAATCGAGATTTTGTATCTCGAAGAGATCGAATTCAAAGCAAAATCTCGATTTAGATACGTTGGCTGGAGTTGTGTGTTTCTTTTTGGAGATAAGAATCCGGTTAGGCGAATTCTCAGACACAAGAGCGTGAGTATGGAAATTGAACATCTTGTTCAATTTACCATATTTGCTTCTGTTTGAGGATCTGGGGAAATTGATGTATATAGATTATAAACGAATATTTGATCCGTTTACCAGATTGGGATAACGTATTTCTGGATTAGTTGGATGATTATGGGGAGTTGGGTGCAAGGGCGATAAACGAACATTTGATTCGTTTATCGCGAATTTTCAATTTATATGATTGTTTTTCGAATTTTAGTTAAGGATTATAGGATTTGGATGTATGTGTGGGGGAAGGAGTAAGCAGGGCTTTTCAGAGCACTACAGATATACGATCCCTTTTAGCATCTAATGAGTGGCTGCTATTTAGACAGCTGACCCTTATTACCGAAAGATGCCTAGGTCGCTTCTCCCTTTGTTCTTCTTTTTTCTCGTTTTAGGTTTCGTTTATCCTTTGCTAAACGCAACGATAAACACGGTGATGGGTACAAACACACACATACACCACCGCGTCCCAGAGATCGGTTTCCATTGGTCACTGGACAAAGCAAATTTCATTTCCTTTTCACCACACCACCAAAAACTCACCCCAAACGATTGAATATCGTTGAGTCGTTTGCCACCATCCAAACGAGAAAGTCGGTTCGGCTTCCGCTCCTCGTCGCGCGCCGAGGATGCAAAAATACTCTTGTAGTCGTGTGCGTAGTTAAGTGTAAAATTAATTAAATCAACGTAATATTAACAATAAGCTTAAAGTGCCGTCTAAGTAAAATTATAACTTGTACTACCACGTAATATTTAAACATACTGTGAAGACGGACTTAACATTAGAAGTGCACTTGTAATATTTAGACAGAGACCAATAAAATAAATCGTCGATCCAAACAAACCAGTGTGTTTAATTTTCAGGCGTCGGTTCCCGTGTCCTGTGGTGTTTTCTGTGTTGTCCGCTACGTATTTTGGTGTTCGGCTTGTTGACTAGTGCGTACTTTTCATCCTTCCCGGTTGTGGACAAACGTTGTGGCGTTTCGTCCTTCTTTCGGTTCGGTGTTTTACGCGGCGAACAATTAAGTATGATGGAGGAGGAAGTGAACGGAGTGTCCGTGCCAGGCACAATACTTTCTCCCCACAGTGTGATAAGCCGACACTACCATAATGGAACAAATCATTAAGAAAACACCGACTCGGCAAAAATAAGACGTAGGGAAAAACGGAAAAAGTGGGGTATACGCATCGGAACGTGGAATGTTCGAACGTTATATAAACCAGGCGCGATACAGACGGTCGTAGAAAACGCGACACAATATAAAATGGACATCGTCGCGCTTCAGGAAGTCCGCCTCCCACATCAAGTAATCGAAATCAACGGTTTGTCTGGCGTGTGGAGGTACCGATACACATAACCTCGGGACCGGCTTCATCATAAGCAAGAAGATTACGCCCCATATAAAAGATGTGAAAATTAATAATGACCGAATGTCTGTGCTAAACATACAGGGACCATGGTACAATTATGTATTTATAAACGTACACGCCCCTACAGAATCTACGGACGAAGAAACGAAGGACACATTCTACGAGACCCTAGAGGTAGTATTTGATGGGAACTCATCATTCGATGTTGAAATCCTCCTCGTCTTGAAGAGTTTAATGTTGTCCGCATATAGAGAGAGTTTAGTGTCCTCCGAGTATATGATGGAGTAGTGCTTGATACTGGAGTCTATATCGTTACTAGTAAGAATGAATAGGAGGGGTACAAGATGACTGTGGGTGGTTCTAAATTTGATACTGCAGGTTTCACAGTTATGAAGGAAGATATCCACTTTATCAGTAGATTTTCGAAACCAAGGGTAGCTAGCTTAAAGACGATGAGCTAGTGGGAGATTTTGTCGTAGGCCTTGTTGAAATCGGTTGTGATTACATCGACTTCGTTGCCATTCTCTAAGGCACGGAGAGTGTGGGTTGAGAACTCAACTAGATTGATAGTGGTCGACATGCCTATAAAAAAACCATGCTGGTTGGCTAAGATAGTGGATTTGCAGTGGAAACAACGCATTGTAAAGAATGCCTTCGAGCCGTTCTGGAGTATGTTACAGTCTGGCGATGAGACGATATTTACTGATATCGTTTTTTGGTCCCTTTTTATGTAAGAGGATTTACAAATGGTTGAGGAGACACTTTGTGTGAGGGATAGATTGAAGATCTTTGATAGCGGGAGAGGAAGAGGAGAGGAACAATTTATTAAAAGAACAGCCGAAAGGTCCAGGGCTGAATTCGTCTTTAAGTAAGTCTAATTTTTCTTCAACTAGGTGATGTTCAATAAGTTGTGAAATGAAGAGACCTCGAGGAAATTCGGCAACACTTTGAAGTAAGACGGCTTGGGGTCGAAAGAATTGTCCGTGAAGGGGTGTATAAAGAAATATGCGTTTTTAAAGAAAGATTGGCAGTCGTGTGTGGGTCGGTTGAAGTAATCGTGTCATAGGAAAGGGAGTCGTGATATGCCCCAGGTTTACGTTTGTAATTAATAAACTGGAAAAAAAGATTTGGGGTCATTCATCAGGTTGTTTTGCGTTTTTGTGAGATAGTTGTAGTCGAGGGAGTTGTAAAGCTCGGTGAATTTGTGGAGTTTATAGCAGATGCACGCACAATCTACAAGCAAATAGTGAAGAACGCGGAAAGTAAATCGAATAAGAAAAAGCATCAGCCGTATACCAAGCAATAACATAGCAATTCCACATCAGTTGAATCTACTTGAGTTTAGAAATCGAACTCGGATACGCGGCAGTGGCCCGATGAGTTGAGTATTGGTTCAATTTTTAGTTATTTAATGATCATAGCGAATAAGGGACATATAGGGAAATGGCATTGTAGATTTTCTTGTAGAGAGTGGCAGTAGCTTCTCTTACTTCTAGGTGATCAAAGCGAAATGCGATTCTGCTAAGATGCTCAATTAATGGGCGAAAGTTAGCTTTGAGGAAGGTGTAGGAAAAGTTGACGTGGGGTGGTGAGGTTCGGCTAAGCAGTCGCGATAAAAGGATACGAGAAGCGGGGGTGGTAACTGTCGATGGTTGGGAGGACGTGAGGAGTAAATCAACTGAGGAATTATAGGGGTCTGTGGGGTTTTTCAGGGCCCGAAGAACCACGCATCGCTTTAGCCCCATATCCCACTGCAAATATCTGCAATTCCTATAATCGACTTACCAGTAAAAGAGCACCCCTCGCCTGAAAACATAAGCCCACGGCAAACTTTACCACCTTGCCGTGGCAACAAAAACTTTCGCCCCGAGGCATGCTTGCACTCAGTGCATGATGTTCCTATAATCTTACGGTTATCTCTTCATGTAACCGACATTGAGTTCGTACATGCAAATGCGCATCGCTGAGAAGCATTCGCACATACATATGCATGACATGTTCATCCTCATCATGGCTAAACCAACAATTGATCGTTCCGTTGGTACAGAGGTCTCGTCGACCAACGTGATGGTTGATATCATCTGCAAGCCAGATTTCCAATAATCCGGCAACAAAGTTACCATACGATCAATTCCCTTATCTAAAGAACAAATAATCCTTTGTTCTAGCCTTTCGATGGGGAGCGATCATTTGTTGATTTAACATCGCAAAAGAACCCAATTCAGCCGCCTGCTATACTCTTTAATATTCACCATCGAATTTTTCTGTTTACTCAATGTGAACAGAAGAAGATATTTTCGCCTTGACGGCAACATCTTCCATATCATGTTGTCTAAAATTGACATGCACCCATGTAGCCAAATTTCCCATTAACGTTTGCCAACCGTTCGCGGACCTAGAAACGAACATGTCCATCATCTAAACATTGATCATTACCCTGGGCAATTGTGTAAAGAGCCGGCGACCCAATGCAACGTCGGCAAACTCGAACAATGAGTATCCCATCGTTTGATCATTGAAATAGCGTTTGTATTTACATAAGAATGCAGAGACCTATTTCTTCCTCCGATGATCATTACGATGGGTTACAACAACAACGCCTGCACCCTCTTATGCTCGTTCGTTGCTGGTATTCAGTAACCGATATGATACCTGGAAAATTCTCCCCATGTAATCTTTCCCCGGTCACGATTGGCTGCCGCCGAGTTGATCGTTTTGCTCCTGCCCTTTCGATGCTATTCGCTGCCATGGGGATCTGATGGTTGTGAATGGCAACGGAGTCAGATTTCATCACCGTAAGTGTGCGCACGCGAGTTATAGAGTTGTGTTTGCGTGGACGACAAGTTTTTAAACCGAATGGATACTTGTGAAGTTTGCCTACTTTAAGATGTTTAAAAGAACACTGTACAACTAAAGCGATTGAATAATTGTGAAGTTTGTCTACTTAAGAAGTTCAAATAAAAGCGATCAATGAACAACTAAACCAGTGCGTTTTGTTTCCTTACACAATTTACAGCGACGCGCAGTGGAGTTTTGCTTGGGCACCACTAATTAAAGAACTAGTAAGTGTTTCTATTTCCGCCATCGTTTCTTTTACGACCCGTGTTTAGTCTGGTATTTCGGTGGTGTTTTTATGGAACTAGCGCCCGTATTGGCGGACCAGTAAAAACCGCTACAGGTCCATTGCAAACACAAGGTGAAGTTGCCTCTCCATATTATTTGGGACACTACTTATTTGACGGAGGCTAGAGTCGGTGAGATCGTCTATAAAAAGACATCCCTTGGTACTAATGAGGTTTGAGGTGTAAGAGGATTGATCGTCTGATAACGATCATTGGATATAGGGGAGGTTGAAATCGCCAATAACAACAATATCGTCAATTAAGTAAGTAATAAGGAAGTACTTAACTCGGTTAGGTGATCAACCTCGGCAATTGCGAGTTCATCTGACACGATAGATTGCGAAGGAGGTAAATAGAAACATATGATGTGGGTGTTGCGATGACTTTGGGCGTTGGTCAATTTATATTGCGACATAGTCTAGTTTGGGAGAAAAGAGGTGACTGTAAGAGATGAGGCGAGCGTTTTTTTGGATGGGAAGCAGCACATTACGGCAGGGTGAATTCGGAGATATATCATCGTCATCATGAAAAATGGTGAAGGTGGAAGGGAATAGTTCTTGACGGTGAATACTGAGGATAAGGTTTATTTCGGTCAGTGCGTATATGGGACGTATGTATGTCTTTTAGTAATATGCTACAGGGGCACAGGTTCACTACGACTTCCCAACTTAATTGTTATTATCCATAGACGCATAAAATAAAGCTCTGTAGTTCGTTTTGTTCTTAGTTCACTAGTATCTTTATTCACACGTTAACTAAGTAAAATACAGCACTATACATCGAAAATTTAAGGATGGGTCTTATTTATCCATTGGGGCTATAGCTTAAATTTAGGTCCAGGTGTGATTTTATATGACGCTTATTAACTACGACACTTAGTAGAAACATAAAAGATAGTTCGGATATATTACATGAAATTATCACTTAAACTTAACGTCCGCAATTAATTTGAATACGATTTGGAACTATGACAGTCAGTGAAACATAAAAGATAGTTCGGCTGTATTACATAAAATTATCACTTAAACTTAACGTCAGCAATTAATTTGAATACGTTTTAGAACTATGACACTCAGTGAAACATAAAAGATAGTTCGACTGTATTACATAAAATTATCACTTAAGCTTAACGTCCGCAATGAATTTGAATACGTTTAGAACTATGACACTCGGTGAAACATAAAGATAGTTCGGCTGTATTACATGAAATCGTTACTTAAGCTTAACGTCCGCACGTCACCGTGGTAAAACTTCGACTCTCCCCAAAGATATCCAGACTACTTGAAATTTTTTCTTTAGTTCATCGAGGCGATAGTATACGACGCATTCGATCATCGCCTCGATGACCAAATATGGTAAGATATCCCTTTTGCGTTTTGGTTCAACGCAAAAGGGGTTGAAATGCACACACGACGATAGCTTTGCTGCTCATCGTGTGCGTCCGCGAGTATGCAGACGCAGCAAAGATCCCTCCACAAATTCGCAACAGGTGCGAGTATCTCAACGAAAGAAAAGGGGTTTTGATGTTTACTTAGTGATATAGCGGCGTACAACATCTGCGCCCTTCTGCTGTAGATGTCTACAGACAGCCAACACTTTCGACTAGTACTCCCTGCCGAAAAGGGTTGCGACAGGGCGGTATGGTGTATAGGGGAACGTTGGATGTTCATACCATTATACATCTTTGGTCAGCATCTCGTTGATGCTGCGTTTTGTTTGGTTTTAAGGTGTCCCCTTGGAAGGGTATGCCAATCCCGATCGATTCGATCGACCGGTGGCTCTGTGTACTTGACCTGCCATGAACATGCATGGAAACTTTTTTCTTTTTGTGTGCCTGGTTGAGCTCAGAGATTATGTTGGTTACATAATGTTGTACCGAGCTGGCTATTAGGGACATGCTGTGTTGGTGCCCGTGCTCCGGTTGGTCGGATGATCGGCGACCGATATGACTGGGAAATGTTGATTTGCGGATAGTGCGATCAAATTGCTTTTACGGCATTATTACTTGTTGCTGATGGAGTTTCATGTCAGCGTGAACTAATGCTTCATGGTTTTTTTTTTTTTGAATTTCACAGGCACAGCACAGAAGGCAAGTACATGCTTTAGTGTATTTTAGGACACTGTTACCCTTTGTACCTGTAAGGTAAATAGTGGCGTTCAATGGAACTGCCACGGTACTTGTTTTTTTATTTTAGGTTATATGCCCAAGATGGGGGTTTTTACCTGATATGATGGGAAGATGGATGGTGGCGTTCAGGAGAATCGCCACACGTATATATCGAAATGGAGGATATGTGCATTTTGCAGAACTGATTGCGTTTTAGAATGGAGACCTCTGAAATGTCGATAGTCGATGGTTGGGGGTGAGTATTGAAAGTCTTTGGGGGATGTGGGGAGGGCGGCGGATTAGGGTCAAAAAGATTTGTCATTATTGGAAGGGGTCATTTTTTTGTGAATATATTGACGAAAGGCCGAGAGATCAACGTTATTGGGCTTAAGAGGGTGTGATCTGTGGAAGTAGGCATACTTCGCACCTGTCTTGAACTAGTCGGAAAGGGGGAAGGATCTAGAAATAAGGGCAGAATGTGATGTAGTGTGAGTAGTTATGTTGTCATTAAGAGGGGATTTATTACGGGGAGGTGGGGGGGGGGGGGGGGGGGGGGGGATCTAGAATGAAGGGCGCTGAAACGGCTAGATTTAGGGAGACGAGTTGGATAAACATAGGATTGAAATAGGATTTTGTGGCTCGAAACTCACTTCTACTATTAAAATGACCAGAAAATAAAAACAGCGTGATTCCTTATGTCATAACTTATCCGAACAGCAAAGCATGACTGTAGTAAAAGTCGCCCTTTTTTGAGTTATTTGGATTTTTCCAAAATGTCCGTATATCCAAAGGTTCAGGACCACTCCAAAGAAGGCCGTATTGAAAATTTAAAATAGATTCTTAAAATGTGTGCATTTCTTGATATTTCTCCATTTACTTCAATATAATTGGTTAAGAAATAAACTAATTACAAGGTTTTACACAGTTGCCAGTTCAATTGGGCGACACTCTCAAATATGCATCGTCCTAACCTATACACGTGGAATCATTCCTATTACTTTTAAAGCTTTCAAAAAAACCAAAGAAGTTATTGAAGGTTCTTATGTAATGCTTAATATAATGACAGGTCAATTTAAACTTTTCTTTGAAAATTGGCATTTAATCAATAGCGTCGGTTTTATATACAATTCATTTTTTTTATTCTATTTTTACCAGAAAAGGCGAACCTATAGCTCTGAATCGCCGCCCGGAGATGGTATTTTCTTTTTAAGGAGAAAATAAGTGAAATTATATTTTCTAAACTTCAATTTCATGAATTGACTTGGCGGAAAATGTATATAGAGTTTCTAGTCCATGAACTTGTGAGGCTTATAAGCGTACCTTTTTCAGTTTTTGGTGGACTCAACTTGTGCGTATTTGTAAGTAACTCTCAGACGAACAAAATGAGGAATGTGTCAAATTAATACGCTGCGTACTTTTCGCTGGCGCTATCTCTTAGTTAAACCGGAATAAACTTATCCATACACCTGGTATATATGGATATCGACCTTTTCAACTCACTTGACAAACATATTTAAGCGAACTTACCGTCAGGAAAATTCAGATAGTGTGCGTGGCAAATAACTCACCCATGTATTAATAAGACTGACAAACTAACAGAAAATCACCTGGTATATCATAGTCCCCGACATATTCTTAATTGGGTAATGAGAAACTTTTGAAGAATAATTTTTATAGATGACTACCAATATGAATTCCGAAAAATAAACCAAAAACAACAGTATGCTGGTACATTTGCAGCCTTCTATTCGTTTTTTTTTATTTTAGAAAATTGTTCGCACTTATTTAGATTTTCAATTTTTTCTTTATTTCTACTTTTGCCAAAATTTAGGGACGTTTACAGCTCGTTCGAAAATGTCCATAAATTGTTTCAAGATTCAAATTTCGGTATAGAATGGATGGAATTGGCCCGACCTCTCGAGTCTGAGGCGCGTTACCCTCATCAATTGGTTTTTCTAAGGAATAACATTCAGCAGATAGGTAATACTTGGGATACCAAATCAGGCAGGGATTTCGTTCTCTTAAACGGGTTCGGGATGTGCAGAGTCAAGTCTGGTTGCTTTGTGGTTAGCAAGTTGTTAATCATTCTAGAAAGTCGAAATAGTTCCTGATTAAGTCTTTCTTCAGCTTCTTCTTCAATTGAGTGGTGTAATTTATCTCGCTCCATTGAAGGCCGATCCGAGATGTAGCTTTTAATTGATTTGAATGAGGCTGTACGACGGTTGTTGCGAACATCAATTTTCCGTTGCTCGTCAGCAAGAGATGACTTTCGTTTCAAATGAACAAAATTGCTCCTACTTTTAATTTTTTTATTTACAGTGGTGTGATTAGATTTAAGGCTCTCATCCGGGCTATCATATGCACAATTCAATTCACTACTTCGCTTGCGGGTTATATGTTTTTGAAAACGCTCAGAAAAACGATAAACTTCTCTTAACATGTCGCGATACATATTACAATTTGTCTCAGCTTGCTTCAGTTGCCAATTAAGTACTTCAGTTTGATCCCGTAAGGCAATAAACTTCAAATTTGTTGTAGTAGACACTTCGAATTGAATGTTCGTAAATTTAGGTTTATTTACACGAAATTCGGGTTTGGTATATGTCAAGAACTCCTGTATGCCAGAGGGGGACGCTTTTCCGGATGGCAGAGAAATGTTGCTACTTAAAGACGTGTCATTACTTCCGCTGCTATTGGTGCTGCTCATTATTTGACTTTGGTAACTCATGTTGACGTTGTCGCCAATTTTGGTACTGGCAGTTGAGCTATTACAAGTTTCATCAGACGGTTCCATACATTCCGTCTCCGGTGGTTTCGCAAGTCTCATTGCACTACTATCTAATGGCTTTCCTTCAAAAATGTTGCCATTGTCTTGCTCATTTGAATACTTTTCTATCTGGCCGTCGCCCAATTGGTAGCTCATGTCCGTATTATGTGAGTTAGATTGATTTATATTTAAAATATCACTGTTCAAGGACAAGGAACGGGCAAATGAACTCTGAAAATGTAGAGATGGTAAGTGGGAATAAAAAGTTGCCGACGTGGGAGGGCACACGCCGTCTACAATATTTTCCAAGTCATGTAGAGTGTACCCATTGGTGACAGATGGACAGTAAGGGTTTGAGGACTGATATTGATTTGAGATTATAGGAAGCATCGCAATTGTCAACCGAATACCGATAAAATATTTCCGCGTTTTATTTTTTAATTATATTTTATTTTTATTTACGTCGGAAAAACCGGAGAATTTACCAGACAACTGAGGAGCACTACAAGATGTCGCGGCGAATAGTTTGTTCACGGAAGAACGAATGAGGAAAAAATGTTCACCCTCATAACACTTTTGACAGAAAAATCAGAACATTCTGGTTTTTAGAATGCTCAAGTGCGTTTAAGTATTTCAGAGCTTCGAATGTTCTCTATATTTTGTTAAACGGGTTCTTTCGTCCGTTTATGAAAATATTTAAACTATTTATAACATTTGTGTAATTCAAGAAATGAATTTGTATATTTAGAAGAATAAATAACAATCATTCCAATAACAGAAAGGTGCACTAATGACGCCTGGAATACGACAGTATTATGAGAGGTTATAGCCTAGTTTGTAGATGATCCTGCCATTTTCCTTTGAAATATAAATTGTTGGATATCTTCGGCATTCGGCAGACCTGGCTCTCTTTAACTTTCTTCCGAAACTTGCAGCTAGAAAATGTCCTAAGTGAAAAAAAGGGATTGGTTGCAGAGAGTTTATGGGCATTTTGCAGGTTTTCGAGTTAGTTTTCTGCCAAAAAAAAAACAAAATCTAGTAAAGTCAGTTAAAAAATGTATTGTATTTATAAAGTAAAAAAAAAGGAAAACAACTATTTTGTTTTCATCTCACCCTGGTATATACGAGTGTTGCCTCTTATGTTTCGGGATTTGGCAACCCTAGTGTTGCAATCCGGCAATTGACAGCTCTGTCGTAAAGTTGGACATTTTTGAGGTTATACGCACTCAGAACGTTTTGACATACGAGCGCTATTTGTGTTGTTTACAGTAACTTAAAAGATTCATCTCGGCCCAAAAATGGAATTAAATCGTCAACATTTTCGTGCGATTATTTTTTACAACTTTCGGCGTGGATTAACTCAGCAACAGTGCATGGATGAACTTAATTCAATTTTGGTGATGAAGCTCCATCAAGGACCAGTGTTTATTGATGGTATGGTGAATTCAATCGTGGTTGTAGTTCACTCCAAGAAGAATTTGGTGAAGGTCGTCCAAAATCAGTTGTTGTTCCGAAAACCATTGATGCTGTGCGCGAACTGATATTGGAAGATCGTCATGTGACCTATCGTGAGATTGAGACAACCTTAGGCGTTAGTGGGACCAGCATACATTCAATATTGCATAAACATTTGACTGTCAAAAAAATTTGTTCGCGTTGGATCCCACACAATTTGTCAATCGCCCAAAAAAAAGGCCCGTGTCAATTGGTCGAAAGAAATGCTCAAAAAATACGGTCGCGGTGCTTCGAAACACGCCTATGACATCGTGACAGGTGATGAATCGTGGATTTACGCGTATGAGCCCGAAAGTAAACAGCAGTCGACTGTCTGGGTGTTTCAAGATGAGCCAAATCCAACAAAAGTTGTTCGCGCACGAAGCACTTCCAAGCAAATGGTAGCCTGTTTTTTCGGAAAAACTGGACATGTCGCAACCGTACCACTAGAACACCGCAGAACAGTCAATTCTGAGTGGTACGCAACCATTTGTTTGCCAGTTGTCTTCCAAGAAATCAGGAAAACCAACCGCCAAAGACGGATCATTCTTCACCACGACAATGCGAGCTCTCACATATCGGCTGCGACAACTGTATTTTTGAGCACCCAAAACATCGATTTGATGGGTCATCCGCCGTATAGTCCTGACTTGGCACCGAATGACTTCTTTTTATTCCCGTACGTAAAAAACAAACTGAGACGTCAACGTTTTTCGACACCTGAAGAAGCGGTTGCTGCATTCAGAATGCATGTGTTGGAGATACCTCAATCAGAGTGGCAAAAGTGCTTCGACAATTGGTTCAAACGCATGCAAAAGTG
The DNA here is from genome assembly GCA_963931805.1 of Microdon myrmicae. Classification (NCBI taxonomy): domain Eukaryota; kingdom Metazoa; phylum Arthropoda; class Insecta; order Diptera; family Syrphidae; genus Microdon; species Microdon myrmicae. Next base: position 25,712,140 of record OZ007498.1, read on the forward strand.
TATAGATCTTCATGGGGAATATTTTGAAAAACAATAAAGTGATTTTCGATGATCAATATTTGTTTTTGTTCTCTAATCCCGAAATATAAAAGGCAACCCTCGTACCTAGGCATTCAAATTACAATTAAATTCTATTAAAGCAGTTTAGAAATAAATTCGTCTTAAAACTCGAAGGGCATTATTATTCTTTTGGCTTTTATTCTTTTTTAAGAAAACAATATTTTGCAAAACATATAGTCATCAACTTTTAATAGTTGCAATGCACCTATGCTAATAAGTGTGACGGTGATACAGCAGGGTTTTTATACTAGTGGCCAGTTCTTTGGTTATTGTAAACACATTGTTAGCTCTGAGGCTCGGATTTTTGAGCTATCAAAGTTTACTTAGCGAGAGAAAATATTCGACAATGAGTCGGGTTGGAAGTGTCAATAAAGACAGAACGTAGGTACAAGTTGAGCAGCCCTGTGAGCTGCGCGTTTGACTATACTCACAGCTAGGCCGGTTTGTTGTAAGAGGCAACTAAACGCCGAGTGGTAGATGGGGTTCCAACACTCAGTCGCCTGGTGAAATACCACCTCATCAAAATATAGGCCACGCGAAATGGGCGGCAGAAATTCCTGGCCATCTTTCGGGGCTTGGCTGATGGACCGTTTCGAGAAAAGATTGGTTTCTGTGATATTCGGTCCCAAGGTGAGATACCACCCCGTCACGCTATCCATTCCACAAAATCTCGGGAGAAATTTTCGAGTTTGTTTCGGATATATGGCTAATGGCCCGGACTAAAACGTAGATAAGTCATGATAGTGCTGTGGTGGATTTCTTACCGGTGTGTATCTAAGTCTTTAGTAATGCGCCACAAGGGCACAGGTTCATAAAATTACCGAAGAGTCGTTTGAGCTAAACGCCAACCCCGTCCAACTCCCTGAACCACCCGCTCACTTCATACACTCCAAAAACAACTTAAGGACTTACAGTTAATGTTTCTCTATAAAATAGTCAAGTTAATTCATCGAAACAATTTCAAATAACACATTAATCGCCTCACTAGTATACTCGACGAAAACACGGCATTCGATTTGCCCGGGGTGTGTTTATTATATTCCACCAGTTGTGTTCCCTCACCAAAGCTTGATACTTGACTGACTGGTAAGGGAAAAAATTGAATTTCTTCCCTCGTCCAGCGACCGATGGGAGAAGATCTCCGACACATTAGTCCCAGCGAGAGTATCATCCCGGATGCTCATGCTGTGTGTCCCTGTGTACGCGAACCGCAGATACACAAATCCAACAAAGGAAAATACCAAGAGAAGTGGATGCAGCTGGGCAAGCCATCATGCGGACAGGAAGTTGGATGTTTATACGATCGGCAACTGCGTACAGCATTTATGCCGATCGTGCACATATCGATGGCGTCTCAAAGGGTCGATCTCTCGTGTATGTATTTACACTATGGAGAATTCGGTTTCCTTTGGCGGCCAGTCGTGAGCTATGATGTGCCTGTCGGTCGGGCGATCGGCCGACGTGCATGCAGATAAAAAAAGTGGAATATGCCATGCACGTGTGCGGCAAAATACATTGGGAGACAGGAGCACCGACATGTTTCGAGTTTTATGTCGGTAACTTGGTGCTGTAACCGAATTGTTTTTCAGGAACATGATGCGACGCATGCAATCTTGCCCTTGGGAGAAATGTCTATTTGGTGCAAATGCAATGGCATTAGCGAATGATAATGGTTTTAGGTGCTTTAGGAGGAAGTTTTTGGGTAAGTAATAAAAAGGTAAGTAGTGGCGTTTAATGTGACCGCCACAGTGCCTTCTGAGATAAAGAATTCCTGAGGTAAACTAGTTTCCCATGTCAATATTTTGATAAATAACCGAATTTTTAAAATTTGGTCATCGCGTAATTGGGATCGTTCGGCAAACACTGTCGACGTTCCACTAGTAACGGCATTTTGTAACATCAGGGGCATCGGTTCCATCAATACAAATGTAAACGTCGTCCACCAATATTTGCAAACAGTGAAACCTGATATCCTTGCCCTAACTGAGACCCAGGTCGATTCGTCAACAGATTCCACACATCTTCGTTGCTCAAGATACGACTTACATTCGAGATTCAGTTTTAACGGTGGAGTCCTAGCCTTCACCCGGTCCGATCTGGCTTGCCAGAGGATAGAGACGTTAGACCCCAATAATTTGGACATCATGTGGCTAAGGGTGGTGCTGAGAAATTCTGTTAATTTCTTTGTTGTCTTTACCGGTCCCCAAATGACGAACGACATCTATCTAATGTTTTTTCTTGTACCGTCGACCGGATACAGATCAACCATCGCGCCTCTGAATTGATCGTCCTTGGCGATTGTAATTTAAGAAGATCTGTTAGAATGTACCAACTCCGGCTTGTTGGTACATTCTAACAGAACCGACGAGACTGGGAGGCTAGCCGAGATGTTCCCTGTTAGCCGCAATTTGATTCAACTTGTGGACGAACCGAGGTGATTACGGGAACAGCCTGGATCTGTTTTTGGCATCCAAATCGAGCATTTATATCGTGGAGGTTGCTGCGCCATTGGGATACTCAGAGCACTACTTGGTATCGGTCGCGCAACCACTTGCATTTCAAGTGAATAGCCGACCTAAGCAGCTTCGTCAAGTATGGAGGTATCGGGGTGCAAACTGGGACGATATACGAGATTTCTTCGCATCCTTTCCGTGGTCGGATGTCTGCTTTGGCGACTCCAATGTTAACGCATACGCGGAGTCGATTAGAGATTGTCCTTCTCGGGATGGAGAACTTCATTCCACATTCGATCAAACGAAGTTCATCTGATAAGCTTCGGTTTGATAAAAAATGCTGGTAGATTACAAAATAGAGGTTAACACAACGAATTTTGTTAGAATGAGAAACGCGTGCAACCAGACGATTGATACCGCGAAGAAGGCCTACGACGACAGAGTGACGAATAAACTCCTCGAGTGTCCAACTGGTTCGCATCCCTTATGGTCAAGGGCAAGGGCTGTCAGAAGTAATTTCGTTTCCTCCTCTTTTTCCCCGTTAGTGACGGGTAGCGGGACGTTAGTGACAAATTCAAATGATAAAGCAAATGTCTTCGCGAATTTATTTTCCCAAATTCAAACCTCGATGTCGGTCTTCTGGAGCCATTTGTGATTGCACCGGTACGGTCTTCAGTACGGGATGCGAGGCCCCACCCGCGTACTATTCAACGCATTATATATGCACTGGACAGTAAGAAAACAACCAGCCCGGACGCAATACCAGCGATAGTCCTTAAGAATTGTGCTAACAAATTATCGCCGATTCTTTGCAGACTGGTTCCTACCTGCTGGAAAATCGCAAAACTTCAGCCGATTACAAAGAGAGGAAAAAAGTGTCTCCAACTAAATTACCGACCGGTAGCATTACTGTCTACGTTATCAAAGGTGATGGAAAATTAAATTAATTAAGTATTTGTAGAGTAATGGACTTCTGAATGATTGCCAATAGGGATTCCGAGGCAGGCGGTCCACGGGAGAACTTTTGACCCTTATAACCAATATATGGAAATTTGCGTTTGAGGGGTATGGAGAGTCAAGGGCGGTTGCATTGGATATCTCGAAGACTTTTGACCGCGTCTGAGACGGGGTCTTGCTGAGCAAAGTCCGTTCATACGGACTTTCCCCTCAGGTTTGCAACAGGACGAAGGGCTTCCTCAAAGATCGACCGATCCGAGTTGTTATAGGCGGCGAGTCTTCGATCAAGGTTCTATTTTCTCGCCAACCTTGTTTTTGCTTCAGATAAATGATTTATTGCAGTCAATGGATATTCAGTTTTGCGGATAATAGTACGTCTGTTTCCTCTTTTTTGATTGACCGGCCGATTAGGGTATCAGTGTCGCACCAACTGAGATAACGTCCTGCAGTGGGAAGTTACAATTTACAACATTCACAAAGAAGTGTGGATCATCGGTTCCACAGTTGATGATGAATAGTCAGGCTCTCGAATCTGGGGAAGGCTTGATATTGATCGGCCTCATGCACCGTGAGAATGTATCGTTGCATAAACACGTGTTGAACATCGCTAGATCCGCCTCTGGAAAACGGTGTTGTCTTTTTAGACCCAAGAAATATTTTACGAATATTGCTCTCGTGTTTGGAGCTCTGCACCTGAACATACCCCTGACCTACTTGAGAGCATAGAGAGACGAGTGATCCACTTGTTTCGAGGACACGCTGCTAACGTCGGGACTTCAGTCACTTATCACATTGAAGGCGCGTAGCTGACCTCTGTATTTTTTACAGATATTATTATTGGTACTGTTCTTCGGAGATTCGTGGTATTGTTCTGCGAAATTCGGTTTATATGCGCTTCACAAGCCAATCCAACGGTTCGCGTCAATCTGCGGTTCATCTTCCGACTCCGCGAACATCTCTGCATCAGAATTCGTTCCGTTACAGAGGGGGAAAGCTGTTAAACTGCCTCCCCGTGTGAGTGTTTCTAGAGCATTAGAAGAAGAACTGTAACAGTTATTTGGGGACATCTCAGGGCGCCATGTCAAGCGTTATAGGTTCGTCTCTCCCGAGAGAAGTATGTATATACAAAAAAAAATTGTAGTAACGCCAAGCTTGAAGTTTATGGTTAAGCTATCAAAAAAAAAATCCTCATGGAATGTTTAACTGAAGAGTGATGGGGTAGCCTGTCGGACCTCCCCAAAACCCTCTGTGGGATATGTCGCCACCAGGGAACATTTGCGTGCTTGGAAATCTTCCCACGACTGAACGGATATCAATATGCGGCAAAATAATCTTTATGTTGTTTCGTACTGTGGGTAGCACAACGAATAAGTTCTTGTTCTTGTAATGGAATATGCTCGATACAGATTTTACATCGTACTGTGAGATCTGTGAAACCCAAGAAATGGAACCGCGTATACATCGTGTTGGTGCCCACAAAATCTATTTCAAGATAAACAAAGTAAAATTCAATCAGAAATTTTGTTCGTTCTACCGAGCGGTCTGGATCTTCTCAGATCCCCTTGGGGCGTATTCCCTTTCGGCTGCCTTATGCCATTGCATCCCCTTCCTATCATTTATAAAATTAATGGAAACATTTACAATATTGGTTATTGTTTTAGGGAATTTCAAACAATCTCGCGGTCCATTAACTTTATAATTCCTAGAAAGAAATTCGTTACCCAACACGCCGTCCGCAGACAATCCGGACAAGCAGTCTACTACCTGGAAGCTGCAGGAGATTCCATATTGTAATTTGAACTTCCCCTGGGAGCAACCTCTAGACTTGCTCTTGCCAAAAAGAGTTTGTAGGATAGTTGCTTTCTGGGCATCCACAATATACTCTTGGTGGAAGGCCTTCAGCTTAAGAAGACTGATCTCAGCCCCTTTGCCCACAATTAGGGGTGTAGTGTTTCTACGGCCAACGTATAAAAGGGGGTTGACAACTGGGACTTTTGTTGGCGCAAACTGAGAGTGGTTGTTAGCACTATTCGGCAAAGTTGGGGTTTTCCGAGCCGACCTCTGGGAGTTTTCCAACCTCTCCCATTTTGCCTTCTGTTGATACACTGCCACCGTGTGGATGAGTCGTCCGTAAAATTAGCACCGTTGACCAGTTTCCTTCGGACGATCGCTCTGCTTTGGAGTCTCCGAAGAAACCGTGCTAGTAGAACTGGAATGGTTATGGTCCTGTGGGTAATATTAGTTGGTGTACCGGCACGGGCACAGGTTCGCAAATATTCCACCGCCGTGATGTATTTGATACACAGGAGAATATGGTACCGCGGTTGATCACTGAATTGCGTTCACCAAAATGAGAAAAGGAACACTAGGTTGTTGGTTGGAAATTTGTTTATTGTTTATTACTTGTTTTTTACATTGTTGTATGATTTATTTGCTGATTTACAAAAAAAAACTATTGAACATATTATTGTCTCTTGTGAGTCCTCTCCCAGCAAAGGGCGTTTTCTTTTCCTTGAGAGAAACGTGAAGTTTCTCTTTGTGGTGGTAAATTGGAGAGGATCTCTCCGGGTTGATCTTAGCTAGTATGCTAATGATCCATTGTTTACTCATGCAACGAAGGTCATGGGAAAACGAAACTGAGAAAAGGGTATGGACAAGGGGCATCGTAAGAGATATGGATGCAGCTGTACAAATAGTCTGCATTGTAATTAGGAAACTGATGCTAAAAGCAATTTAGGTACATAATGGTGATTGTGCACTGTATCTTAGCTGTCGGACAGGGTCGAATTCTTGTATGCATGTTTATATGCTAACGAAATCGATTCTTGGCGGCAAGACCCTAGATGCGTAAACTGCTTTTGTCGATTGGACAAAACGCTGCCGAGACTGTAGATAAACCATAAACATATGCCGCGCACGTGTGTGGCAGGGTACGCTGGTTGACATGGGCGCCGATAAGTTTTTCAAATTTATGATGCAAGTATGTTGTAAAGAATTCTTTCAGAGAATTTTGAAGATGCTTTGGATGCATGGATGATGAGAATTCTTTACAGGGAATTTTAAGCGATGCATTAGGTGCATTAGATGTCCTTGATGAAGGAAACGTTTGCAGGTTTGCAAAGGGAGTTGGGGTTGGAACTGTGGGTGGTTCTTTGCGTAAGGTTAAAGAACCCCCACAGCCCACCTTGGGTTGGCGGTGCTGTATTGGTGTTTCAGGCGTTTCAAATCGAAAGTGGTGTTTTTGCTCTGATTTTGAGTGTGAGAAGGCTCAGTACTGACAGAGCTGGTACGGCTCGGGCCTGAAGTCGCATATAGGAGTTGACTGCCCTTGTCGTGTGAATTTCTGTGGTCCTTTGATTTATTTTTCGTCTAAACTTTCTTCCATTATAAATTGACTGTGCAGGTCGGTGGGGTATGATGGTGACATACAATCTTAACCGTTTTGTTGGGTCTCGACGTTGATGACCTCTGGGGTTTTCCCACTTGCTGCTGTAGATACACCCCTCTCACTTGTCACTCTTTCGGCCGCAAAACTTACAATGGCATCGAATGCTGTACACTCTATGATTCGATCTTGTTTTGAAGTAAAGGGTTGGACTTGTCCCTGATTTGACGTATTCGGGGACTCCCTCTGTTGATACTGTGACCTATATCTTAGAGGTCAGGGATTGCGTGTAGGTGGTTGTGCATCTTGTGCGCGGCAATCTTTAATATCATGCCCATACTGTCTGCAATCCTTGCAGAATGGTGTGTTACGACGTCTCACACACTCGTCGTATAAGTGCCCCTTCTTACTATAAAAACTGCACGTCATGCGTGCAATTAAAGGGTGCGGCCCACAAGTGTCTCGGACCTGGGTGGGCGATTTATTGTGGTAATAATCTTCACCGCCCTGGTGAGGTTCTGTTATCCCATGTCCTGTAGGTCGAGATCCGGTTGGTCTTTAAAACTAACTGAGACGCATCATTCACAGGTAGATGTTGCCTGTGGAACGACTCCTGTTGGTTTATCACAACTTTCCATAAGTCTGGTCTGAAACCCTTGTCGTTGCTTGTCTTTGAGTTGGTTTTCTTTCACAATTACAGAATGGATTGGTACTGTGCATGATCGATGCGGCGATCATGGTGGACCTGTAGTAGTTTGTTCAGGGAGTGTGTCTCCTTGTCACAGCTCTACTCACCAGTTGTCAGCTCAACAAAACTATTAAAAAGTCTCGCTTTTCTTCGGTATATACAATGTGTTTTATTTAGTCAAACTCTTTGCATCTATACGGTTTTTCTCCTGGGGCACTTCCTCCAGAGACAATGAACGATAATCTACTGCGGCCGCGAGATCACCCTACTGTTCGTTTATAAAGGGAAACAAATCGAGATTTGTATCTCAAAAATGCACAATTTCGTAAAAAAATCCCGATTTTGGTATCCTGAGTGAGGTGCTCAGTGTTTACTTAAGATAAGAATTCAGTGAAACTATTGTGCAGATGTGGATGTGTAAAAGGGATTCGGGTTATGTTTGTTCAATTTGATGGAATTTTTCCAGACTGAGATAACGTATCTCTGGATTTTGAATTTTGATGATGCCGTGGGACAAATGTAAAACGATAAACGAATATTTGATTCGTTTATTGTGAATTTTGATCTTAATTTGGATTTTGGATTAAATTATGCCGTAGGGGCAAATGTTAAGCGATAAACGGATGTTTGATTCGTTTATTGCGAATTTTGGATCTAGTTTGCGTTTTTTAGGGTTTTGATTTGGATTTTAGGTTTTAGAGTATTATTGCTGGGATTTCGATGTAGGAATAGGGGAAAAAGGTGGTAGGGCTTTTTAGAGCACTAGAGACCCATGGCTTGGATCAAGCAAGGTAGTTAGGTGAACAGCATATGTTTCAACACTCGATGAGGTTCCCGTACCATAAAAACCTCCTTTTTAAACATCTCCTTCTGTGTTTTCACCATTTGGAGGAGTCGCGCAATGATTTTTTTTGAGAGGATGTTCTCCTTATTCCAATAAACGATGGCGGAAGTGGTCCTCTCTGACTTCCACCATTAGTATTGATTTCGCCAACCTTTCGATTTGAATGGCGAATGCCGCACTGGTGTTTTGTCCGTATAAGTTTGTGGGATAAAAGTCGAGATGCCAAAACACGGACACTTATTTCCTTTTACACCCAACGATTGTTCGAGGAATAAAACACAATCCAGGTTAGAGGTGTAATGTTTAACTTTTATTGGTTCTTTATTGTACTTGCTTATTTAACACGCACTAGTTTAGTATAAAATTCCTCGTTCTACGGTTGTTTACTAAATAATGAAAATTATCGCGATACTTGTGCAAACTCAATGATTTTGGCACACACTTCAATAACAAAAGATTATATTAACAGAACCTCGTTATACGGCTGTTTACTAAATAATGAAAATTATCGCGATACTTGTGCAAACTCGTACGTGTTAAGTGTGTCGATGATGTCATACCTAAAGATAACATTCAGGAAATCATTGACACACTCAAACAAAAAGCGCCACCAAATTCTAAACTCAGATGACCCCACAGAGCAGTAGTGCAATTAAGTCAATATTTCGAAACTCAATTAACAAATCGGTCAAAGAAAAACGGTTAATTGCATTTATCAAACCAATTAACGATTGCACAAGCTGGAACAATCAAAATACGGAAACATCCAAACTGCATGTTCCAGCACAATCGGCATAAGTGCAATTAACTGGGTCAATTCATGAACGCAAAAGTTCAACTCGAGTCCGAATCGGCGAAAAAGTATTGACCAGCTCATCAATATGAGGCGTTTATGAACTAAAGCCGATGATCGGTAATTGGGACAATTAAAACCCAAATTGCTGATGTGAATCGAAAGGTGTTAACCCCAGAGGGAATCGAAAAGTGTTGACCACGGAGGTAATGAAGAAGTGGTTGGTCGAGTAGTCAGTAGTTTGGTCTTGGGAGTCGAGGATGGTCGGTCAGTGGTTTGTCGTGAAAGTGGATGGCGTTAAAAGAAAAAGTGAATAAGTATTGAGAGAGGGAGTCAGTCTCTGGTCACGGAAGGAAGATCTTTAAGAGCAATAGATACGGAATGTTAGAAGTCTATTGGTAATTAATTAAAAGTGGATGAAAGATTAATAAGTTAAAACTAATAAGTGTAAAGAAAGAGCAATTGAATCGGAATGTTAGAACGCTATTGGAATAGAGATAAAAGTGAATTAAAGATTAATAAGTTAAAACTAGTAAGTTTAAAGAATGAGCAATTGAAACGGAATGTTAGAACGCTATTGGAATAAAGATAAGAGTGAATTAAAGATTAATAAGTTAGAACTAATAAGTTTAAAGAAAGAGCAATTGAAACGGAATGTTAGAACGCAATTGGAATAAAGATAAAAGTGAATTAAAGATTAATAAGTTAAAACTAATAAGTTTAAAGAAAGAGCAATTGAAACGGAATGTTAGAACGCTATTGGATTTAAGATAAAAGTGGAATAAAGGTTAAAGAAGTAAGAATATTAAAAATGGAGTAAAACATTAATTGAAATATATTGTAATTAGATTAAAGAATAAGTGATGAACCATAGTCAGTGTATAAAGACAATGAATGAAGTGGAAAGAAAAGAAAACAATAAAGATCGAATAAAGAATCAAAAGTGAGTCTGAGTTTTGTTTTCTAATGGTAACTGTTAATGTGTGGAAAGAGAGAATTGTTTGTTATTCTCTTGGCGTCGAGTAGCTAATTAATTTTCAACAAAAACCAAAAACCATAACTTACGCGACTTCACGACTCCTTTGACTGATACTCCTTGGTGGTAAAATCTGACTGGTTTTCGTTCGCCACCATCAGAATGAAATTGCAAGAATCGCCTCGATAAGGGGAGGAGCTACACGATCAACTCGAGGCAGTCAATCGTGATTGGATTGGGAAATATGGCGTACATTTCGCATGTATGTGTATGCGTCGCATACGATCGTCCGGTGAACATAGATGGATGCGGGCGTCGTTATTGCATCTCATCGTAATGATCATTAAACGAAGGGATAGGTCTCTGCGATCTTATGTCAACAGAGACGCTATTTCCATGATCGGGTAATGGGAATGCATTGTTTGCGTTCGCCAACATTGCAGGGGTCTGCGGCTGTGTTAACAATCGATCGTGTAATGCTCGCCGGCAACAGACCCTTCTGGTGTGAAAAACAAACCAAAGATCTGCTCGCCCGAGGAGAGGCCATAAATCAACATTCGGTTGATGGACATGCAATTTTCCAGGTCCGCGGACGGTTGGCGGCCGTTAATAGGAAATTCCGATGTACCATAAACAATCCGGAAGATATGGATGCGACGTTTACGTTTTGCAAACGAATATAGGGTGGGGCCGCTGCTAGTTGTTAAAGATAAACAGTTGATGGCCACATTCAATTCGTTGCTTGTTTGCGGTCCATGATCGGTGGAAACCGATAATGGAAAACCAGCTATTGCTGAAAATGCGGGAAATGTTTGCTGCGTCGGCCGAAACCTTGTCGACGGTGGCAAACCGGTGAGACCTGGCAGCCGCACGCTTAGGGGTAACATGGACAAACAAAACAAGCACATTAGGAATTCTGTGTTGATTTTGTTTTCATGGAATGACGTGGGCAACATTAGATAATAGGGACGTGATGCACCAGGTGCAATGCCTGCCCGAGGGTGAACGTTTTTTTGATGCCACGGCTAGGTGATAATCCTTGCCGTGGCTTAATGTTTTCAGGAATGACCGCGGAGAAGGGGTTTGGAAAAACCCCCAAAGAAGGGTAAGCTGCCTATAAGGTATTTATGTCGGAGAGTGTCGCTGCTTATTTCACACGAGAAACAAAATCTGCGGTCTCCTCTCCGCGGAGTTATCGCATTCTAGAGAGTTGCGAATGCAACACCTCATATGGGTCTTGCGACAACAACGCGTGAGTTATTGTGCGGTCTCTTTATTAGAGGCGATGCCTCTTTATTTCAGCACGTACTGATACTTTTACTTTTGGGTTAACTATGAACAACTTTTTAGATTGACTTAAGGCTATTTATACTTAACTGTTATCTTAAACAAAGGGAGTCAAAAGATGATCTTGTTGTATCTCATTCTCTGGTGTTTCTTGATTTCCTATGACTCAGATTTATAAAAGATAAGACATGTTGTGATTATAGTATGAGTAACATTGAAATGATTTTGTTAGGACCATTTCCATGGTCATACGTTAACGCGTGCTTGAGTCGCAGTACGGTTTTTTTTGGAAAGTTACCGGGTTTTATCCTTAATGATGCGGTAGGCTTTTTCGATTGTTGTCTCGTCTGCATCAAGGGACACGCGATTAATCTCTAAATCCCCCAAGACTATACCAAGCGAATGGAAGCCGTAGAGGTGAGAATGAACGGCGAAGAAGAGACTGTAAAAGAGAAGAAAAGAAAGGAGCAGGTAGAAAACTGAAAAGAGAAAAACAAAAGAAACAATAGAAAACTCGACGGGGCATTAAAAAAAACGACCAGATGCTTTCTCTTGTTAATCTTATCCTTCTCTGTCATGTGTAATGAAAATAATATATTGCATTTTATTTTTATTTTTTATTAATTTAATTACTCTTTTATAACTAACCACTAGTAATGCTACTTGGTGTATGGACGTTAGAGCCTCAGGTCTCTAGGACCCACTACTGGTTCTATACCTCAGAGAAATGATTTTTCTCAAATTTAAGGTGCTCCTGTATATCTCTTAGTTGGTGGTTACCGGCGGCGCCAAATTTGTTATAAAATCAACAAATTAATTTAAGTAATAAGTAAAGGTATGTAGGTTATCAGGCGCCGAACCGATGGTTGGTCGAGGTTCAATTCATCTGCTATTCCGGTTACTGGGCTAGTTGAGTTGAAAAGTTACAAATAAAAAACAAAAATATAACACTTGTTCCTTTATTTTTTATTCATCCCGTGATCTTCCGCGGGATGTTTTTTATTTCGTTTATAATTTACGTGGGAGATCTATCTTGACTACAATCTGCGTAGAAGACCTTTCTTTACGGAATCTATCTTAAGACTGCTTTATATTACTATTTTTAGTTAAAATCTAACATAACAGTAATAATAGAATGTACCTCAGGTAGTTAAAAAATGTCTACCTGTTAATAGGTAATTAGGCACTTAAAATATAATTACATTATAACGACATTATAAATATGACCAATTAGTCTAAAAGATGAGATGTATTCATTCTGTTATGCTTACGTTATGTTCATGCCATGTTTCTGTTATGACTATGTTATGCTTATGTTATGTTACGGCCATGTTATTATGATATGTAACATTGAAACCCGTTGTAATTCCTTTTTTATCACTGCGGTTGTTCTATGACTCTAATTATTGCGCGGCGGTTTTTATTCATCTGTAACGCACTGCGGTTGTTCTATGACTGACAAACTGTTGTTAACAAGTCTTTCTTATTTGTTTTTGTTTTCCCCGCTTACTTTTCTATTTTTATTTTTACATAGTAGTTTCTTACCTACTTGTTGTTATAATATTTTATTGTTATTGTTCAGGAGAGAAAGAGAGAGATAGCTTGCAGGATTGGGTACGTAACAGAAGGTGCAGAAGACCTTTCTCGAAGATCATATGTTGCGCTGTGGGAGCTGTGGACGACGGCATTTTCGAAGTTTCATATCAAGTTTTGTGCAACAAATTTTCGGAAGAAAGAAAAGACGAGAAAACCACAACTATTGTGTCAGCTTCTGTCAGTTAGAGAAAATGGTTGTAGTTTGAGCGCACATGTCAGTAATACTCGGAATAAATACTACCGCGTTTAGTGTAGTATTTTTTGCTTCATTTTCTAGTCATGTCAATCACCGATTCGACTTGGACCTTTCTGTAGAATAATGTTAATAATGTGGCGTAATAGCTGTTATTACGGCCACAACCACCCATCCCATAAAACCTACCTCTTTGGAGCTAAGCTCCATCATTAATCGCGCATACAGTAAATATCGCGATATAAATTCAATATCAAACAAATTGAACTGCACGTTCAATTTGCCCATATTGAATTTAAGTTGAATCCAAGACGTGACAGAACGAACCATGTGTTCAACACCCAGAATCCCCTGGATCCAAATCCGTCGACCAGATGACCAACTTTCAAGTAAAGTTGTTGAGAATCATAAATTGCACGTCTGCAATTTTATGATCGTTCAAAGGTTTGTTTACCCAAACCATTTCCCACAAGGAACATCCTTGCCCATTCGCCTAGAAGAAATAAACAGGCACCATAAAATGAACTGCACGTTCGCCTAGACAATAACAATATAGAGTATCACAAAGGTGTATTTCTTATCGATTCCCCACGGAAGAGATCTTTACCCATTCGGCTAAAGATAACAACAGGCACCATAAAATGAACTGCACGTTCGCCTAAACCATAACAACACAAAACAAAAGGAAATCAGAAATGTGCATTACCACGATGCACTATTGATTTATCTTTTGTGTTCGATATACCGCAAAGTGGATTAGGCGGGAAAAAGGACACATCCTTTTTTCTGCCGGAGGAAACAAAAGATTTCCATCCAAAGAAAAAAAAAAAGAGAAAACCACTAGAGATAGCTGGTTTTCGAGATGTTGGCCGAGACGGTCAGACACGGAGGTGGTTTCTGATTTTTGTCTGAGACGGTCAGGAGGTTGTTCGAGTTAAAGTGGTACAGTGTGTCGGCGTAGAAAATTAAAAGGACATGACTAGTATATGTTATACAATAAGTTAAAAGAAATATTAATGTTGTTCGAGTTAAGGTGATACAGTGTGTCGACGTAGAAAATTAAAAGGACATGACTAGTATATGTTATACAATAAGTTAAAAGAAATATTAATGTTGTTCGAGTTAAGGTGATACAGTGTGTCGACGTAGAAAATTAAAAGGACATGACTAGTATATGTTATACAATAAGTTAAAAGAAATATTAATGTTGTTCGAGTTACAGAGGTACTGTGTGTCATCTGAGTAAATTCAAACCATGAGTAATATACCTTCCAGTTAAGTAAAACTAAAGATGAATGAGGAAAGAAATAGAGAACAAACAGTGTTTTATTTAAAGTGTGTGTGATGTACAAAGTCAAGTGGACAAAAAAATTTAACACTGTTGTTGCGTTAGCTATAGCGGTTATGTCGAATAACACCGTGTTTCTTTGTGGAAGAGTGCTCACCGGAGTTTTATAATTAAATTTTGAGAATGTTCGTAATTTAAATTCATAATTCTATAATATATTATTTCTGATTGTTTGGAACTTGAACAATCCTCTTTGATGACCTGACAACTCAATCTGTTAACGAATTGCGTGCACAGTTTTGTCTCCGATGTGGTCATGAAATTCAATTAAAGAAATGTATCATTAAAATTCATACAAAACTCAGTGGCATTGTTACAGCTTCTTCGAAACTGCGTATTGAATTGTTATCTGGTGACGGTGTTACAAACGGCTGAGTTTCAACAAGAATCGTGTAGTACTTGATCAAAGAGCTTATATGTTTACAACATGTATTTTCGTCGCCAAAGTAACTCCACATGTCTGGCATCCGTCGGCAAATGGCGTGGAAACAACTTAATTTTTAAAAAATATATGGCGGACCTGAATGAAAGTCGGCAAGCGATAGTGAAGTCAGGAAGCTTAGAAGTAGGTATACAAAATAGAAGAACAGGTAATAAAAGGTGAAATGCTTTGGTTTTACATATTTGCGGGATTTCTTCTTCGAAGAACCACATTTCTGGTATGTTCGGCAGATCACATCACAACTCTGGTTTCTCTGCCCAATCGAATGATTCTTTCGCCTTTTACTAAAGATTTCCGTGGAGAGGAGCAATTTAATGAGTCTAAGTAAAAATACATCGCAAGCTATCGAGTCATACGAACTCGCTATTGGTGCAATCGACCGCATAACTGAGCCTAGTTCTTCCCAAGATGACATTGTAGTCCTTGGCGATTTTAATCTCCCCCTTCTCCAATGGACGCCGTCTGACGACTACTCCCACTACATCTCAAACCCCACTACTACTAAGGAATGTCTCTTTATAGACAGCGTCAGTGACTCTAGCCTTTGCCAAGTAAGCAATGTCCAAAACCATCTGGCCAGACAACTTGGCATTGTGCTCACGATAGAACCCTTTAATTCCTCAGTCGTCCCCAGTCCCCACACCCTCTCAACTATTGAAAACCACCACCCCCCGCTTCTCGTATCCTTATACCACGACTACTCAGCCCACGGCATCGCCCCCCCCCCCCCCCCTATCAATTTTCTTTCAACTTCCGAAAAGCCAATTTCCGCCCCATAAATAAATACCTCAGCAATATCCCACTCCGCGTAAATGATGTAAGTGTAGAGGACGCTACAGCCTCGTTCTACACAGAAATCCACAACCCCATATCCCTATATGTCCCATACTCCCGACACAGGTTATCATTCTCATCGCCCCCATGGTATAACCACAAGCTACGCACCCTTCGTAACAAGAGGAATAAGTTGTGGAACACTTTCCTAAACACGCGTTCTCCCCTTGACTACTCCAACTATCTGGGTTACTTTTACCAATTCACCGAGCTTTACAGCTCCATCTACCACAATTACCTTGCCAAAACTCAATTCAACCTGATCAACGACCCCAAATCTTTCTTCCACTTCATCAACCACAAACGGAAATCTGATGCCTATCCCATCTCCCTTTTTTACGGCTCAACTACTACAACGGACTCCCAAACCATATCCAATCTTTTGCGTCCTTCTTCAAATTATCCTTCACGGACGACTCGTTGGAGCCTAAACCCTCCTACTTTACTGGCATGTCTGAATTCTCCCTCGGCCCTCTCATCCCTCTACACATTTAATAACACCAAGTCATAAAAAAAACTTGAAGAACTGAAAAACGACTTCAGTCCCGGCCCAGACGGACTCCCTGCTATCCTTCTAAAGAAATGTTCCTCTTCTCTCTCTCTCTCCCGCTCGCATCAATTTTCAATCTATCCCTTGCTCAAGGTCTGTTCCCTGATTTTTGGAAATCCTTTTAAATAACCCCCATACATAAAAAGGAAAAAAAAAACGATATATCCAATTATCGCCCCATTGCCAAGCTTTCGCACATTCTCAAACTGTTCGAAAGCCTTCTATATGAGGCGCTGTGTTTTCGCTGCGCACCCATCACCTCTCCGAACCAGTACGGCTTCCTCTCAGGCAGGTCCATTACTACTAATCTTGTCGAATTCACACTCCACACACTCCTTGCCCTAGAAAACGGCGATGAGGTCGATGTAGTCGCTACCGACTTTAGCAAGGCCTTCGACAAAATCTCCCATAATCTCATTCTCTTCAAGCTATCTTCCCTCGGTTTCGAACCCCTGCTGATTAAGTGGGTCTCATCTTATCTCAGTTTTAGATCCACCCTCTCCGATTCTTTCTTCCCAACCTCAGGTGTACCCCATGGCAGTCATCTCGGCCCTCTCCTATTTATCCTAACCATAAACGACATAGGCTCTTGCATTAATCACTCCTTCATCTTGATTTACGCGGATGATTCCAAAAATTTTCAAGACAATCCGCTCTCCCCTGGACTCCTCCCTTCTCCAATCGGATCTTGACAGCTTCTCGACTGGGTGTCAAAATAATTGCCTAGAAATGAATATCGCCAAATGTCACACAATCACCTTCTCTCGGAAGACTTCCCCCACTCACCCACGCTCCTATCTCTTACTGAACCAACCGATAACATCGGTTGAATTGATTCGCGATCTGCGCGTCCTATGCGACAAGGAGCTCAAATTTACCGCACATATTGATTACATAATCCTCAAGGCTAACGCCGCCTTTGGGTTTGTTAAACGCTGGTCGAAGGAATTCCTTAACCCCTATGCCACCCGATCACTCTACACAACCTTTGTCCGGCCACTACTCGAATACGCTAGTCAGGTCTGGTCCCCGTATCAAGTGACTGACACTCGCAGGATTGAGGGTGTTGAACGTCGTTTCTTGCGCTTTGCCCTCCGCGGACTAAACTGGGAAAATCCGCTGATTCTACAACCATACACAAGCCGGCTCCGTCTAATCAATCTAATCACACTCTTTGTCCATCGCCTTCTGTCTGGCTCAATCAATTGCCCAAGCTTGCTCTCCACTTTATTATTGCACACAAACCCCCGTAACGTACGTAACCCTCGACTGTTTTACGTGCCCGCTCATCACACTTCTTACGAAGCTAACGAACCCATCTCGCGTATGCTACGACAGGTCAACTCTTTCCCCACCTCGTTCGATTTCAACATCTCCACTCCCGCTCTTAAACGACGTCTCAGAATAAACCCGTCCTAAATCCGCCCCATCCCTCCAATAACCCCTCTACGCTGCAATCCTCTCCTCACCCCCCCTTAAACTAGTTCTCCCCTACACCTTCCATAGGGAATTTAGGATTTGGGTTATGATTTGATAATATTGGGGATTTGGATAGGAGTAGCGATTTAGGATCGCTACACAAGTATGCTTTGCGAAGCTTCCTGAATTTGTTTTAAAAACTTAATCGCCTAAAGGTTGCTGAAAACATACTAGAACGAGTCAAGTTTGTCTCAATTCCCATAAAACGCACGAGTTTGATATGCAAACCGGTCAAATAGCTTCAGAATGGCGCATTCTAACTGACCTGAAACGGGAAAAAAGGACACACACATACATTAAAGTCCATCAAAAGTCACGGTAATATTGATTGTTTTCCTTGATTATCGTGGAGTTGTGCACTCGGATACTTCCCTGAGGGCCAGATGGAATGTTATCAGGGCGTTATTTTTTTTGTCAGAATGTATAGGTACATAAAGGATTATCCACAAAGACGTCAAAATACAAATGTCATATCTAGGTGGCAACACCTTTACAAGGGATATTGTTTTTAAACAAAATGACGTATGTTGGAGACGGAGCAGAACAAAACCGCCGCCTGGCGGACTGAGGATAGGCTACTTATACCAATTGTTCTCTTTGTTCGTTTGATGAACATGCCAACAGGGACACGGGGACACGGGGACACTAAAGAGGATATCAGTGGCGTCAGTTGAGGAGTTGGGGAGAGTACTGTGGCGGTGCCACCAAACTCCACGGTACACTTACCTAAAAACCACCATTACCTCATCCCTAGACGCATAAGTTTTCGGCAATGCAATTGCATTAGGCACCTGAAAATGCTTCACGCATTAAAGAGATCAAATCTATGATTTTTAAGTCCCTGTAAAGAAAACTTACCTTTCATGCATTCTCTTTGCCTACCAATCCTCTGTAAGATTTCTTTATTGGCTTATCAGGA
This sequence comes from Microdon myrmicae, assembly GCA_963931805.1. NCBI lineage: Eukaryota > Metazoa > Arthropoda > Insecta > Diptera > Syrphidae > Microdon > Microdon myrmicae. Next base: position 25,730,944 of record OZ007498.1, read on the forward strand.
ATTCAAAACCAATTTCGGCATCTACGTTGCCAAGCAAATCTCCCTAGACGAATTCCTGAAAACAAAAGGATTTGAATACATACTTTGTAACCTTCACCAGGGATCATAAATATTGCGTCGTCTATTTTCCAACTTCGCCATGTGCACGATAAATTTCTTTATGTACACATTGGCCGGCGACCTTTTTCTCCCAGCAATAAAATTCTTTGACTCTCACAATGTGCAAACCAAAGCAAATACGCATTCCGCGTTTCTTGGCATCAATTGAATTCAAAGCATAACCAATGCAAATATAGAATCCGTTTCCCTGCGTATACAAATGCAAGCAAGGGATTTGTTTCGTCCACCAATCCATTAGCACATTTCCCAATGTCTATTCGTATATTTACACAAGGTCATCATCCATCTAAGACTTTTATGATGCCCTCCACTCATCTTTTCTTTTACCACATTTCTTCGCTGTATCGTCGTCTATTTATTTAGACGCGATGCACTCCATAGACGACGATCTTTTCGATCCTTTTGTTTTTACGGCCTGTCTGCTTCGTTTACCCAATGCCGTCGAGCACGTGTAAACCACACAGATCTGAAGGATCGCACACATACCACCATGATCACGATGAGCGAGTGAGCTCTGCACGACCAAGATATCGCGGAGTCTTATTACAACTACCGTTCGTGACGGTCGGTTCACTCCCGCTCTCCGCCGTCTGCGGAGATGCGTTTATAATGAGTCGTGTGTGAAGTGCTGGTTGACTTGATAGCTCGTCTCAAATTTAAAGCTATAGTAAAGACTAAAGTGTTCGGAATTAAATAAACTGCAAGCGAATTTCTTTCTTCTAATAATAAAAAAATTGTCTGTCATGTATAAATTAATGAGTCCAGTCTTCGATCGTGAAGTGAATAAAATAAAAATTAATTAAGAACTGCGTGCGTTTTATTTTTGCTTGTCCGGTGTTTGTGACGTTTCCCCTTGATAAACAACGGAGTGTTTGTGGCGACGAGGTAGAACTCTCGCCCGTGCGGCGTCGCGACTTCGTACCCCCACAGTACAATTTAAGCAGTCACAGGAAGTACACGTAAATTCTAAACGCTAATCAAGAAGAGATCTTGACGAATTTGAAAGGGTTTGCTCCACTAATATTTATAAGGAAACAAATAAAACAATTTATTCACACCATTTAAATTAAAACCAATTTAAAACGCACTTCATTTGAAAATATGTCATGTGTAAACATCAAATTTGGATGTAGAGCGTTCTTTTAGATGACCGTATATATAAGATAGTAGTGATATAAGATTGGGAAATGCGCGATGCTTAAATGCGACGTATTCAATTCCGCCATTGGAATGCAAGGGTAAGTGACGCCATTTCACTGATTCTTGGATATAAATATAGGAACTCGTTCTTCAGTCGAACTGCACATGTCTGAAATACTCTGTTTTGTTAAGCATTCGAGGCAAACGTGTTTCGATATATTTTTTCTCTATACAAAAAAATGTTCCTTCAACCACAATAATCGTGGTAATGTAAATGCATTAATACGGGAGCGCGTATTATAAAAAAGAATAAGTAGATCAGATACGAATAAATATGTTTGTGCCGTTGATCGCTGTGCCTGGATAATAATTTTCGTACTTACCCTTGTAAGTTGTGGAAAATTGCTGATGCCGAGGACCTCCATAGGAGGCTGGTTCCCATTCGAGAAATGGTGCAATTGCTTTAATGTCATTATTTACTCCGCTATATTGCATTAGCTTAAGTTGCACGAAGTTGGGAACTTGTTGAGGAAGCATATCAACTACTACCGGTCAAGCACATCTCTGTGGCATTCGGCTGAAGAAGGACGTGTGGTGTTGTCCTGTCATGCTGAACAATTTAATGACACACTCAAATCCATGCATAAGTAGTAGGCATTAAAATTTAGTGCCCAAGCACCGAAAGTAAAGAGCTGATGAGCTATATAGACTGCTGAATATATTATAGCGAACTGCAAGTACTCCTTGTTATCGGTGTTTATTGTTATAGAACTCGTGAAAACAAATTTTATGGAATAAGTCTTTCATCTTCTAGTCACCACTCCAGAGCACCAACAAAAATGCCGCAGCAGCTATAAAGGCAAAGATTTAATGTAAAACATAAACAAGATGTGGGGAAATAAAATGATAATGAAATGGGGTGTTCCACAAAGAAAGGAGGCATGAAAAAGAAACACAAACACGTGTAAAGGGAAATCACAAAAATATTGTCAAGGATTCTCAGGTGTTACGTGCATTGTCCTAAAAGCTTGCATGTGTATTTTCAGGTCCGATGGGACTCATCTGTGCTTCTTACTAAGAAATCCTACAGCTCTTCAAATAAATGTTACGAAGTCGAAGTATTTAGTTCACTCTACATGTTCAGATGGATTTTCTTTGAATTAAAAGGATGTGCACTTGTATAAGAAGAAGCTGTTTGTTTAGGTAAAATAAGTGTTATGTAGAACCGGACAAAGGTATATTTTACGCCACGCGTTTTATGTTTCTCATAAAAGAAAACAAAAAGAAAAGAAAAGAACAGCAAACAACCGTCTATGTATTCCTTTAAGAAACTTCGTTTATCTCATGAAACGTTGAGATTATTCGCTGCCTAAGAAAACCTGAACACCAATTATACATATACAAAATGATAATGCAATAAAGGGATTCCCATGGATGCCCGAACCAAAGGAATGTAAATTTATGGTACTCATACTGCAAACTAACGCGCGCCCATTCGCATCGAGAACGAAATTTTACATGGAAATCCTTTCATTCGCATAACAAAGATTCATGGAGTTGATGGGGGTTTTCAGTTACATATTTGGGTGAGTGCGAAGCTCGTTAGCAAGAGCTAGAAAACTTTAATTGGTTGATTTATGGATCTGTTGAGATTTCGAGCAGTCAACCTCGAAATGGGGAGAAGAACGACATAAATTAAGATACACACACCAGAGGAATTTATGTCCCAATTACTTTTTGCTACGCAACGGCTCGTACACACATTGTCAGGTATGTAAATATGTGACAGTATGAGGAACTGCTTTAACAAACTTTGATTAGATGCATGGTCATATGTCACACATTTAGATGTCAACCACTGAAAATGGTTGGCTTCATGGTAAGCGCGGTAAGCGTATTTTTTCGCAATACCGCAGGGCTCATCAGAGTGTCCTTGTACTATTGTGAATCTATGTAATGTATTTGTATGGTATAAAGCTTAGGGAATTTTCTCACTTTATATAGGGGCTGAATGAGTCACAACAGATGGACAGCAAATTGCATCCTGCAGAAATATAATTATGACATATTTCAGATTGATTTAGGACAGATTGCTCTACGGAGGTTTATACTCAGCGAAATCTGTTTCAGAACAACTAACGAATGCATATGGAGATGTTGCGTTTTAGCTAAATTTTAAGAACACTGGTTTCATAAAAACCTACCGACATACATAAGCCTAAAGGTCCAAAAGGTAACAAAAAGAATTTTTCGAATTAGTCAAACTCAAGATTTGATACTATAGCGTTTGAAATAATAGTGAAGAAGAACGTGTGATTCGAACTGACGCTATGACAGTTTGAATCACCAAAGATTTTTACCTAAGGGTTACCCATCAGGCTACTGACCGTGTTTAGAATTTGATTTTTAAACTCGACTATACTCCACTGATGTGAATTATTTTTGTTATCGCTATGGTATACGGTTCTGATGTATTTTCTTGTTCGATTTTTCGTTCGGTGCTCTTCACTATTTTGCTTGTGAATTGTGTGTGTATCTGTTAGAGTCGCCACAATACCATGTGTGAAACAAAGCCGTGGGTTTTGAATCATCCTTCTCAAAAACCGTACCCCTCTGTTAAAAATACATGAGTGGCTCTTATAGAAGGAAGTAGAAGCAACTATCGAGGGATTTTCTTTCAAAGTGGCATTGATTTTGAAGGGAGAACCGGTGATGGTGCCCAGCGTCGCTGATTCGAACGAGTTGTAATCGCAGACTCGGTGTTCCGAATTATGTGCTGGCCACCAACTGATCGAGGCACAATTGTTGCTGGTCATCTCACCGAGGTCGAGGCCTGAAGGGCGTCAGCCGAGGGGCTGATTCCGCGAACTTACAGGGCGGAAGGAACATTGGCCTAGGTCGTCATCACCGATTGCGCAACATGACAAGGTCAGTCCAGGCGACTGATTCGCAACCTGCCAGCGCTAATCGGAAGGAATACACGCCGAGGGATTGCAGCAACTTTTGATCGATATAATTCGAGTACGGAGGAACGCGTCGAAGGGGACGAGCATGAAAAGGCGTCGATGAATATCTGGAATAGTCAACTCCCGTAGCGAATAGGTTTCGAAGGCGAACGTTCGCTCGTAAGACAGATGCTTCAGTCACTCAGCTTGTCATGATATGGCTTACCTAAAGGTACCCATGATGAAAATCGACAACACGCAGAGATGTGGTCATTTGTTGTCTGGTGCAAGGCCATGATCAATCATGCATGGCCAGAGAGGACGACTTCGATCTGGGGAGAACGGGGACTATGATCGACTGTTCCGACAATGGACGAATGGTACCTCGCCCGACCGACCACCTGAAACGGAACAAGCACAAGTGCCATATCTGCCGTGCGGGTCACCGTATTTTCTCCTGAAGTGGGGGTGGTCCACAGCCTTGGCACGTAACGACAGCTACATAGTCCATTCTACACGCTTTAAGCGTAACGAACTTAGTTTCTAGCATTCATAACCTGCAACTGCTTCCTCCCACGTTCACTGTCTTCAGTGTTTTCACTCAACCATTCCACTGACTTTTCTGCCAGCTGAGGAGTGTTCATCGCTGTCAATAACAGTCTCGAATCGTCACTTATCACTTTCTCTACCTCCATCAAGTTCGACTTCCGACAGTTAAAATCACTCTTTCTCGCAAATCAGTCTTTATTAAGTGGTCCTTTATCTTGTCATCCCAGCCTATTGAAGCTTACGAGCTTGCTCTTAATGATATCGGTCACATAATCAAGTTGAGTAATTGCGAGGTAAACATCATCGTCTTTATCTGACGATCAGTTACAATTTATCCTCCACCCCACCCCTACCAACGACCGTCTAAATGCCTCTTCATTGATCGACTAGATGATTCTTGCCCCTGTCAAGTCCGCAATGATCGAAACCCTTAGCGGTAGGTAGCTAGACCTCACCGCTACTACAGACCCTATCAATACATTAGCTTCACCAGCCCCCTCGTCCTTACTTATATATACTACCATCACAACCTCTTGACATGACGTTATTTCGGATCCACTCGCCACAGTGTGCCCCCCCCCCCCCACGCCCCTCTAATCACTACGCCTACGACTTAAATGAACCTAGTTTCCGCCTCATTAATGGCCGCCTTTCGTTCAACTACGATCACTTATCGGATTCCTGTACCCTATTTCCCCATTCGTTCCCTACTCTAGACAAAGAACATCGCCCCCCCCCCCCTCGGTTCAATCGCAAGCTTCCTTCCATGCGTAACAAAATGACTCCAACAGCTCCTTTCAGAGCGTCAATTATAAACGTAATTCGATGGTTACCCCACATAGCTTACCTTAAACTCACATTCCTCATCTGATCCTGTTACTATTGCTAACCTCTTCGCCACTCATTTCAAACAGTCATTCACTAACGACTCTGCGGGGGTTCACTATACCACATGGAGAACCAACCCACAATACCAATCAATTTTGACCACTAACAGCGCGTCACCTCAACGCAACTCCCCATTCAAAACCTGCAATACACAAATAAACACATTCGCAACTATGCAAAACCTGTAAGCGCACCCATCCCAATATGCAACAGCATCCGTCCCCAATCCGCAATTGCATACATCCCCAAATTTACCAGGAACCCATTTCCCAAGCTGAAATAAATGCATATTCCAATTTACAACGGAATATAAATCATCTCCCTCAATTACATCACCCCATATACATTTTCCCAAAATTGCTTCGGTCAATTCTTTACTTAAGTTATATTCCTTCCTTGCGGCCAAGCAATCTTAATTTCCCCGAAATTCATATCCTGTAATAAAACGCATATTCAAACCTACAATGGAACATTTACCATCACCACCAACTTTATCGAGCCGCATACATTTCCCCGAAATTGCTTCGGTTAATATCTTATCTAAATGATATTCCTTGCTCGCACCCAAGCAATTCCAATTTCCCCCGAAAACCATTTCGGTTCATTTTTCCTTAAACTACGCTTCTCGTTTGCAACCAAGCGACAGCTAATTTTCCACGAAACAATCACGACGATCAAGACACTGGATCACACTTGGCTATGCTGCCGAAACCAATTTCCCGGTATACACAACCAACGAATCCAACTCGACTTATATGGTGAGGATTCGCTGGAACTAAATACCCTATGCAAACATAGCAATCCCTTCCAAGTTCCGAGTAAGTGGCAGTGAGGTTATTTTAGCTATGATTCCACTGGCACGACGCAATGAACTTTTTCTTGCCTTTAACCGATCAGTCGAGTCACAACCACCGCCGAGCGTACATTGCTCTTCCATCAGCTCGAGTCGAGTCTGTATTAAGCACTGTATTAAGCAAAGGAAAGAAAATAAAAAGAAGGAATTCAACCTCGGTAACGTACACGCGAGCGGGAGTTATAAAGTAAATTATCGCGACCACGGAAAACTTAATGAACAATATAATACGTCGCCGCAGCCTCGTAACTCAGTGGTTTCGTAGCAGATCTTCTAGTGGGCGGCTACCAGTGAATAACTACAAGGTTGGGTCCAATTAATCGGACCTTTAAAACAGACGCAAACAATCTAGACTGACTCAGTGGTGACGGTTCCTTGGCTGTGAGTTCCGATCGAGAGAAGAAAAATAGAGAAAGACACAAACCGCGAACGAGCTTACCATTACCGGTGCTATTACCTGCACCTATTTGCCGTTCCCCGGACTTCTGTTGGTGGGTGAGAGTGAACCCCGAGCCGTTCGCCGGCATCCATACTAAAACCCCTACAAGTCCTTTGTTCCTGACCCATCATACTTCGACTACTTACCTAATTTTTCCTTCGGGTCCCTTCTCCACAACTCCTTTGATGTACCCTTAATTGAATCCAACCTACTGCAATTCAAAGACGAGTTTACTCTGGACCCTGATGTTATCCCTGCAATTCTCTTCAAGAAATGCTTATCCATTTTCTCTGCTCCGTTTTCGATGATCTTCAATCGTTCACTCTTTCAAGGTGTATTTGTGGCGGTTCCGCCAAACCCCACGGTACACTTACCTAAAAACCCCCCATAACTCCCATTCAATCTCTTAACTTTGCTAATGCAATTGCATTAGCACCTGTAAATGCTGCACGCATCACGCTTACCGATTTTATTTATTTCAAAGCTTCTATAAATGAAAACTTACCATCATGCATCTCTTCGCATAAAATTCTCTGTAAGAATTCTTCATTACCTTTTTAGGAATTCCACAACTCCCATTGTTCATTTGCATTGGCACCCGAAAACATTTCCTTCTCCAAGAACATTTGATGCATACAACGCATTATCTAAAATTCCTAAAAACAATTCTTTAACGTGCATATGCACCATAGATTCCCGACCATTAGGCACCCTTGTTCCACCAATGCAATTCCGCCGTACATGTGCTTACCACATGTCCCTGGCATTTCCACGGCCGCGGCAGCTCTTTGACCATCGGACAAAAGCAAATACTCTCATCTTACCCTAGAGTCATAAAACGAATTCCTTCGCATGTAATCATGTATACAATTCGATCCCTGTAGCATCACCAGCGATACACATTTCCCATTGTGTAAATGGAAAAACCATTAGCACTTCTTCCTAATGGCGATACATTTACTTACGCATCCGCACAACTAATACATGCCTGTATGATGCCCTTATTTGCTTTTACCGCATTTCTCCAATGAACTGCCGTCTATGAAAGCTGCAATGCACAGCACAGACATGGATCATAAATCTCCCTTGTCTTTGCCGCTTGCCTGTTTCGTTGTTCCACTGCTTTCGAGCACGTGTAAATAACATCGAACTGTACGGTCGCTCACGCATACCATTGCACTGAAAGAGTGCATTTCCTTGGCAGCCGCACCCTTAAGAGAAAAGTTTTCCTCTCTCTTCTTTTGTTCTTAACCCTAACCTAGGATGGAATTCATGTCAGAGTTCTATCCTCGGTGAGTCCATTTCCATCCGCCGGCCGCCATGGTCGTTGCCGCTCCCGCTCTCCGCCGGCTGCGGAGACGCGATAATACCCGGAGTCGTGAGAGGTATTCCGACCTTGTTGGTTTCCAATTGTTTGTCGAGTCTGTGCCGCAATTCGTTTGTAATAGTGAAGGGAAAAAAATTTATAAGTGAGAAAAGTAACCTTATTTGAAAAGAATGAAAACCAATTGCAATAAATAAAAAGAGTGTTTCATTTTACTTCCCTTTATTGGTGCGTGTCTTGTGATGGAGTTTTACTCCTTGTGTCGATGAACGCCGTTTACTTTTCAGCGGAACATTGATTAATTCACGATGGCGGAAGAAGTGAATGTAGTGTCCGTGACTGGTACATACTTCTTCCCCACATTGGTGACCTCAGGTTGAACACCACAACCTTCGACCATTCGCGTTTCTACAATGGTGCAAATAAAAACACTGAATTCTTAACACCTGCTCCATCAACTCTCACTCCGATCTAGAGCCGGAATACGTTCGTATTGTGATCATAATTGGCCTTACGGTTTATTTAAACTTAAATTAGTGTGGACAAAAATAAAAGAAACCAAAAATAACAAGAAGGTATAAGTAAAATTTAAAGACACCGTCGAAGTTAGCGTTTTGTATTACGTTGAAATTAATTATCAATAAAGATTAACTCTAAGCGACAAATACCAGCGTGTTTTATTATACTTAACTTATCACGGGTGAACAATTCCTTTCGTATTTGGTGGAACAATTTCGTGGTGTGTATGTGAAACAGTGTCCGTGTTGACATACCAACGTACATAACCCACATATTGCCTCACATTTGGAAAACCTCCTTGATCACCCCCAACCACAAGAAGGGTCCAACAAATTATGTCGCCAACTACCGCCCCATCACCAAACTCTCCCACTTACCCAAGATTTTCGAAACCATTCTATACGAATCTCTTAGTTTTCGTGGCAAATCTTTTATTTCACCAAGGACACGTGGTTTTCTCAATGGCCGATCAACTGCAACCAATCTTGTGAGTTCACTTCATTTACACTCTCAGAACTAGAGCACTCTAATGAGGACGATGCGGTCTCAACCGATCTCAGTAAAGCTTTCACAAAATCTCCCAAAATCGAATCCTCTTCAAACTATCCGCTTTCGCCTTCGGGCCTGGATTGTTGAAATGGATTTCTTCCTATCGAAAGGATAGACTTTGTTCCGTTCGGTTGAGGACTACGATATCCAACCCCTTTCTTGCCACCTCTAGGGTCCCTCAAGGTGGCCACCTGGGTCCTCTCATATTTATACTTGTCACTAATGACATTGATAAGTTCATTAACAATTCCAGCTTGTCGCTATACGCTGATGATACCAGGCCATACATGATCATTGAGTCACCTTTTGATTCTGCACTGCTGCAATCAGACCTTCACAGCCTCTCGACTTGCTGTGATAAAAATTGCTTTGTACTTAACATCGCCAAATGCCAATCTATAACCTTTTCCCGTCAGATTCACTCATCCTCACGTTCCTATTCCCTCCATAACCAACCTCTGATCATTGTCCAATCTATTCGAGATCTAGGGATCCTTTGCGGCAGAGAGCTCAACTTGCTCTCACACATTCGCGAGACGATTCGGAAAGCCAACTCTGCCATCGCGTTCGTACAACGCTGGTCTAAGGAATTCTCCAAACCCTAAGTAACTCGATTCCTTAACCTTACATTCGTCCGACCACTGCTAGAACATGCTAGCCAGGTATAGTCCCCTTATCACAAAGTTTAGTTTAGTGAGGGCAGAACCCTAATTTATTTAGCTTAATGTAAGCTTACATTAACTTAAATTAAATTAATATAAAAGCCTTACAGACTATCTTAAATCTAGAGTAAGAGGGAGAAAAAAAGAAAAGAAAAACAGGAAGATGAAGATGCCTGTGCGATGGGGGAGGTAGGCGGTTAGGGAAGATCGAGTGTATGTGAGGGTGGTAAATTCGGCATTTGTGAGACAGTGACAGCGAAGGGCATGTCTACGTACCGGTGGGGGGCGGGGTTGGTGAGCTGGGGGTAGAGGTTGAAATTGCGGGTGGGGCTGGGGGAACTATTTTGAGAGTAGGAGAGGAGAGGAGGGGTAGGATTGCGGGGTAGAGGGGATTATTGGAGAGGGGGGGCGGATTTAGGCCGGGTTTATTCCGAGACGCCGTTTAAGAGCGGGAGTGGAGTTGTTGAAATCGAAGGAGGTGGGGAAAGAGTTGGCCTGTCGTAGCATACGCGAGATGGGTTCGTTAGCGTCTTAAGAAGTGTGATGAGCAGGCACCTAAAATAGTCGAGCGTTACGTACGCTACAGGGGTTTGTGTGCAATGTTAAAGTGGAGAGCAAGCTTGGGCAATTTATTGAGCCAGACAGAAGGCGATGGACCAAGATGATGTCGGCATGAATTCTGCGCTCTTCAAGTGTGTTTAGATTGATTAGACGGAGCCGGCTTGTGTATGGTGGTAGAATCAGCGGATTTTCCCAGTTTAATCCGCGGAGGGCAAAGCGCAAGCAACGACGTTGAACTCCCTCAATCCTGCGAGTGTGAGTCACTTGATACGGGGACCAGGCCTGATTAGCGTATTCCAGTAGTGGCCGGACAAAAGTTGTGTAGAGTGACCGGGTGACGTAGGGGTTAAGGAATTCCTTCGACCAGCGTTTGACAAACCCATGGGCGACGTTAGCCTTGAGGATTATGTAATCAAAATGTGCGGTAAATTTGAGCTCCTTGTCGCACAGGACTCCCAGATCGCGAATCAATTCAACCGATGTTATCTGTTGGTTCTGTAAGAGATAGGAGCGTGGGTGAGGGGAACTCTTCCGAGAGAAGGTGATTGTGTGACATTTGGCGATATTCATTTCTAGACTATTATTTTGGTTGGAGAAGTGAGGAGACCAGGGGAGAACGGATTGTCTTAAAAATTTTGGAATCATCCGCGTAAAGCGAGATGAAGGAGTGATTAATGCAAGAGCCAATGTCGTTTATGGTTAGGATAAATAGGAGTGGGCCGAGATGACTGCCCTGGGAGACACCGAGGTTGGGAAAAAAAGATCGGAGAGGGTGGATCTAAATCGCACGCGGCAGGTTCGATAACTGAGATAGGATGAGACCCACTTAATCAGCAGGGGTTCGGAACCGAGGGAGGATAGCTTGAAGAGAATGTGGTTATGGGAGAGTTTGTCGAAGGCCTTGCTAAAGTCGGTAGCGACTACGTCGACTTCATCGCCGTTTTCTAGGGCAAGGAGTGTGTGGGATGTGAATTCGACAAGGTTAGTAGTAATGGACCTGCCTGAGAGGAAGCCGTGCTGGTTCGGAGGGATGATGGGTGCGCAGCGAAAACTTAACGCCTCATATAGTAGGCCTTCGAACAGTTTAGGAATGTGCGAAAGCTTAGCAATGGGACGATAATTGGACATATGGTTTTTTTTTCCTTTTTGTGTATGGGGGTTATGTAAGAGGATTTCCAAACGTCAGGGAATAGACCTTGAGCAAGGGATTGAAGATTGACGCGAGCGGGAGAGAGAGAGAAGAGGAACATTTTTTTAAGAGGATAGCAAGGAGTGCGTCTGGGCCAGGACTGAAATGGTCTTTCAGTTCTTCAGGTTTTTTTATGACTTGGTGTTGCTGAATGTGTAGAGGGATGAGAGGGCCGGGGGAGAATTCAGACATGCCAGTAAAGTAGGAGGGGTTAGGCTCCAACGAGTCGTCCGTGAAGGATAATTTGAAGAAGGACGCAAAAGATTGGATATGGTTTGGAAGTCCGTTGTAGTAGTTGAGCCGTAGACAAGGGAGGTGGGATAGGCATCAGATTTCCGTTTGTGGTTGATGAAGTGGAAGAAAGATTTAGGGTCATTGATCAGGTTTTCATTTATCCACACAGGCCCAAGCTATAACTAGGAACTTGTCATCACGACAGTTCCCTTAAACAAATTGCAGCGCCTCCCGAAGTACGCAGGGCCACCTTGTTTTCCAAGCGCTCGGCCCTTCTCTCACTACGCACCACTCATTCTAGCACGTCTTCAGCCCTACCCCTTTTTTCGTGACTTCGTCCCTTGGGGGGGGGGGGTATCAGACAAATTCCTGTAAAGAAAATGATTCGGTTTACATACAATGTAACCGTCCATGACAGGGACCATAAATATTGGGCCGTCTATTTTGCCAGCCGTGCCATGTGCACAACAATGTTCCCTACATACACATTGGCTGACGACTTACACCCAAGGGACCAAAGCAAATAGGCATTCCGCGTCTCTTGGCATGAATTAAATCCTACAGCATCAACAAATGCAAAAAGGAATTCAATAGCTACCCTTACTAGCGATGCCATAAACACCATTTCCCAGTAACTTAGCTAAAACCTGTTAGCACATTTCCACATCGCATCGTCGTCTCTTTGTTTAGCCGCGACGCACATTTCCAACAAAGATCCCATTAGCATCCGACGAGTTCGGTTTTATTTGCTTTACCGAAATCGTATCCCATGAATGCACTTTATGCCCTTTCTTTGTTCTAGGTTCGTTCTCATCCATGAAAGAACCACGCACACATACCACCATGATCACGATTAGCGAGTGAGCTCTGCACGAACAAGATATCGCTGAATCCTTTTTCATCCACCGACAGAGCAGGTCGTGGTCGTCGCCACTCTCGCTCTCCGTCGCGGGACGGAGACGCGAGAAATAAATGTTTCAATTGTGCTTGAAGTATTTTGTGGTGTAGCGGCAGCTTTCGCTTGATTTATTTTTATTTGAACCAAACGATTTCAAAAAGAATTACATAAAACTCATAAATCCAACGATGTGAACTTGCATTTAATTTGTCATTTCCAGTCCGCGGTTCGATCGTGAAGTGTACTTCCTCGTTTGGTTGAATATATCAGAGTGGTATGACCACTACCGTGTCCGGCATGATACTTCTCCTCCCCACAGTTTCATCGAACCCCTTTCGAGGATGTTGAGTAATGTCAACTCCAACTCCATCTTGTTCGACTTCATCCTCTCTACCTATATTCGCAAGCACCGTCTTCTAAGCCATTCTCATCGTCAATATTAAGCGGCGGTTTCTACACTTTCCTTTCTAAGCTCCCCCGCCCCGTGGTTCTACTCTTTCTTTCATAATAAACTTGGGAAGGGGCAGATCAAGGTGTGTTCTCCATTCGTCACCGACTCAGTGTTTTTGAATTTATGAACGATATTATAAAATTAATAGGACGACGATGCTGACGGAAAAATGCAAGTAAAAGTCCAAACACGTCTTTTTTTTTAACATATATTTTTGTACAACGTTTGTTTTATTCTAACGTTTTGCTCGACTTTGTATCGGCCTATGGTTGGAAGCACTTGGGCACAGTATGAACAACATTTGACAGGTGGCAAGCAGTGCAGGTTTTTGTTCTTATAATTAAATTTCTATCTAGTCCATACATTTTTTGACAAAATTAGGATCGCCTGCTTGTATTTAAAAAAGATGTTATCTCCGACCGACAAGAAGATGCACATCATCCAGAGACCATTAAAACTGTCCAAAAAGTAAGACCTTTTAAATCTCTATTTATTGTTCCAAATCTATTCAAAGTGACTGCTGTTGATACCGATTGAATTTGTTTTTAGAATTTTTAACATACTTATCAGGTCATTGCTCTTTTTTTGATAGATTGATTTTTGATTTCCAATAAACCAAATCTCGCCATAGATAAGAACAAGGCAATCGCGTGTTCATTCACCTCTTGGGTATTTGCATCTCAATATATATTTCTAAAATGTTCTTATCTGTAGCACCATTTGATTGCACAAGCAATATGACGTAAGCTCGCTCATAATCTTGTGTCTAATTTTGTTTATTATTTGAATTGCCTCACAAAAGATACAGGTGGTCCGTATTTGCTTACATGCCTGATTTATTCGTACCCTATTTATACTCAATTTCCAAGCCATTCTAGTTTGTTTCCTCGGGAATCGTCTTTCGCCTTTTTTTCTAGGGACACAGGCGATATCTTTTGTTGCTGGTGTTGATGCAGCCGAAGCTTCTTCATAACGTTGTCGAGCTATGCGCTTCCATATGATTATTGAGTTAAAGATTGATACCCTTATGTTGGTTGCATCTGCCGTATATTTAAATAATAATACCATAAGTACTGCCACAAACACAGTTCTATCGCCGAAAGACAAATTATACTGTGGCATTTCTAACAGATACACACGGTGGGTTGCGCTTTGGTTCAATTTGTGGTGATTCTAACTGTCATAGCGTCAGTTCGAATCACACGTTCTTCACTATCATCTAAAAACGGTATACTTAGTGACCCCGACTGATCTGTGTACACACAGCACACACTTTCCCGTAGTAAACAGAGCTTCACGACACGATCACGACTTCTGCATAGAGCACTGGCACACTCGCCTGCTCCAACGTTCTCTCGTTCGCTCCGTCGTTCACACACGAAGCTGATCGTAACAAAGTTACTGAGGAGGGAGTAGGGTGGCGTTTCTAACAGATACACACGGCGGTGGCCTGATGGGTTGCGCTTTGGTTAAATTTTTGGTGATTCTAACTGTTAGAGCGTCAAATCATAACGTGTTCAAATCACTTTAATTCAATTCAAATATTATTTTTCCTAAATCAAATAACGCATAGTTTTCGTATATGGTAAAAGTCTCCATAAAAAAGGAATGTGTTATATTTGTTAGAATCACTTTGAATCAATGAAAATATTGTTTTTATTATCCTTCCCCGAGAAAATTTTCAAACAGTTTTTTTTGTATAATGTTAAGTAATTACGTGTATTCTTTTTTCTTGTCGAGTTATGTTTCAATATGCATGGTTTCTTATAAAAGTTTGTATTCCTTTCTCATCTCGAATTGTTTTTCAATACGCGCCTTTGTCTTGTTAAAACTCTAGTTCTATTTCCATGACTCACATCGCCTGATGCGAATCAACCGCGGTGTTTTGACTTATCTTTTCTATTGCCGTTACTCCCCTGAGAAACCAATCCAATCATCCAATTACCTTGTTATAGGTACTTGGACGCAATCTCCGACCATACGGTAATATGGGGTGATTTTGCCAGGTGACTACGTTGATCGCATGTTAGTCAGGAAAACGGTATTTTCCCGCTAGCGATCTCACGTGAAATATGACAACGGGCAATTTTTTGTGAAGACTTTAGTTTTTGTTTTGCCTTAAAATTTTAGTCTAAATAAAAGTGAACATGGTATATGTAAGTAAATATATATTTCGAATGAATGTATGTTTTGCATACTTGTTGTCTTTATGGAACAACTTGCCAGGGGGGACTTACTCCATAACATTACTCCCAATAAGCAGTTTGGCTTTAAGACGGGTCATGAAACCACGCCCCACAGCTAAACTGGTCTCCGACATACAATGGAATAAATGTAAGAACCAATGCACAGATGCCTATCTGATCGACTTCGAAATGGCTTTCAATACCGTCTGGATCGAAGAGCTATATTACAAACTGGTTTGATAAGGCATATATAAGTCCTTACTATGTATACTTTATGACATGTTGGATGCGGGGGGGGGGGGGGGGGGGGCACAGGGCAATGTCACTGATTGTCTCCACCCGGCGAAGGCAAGGACGACCCTTGTCCCTGTTCAATCCAAGTTGACATGCAATCTCCACGTGAGACCCGTGGATAGCTACTTTGGCACCGGCCAAGTAGTGAACCCATGCATGCAGCGACATCCCGAGAAAGATTGGCACAAGGCTAATAAACTTGCCCGGAAAAACAAATTATTATGGAGAATTTAAGAGACCTCGGATATGGACCGGATACACGACGACGACTACGGAAATGGCTAAGTGATTTGAGACGTTTTTCATGGAACGTCCGTTCACTACACAGAGCTCGGGCTGCACAACAGCTAGCCGATGTCCTGTCCGAATATAAGGCTGACATAACAGCATTACAAGAAATAATATGGACGGGAAGTGGTGTTATCCAAAGAAACGAGTGTGCCATTTATTATAGCTGTGTTCGGGGTAGGCTTTCTAGTCAGCCAAAAACTGAATCCTGCCCTTATTGGCTTTAATGCAATAGACAAAAGGATATGCACTATTCTGGTGCGAGGCAAGTTTAACAACACAAGCCTCATAAACGTTCACGGACCTATAGAGTCGTCCCCGACGACGAAAAAGAACAATTCTACGAGAAAGTCGAATGGGCCCTCAATGCCTGCCCAAGATACGATGTGAAAATCGTTCTTGGTGATTTGAATACAAAAATAGGTCGGGATCCGGTTTTCAGGCACTATGCAGGTTCCCATAGTTTGCATGAGAACACTAATGACAATGGGTTATGAGTCATCGAACTGGCAGCATCGAAAAACTTGGTAGTTGCAAGTACCAGGTTTCATTTGTACGGGAGTCTTGAGCTGTTGACCCTTCTCTCTCTTGATCTCTCGGATCAGACCACCACAATTTCTTCTTTAGTACAAAACTGAAGAAAGCACCCTTCCCAACAACATTCTCCTCTATAATAGAAGATTCTTGGACTCATCCCTTAGGGTCTACTGCTGACACACCACAAACACGCATGCACAGTACAAGATAGCACAAGCACACACACACACACACCGGCTTAGTTCAGAACAAGAATTGTCCGTAACCAATGGTATTCTCTGTGAAATAATGCAGCAGTTGCGACGTGACGAGCGGAGTAACAGGTAAACTCCGTCCCGCCCCGCGATGGAATATCTAAAAGAAAGTTCCGCGGGGATCAACGGGAATATGAGAATGCCCCTGATCTTTTGAAGATTTCCCCCTTCCTACCGAAACCAAACGCCAAAGACGTGATTTGCGTTTACTACCGCACTCAAGACCCACCGGTCTTGAACGATTTCTTTCCCACAATCCCCCTCTACAAGTAGTTAGAGGACACTCGAATTAACCCTGTCCACACTCTCGTTAGATACCTCCTGTCGCAGCATGCTTAAATTAGTTATTTTCATTTTCTTAAATAATTTAATTTATATTATGACGCATATGACAATCAGTACTGGAATCTTCGAGAAAGTCCGAAACAAAGTACTAGATTATTTTAGGAAGTACTGGAGAACTAGAATAGAAAAGTCGAGATAATGGAACGGACGGAAACGAAACGCCAAATCAGAATGAGAAAACGGTATAAATACGTCGCACGCAGATCGAGTAGTAAGAAGTAGAAAGTGAAGCAAGCGAAAGTAATAAGTGAGAAGTAAGCAGTCAAAGACGCGATAAGTACGGAAGCGATAAGTCAAGATATAATATAACGGTTGTTATTAACGGACAAATAAAAAGTAACGGTTGTTATTAACGGACAAATAAAGTGTTATATTAATTCAAAACCGATTTAAGGGCTCTTATTTATTAAAAATAATTAATCTTGCGAACCCTAAGCTCGCTACAATATGTTAATTATAATTTGTTTTGTTATAAATTTCCTTAGTTGTTATAATTGTTAGCTAATAATCCGTTATAGTCTTTGTAAATACCTGCATGTTTGGCAGCACTATTTTGGTTTCTGTTACTGCCAGTTTCGTTACTTTGTTTTGTCTGTCATTGTAAAATGTAAATATGCAAATTAGTGATTTTTCGTTGTCAATATATATCAGTTTTGAAAGGAAGTCAGTTTTGTTGGAAATTTATAATCTCGTTTTTTCGTGTAATTGCAATTATTCGTCGTCGCCCGTGCACGGTAAATGCACCGTGCGTAAACATCTCTTTCCCGCTTTCTTTTCAGATATCTCGAGACCGAGCCCAACACGCTCACGGATGTGGGTGATTCTGGTTATCGCGAGATGACCAGAAGCCAGAGACAGGATGAAGGACATATTTGTCCTCGTTTCGTTTAAGTCGCCCTCTCGCCCTACCCTTTTTTTGTTTCAGATCAGTCGAAATCTGTAGGACACCACTATAGACCACAAAGCAATATTAAGTAAAATAAAGTAAACTCTAATAAACAAATACAAAAAAGGATACCCGTCCTTTCATCTTGGACACGGTCCAAAAGAGCCGGAAACCACCCCACTGAGGTAAGAAAAAGACAATACAAAAAATATAACCCTACAAATACAACAAAATGAGACTTCAACAAGAACAAGGCAAAGGACAACTAAAATAAGCAAAACGAAAAGCGTTTCAATAATGAGTACCTGGCTGACTTTCAAACAGACAACTTGTCTCACAGTTTTGCTCGTGCTATTTATCATAATCAACCGTTATTTTCACAATAATTTTCACAATTTAATTATCATTATCTTGTTTTCTTTGCCTCGTTTTCCGCATACAAAAATTTGAACAAGTGTTATAACCGTTAAGTTATGGCCCCTGGGCCACGTGTGTTAAACAAAATTAAGCGCAAACGGTTGCGTTACGACCCCGTTATTGGAGGCCAAACTCCTCCCGATAAACTTTCAAAATTGAACAATAAAGTTCTAGAAAAATCTAAAATGTGTTCAAACACTAACTTTTTTCAACCACTTCAAAGTCTGGTGGAAGACTCTCCTGAAATGGATCCGACCAATGACGAACAGTGCGCAGAACTTCCTAAGGAAACCGTCCGCCAATTGTGGTATTAAAAACAACTAGTGCTCAAGTGCGTGATATTTTGAGCAACATTAAGATAGACAAATACTTAATCAAAAACATTTCGCTTGGGCAAAAAATATGTGCCCCAACAATGGACATATATAACAAAATCAGAACCGAACTCTTACGGTTAAAATGTGAATTTTTCACCCACTCGCGTAAGGAAAATCGTCCATTAAAGGTAGTGTTATCCGCACTAGACTTAATTAGCAACGATGTAGTGAAAAATGAACTAATTGCACTCGGGATAAAGTGCCCAGATGTTAAAACCATCACATTAAATCCGTCAACAAAACCCCTGTACAAACACTACTTGTACATCGTCTATATTCAACGCGGTACTGTTAAATTAAACGAACTAAAACGGAACTACTCCACCTTGTTCAAAACCATCGTTCGCTGGGACTTTAAAAAACATAATCCAGGTAAGGTCACACAATGTCACAATTGCCAGCTTTACGGCCACGGCTCGATGCATTGTCATATAAATAGCTTCTGTGCAATATGTTCATCATCATCATCGGCACTACAACCGGGAACCGGTCTTGGCCTTATTTAGCAAGTCCTGAGAGTTGTTAAATTTTCCATAATGATTTATTTTTTCTGGGCAAGGTCATTAGTCTTGCGCCAGGGGCTCCCCGACGGGGAATCGAACCCCGGTCTCCCGGGTGACAGGCGGGTGTACTAACCACTTTACTATCGAGGAGCCCGTGCAATATGTTCGGGAAACCATAAAACATCCGACTGCAAAACGAATGAGGTCATCAAGTGTGCAAATTGTAGTGGGCCACATAAATCCACCGATCCAGAATGCATAAGCCGAAAGCAGTACATAGACATTCGCTGCAAATTATCCCCACGCGGACGTGGTACAGGAAATACAACCTCCCTACAGCCTCCGAGTGACAAACAGCAGCCAGTGCCCGACCGATTATCCATTGATAATTTTCCTCCACTACCCCGATCTGTGCGTCAACCTTCACTTCCTTCATCCACCTGGGCTCTTGGTCTCCATCGAACCCAGCAACCTTCCAACAGTGATACGACACACACGAAGAAAAATCCGTCAGAAACTTTAACTAACGATAACTTGTTCTCATTTAGCGAGATAAACTCTCTTCTTAATGAAGTTGTAACAAAGCTTAGTGCTTGTCAAACTAAAGCTGACCAATTTAACTTTATTACTTCATTAGCTATTAAGTACATATACTCGGAAAAAACATGTTAAGAAACTCTCTTAACATCATAACTTGGAATGCGAGAAGCATCAAAAACAAAAAGCATGCATTTTTTAGTTTCTTGATAAATTTTAATATTGACATTGCACTTGTTTCAGAAACCTGGCTCAAACAAGACATTTCTTTCTCACATCAAAATTACATATGTTATCGCCTAGACAGGGTACATGCTAGTGGTGGAGGTGTCGCCATTGTTGTGAAAAAATGTATAGAACATTCCTTGCGTCCTTCATTGCGCCTTAAGTTAATTGAGGAAATTAGTATAGATGTAACATTAAGTGGGCTCCTCGATAGTATAGTGGTTAGTATACCCGCCTGTCACCCGGGAGACCGGGGTTCGATTCCCCGTCGGGGAGCCTCTAGCGCAAGTCTTATGACCTTGCCCAGAAAAAATAAATCATTGTGGAAAATGTAACAAGCCTCAGGACTTACTAAATAAGGCCAAGGCCGGTTCCCGGTTGTAGTGCCGATGATGATGATTATGATGATGTAATGTAGCGTTTTCGCCAAACCCTACGGTCCACTTACCTAAAAACCCCCATAATTACTACCCAACGTCCTTAAGTTCGCTAATGCAACGGTATTAGTACCTGTAAATGCTTCATGCATTATATAGATCACCATCTGTAATCATAAAATCCCTATAAAGAAAATTTACCCTCATGCATCCCTTCGCATACAATTTTTCATAAGATTTCTTTGTTTGCTTATTTGGTATTCTGAACCAATTCGGTACCAGACAAATACCATAAATATCGCGCCGTCTATTTTCCCAGCCGCGCCATATACCTTTACATACACATTGCCTGGCAACCTTTTTTGTTTGTCTTACCAACAAACAACCCAAGCAGCTGCATATAATTAGCGCAATAGACGCTGAAACCAAATTCTCCAGCATTTCCTAATGCAAATATGAACCCGGTTTCTATTGCAGCCAGAGATGCCATAAACATCCAATTTGCTTTTAGCACCTTTTTCTCCTAACGTCGAAAATAGCGACGAGGCATCGTATAAACATGACCCTCATTAAAGAGCGAACCATTTGGTCGCCTTTTCTTTTGTCCTTGCCGCCTGCCTGTTTCGCTGTTCCACTGCACGTGTGAATAGCATTGATCTCAACGATCCCACACATACCACCATGACCTTTATTACAAGATCTGGTTTCCTATACCACCAAGAGAGACTTTACGTTTCCCTGGTGGTAGTTAAAAAACGATATCCTTATTGGAGAGGATATCGTTTGAGTCGTATTCCAACCACCGTTCGCGACGGTCGCGTCATCATCCGCCGTACCGAGTGCACCGGTACGGTGCGAGGCACAAAGGTCGTATCCCTTTGCAGAGTCAATCGGGTTTACTTCATTTTACATTAGTCGGTGAATAATTATAAACTCCTTTCGTTCCGTTTAATGTAAATATTTTCATTGTCCTAAGATTTACTTTAGTAAATAAAATAACCTTTGTCAATCGTTTTGCAATTAAAGTGAAATAAAAGAACATTTAGTTATGGAAGTCCTACCGTGCGTTTTATTTCTCGGACTGACAGCGTTTACTTCTTTTGTCTGTGAACATTTTGCTGCGGTGTTCGGTGTGTGGCAATTTCCAATTTATTAATCGGAGGAAGTTTGTTTTAGTGAACGAGTGGGTTGGCGGTAGAACTCTCGCCCATGCTGGCGACTCGACTTCCTACCCCACAGTAACATTAAGTGACAACTCCAAGGTCAGTCTTTTTTGGGTCTATTTCCCTGGAGGAAATAGAAACATTGAGAAATCTACTTACTTTAAGCGGGATCTGCAAAAATTGTATAGAGTCAACACTCGAAACAAGGTAATTATTGGTGGTGATCTAAACTGCAGACATCAGTCGTGGAATTGTCTTAGGGCAAACAGCTGGAGTAACATTTTATTAGATGTTGCTGAATCCAACCCAAGTTTTTCCATACTTTATCCACTTCTCCCCACCTATATCCCAGCGAGTGCTAACAAGAACCCCTCAACTCTTGATCTATATATCACTAATATTCCAAATTACTGCACAGTACCATTAACTCTAAATGCGTTAAGTTCAGACCACCTTCCGATCAGCCTCACAGTGAATCATACAGTAGCTGTAAATCGTACCAGTTTATACCACAACTATTCCGCCGCCAACTGGAATTGTTATAAATCATATATAAACACGAACTTGGTTCTAGGTGATACCAGCCTAAATTCTATAACCTGCAGCGAGCACATTGATATCCTATGCAACAATTGTGTTTCTGTTATCAATAGAGCGGCCGATCTTGCGATACCTAAATGTTCCACTGTTCCAGTTGATAAGGCACCGCTTCCTGAAAATATCTTACATCTGATTAGGCTACGAAACTCTGAAAGAAGAAAATGGCTGCGTTATAGAATCGATTGTTTTCTAATTAATGTTAAAGTCTTAAATAATATCATTAAAAACGAAATCTCAACATATAGGAACAAGTGTTGGAATAAACACCTTTCCTCTCTTGACAAAGCAAGCAAACCGTTCTGGAAAATATCAAAAATTATGAAAAAGAGAGGGTCAAGTATTCCTCCGTTTAAAGTTCACGACAAGTTGTTTATTTCTTCAGTGGAGAAATCGAACCTACTTGCTAACACGTATAGTAAGAACCACTCCATATCTATGCATCTAAGCGACGCGTATACTGAAGCTGAAGTTGCTAACACTATCCATGTACTTTCTCAAACACCAGCTGAAAGTACCTACGCAACTTACAACTAAAAAAATCGAAATCAAAAAAGGCTACGGGTCTCGATAATATTAACAACAAATTAATCAAAGCACTTCCACCTGCTGCAAGTAACTATTTAACGTTCATTTTCAACGCTTGTCTTAAGAATTGTTATTTTCCGGAATGTTGGAAAACAGCAAAAGTAATACCTATCCTGAAACCCGGCAAACCGAAGAACAGCCCCGAAAGGTACAGACCTATTAGTCTACTTAGCTGTCTAAGTAAGCTCTTAGAAAAAATCATTAAGGAAAGGATTGATCGTTTTGTGGAAGACAATAACATCTTACCAAACTTTCAGTTCGGTTTCCGTAGTGGTCACAGCACAATCCACCAACTCTTGCGTATTAAAAACCACATAGCTGGTAAATTCATCGACAAGGAGTCAACGGGACTGGTTCTTCTAGACATCGAAAAAGCTTACGATGCCTTGATTTATAAGCTACTAAAACTTAAGCTGCGAATACCGCTTATCAAAATTATCCAGAGCTTTCTTCGTTCGAGAAAATATGTTGTGAGTTTAGGAACCGACATATCCTCTACTCACCAAATCCACCATGGTGTACCCCAAGGCTCGGTCCTTGGTCCCATATTATTCACATTGTTTGTCGCAGATTTACCATGGCTGGGTGAAAACATTCAGGTAGCTATGTTTGCCCATGATACGGCCATTTTCTCTTCGGGTGGCCTATTCACTAATGTCTACAACTCATTGCAAGCAGCTCTTGACAAACTAGCAGTATATTACAGGAAATGGAAAATAAAAATAAATGGTAATAAAACACAAGCTGTCTGGTTTTCGAGATGTAGGAAACACTGCTACCTATCAAATGGCACTAAACTCAGTATGTGTGCAGTTGATATTGATTGGTCCGAAGACTGTAGATATCTAGGTATTATTCTAGATAAAAAACTTATCTTTCAAAAACACATCCCTACCACAATTGACAAAATAAACAAAGTCGTAAGAGTTATGTATCCATGAGTGTGTAGAAAGTCAAAGCTTAGCATCGAAAATAAAATTATAATATTTAAAACCATTTTTCAAGCGATACTCCTGTACGGGGCCCCTGTATGGTGTAACTGTGCTCGCACACACAAAATAAAATTGCAAAGGTGTCAAAATAAAATTTTGAAAATGTTGCTGAATTTGCCATGGCATTATTCGACACATGAACTACATGAAAACGCCAACGTTAAACCGGTAGAGTTCCTTATTGACAAAATCAATCGAAACTTCTTCGTCAATTGTTCTTTTTCTGACAATGTTCTCGTTTCCCGTCTTGCGTTATCCTAAATCACTACATATGTACTCTGTCTATGAAAATTATATCGAGGTCATTACTATATAAAATAACCGGAAGCTCGTGTAATATTAGTCTTAAGATTCAAGTAAGGGTTTTTTATTGTAGTTTTCCCTTAATTTATTATTTGTTATTCATTAAAATTGTGCTATTGTCGTTATATAGATTTAAGATTATAGTTGTAAAGGAATTGCTATCCTAAATCTCTTAAGTACTAGTTGTAAAATATACCATAAATGTAATTATCTACCAAATAAAAAATTGAATTGAATTGAATAAAAAAAAGCGTTTCAATACATTGGTGCTGTGTGTCCAACAAGCGATGAACACACGCGTCAGGAACACGATGGCGTCTCCTGGCGTAGTTGTGTTGGGAACACGGTGCTCTATTGGCGTGCAGCGACGCTCTTTGCTGCTGGCTGGAATAATAGCTATAAATGGTGTTAAAATAGCAAATGATTACCTCGATTGGTCGGTGGTAATCCCAAATATCATTTTCCAAACAACGCAAACAATGTTAGTAGATTTACTATTAGGAAATATAGACTTTATTTAAAGTGATTGATTTGATTTATACAGATAAGTGATCTGAATTTTCCAAGCAGCTGGGCTGAGCAGTTAACGATAAAGGGGAAGAAAAAACATAAAGATGGTTGTCAAGTGACAACCAACACAATTCATAAATGTCAGCTGATTGCTGACATTGTTAAAGGTGATGCCACATATAGTACAAGTGGTGCCACAGATTTAATTATTGCGAATTCGCCGGTTGTTTCAAATGCGACTCTGCAACATTCCGCCCGCCTTCGGCAGTCATAAGCGAATCGTCTGGTTCCAGGGGGTGGTCATCAGAACCAGGGACGGGAGGTTCCTCTTCCAGTGGGAGGATACTTATAACGGTGCTGGTCATGTAATCCGAGTTGGAATTGTTCTCACTACCTCGAGACAAGTGGTGATGACGAGTGCTGCGTCCATTGGTACCTCTTCGGAGTTAATGATCGGAACGATGCGGTCGTTTGCGGTTGAGGCCGCAGCGTTCATTCGGATGCAGCGGTTGGGACTCGGTCGGTCCCTGGATACTGGGGAGCGCCGCCCGCTAAGCGGGGCATTGTGTGCTCCTTGGTCTATGGTGGTAGTGGAATAGTGCCTTGAATCTGGTCTTCGGGGTAGACTTCGACAATGTCTTCTATTTGTCCTCGGCGGGGATCTGTCAACAGTTGTATGGTCGACCAGTTCTTCTGGGTTGGTGTTGTAAATTCGCGCCCGCCAAGAACCGGTCATGTAGTGGCTGCTAACAGGACTGGTCACTTTTAGCCTGGATGCTTTGATGGGTGCTGCGGTTGGCACATGCAGCAAGGTAAGATGTCTTCGATTGCATCGTCGGTACACCTTGTTGGGGAGGCAGTTGCGTATGAGGTGGCGAACCAAGCGGTCTAGACACAGTTTCCGTTTTCGTGCGACAGGCTTCCGATGAACAGGTGTGAGGAAGCGAAAACCCTCGCAAACGTAGAAGTAGTGGTGTGCCTCACAGAACATGCATGGCGATTGTCTTCGTGGGGACGTCGGCGGTGGTACGTGCATCAGAACAATGGTCGGGTTGATCTCTGCGCAGGCGACACTTCGGTCAGCCGCCTGTTGATGCTCGCTGACTTGGGAATAGTATGGCGTCCTTTCCGCTGACTTGGTGGTGACTGCTTGCGCCTGCATTCGCCAATCATTGGCGAATCCGTTTGTTCTAGGGGCCGGAGGCCCAGGGCCGTGGACTTCTAGTGCTGCGGATGTCTGAAGAGAGCCGTCCGCCATGAATTGGTGATGGTCGACAGATTGGTGACGACAAGAGTTCCGCTGTCGATGTTCGGTACCTGTTGCCACAGAACTGACCATTTGATCTGGGTTAGAGTTGTAAATTCGCAACCCACGATCAATGACCACGTAATGGCTGGTGGTCGAGAGTCCTGAAACGAAACTTACCGATGGGATGTGGCCTTTGGCATGTGAGGACACAACGTTGAGTTTGATGTGGATTCTTCCATAGCACCGTCGGCGGGTACTGGCGGAATGACAGGTGCGGACCCAGTGCCTACTGGGCTGAGAAAAGTACCGTCTCTTATTGGTAACTGATAGGCGTGCTGGTTGATTCTTGAATGATAGGGGGCGCCGCCCGCCAAGCGGGGCATTGCGATCTCCTATCCCCATTGGAGAAGCTACATGTGTTAGCCGTCGTCCTTGATGATTGTCGTTGGCCACCCGATGTCTCAGTTTGATTGCATTTCTGACTGGCAGTTGCTGAGAGACCACCGATTGATGGAAGATTTCCATCCGAGTTGTGCAGCGAATTAGAATTGGCGGGGTCGATCGACATTACCGGTTGGTTGGTGAATACCAAATGCGGTTGGTCTGCTCCTAGGCCAGTTCCTGGTGAAGGTTGCTGATGCTTCTGTAGTTGTTGCTGTGCAACGGATTCTGTACTTGGTCATGGTCACTGGTGACATTGGGCGTGGCTACTGTTGCTGGAACAGTTGATGGCGTCTTCATGAAATGGATTGGTTCAAGGTGGTCCAGTTCCTCTGGGTCGGAGTTTTAAGTTCGCAACCCACGAGGAACGGCCAGGTGATGGGCCTGCTGGTGCTTGTTCACTGGGAGTGTGTGCGGTTCCTTAATCGCTTGGTTGATTGTGATTTCTGTCAACTGTACTGAGGGCACCTCGCTAATGTCGATCTCATCGGCGTGGTTCATAGTAGTTGGGGAGACTGGGTCGAGCGCAAGCTGAGCCTCGGGCAGTCTCGGTGATTTGGTATCATTGCCTTGATCGGCGAGTTTCTCTGAAGCAGGCTTCTTTCCTTTTTGTGGTGCATCGGATAGCGTGTCATCTTTCTTCGCTGGTGTTGGTGCACTGACAGCTGTTGGTGCCTTCGTGACGTCCTTGGCGACGTTAGTTTTACGGTTTGGAACAGTTTTCATCTCAACCATTCCTCCTTTGGTTCGCTTTACGGTATCGGCAGCACTTGCCTTGGCTGGTTGTTCGGTGTCTGTCGTCACACCTTTGTTTGTCAGATGGATTATGGGTTCCGGGGGCATCATCCGCGATGCTAGTTTGGAAGGATGGCCAGGTGGCATATGCATGCCTGGTGTTGGTGGAATTCCTGGCCACCAAGATGGTTGTGACATCAATGGCGGTAAACGACTGTTGGGTGGATACATGGTGTGCGTCGCAGTCTTATAACTGGTCGGGCGGTTGGCGATCAGTGCGTGCCGTACCTCAGCAAGCTCCGTGGCCTCAATGAGGTATGTTTCCTCGGCCTGGTCGATGAACCGCTCTTAAAAATACTCCTGACGAATGGCCGTCCATGGAGTGACCAGCCATATGAGATCTTCATGCCGATTCTGCATCTCGTCCCAACGCCGATGGAGGTCTCGTTCTTGCGCATCCACGGTGGCCAAAGTCGGTGGCCCTCTCTTGATGAACTTAGTGAAAGTTCTCATCATTTGTTCATGTGCGGCGAACTGGGCCTTGATGAGCTGTTCCGCCAATGTAGACTTTGTCATTCTATACTTCTCTGACATTGGTGCCGACATTTCCGTGGGATTTGGATACCACGACCTTGGCGACGGTTGGTCGTGAGTAACTGCTAGGGGCAGCGTCTGTTCGCACCACAAATTTGAAAGCGGTAATTTCTTGGAAATTGAAAATTCTCTTACCTGAGAACCTAGGCGGTTGTCTATAGCTGCACTGGGCAGATTGCTGGTGCGTCACTAGTCTGGCGGCTTTCTATAGATGCACTGAGCAGCTTGTTGATGCGCCACTAAGCTGACTGGGTTTCGGTCCTTAGGCTGGACGGGGGCTGTGTTCTGAGCAGCGGTAGTTGTAGCTGTCGTTGTGGCAGCTGGTTAATGCGCCACTAATTTGGCGGCTTCAGGTCCTTAGGATGGACGGGGGCTGCATTCGGAGCAGCGGTAATTGTAGCGTTGGGGTAGCTGCTTACTGGGCAGTATTATGGCTCCCATGTGGGCAGTTCATGTTGCTCTGAACTGGCGGCGGTCTGCACTGATGTTATGTCGCGAACTGGGCGGCGTGGTCTGATAATTGTGAAGAAAATTAAGTGCAATGAAATTCCCTCAGATCGAATTGAACGACGTCCCTGGTTGCGCCGTAACCCTTAATCTTAGAACGTTCCTACGGTCGAACGAATGATGAGATGATTGCAGCACTTCGTGACAAATCTTTTCTTCCTTTGTTTTCCACTTGCACTACACTTTTCACTAACACAATATATCACAATCGTTGAGGTCTTTGCGTCTGGACTTGAATGTCCCGCGACCGTATTATATGCCACGAGCTGGCAGCAGTGAATCTGGATCCACAGACTGGCTCCGGCTCGAAGGACCAATAAATGTGTGTCCAACAAGCGATGAACACACGCGCCAAGGACACGATGGTGTCTCCTGGCGTTTGATGATGGAATATCAGGAACACGATGGTGTCTCCTTGCGTAGTTGTGTTGGGAACACGGTGCTCTATTGGCGTGTAGCTACGCTCTTTGCTGCTGGCTGGAATAATAGCTGTAAATGGTGTTAAAATAGCAAATGATTAGCTCGATTGGTCGGTGGTAATCCCAAATATCATTTTCCAAAAAACGCAAACAATGTTAGTAGATTTACTATTAGGAAATATTGACTTTATTTAAAGTGATTGATTTGATTTATACAGATAAGTGATCTGAATTTTCCAAGCAGCTGGGCTGAGCAGTTAACGATAAAGGGGAAGAAAAAACATAAAGATGGTTGTCAAGTGACAACCAACAGAATTCATAAATGTCAGCTGATTACTGACATTGTTAAAGGTGATGCCACAGATTTAATTATTGCGAATTCGCCGGTTGTTTCAAATGCGAATCCGCAACAGGTGCCATTAACGGGAAATTACGAACCAAACAAGCGATTTGGCCGGAAACCATTAATTTCATACTGCATCGATGGGTTCCCGTGTGGCGTTTTATTAAACACCTCACTCTTTCCATTTACCAGCTCCTTGAATACTTTGTTTTTTTGTTCAAATGCTTACTCAAGAACCCGCAGGTGTCAACCAACGGAAACCCTGCTGGGAAAAAGTGTGTGAGAAGATATGTTCAATATGCTGTCGTAGCATAGGAACTATTAAGATGGGCATACGTGGGAAAAAGAGTGTGAGAAGCAATGTTTGATATGCTGCCGTAGCGTGTGTGTTCAGTGCTGTTGCAGTATAGGAATGATAAAGGGCGCGAATTAGCATAACTATTCAGGGAAGATTTTATTACGTAACACACCTTTAAAACGGAATATCGAATGTAAGTGTTTCCCATATCAGTCGAACGTCAACGGGGCCTCGAGAACGAGGCCGGTTACGCGAGTACGTATTTCTTAAAGTTCGGTTATTTATCATAATATTTGCGTGAGGTTCCCTCTGACATAGTCCCACTCGGAGATCTGAATGGGAAACTAGTTTATCTCCGGAATTCTTTATCTCAGAAGGCACCATCATGACTTATCTCCGTGCCAGTCTGGCCTGTGGGGGGAACGAAGTCGTGGTGCCGGCGTACGGCACAGGGTTCTACTTCGCCCTCACCGAAGTCACTACAAGTCCATCGGTTCCGCCATTAACCAATGAAGGATTAAGACCAAAACACAGAACAAACGCGGCACAGCGAATAAAACACACCGATGGAAGTCACCAGATAAATAAAACGCACTGAGCACGAGTTTGTTATACTTAATGTTTTTTTTTTATTATACAACGGACTTAATATTAATGCAAAAATGATTTTTCAAAATTCGATACAAGGTGAAACGATACAAGGTGAAACGATACAAGGTTAAACACTTCTTCTTAACAGGACTTCTGCATATCAACGCTCTCCGCCGCGGGACAGAGAGTGGGAGCGACAAGACCGTGCTGGTCTGCTGATGGTAAAAGACTCAACGATATTCAATCGTTTGATGTGAGTTTTTGGTGGTGTGGTGAAAAGGAAATGAAATTGCCTTTGACCAGTGACCAATGCAAGGCGATCTCTGGGACGCGGTGGTGTATGTTTGTGATCGTACACATCACCGTGTTCATCGATGCGTTTAGCCAAGGATAAACGGAACCTACGACGAGGGGAAAAGAACAAAGGGGAAACCACCTAAGGCATCTTTCGGTAATGAGGGTCAGCTGTCTAAATAGCAGCCACTCATTAGATGCTAAAAGGGTTTGCGATATTTTATACAATAAAGTATATCGTATATCGTCTCTCTACCGACTGGGAGAATCGGATTCTTTTGTTTGCATATGTTTATGATATTGAATCCAATTCGACGGCAAAACGTGACGTCGGTGATTGTTTGAAGATTCAAACAAAGAAATATTTCCGTGAGAAGTGCTTGCAACTGAATCAATAGTTGCAAGTCTTCGGAAAGTAATTTAGATGGATACACAATGACGGTTGTGTATACCATCTGTGTCAATTATGCATGGCATATATGGCGACGGCAGGATCGAACTATAGTGTGAATATCTGCACTAATTTGAAATTCGGGTTTTGGGTAGCTAATGCAGAGATGCATTGATAACGTATGAATCCATGTAGGAAAAATTCTTTTTAGGAATTTTATGTAATGCTTGTATGCAATAATTGTCCTTGGAAAAGGAAATATTTTCAGGTGCCCATGCCATTGCATTGGCGGGGGACCATGGGAGTTGGGTTGCGGATATGGGGGGTTTTTTAGGTAAGTGGGCCGTGGGGTTTTGCGAAACCGCCACAGGCCCATCAGCCATACATCCGGATCATAGCCGGAGATTTTTACCGACGATATCGCGGAATGTGCAGCGTGATGGGGTGTTATCTCACCTTTGGATCGACTACCACCTAACCAACCTCTTCTTGAAACCGTGTATTGATATTTGATGTTTTTATCCTTTTCTCGTTTTCCTTGTGCATTGCAAGGCTGCACTTATCAAAAGATCTCTTTTATCACGTGTTTTGGAAAGAGTAGATATAAAAAAACGCGATGTAAGAGACATTAGAAGAGGTGCTTTGGTGCGTTATTCTCGAATGAAAACAGAATGGCAGTTTACAATTGGACGTACAGAGGAATTACTTTTAACCACACATATTTGAAGATAATATTCCGGATTCAGTTTTCATGGGTTATGATTCTATAGAAGAGATTGGTTGCAACTATTTTCAAGTCTAACAAAAAGTAAAAGAGCTAAAATCATTACTATACAAAACTCTTGAAAGTCCAGGTTGCAAAATTTTACTTTTTTTTACCAATCCATAAAAATAGAACAGAACCATTACCTAAATCTGCAGTGAAAGCAGCTTGTCACGTTAGCTCAGGTGAATAGAATAAATGGAAATAATGACGTAATATTCAATTGAACCCATGCCAAGCTACGCATTGTTCAGAAAGCCTGCTCTGCCAGGTATGTTGTTGTTAGTTTTTAGTTCTTGTTTTTACTTGGAACGTCTCTCCTTCGGCCTTCAGGACGTCTCAGTTATATTGTAAACTCCTTTTTTGGCAAATTTAATTGCAAATTTCATAATACTCGTAGGTTCCAAAGACGTATATTAAGGATTCGTTTTCTGTTCTGGAATGTTGCCGAACATATAGTATTTGATGAAATTTAAAACTTCCAGCAAAAGTTTCTATTCAATCGTTTATAATGATTTTCGGTTTAAGGTATGTCTGTATGTATGTATCTTTGCGTCTACGTCCTAGACATCGTTTTATAATTAAAATAATAACAATTTTCCTTCTCTCAGAGTAATTCCGCGAATCCTCTAAGAACGGTAATTGAATCATAACCAGGCAGATGCCTTCTCCATAAAATTACTCACTCATACGGAAGTGCACACATGGCTTTTCTTAGCACCGACTACACAACTACTGCCATGCACAAAACTTGCACGGTAATTAGTGCTTCCAATCCATGCATCACGGTGGGTCCTCAATATTTAAAATTAAATTTCCTGCCCCAAACGAGCTCTATCCTTCGTCCTCTGTCTTCAAGGGTGAACCAGCTGTACTTTGATTCTGGTACCAAAGCAAACCCTCTCTTCCCTGAATTGGTCATTTTACTATTATTTTTTTCTGTCGTCCTTGCCTTTGTAGTTTTTCTTCTTGTTGTTGTTGTATTGTATACTCCCGGGCAATTTGTTGGTATTCAGGAATGTACAAGTTAAGAGTCGTTTGAGCTGAACGCTAGTGGTGGCAGCGGTCACCTTGTTGAAGACAGAAAGTCCGACATACCGGAATAGGAACTCGTTTAAAAAAAAAAAGAGTCAGACTTATGCTAAGAGCAAACTTGACCGGAAATTCAAACAGGAAGAACAGACTTCTTCAAAAGTTTCCGAAGGATAACCAGTAGAGCTCCTTTTT
This sequence comes from Microdon myrmicae, assembly GCA_963931805.1. Taxonomy (NCBI): domain Eukaryota; kingdom Metazoa; phylum Arthropoda; class Insecta; order Diptera; family Syrphidae; genus Microdon; species Microdon myrmicae. Next base: position 25,763,496 of record OZ007498.1, read on the forward strand.
TCCCCCCCGATTTGAGTGGGGAGGTAAATAACATTTTTCGAATGTACATCTCTATCTTGTGTTTAAAGTGTTAAATATAATATAGAAGAAAACAAAAAGAAACTGACACAACAATAATGCAGGAGGAAAAGGAGTAAACTTGTAAATCAAAGGATCCGGTTTATTATTTTTAAATGGGCAAAGGGATGAACAGTTTTTCAGGCAACAACAAGTCAGGTTTGTTTTTCTTCGTGATGTCATTCTTTTTCATCGTTGGTTTAGTTGTTGTATGTCGAGTAGCGAACAAGTGCGATATTTTGCACTTGTGGTTATGGTGACAACAGGAATAGGTTTAGGCGACTGCATCACAGCATGTTGTCATGTGATCCTCTATACATGAGAAGGATATCAATACTTTGAAAGTTTCACTTGGATGCACATGAAAACGATGCCATTGCTATCACTATTGCCGGGGCCAAAGCCAAACCAAAGCCAAAGCCAAAGTTATGGTCAACAAAAACAAGGATGATGCTCGTGTTTGAGTGGCAAGTTGATGGAAAAACGCCATCTCGTATAGCGATAAGCCTGCTGCCGATGAATGTGTCAGGGCCAGAGTCTCTGAGAGGGTTCTTTACAATTTTAAAATTTATGTCAACCTAGGTAATTCTGTCCCTTGGAATTTGTGTTTTTGTACATTTTCTCTCCTGTTTTCTTCATTGGATTGCTTGTGACTGGGCTTAGGTGACCATTCTGTCCAATAGAGTAGTTATAGTAAAACAGACGAGGATATGAAGGGGATTGCCGATTCGATGCAATGCAGTTTCTGGTTAACATATCAATGTCATAGAAACGATTTCTATAGCAAAAAAGAAGAAAATGAAGCCCAAATCACATTTTCAGGTGAAACGAGTTAACTATGGTTGACAGCTATTGTACTATTTGCAACTGTTTCCGATGGTCATCAAATGTTTACTCCACATGTGACAACAAAGCGAAGGTAATTTAATGACTTGGGACAGATACTCTAAGACCGTTTCATATTTAAGTGGTCAACCATTAGTCAGCCTGTGTGAAGTTAACCTAGCATTTGCCAAATTGTTGACGTTTTGGGCTAATGGAACAACCAACATTTTTATTTAGTGTCCAGTAAATAGAGGTGTTCTTTTTACGTTTTATCGTACCTTTCAAAAATCACTTGATTTGTTCGACTTCAAAATCAATTTGTAAAAGAAAACCCGAAGCACTATTTTTTCTCATAGTCACCCAAACATGGAGCTGTGGTGGTTCCCCCAAACCCCACGGTCTACTTACCTGAAGAGCCCCCATAACTTCGACCCAATCTTATAAGTTCGCTAATAAAATCGCATTAGCACCTTAAATGCTTTACACATCTAGGTTATCTAAAAGTCACTGTAAAAGAATTCTTACCTTTCCATGCATCTCTTGGCATACAAATTCCCTACAAGAATTCTTTCCACTATACAGGAGCATAACACCAAAACCTATTCGGTACCTTCGGTTGCCAGACAAATTCCAACCTTCCCACACCTGCACCGCAATCTCCCCACAGCATAAACATTTCCTTACCAAAGATAATTAATGCTTTCAATGCATTATCTGGAAATTTCTGTAGAGAATTTTTCCTACAAGTGCATTATATATGTATCTATGCATCTCTGCATTAGTGACCAAGAACCGAATTCCCAATTAGCGTAGATTTTCACACTAGAGTTCGACACTTGCGTCGCCATAGATGCCATGTACAATTGACACAGATGGTATACACAACTCTCATTGTGTAACCATCTAAATTACTTTCCAAAGACTTGCAACTATTGATTCAGCTGCAAGCACTTCCTTGTTTCAATCTTCAAACAATCACCAACGTCGCGCTTAGCCGCCGGATTGGATTCAATAGCATAAACATATGCAAACAGAAGAATCCGATTCTCCCAGTCGGCAGAGATACGATATACGATATCCATAATCTCAATCCCTTTCAGCATCTAATGAATGGCTGCTATTTACTCAACTGATCCTCATTACCGGACGATGCCTTAGGTCGCTTCTTCCTTTGTTCTGCGTCCCTTGTCTAGGTTTCGTTTCGCTTTGACCCGCAAGCGTTAGTAAACAATCTGATCTCAACGATGGACTTCATGCACACCACTACAGGATCTCACCAGTGAGATCCTCATTCCTCGTCTTCACCACGAGAGAAACACTTTCTCTCTCGGGGAAACTCACCCCATTAGCGAGTCGGCTCTCCACGAGCCGTTTATCGCGGAGTCCCCTTCCATCACCAGACCGAGCGGGACGGGTCTCCTCTACGCTACCGTAGCGTTGCGGGTACAAAGTGGCAAACGCCAATATCCTCCGTCCTGCCTGTTGGATGCGACATTTAAATCGCATAAAGTTACACAATTTAAATGGCATAAAATTAAACAATTTAAATCGCATAAAGTAAAACAACTCCCAATTATGAGCAATGTGTTATTTCAGTAATAAGTTGGATGTGTAGTCTGATAAAGTGTGATGTCTACATTAGCGGAGACATTAATTGTGTTTATCTTTAAAGTAGTTTGTTTTGCGCCAGCCCTTAAAGGAACTAATAAAGTGATGATCTAATGAATAACTTAAATCAGTGCATTTGACTTTCTTTCCCGCGGAACTTTGTCTTCGTTAAGCTAGTGGAAGGAAGTGAACCGAGTGCCCAAGCCTTTCACAATACATCCTTCCCCATAGGGCCTCATTGGCCATCTTCAGGCATTAAGTAATTTCGGAACTGTTCATGTGCGGGACTTCTTGAACCTTTTTTGGCGAAAACTTTCCTGGAGGCGGACAAGGTTTTATTCCCCACGTATTTATACCACATTATACTTCCATGCACTATGACGCTGAGTAAGTTCAAACTATCCTTACATTTAAATGGTTGAAAACGCACTAAAGCGCCGCATTTTTCTGGGTAAGAATATATCTATAAATATACTGTGGCGTTTCTAACATATACACGCACAAGCAAATTGTGAAGAACAACACAAAAATAAAATCGAATGAGCAAAAAGCATCAGCCGTATACCAACCAATAACATATCAATTCCACCTCAGTCGAGTTTACTTGGGTTTAGAAATCGAATTCGCACACGCGTCAGTGGCCTAATGTGCTGAGTATTGGTTCAATTTTTAGTTATTCTAACCTAACTATCATCGCAAACGCTATAATACTCATGACGAATCAAAAACATCAAGGATACCAAAGAAGTATATACCTATTTAGTGGACACCTTCTTTATATCGGATGGGCCCTATATTTTTGTAAATGGCAACACTTGATTTCTTAAAAACCGTTAGAGGCAGGGGCGCGTGAGTGGTGGGGAATTGTGCGTCGCTCCATGAAACTTTAGTCACGATGGAGCGCTTTACGGGACAACAGCGTGCTTTTGGTGTACAACAATTTTACAAAAACATTGATTCCTACGTTACTGTACGGCGCCTGAATGGGGATTACGCCGTGTAAGTGGGTGTCCAAAGGGACATCGATCAGAGACACAATCAAACACACAGCCCAAAAGGTATTGGGATTTAAGAAAATCCAAACCTTGGTTTGACGATGAGTGCAGGGCGAATATCGAACAACGTAAACGCCTCAGAGTGATCCACTTAGAAAGATATGATGAAATCAACGCAGAAAGATACGCGACAATTCGGAAAGAGACAATGAGACTCTTCAAACGCAAAAAACGCGGATGGGAGAAGACTAGGATCGAAAAAATCCTAGAAAATACCAGAGCAAAGAACATCAGAGGTATGTATGCCGACATAAATTCAACTAGAAATGGCGACCGAGGGAGAGCCAACATAATTCGAGACACAAAGGGCTGTCTGGTCACAGAAACAGACAATATCGTGACAATATGGAAGCAGTACTTTGAAAACCTGCTCAATGTACGCACCCATCAACCACAAATAAACGCACCAGACGTATATGCAGCCGAGCCTCAGATCCCAGAGCCCTCTTTCGACGAAATGTAGAAGCAATAAACCGATTGTAAAGAACAAGGCTCCCGGAGTCGACTCCATACTGGCAGAGCTTGTGAAGCATGGAGGAGAGGCAACCGCTCGAAAGATCTACCAACTCATCAAAACAATATGGGATAAGGAGTCATCCCGGAAGAATGGAAAACCTCATAAGTCTTCCCCATTTTCAAAAAAGGCGCCCGATCTGACTGCGAAAACTACAGAGGAATATCATTGCTCCCAACCACATATATTAACAAATGTCATACTGGCAAGAATCACACCGTACGCAAAAGGAATACTGGGAAACTAGCAATGGGGATTCCGTAGGAACCAGTCAACCAGCGACCAAATGTTCACAATAGGGCAACTCCTGGAAAAGAACTGGGAATACGGAAAGACGGCTCACCAACAGTTCATTGTCTTCAAAAAAGCCTACGACTCAGTCGCAAGGAAAGACTCTACCATATTGTAGTTGAGCTGCGAGTCCCAAAAATATGCCGCCCTCATTCAAATAGGCATGAACGAAAACAAAGGGCGAGTTCGAATAGAAAACCACTTCTCAGAACCACTTGAAATCCTGGACGGACTAAACCAGGGCGATGGCCTCTCACCGTGTCTTTTTAACCTTGTGGTCGAGTATGTCATCAGAAAGGTACAGGACGACAACATGGCCGGATCATCGCTGAACGGGGTCACACAAGTGCTCGCGTATGCGGATGGCATCGCCGTTTTGGGCGATAATCTAAAAACTGTAAATAAAAACTGTGAAATCATCATGCAAGCAGCAGAAGAGGTGCGCCTAGAAATAAATGAAGACAAAACAAAACACATGATTACGGCGAGAGCATGTGGAACTCAGGGAACACATATAAACGCCAGAGGCAATATATTTGAAAAAGTTAAAGAATTTAAATATCTGGGAACGATACTGACCGCCAGTAACGAAATGTCGAAGGAAATTAACAAAAGACTACACTCCGGCAACGCTGGTTGTCACACAGTCAGTAAACTGACAACGATCATCCTAACCGTCTCCAGGTTGAAAGCAGAGACCTTTTGGCGAGGTAATGTAGCCACTTCGGTGATGTGATTAATTGTCTATGAGAATCCCGAGGAAGTACGTCACACGGTGAATATGACGCACCAGAGCGAATGCCGTCACAAATAAAACATCGGAAATCGCCTTCTACTTTAACTTTACTTTTATTATATTTTTGCACAAATCGTTAAACATACAATAATGTGTCTTAGGGACATACTAGCGATGACATACACGTTATAACGCTCTACGTTTTAACACCGGTGTTCCCTCCTATCCAACTGTCTGTCCTCTCCGCTCGGAAGTTCTATATCGACCCTTTGACGATTCGAATCTAACTAACTGTCTGCCCACGCAGATATCCAGATTCAAAACTGGTATCTGTATCTAACTTCCGAATCTCTGTTAGCAGCATGTTATCACATCCCCGGGGATATTTCATAGTTTCCTGAAAAGGGGAAAGTCATCTTGCATACATTATTATTATCGCTGGTAGAATTTCATTTCCACGGCCTTCTGTTTGCACAGAACATCTGGCGCGCAGGACGGAGATGATTGTTCGGGCGTACAGTCCGTGGTTGTTTGCCTTTTGCAAACACAACCGAAATCCATTAGATCCTTCTAATGGGTGTGAAATTCTACAAATGAATCGTGGGACCGGAGTATTTCCTTTGTTGGCTTTATTCTCGTAAATATTCCGAATTATCTTGTTGAGATAATTACGGTTGTTTACAATTTGGCAGCGGATAGACGATATGCTTTATTGCATTTAGCTACCAGCGTATGCATCCGTCGTTCGGTCTATCTACCGAAAATGGTAATTCCTTGAAAACATCGTGCAGATGTTTAAGATGGGAGATCTGTATGCGATGCTTGCTGCGTTTGACGCATTGCATAGAAGCGATGCTTTAGCTGCCCTTTTGAATTGGGCAGAATACCATGTATGGATGCGTTGAACTCGATCTTGGAAGCTTTTGAACGTTAAGTTCCTTGGTTTTTGCTATCGGGTTCAACGTTGTTGAGCTTTCGTGTAGCCTTTATTACGGTATTGTAGTGACTATTGGCCGCGTGTCTGTGGGCACGTGTGCTGCGAAAGGTGAGTAGAGTTCCTTGGCGGAAAGGATAACTCACCTGTAAGGAGTTGTATGGTTGGTAGAACCGCTACAACCTTGCCCTGTGTGTTCGCTCCCATCCCCCTAACATCACGGAGAATAGCTTTTCTTGTCCGGGAGCTGTTTTTTCTGTCTAGGCCCATCGACCATTTCCCAATAATGTGGTCGTTTACACAGTTTGCATATCTAAATTTCATATTGCGATTCGAAGCCACATGGCCAAAGCGTTCACGGCGCATACATCCGAATACGCGTTCGGACTTCTTTATTTTTTTTCCAGCTTATTGGTTGGTAGTTTATATATGTAATATACCTTAGCTCGTCAACTTTACTGTCGGGACTTAGTGACACAATAAAGAAAGGCAACTTGCGGTTGCGATTTGTAGAGCTTGCGGTGGAGAACGGTTTCACGACTATAAATTTCAGACTGTCGGTTTTAACAATTTTTAACTCCCCAAGCAATTCCGTGGCGGTTCCGCCGAATCCCACGGTTTACCTTCCTGAAAAAGCCCCCATAATCATCACCCAAGACGCTTGAAGGAATGCATTCGCATTCGGCACCTAAAAATGCTGCACGCATTTAAGAGATCAAATCTATGATCTTTAAGTCCCTGTAAAGAAAACTTACCTTTATGCATTCTCTTCGCATACCAATGCTCCTTAAGATTTCTTTATTAGCTTACCAGGAATTTCCAATCAATTTCGGCATCTACGTCGCCAGTCAAATTTCCTTAGATGAATTCCGGTAAACAAAATAATTAGATTTACATACATTGTAACCTTCATGACATGGATCATAAATACTGCGCCGTCTATTTTTTCCAGCCGCGCCATGTGTACAACAATGTTCCCTACATACACATTGGCTGGCGACTTACACCCTAGGGACCAAAGCAAATACGCATTCCGCGTCTCTTGCATCAATTAAATCCTACAGCATATTCAAATGCATATAGGAACTCAATACCTACCCTTACTAGCGATGCCAATAACACATTTCCCATTGTGTAAATTGAAAAACCATTAGCGCTTCTTCCTAATGGCGATACATTTACCTACGCATCCGCACCACAGCATAGACACAGGTCATAAATCTCTTTTATCCTGCATAGTTCTGGACCCGTTTCCCAGTAACCTTCTCACATAAACAAACATCTCTACGATCCTTTCCCTTTCTTTGTGTTTCAGGTTATTCACCATACCGTTGAGCCATGAAAAGAACCGACGTACACACACACATGTGTATCGTGAAGATCTCCTCTATGAGATCGGTTTGGTTACTCAAAAGAGAGACTTTACGTCTCTCTTGGAACAGGAAATGCAACATTAATTTAAGAGAACCAATTTCACAGCTGAATTTCTTTTAACAACGATTGAATATCGTTGAGTCCTTTTACATCCGCGGACCAGAATGGTCACGCTTCACTCCCGCTCTCCACCGGCTGCGGAGATGCGTAAATATACACCCTCGTATATACCCCGGAGCCGTGTTTTTAGTTACCTTTCATGACATAAGTGTTATGTCGAGTTGTTCACAAAAATTTTAATATCGAAACAGTGTATGTCCATAATCGACGCAAAATTATTAAATAACCGTTATTAATAAATAAATTTCATCGAATAAAAGATTATTCACTATCATAGATAAACATAGTGTTTCATTTTTCACTCGCGCGACTGTGTTTTAATCATATCCGGTGCGAACAGTTTACTTGGTGACAGTTTTTGGTGCCATGGCGATATATCTGTCAGCGGTACTTCGTCTTCGTGGTGATCGTTCTTTGGTGCATCGGTGATTAACTTTTGGTTAACAACTTCGGCGAAATCAGTTAGTGGGACGAGGTAGAACACCGTGTCGTACGCCGGCACATTGACCTTGTACCCCCACAATTCTTCTGGGGATAAAAATAAAATAAGGATCAACTCCTTTGATGTACATGGAGACAGTTTTATCTGGTTTTGGCGTGTATGTGTAGTACTCGCTAGTCGCCCTACCAAAACAGATTTCATTTTATACTGATCCTCTAAATCAATACACATTATACCAATTTTCGAATTATTGATGCGTCTGGTTTTAAAATGCTTCCATATTGTACCGATCCCCAATCGCTACCCCTATCTAAATCCCCAATATCATCCATAATCCTAACGCAAATCCCAAATTTCATATTGAATCAATGAGCGATAAATCAAACCAAAAGTCAGTTGTCGCACATTGATTCAATTCCACATAACACATCCAAATTCCATATTGAGTCACATGTACGAGTACAACGAATTTAACCAAAAGTTAATTCATCATACATTGACTCAATTCCTAAAAATCCTAACATCATGAAATGCTAAATTCAAAACGCATTTCATGATTCCCTTCCCAGAATCTATCCAACAAAACCCTTTAAATAATTCCCAGAACAAAATTCCAATCGAAGCACTAAGTCATTGTGTGTGTTTCTTGGAATTTTGACAGTAAAATAGTTGACAAAAGTCAGCTCCAAAATCTATAAAAGGAGAGCGCATTTTCAATTTCACAATCAGTCTCCTTTTCGAAGTCCGAACCTCTGGCCGTTCAACAACCAATGTAATTTCAGATCACCCCTGTACTTTTAAATTAAAGAAAAATAAAGCTAAGTATCATGGTTTCAACTTGACCTTTTCGCGTCTTTCATTTTTACCGTCGACACTCCGGGCTCTTCTCCCGCCGTTTCGGGAAAGCACGGCCTCGGAGCATTACAATATTGACGTACCGAGTGTTATTACGTCCTTAGTCTCCATGTGGGTCACTGTGATGGGAGGTACTTAACAAAATTCTCTCATCGGAAGGCAAATTGTACAATAGACATGTAAAGTTTAGTTTAGAGCGTCTGTGTACGATCAGTAGGTTATAATATAAGATAATTAAGCTAGAATTTAAGCATTTTTTGTCTAGCCCATAATTTAGAATCTAAGAAAAAACGGAAATAAAAAAAAATATTGGAAATATGAAAATTATTGTAGGTACTTTCTCCTTCCTATCGATTTGTTGTTTCTGTTGCTCTTTTTCCTGCTGCTATCGTTGTTATTGTTGTTTTTGTTCATATAGTTGTAAATGGCGCAGATTCCTTTTTTTTACAGCTAGTTCTAATTCTCTGCACAGCTCATCGCTTTTTTTTTTGATAAGCTCGACGATAATATAGTCTATTTTTCCACTGGCTCCTTAACGGTCGGGTCTTTGTATTTGTTCCCTGCTCCAGAGTAGTGAGTATCACTAGGATACAAATTTTCACCATTTTTACGTATTTCACGGTCCTCGTCGCAATAATCGCATCTGATTTGTACCTTTTGCCGATTAAATTCGGTTGAGGACTCAACCTCCTCCTTGTCTTTTTACCTATGACTGGACCCTCGTTCATGATCAGTGCGTTACTATCGTGTTTTTTAAATGTTTTTCGCGGATTTTTAATTTTAAATTGTTGTTTGCTTGTTGGTACGCGTGATAGAACCATTAAATATTTATTTATTAAACAAGTGCACGAACCAACTCCCTAATATTGTACACCCACACTTTTTCTTTTTAAATTAACGTGTATACAACGTCCACACTTTACTGTTATTTCCTCTGTGAGGAGGAAATAATAGAGCCCATAGAAATCGGAAAAATAATACGCAAGAAATATGTAATGATTATTTTTGGCCAGGTATAAAAAAAGCATGCAAACAAACCGCAGCAAATAGTGAAATATGTCTATTATGCAAATATGAAATACCCTCAGAAGCAATTATTAAAAGATTCCTTACACCAGAAAGGAAAGGTCAAGCTATACAAATGGATATATTCCATGTAGAAAATAAAGCCCTGTGAGTAGGGCGTTAGAATATACTCACAGCTAGGCCGGCTTGTCGTAAGAGGCGACTGAAGGCCGAGTTGTAGCCGGGGTCCCAACGCCCTGTGCGCCCGGTGAAATACCACCCCGTCAAGCTTTAGGCTCCGTGAAATGGTCGGGAGAAATCCCTGGCCTTCCTTCGGAGCTTGGCTGATGGACCGGTTCGAGAAAAGGTTAGATAGGTGGTAGTCGGTCCCAAGGTGAGATACCACCCCGTCACGCTGTACATTCCGCGATATCGCAGAGAGAAATTTTCGACAGTATTTCGGATGTGTGGCTGATGGCCCGGACTGACATAGGGATAAGTCATGATGGTACCTTCCGATATAAAGAATTCCGGAGGTAAACTATTCTCTGATTCGACATATCTTCGTTACTCAGGGTACGACTTACATTCGAGATTCCGTTTTAAGGGTGGAGTCTGCGTCTTCACGCGGTCCAATCTGGCTTTCCGGAGTGTGGAAGCGTTGGAACCCAATAATATTGACATCATATAGTTGAGGGTCGTGCTGAGGAATTCCGTTAAATTTCTTTGTTGTATTTACCGCTCCCCGAATGACGATTGACCGGCGACATTTTTCGAACATCTTTCATATACTGTCGACTGGATACAGATCAAACACCCAGCTTTTGAAATTGTTGTCCTTGGCGACTTTAATGTGCACAATTCCGACTGGTTGTTACATTCTAACAGAACCGACGAGGCTGGGAGGCTAGCGGAAATGTTTGCTGTAAGCCAACAACTTGTTCCAACTCGTGGGGGAGCAAACGCGAGTGCCGGATGCCGGAGGCGACTATGCGAACACCCTGGATCTGTTTTTGACACCCGAACCCAGTACTTATGCGGTAGAGGTTTCTGCGCCACTGGGAAACTCAGATCACTGCTTAGTATCTGTCGCGCAAGCACTTGCATGCCAAGCCAATACCCGCCCTAGGCAGCTTCGCCATGTATGGAAGTATGGGGCTACTAACTGGGACGATTTGTGAGATTTCTTCTTATCCTTTCCATGGTCGGAGGTGTGCTTCGGAAACTCCGATGTTAACGCTTGCGCGGAGTCGGTATCAGAGATTATTCTTCTGGTGGTTGAGATGTATATTCCACATTCCATCAAATGAAGTTCGTGCGATAAACCTTGGTTTAACAAAAAATGCGAGCAGATCACGGCGGCAAAAAATAGAGCTTTTAAAAAAATGGCGCTCCAATCCCACCGATGCTAACAGAATGAATTTTGTTAGAACCAGAAACGCGTGCAACCAGGCGATTGATACCGCGAAGAAGGCTCACAACGACAGGGTGATCAATAAGCTCCTTCGGTGTCCAACTGGTTCGCGCTCCTTCTGGTCAATGGCAAAAGCTGTCAGCGGTACTTTCACATCCTCCTCTTTCCCTACGTTGGTGACAGACAGCGGGACGTTAGTCACGAATCCAAAGGATAAAGCTAATGTGTTCGCGAATTTATTTCCGCGAAATCAAACCTCGATCCCGGCCTTTTTAAGCCACCTGTGATCTCACCGGTGGGGGGATGGGTGCGAACATACAGGGCAAAGTCTCTGATTGCCTTCAACCCGGCGAAGGCCAGGACGATCCTTGTCCCTGTTCAATCCAAGTTGACATGCAGTCTCCACGTGACACCCCTGGATAGCTACTTTGACACCCGCCAAGTAGTGAACCAATGCATGCAGCGACATCCTGAGAAAGGTTGGCGCAAGGCTAATAACCAGGCCCGTAAAAATGAATTATTATGGCAAATTTAACAAGCCTCGGATATGGACCGGATACACGACGACGACCACGGAAACGAAAACGGCTAAACGATTTAAGGATTTTTTCATGGAACATACGCTCACTATACAGAGCTCGAGCTGCACAGCAACTAGCCGATGCCCTGTCCGAATATAAGGCTGACATAACAGCATTACAAGAAATAAGATGGACGGGGAGTGGTGTTTTTCAAAGAAAAGAGTATGACATTTATTACAGCTGTCACGCAAAACACCATGTGCTCGGGGTAGGCTTTCTAGTCAGCCAAAAACTGAAGCCTGCCATCATCGGCTTTAATGCAATAAATGAAAGGCTATGCACTCTTCGCGTGCGAGGCAAATTTAAAAACATAAGCCTCATAAACGTTCACGGACCTACAGAGGAGTCCCCTGACGACGAAAAAGAAGAATACTATGAGAACGTCGAACGGGCCCTCAATGCCTGCCCAAGATACGATGTGAAAATCGTTCTTGGGGATTTGAATGCGAAAATAGGTCGGGAGCCGGTTTTCAGGCACTACGCAGGTTCCCATAGTTTGCATGAGAACACTAATGACAATGGACTACGAGTCATCGAACTGGCAGCATCGAAAAACTTGGTCGTTGCGAGTACCAGGTTTCCGCGTAAAGATATCCACAAAGCCACCTGGGTATCACCTGATGGAGCCACTCGCAACCAAATTGACCACGTGTTGATAGATCGCCGCCACTCTTCGAGCCTGATGACGGTGCGAACGTACCGAGGTGCCAACGTCGACTCAGATCACTATCTTGTTGGTACAGTTTTCCGAGTGCGGATTGCCTTGCGGAGACGTATTGCATCCGCGGATCAGGTTCGAATCAACACGGCTGCCTTACGCAATGAGAACACCAGCAACACCTTTGGTCATGCGTTAAGACTCGCCCTCGAAGAGCTCGACGGAGGGAGAGTAAGTCCTGGGGCCAGAATGCCGGGCGTAGAAGAGAAATGGACACGCCTTAAGAATACTGTCATTAGTACTGCCAACTCCATCTTAGGCAGTAGTCGTAGAGATCGGAACGACTGGTTTGATGATGAGTGCAAACTAGCGACTGAACGTAAGAATGCTGCATACCGGGCAATGCAGCAGTCTCATAGGACGCGGGTACGCGAGGAGAAATACAAAGAGCTCAGAAGAACTGAAAAAAGACTTCACAGACAAAAGAAAAGTGCCTGGGAAAAAAATCTTGTCTGTGAAATAGAGAAAAGTAGAGAGCGAGGTCCGCACCAGGCGCGGAAGTTCTACCAAATAATCCGCAGTATGACGCGGTACACACCACGCTGCACTTACTGCAAGGATAAAGAGGGTAATCTGATCACCGATCCTGAAGGCATTCTGGAGCGATGGGAAGTGCACTTTAATGAATTGCTAAATGGTCAGCTCACAGAAGAATTGGAGGCTCCACCAATGCAAGACCAGGACCAAATGCTGCCGCCACCAAGCATTGAGAAAACACTAAAAGCCATTAGACAGCTAAAATCAAATAAAGCCCCTGGAGCTGATGGCATACCAGCTGAGCTGATCAAACAAGGAGGGACAGCGTTACATCACGCAATTCACGAGATCGTGGTGCACGTATGGGAGCAAGAGGAGATGCCGGAAGATTGGCGTCGTGGTATAATTTGCCCCATACATAAGAAGGGAGATATCACACTGTGCAGCAACTATAGGGGTATAACATTGCTGAGTACCGCCTATAAGATACTCTCCACTATCCTACAAGACCGGATATCCCCATACGCCAAAGCCATCATTGGTCAATATCAGTGTGGCTTCATCCCAGGCAAATCAGCAATTGATCAGATATTCACCCTTAGGCAGGCGATGGAAAAATGTCTGGAATTTAAGATTCCACTATATCATCTATTTATAGACTTCAAGGCCGCCTACGACAGCATAGCCAGGGTAGAACTATATAATGCCATGAGAGAATTCGGCATTCCAAATAAATTGATACGACTTTGTAGGTTGACCATGACCAACGTAACTAGTCAAGTAAAAGTAGCGGGATTGCTGTCCAAACCAATAAACATCTATAATGGACTCCGACAAGGGGACAGTCTGGCCTGCCTCCTCTTCAACCTGGCGTTGGAGAAAGCAATCCGTGACTCTGGCGTTACAACTAGAGGGACTATTGTCACCAAGTCCAGCCAGATACTTGGCTACGCAGATGACATCGACATCATCGGTAGAACCGAATCGGCGGTACAGGAATCCTTCGCCCAGATCGAGCAGGCGGCACAAAAACTGGGACTGCGCATTAATGAGGGAAAAACCAAGTACATGGTGGCAACCTCTGCGAAGAGAAGACCTAACGTTGGTCAAACTATCAGGGTAGTGGAGCACGAATTTGAAGTAGTGCAATCCTTTAACTACCTTGGGTCAATAGTATCAGCCGATAACAATATGGAAGAAGAAATACGCGAACGGCTGATTAAATCCAACAAAGCCTACTATGGTCTATCAAGGCTCTTTAAATCCCGAAATTTATCCAGAACATCCAAGCTACTACTGTACAAGACCATGGTCTTACCAGTACTCATGTATGGATCCGAGACCTGGGTGCTTAATAAAAAGCACTCTGAACTCTTGGCCGCGTTCGAGAGAAAGGTCTTAAGGAGAATTGTTGGCCCCGTATGTGAGGGAGGACGATTCCGGAGACGCTACAACCATGAGTTGTACGCAATCTACCTTGAAGCTCATATTGTAAGAAAAATCAAGCTCGGTACACTCCGGTGGGCGGGACACCCAGCTCGAATGAGCGAAGAGGACCCTGCCCGGAAAGTCCTTTGTGGCAAGATGTATGGAAGGAGACAGCGCGGCAGACCTTGTCTGCGATGGAGGGATGGCGTAGACCAGGACGCCCAGAGCCTGGGAGTGCTAAACTGGATGACATCGGCTCGAAATCGGGACCGGTGGAGAGATTTGTTAAATAAGGCCAAGACCGGATCCCGGTTGTAGTGCCGATGATGATGATGATGATGATGATCTCACCGGTACAGTCTTCCATGCGGGATTTCGTCCGCGCACTATTCAACGCATTCTACGTGAACTGGATTGTAGGAAGGCGACCGGCCCGGACGGAATACCAGCAATGGTCCTTAAAACTGTGCTCCAGAACTATCGCCGGTTCTTGGCAGACTCGTCCGCTTATCTTATGCATGGAGGACCTTTCCTGCCTGCTGGAAAATCGCTCGAGTTCAGCCAATCCCAAAGACGGGGAAAAAGTGTCTCCCACAAAATTACCGTCCGATAGCATTACTGTCTATTTTATCTAAAGTAATGGAAAAAGTCATCAATACAGAGTTAGTTAAGTAATTGTAGTGCAACGGACTTCTGAATGATCGTCAATACGGATTCCGTGGCAGGCGGTCCAGGGGAGACCTTTTGAGACTTATAACTGATATCTCCAAGGCTTTTGACCGCGTCTGGCACGGGGCATTGCTGAGCAAACTTCGTTCATATGGACTTTCCCAACAGCTTTGCGACTGGACGAAGAGCTTCCTCGAGAATCGATCGATCCGGGTTGTTGTGGACGGCGAGTGTTCGGATCTGTATCCTGTTAATTCGGGGACGCCGCAAGGTTCTATTTTGGCTCCAACCTTGTTCTTGCTTCACATAAATGATTTGTTGGAGACAACGGATAACCGCATGTTCAGTTTTGCGGATGATAGTACGCTTGTTTCCTCCTTTTCGATTGTTCGGCCGATTGGTGCATCTACGTCGCACCAGCTGAGATGTAGACAGATTGACTCTCTGAATCAGGATCTGGATAAAGTCTTGCAGTGGGAAAAGGCCAATCTTGTCGACTTCAACGCAACGAAGACCCAGTATACAACATTCACAAAGAAAACTGGATCATCGGTTCCACAGCTGATTATGAATGGCCAGGCCCTCGAGGCTGGGGAAAGTTTGAGATTGCTCGGCGTCACGGTCTGTGTGAATGTATCATGGTATAAACACGTATCGGGTATCGCCAGGTCAGCCTCAGGAAAACTGAGCTATCTTTTTAGAGCCAAGAAATATTTAACTCCGGCCCAACTTCCTCTCCTATATAAATTCCAAATTAGACCCGCGCTCGAATATTGCTCTCATGTTTGGAGGTCGGGTCCTAAACAGACCCTCTAGCTACTTGAGAGCGTACAGAGACGAGCGATCCGCCTGATCGGGGACTCGGCACTAACGTCGGGACTACAGTCGCTATCACATCATCGGCGCGTAGTCGACCTCTGTCTGTTTTACAGATATTATCACGGGTGCTGTTCTTCGGAGATTCTTGGTATTGTTCCACGAAATTCGGTTTATATACCCTCCACAAGACAATCCGACGGATCGCACCCGTTTGTGGTTCATCTCCCGACGGCGAGAACATCCCTGCATCAGAACTCGTTCCGTTACAGAGCGGGGAAGCTGTGGAACTCCCTTCCCACGCGAGTGTTCCCGGAGCGTTACAACCTGCAACTGTTCAAAAAGAACTGCAACAGTTATTTGATGGCATCTTGGGGCGCCCACTCGGCGCTATAAGTTCGTCTCTCCCGAAAGAAGTCTAATAAAAAAAATAATAATAAAAAAAAACGCGTTCTTCATTATCAATGCCAAACGCTATAATGTCATTTGTTTAACATACAGATATCCAATAAAGAACCGTTGACACCGAATGACTATTGCATTTTTATTGACTTAAAGAAATCGTATTTTCCGAGGCTGTACTAAGCGTGCAGATCTGTAACAACAGTGCGACGTAATTGGCATTGCGATCAATCCTGAAAGATGCTAAAGGTTTTAATAAAAGGGAAAATATTTGGAAAACCCATATCGAAGAATTATATTCGCAATTAGAACAAAAGCATTCACACCGCATTGTTGTGTTTCTTGTAGGGGTTTTTATTTTCAGGAAGCGTGTCTCCTGGTCCTTAAGAGGACAAGGCGATCTCTCAAAATAATGACCGCTCCTGAAAATTTGTCCTACAAAAGGGGTCGTTGCCGTGCTTCCTCTGAGTTCAGAGGGAAGAGCAACGTCCTTTGATTCGGCCTTCGTCCTGATGTCTTCACTTGGTCTTCCGTGGGGGCCAGGTGATATTTAGATATCCGTAGAAATGAAAAGTCGTCTAGTTTCCTTTTTCAGTAATAATGTTTTTATTGTATTATTCAGGATTTTCCTGGGGTACTTCCTCCAGGGACTGTGAATTTAGACTGCGGCCCGGAGATCACTTTATAAAGGAAAAGGAATCGAAAATTGTATCCCAAAGATACACATTTTCGTACAACAATCTCGATTTTGTTGGATATCTCGAGCGAGATATTGTATTGACTTTAGATAAAAATTCAATTTCTTGAATTCTTATGAAACTATCGCGCAGATGTGTGAATGTATCTGCTTTCGAGTTTTTTGTTTGTTTTCCTGAATGGAAAATTTGGGATAGAGATAACGATCTCTGAATTTTAGATTTGGATGATGCTGTGGAGCAAATGTAGAACAATAAACGAATATTAGATTCGTTTATTGCGAATTTGATTTTAATTCGAGATTTTGGATTTAATAATGCCGTGGGGGCAAATGTTAGGCAATAAACGAATGTTTGATTCGTTTATTGCGAATTTTGAATTATGTTTGGGTTTTTTCTGGTTTTGATAGGTTTATATGTTTTAGCGCATTATAGCTAGGATTTTGGATTAGGAATGAGGGAAAAAGGTGGTAGGGCTTTTTGGAGCACTGCAGCATCAGGCGAGGACTAAACTCCTTAGGCTCAGCAATAAAATGGTTATTTGGAAACCCAGATCACGATGATTTGGTTAATATACAAAAAACACTAGACAATTTAGTAGAAACAGCCTTATACTCAGACTTTATACTCACGGAAACACGTCGCATATTAGAAATTATATTAGGAGCCCTAGGAGCAGCAAAATTAGGAACCTACCATACTAACGCACTTAGTTTAACAGAAGTTCAGGAAATACTACGTCATGAGAAGATACAGATCTCGGTAATCACTATATTAATGTACTCAAAAGTCTTCGCGTTTAGGAATAAAGAAATAATTTATATCGCATATGTATATCCGAAATTAATCGAGAAATATGAAAGACATAAACATGTACCGTTAGACGCAAGGTTTGATTGGAATAGTTAAAAAATCCGTAATTTGTAACAAAATAATATATGGTACAAAAAATTGTAAAAACCTAATTAGTACACCCATTTGCAAAAGAATAAAAATTGACAATTGTACACTGGCTTTGATTAACGAACAACCTGCAATATGTAACACTACATATAAAAGGAATGAAAATCTAATCATATTATCTGACGATACGATCCTACTCAATGATGAACATATTGTAAAGACTTTATATAATGAAGCGTACATAAATAGGGTGGATAATTTTATGATTAAATTAATCAGAGGACATATTGCGAGAGCAATAAGCTCGTCCAATGACCTAATTTCCGGGGCCTATTATCCAAACACCTTGTACTATGAGAGCGTGCGTCGCAACGGCTTTGTTCCACCAGAGGCGTTCCTTGACTTGGATATGAAAGGGCTTATACAGGATAGATCCGGAATTCCGCTGATCTATCATGTAAGTAGATCATCTGTAGACGGGCGATTGTGCTACGACCGGGAAATAACGCGCACCGAAGAAGAGCTCCTGCGCTTCAGTAGGGCTATCTCCCACAGAGACCGGGACGATAGTATTAGACAGCGTCAACAGTTCTGGTGGTTGAATGGCATATAAAGACCTGGATACCAAAGCCGGTATAGAATCATAGTATCATCAGCTAGCTTACATAGACTTAGCTTTTCTAGAATTAGGGTAGTATAAGATTTAAGTTAAGTTAGGTTAAGTGCTTTTACATACAAAAAAAAAAAAAAAAAAAAAAAAAAAAAAAAAAAAAAAAAAAAAAAGTATGTACATATATATTAGGTAAGTTAAGTAAGTTAAATTTTAAGAAAAAAAAAACAAAAAAATTGACAAAGTTTTTCAAATTTTTCTTTGTATTTCAACTAATTATCAGTAGTGCCACAAAGTTCTGTCGCCGAAAGGCAAATTATACAAATCTTAAGTAATGTTTAGCTTAGAGCGTCTGCGAAGGACCAGTAAGTTATTATATAAGATAATTAAGCTAGAATTTAAGCATTTTTTGTCTAGCCTTTAATTTAGAAATTAAGAATATAAAAAGAAAAATAAAAAATGTTTTAAAAATGAAAAAATGAACATATTGTAAATGGAAAACATACAAAAGGCATGCATTTAATAAGGTTTATAGATAATGCTCTAGATCACAAAGTTAAAATAATTTCGTACTCAGCATTTATCCGTCGAATATTATATTGCCCGGTATGGTTGAACGTTACCACATCCTACATGGAAAAGTTTCGCATGTTCGAGAGGCTGTGTTTGTGTTCCTGCTTCGGATTACATAGAACACCTGAGTCTCGATACAGGAAATTCTATCCTAATAAGACACTGTATGACAAATCAGGATTGAATAGGATAGACAATTTCATTATCAAAATTATTCGTGGGCACACTGCAAGGGCAATGCGCAGCGAAAATAATCTTATCTCGGGAGCATACTACCCCAAAGACATGCACCAGGAGAATACACTCCAAAATGGGTTTATCCCACCTGAAGCGTTCCCTCTCTTGGATAGAAAAGGATTTATCCAAAACAAGCACAGAGTCCCTATTATTTACCACGCTTTTCGTGGTGCCAGCGACAAACGGATTCTTTATAACAGTGATATATCAAATGCTGCAGTTCACTTGCGCTTTAGCATGGCAAGAGGCGATCGAGATAAATCTATGAATGAGCGATCCCATCCCAACTGGAGGTGGATTGACAATGAAGAAAGGACTTACATCCCCAAATATAGTAAGATCTTCAGACGCTACGCATTGCATTCCCATTCCTCATTTCCCTTTTCATATATATTTATTCTTCCTTTTCGTTTGCATTTTGCATTTAGATTCCTTTTCGTTTTCAAATCTCTGTATGTTAACATTTTGTTAATATGTTTGTTAATTTTTTTTGTTTTGTTAACTTTTTATTTTATCTTGTTATTCAAAAAAAAAGAGAACTTCCAGGAAATACCATATATAAAAATATAAAAATAAAAAAAAAAAAATTATTGTACGCCGAAAGGCATTACACAAACTTGTATCGTGTAATTTAGAGTGCTCGTGTAGAACCAGTAAATTATTTTAAGAATAAGAAAAGTTTGTAAAATAGGATTTAGCATTTAGTCCTAAGTCAAGATTTGTTAAATTATTGTACAATAAATGCACTATTCATCATCATCATAGATAATGTTACCATAGATAAAACTATATATTATAACTTCAAAGAAACAATCAAAGAATACATAATCCCGACTAATGAAATAGTTATTGAGTTTGATCAAATATTGTACACTTACGACAATAATTCATTCACAAACATAGACGTATTAAGAAAATGTTGAGGTTCTCTATACTACATGGAGAACCAACCCACAATTTCAACGACAATTTCCGCCTTATTTCGACCGCTTTCAGTGCGTCATACCAACCCCTACCCCACCGTTCAGTTAATTCACCAGCAAAACATGTTCCCAAAAGGACGCATAGCTAAACTCATTATCCTATGCAGTTAATGCATAATTGAGTTTAGTTGTCTTTTCGCCATACGGCAACCCCATTTTGATAACCCATGAGATTTCCACCGGTAATCGCATAATATCGGCTAGCAACGGTATACTCTGATCAAACGATGTGGTTGCATAATCATGCAATCGCTGGGGAAATTATCAAACTATTTAAATCAGTTCCCACGATCAGATTTTCCTAGCCAATTCGGCGTCCTATTCACTTTCCCCAGACACTCCATTCGCTGGGGATCAATGATCTCTTTTCGCAGGTGAATAGCTGCAAAACATTTTCCTCTCCTTCTCAATTTTATCTGCCCACAGTTCGATGCCCTCTGAGATCACCAGATCCACCGAATTTGGTCAGTAGGTCATCCTCATAGGCTGCATTGATACAAGCACACAAGCTAAGTCAACCCCGAAGTCATTGCTCTCTCTCTCTCTCTCTTTTGTTCTTTTCATCCTTCGCATGTCCAGCGACTGTCGAATGATTTGCAAGTATTATTCACCTCGCTGAGACATCCAACTGAAAAGATTCATGAGAGAGTGCGATGATAATTGGCTAATAACTGTGCAAATCCAGAATTAACCAATCATCCCTAATTCCAATCAGTCGCTTTTCACATATCATTGCGGACGGCCACGCCGCCAGACAAGTCACATCTCCACCACCACAGTGTTCGGTCGCGCTACACTGAGTCGATTATTAATCACCAGTTTCACGAGAAGTCGAGCAAAGTCAATTTTAATATTTTCAAGAAGTCGAGCAAAGTCAATTTTAAGTTTCGCCAGAAATCGAGTTTTATCCGTCGTCAAGCCAGTGCGCTTACGAGAAAATGTTTCGTCTTGTATAAAATTTATAAAATTCAATTTAAGAATATTAATAATAAGTCCCAAGTAAAAAAGGAAAAGAAAAAAATTACAAACCAGATAATGTGCAATAAAATAAAAAAAAAACATTTATACAACACAACACAACAATCCTTGTGCCTTATTCATTCTTCCCTTCTTTCTGTGAACGATTTTTCGGCGGACAAGTGTTGGGGGATTAGTGAACTTAGGGCCCGTGTTTGGCATACCAACCTCTACCCCCACAAAACTACCTATCCTATATTGAAGATAATCCTACAATTTGTGTAATATATATTACAATTATTATTATAATACGAGGGTTGCCTCTTATGTTTCGGGATTTGGCAACCCTAGTGTTGCAATCCGGCAATTGACAGCTCTGTCGTAAAGTTGGACATTTTTGAGGTTATACGCATTCAGAACGTTTTGACACACGAGCGCTATTTGTGTTGTTTACAGTAACTTAAAAGATTCATCTCGGCCCAAAAATGGAATCAAATCGTCAACATTTTCGTGCGATGATTTTTTACAACTTTCGGCGTGGATTAACTCAGCAACAGTGCATGGATGAACTCAATTCAATTTTTGGCGATGAAGCTCCATCAAGGACCAGTGTTTATCGAAGGTATGGTGAATTCAATCGTGGTCGTAGTTCACTCCAAGATGAATTTCGTGAAGGTCGTCCAAAATCAGTTGTTGTTCCGAAAACCATTGATGCTGTGCGCGAACTGATATTGGAAGATCATCATGTGACCTATCGTGAGATTGAGACAACCTTAGGCGTTAGTGGGACCAGCATACATTCAATATTGCATAAACATTTGACTGTCAAAAAAATTTGTTCGCGTTGGATCCCACACAATTTGTCAATCGCCCAAAAAAAGGCTCGTGTCAATCGGTCGAAAGAAATGCTCAAAAAATACGGTCGCGGTGCTTCGAAACACGTCTATGACATCGTGACAGGTGATGAATCGTGGATTTACGCGTATGAGCCCGAAAGTAAACAGCAGTCGACTGTCTGGGTGTTTCAAGATGAGCCAAATCCAACAAAAGTTGTTCGCGCACGAAGCACTTCCAAGCAAATGGTCGCCTGTTTTTTCGGAAAAACTGGACATGTCGCAACCGTACCACTAGAACAACGCAGAACAGTCAATTCTGAGTGTTACACAACCATTTGTTTGCCAGTTGTCTTCCAAGAAATCAGGAAAACCAACCGCCGAAGACGAATCACTCTTCACCACGACAATGCGAGCTCTGACTCGGCTCGGCTGCGACAACTGCATTTTTGAGCACCCAAAACATCGATTTGATGGGTCATCCGCCGTATAGTCCTGACTTGGCACCGAATGACTTCTTTTTATTCCCGTACGTAAAAAACAAACTGAGAGGTCAATGTTTTTCGACACCTGAAGAAGCGGTTGCTGCATTCAGAATGCATGTGTTGGAGATACCTCAATCAGAGTGGCAAAAGTGCTTCGACAATTGGTTCAAACGCATGCAAAAGTGTATAGATCTTCATGGGGAATATTTTGAAAAACAATAAAGTGATTTTCGATGATCCATATTTGTTTTTGTTCTCTAATCCCGAAATATAAAAGGCAACCCTCGTACTCATGTTCATTATTTATGCACTCAATATAATATGTAAAAGATACAACGAATATAGAAGTGATAAGGAAAGAATTAAAATGAAGCAAGTATACGAAACAACGTTAAAGAGGTTAGAAAGCGCGAACGCTGTATTTTAAGAGGGAGGAGAGTTAACGCCACTGTTGACATGAGTCATCATGTTAGACAACACGATGTACCCTCAGTAGATGATATAACTCATGTGACTCACCCATGTTATCACCAAAACTGAGTTAATATCATTCACGACTCATAATGTATAGCGATGTGTTCATAATATATATTGATAAGATTGTAGCAGTTCCGCCAAACCCCACGGTTCGCCTTTCTAAAAAAAACACCCATAACTCTATCCAATCATATAATTTCGCTAATGGAATCGCATTAGCACCTTAAATGCTTTACGCATCTAGCATTATCTAAGGTATAATCTAAAAAGTCCCTGTAAAAGAAAACTTACTTTCATGTATTTCTTCGCATACAATTCCCTGTAAGAGTCCTTTTCTAACATATCAGGAATCCCAATCTCACCAAGTGCATTTTCCCCTAGACGAATTCCCGAGAACAAAATGATTTGGTTTACATACATTGTAACCATCATAACAGAGACCAAAACTAATATACGCACTCGCACCTCTTGGCACCAATTAAATCCTACAGCATAAGCAAATGCAAATAGGAATTCAATACTATTACCCTGTAAATAAGCTAGAACCAATTAGCACCATGTGCATGGGCATTGCGGCTATCGTTACAGCTGCAATGCATAGCTTAGACAATGATCTACCCGATCTCTGTGCCTTCCCACTTTTCTGGATCTGTTTCTCATGACTAGCGGCATTGAACAAACAGAAACCCCAATTAGCACCCAATGAGATTCGGCTCGTTTACTTAGCCGAACTCACACCCATCGATGCACATCATTCCTTTTCTTGTTTTCAGATTCGTTTCCATGGCCTTGTGTATAAAAAAACCAATGTGATCTTCATTCACAGATACAAGTGTACCATTATAGATCTTCGCTAGGAGATCAGGTTACCTTCCCCCAAAGAGAGACTTTACGTTTCTCTGGGAACAGTAAATGCACCCTTAAAGTAAGAGACCCAGTTTCACTGGCAGAATTTCCTTACCCAACGAATGAATATCGTTGAGTCCTTTTACATCCGTCGACTAAGCTGGTCGTGGTCATGTCACTCCCGCTCCCCGGTGCACACGGGGACGCGAAATTCAACCGCGAATAATCGTTAACGAGTCGGGGTTAGTTATTTTGGAGTCAAGTTCGTCCTTAATAACGGTTGGGTAAATTAACGAATCGTGTGGTCGTTAGCGGAAACTTTGCTTAGTGTATAGTCAAGAAACAGTTTAGTGCATAAGAACCTACAATAAATACAAAATATACCAATAACTATAATGCCGTGTTTTCTTACTGTGTGGTGTCCGCTCCGTGCTTTGGAGCTTGATTCTCGGTGAACCCTTTGGCGGTGTTGCTCAGTGTTTTGTCCTCCATCCGGCTGGTGGTGTTTCTTGTTGGAGATTTATAAAATGACGTTAGAGGAGGAAGTGAACGGACTGTCCATGCCTGGCACAATACTTACCCCCCACAAGATTATCCACATAAG
Organism: Microdon myrmicae; assembly: GCA_963931805.1. Lineage (NCBI taxonomy): Eukaryota > Metazoa > Arthropoda > Insecta > Diptera > Syrphidae > Microdon > Microdon myrmicae. The sequence continues at coordinate 25,788,020 of OZ007498.1, forward strand.
CAAAAATACAGATATAAATAGTAATGTAAGAACCGAGGAGCGGCAGTAGCTTTTCCATACAAGTAATGTTAAGAGAAATAAAACGGCCATAGGCTAATAGAAGAAAACAACATTACATTAATTTACGCGAACAATATTTTTAATATTTTTTTTTGTTGACGAGCAACGATCGATGTAGTTCGTTCAACGACTTTTTGGATTCTGTGTTCGAATTCTATTTTATTGTTTAATGTCACATTTTATTTAAAAGTAAAGGCAAATACCCTTAACAGCTAACTGTAGCAGAGCATTAGAAAAAAAAAAACATTTCAAATCGACAGATCTATATCATAAAGTCAATAGTGACACTAATTTCCTATTCAAAGTGACCACGACATTCAATACTATCGAATTGTATCGTATACATCTCTCCACATGTCACTTCGCGGTAATTCAGCAACAGTAATTATCTGACCCCGACTCAAAAACAAAAACAACGCCGTAATTGGTTACATTCCACAAAACAGATGTACACGAAGTACGTCCCTTATAGCAATGTCCCTTTAGCCATCATGTCGATCGACAAGATTAAATGATTCCCTGTCCCATCTGAGTCGATGCAGACAAACGTATCCAACAATCTCAACAATTAACTCCCCAAAGCTGACAGCAAATGCAACAGCAATCGAGCTTAAATGGCTCTATCATAACAAAGGCAAGAGCACAAGGAAAGATGCTTGACCCGAAAGTAACTTTTTAATAAGCAGAAAACAGAAATCCCTGCGTCAGATCCCAATTATGCATTTCAATGAGAATGGACACAACGGTAATCACGCAATAATTAAAATAGAGTTCATCCAATTAAGACATTTTAATCTTTTATCTGATCCGAAATATGCGACATTATGTCCTGGAAAGTTAATAATAATTGCCCTCTGAACTTTAACCCAAGGCAACTGGTCTATCCAAAGAGCTTGCCGAAAATGTTTAACGTATAATACGTCGAAAGTACACACATGTTCGACACATGAACACGTACAGGACGACCGATGGGCGGTTCGGCATACGACTGGGGGGGTGGCGAGTGACCAGATAATTGAACAGTGTACACGAACGTACATTGTAGGACTGCCTTCCATTTCGTCCATTGTGCGTAATCGCCGAACGGATTGAAAGACCCTGTCCCCCACACCAAAACCAGGGTGTTGGCTTGGGGTCACACGACAAATTTTGATATACGCAACAACGAGGCTCAATGTTTACCAATTGTGAGGTGGTAATTATATTGTCGACGTGTCGACTTATTGTTTTTATTAGGTGTTTACATGCACGGCCAAAGAGTGAGCCGTTGTTTTTCCGTTTGCCATTGAAAACATAATAGTTCACCAAGTAATTAAATTCCGCAGGGGGACGATGGGTGCTGGAGTTCGTGACCGACCAAATACACGGAAGACGATACCATTCAAAGACGTTGAACTCCCTGCTATAAATGGGTGTTTTTTAAATCATCAAATTACCCCATTGTTGTGTTTGCTTAGCTTTAGTTCAAGAGCCTGCTCGGAATCAATGGTGTGGAAAATTCTTTGAGCACCGCCCGCCCGCCTTCCTTGATGCAGCACAGCATTCTGAACCATGCCCCGATTGAATGGACTTGCGGCCGGTGGACATGGCAACTGTGATTGCTCGATTGGATCGAAGTGATTAATCAGGCGCTCGTTAAATAATAACAATAATTTATTCAACAGCTAAACATAATAATTAGTCCGGGGTAGAGACCGAGCGGGAATCAATATTTTCAATTATCGCCGTCGACATGACCGGTTCACGTTGTACAGAGATGATTATTTTGAAAAGTTTAATTAAATTGGCCGATGAGGTTTTGCTCGCTGTGATACGCTGGTCAGCAATTTCAAATTTCAATCGAGACCCATGAAAGGACAATTATTCCGGGTAAAATTCAAAGCATTTCTTTGGTTTGGATTGCATTTACAAACCCCGCTGCCGGTGATAATCCGTACATTTGATTGCGGAAGTTTACTGGGTGGGGCCTTTGAAATTTGTAGTCGGATTTTTGTACTATTTTGTTGTAGTGCCGGAGCTGGCAATGCAGTAAACATGAAGTGAATTTCTGTATTTATTACACGTTAATTAAGAAAAGCTTTTTTTTGCTGAGTAAAATTACAACAGTGAACCTTGACGTGTCCTTAGTCATAGTAGTTTCTATTGTCGACGACAACTTTCGTAGTTCTCGCTTGAGATCCCAAAGAGACATTGAGTCATGATGAATGTCAATTCTTGGAAAATATGGGCTTTTGTTTGCTGGATGACTGCTGAAGCAAGGGTAGAAAGTGAACTGCGAAAAGGATCGAGCTACGTAAGAAGAAGGGAAAGGTCTGTGGGATTATGTTGTCTCACCTAAAGGCAAGTCAATTATTTATTCTAAGTGATGTTAATTAATCTTCTTTCTTGAAAATGGAATGATAGAGGACAATAACGGAAAATAAAAGGTAAAACGAATCCAGTTGATGACGTCTTGTACCACTTTAAGGATATGTCTTTCAGCTACCCTTCGAAATCAAGAGCAAACATTTTAATTTTATTAGACTACTAAGCAGTCTTCATTATTCCAATTGAGAGCTTTGTAATCTTGGTGTAATTTTTAATATGCCAAGAGTATTGGAATAATAGTATATCAAGAGACAACGAATAAACGCTTATTTAGATGGTGGTCGACTCATAAATGCCACTGAGAAAATCGAGGTATGAGGAATGGCAATTAAATTAAAATAACAGAGAGAAGGGGTGATTGGCGAGAATTAATGGAAGCAGAGCGACCTCACGGCTTGTCTAACTAAGATGGATTGTACCACAATAGTAATAATAGGGTAAGAAGTGCTTGAAGGTAATCCATATCAGAAAACGGTGCCACTCACTTGATTGAAAAGAAATCTTCTTCATAGGACATTTGTTCTTTTATTGTGTCAATGTCAAAAAAGCGTTAATGTCAATGTAGTTTTCGCAGCGATCATTCATTGGAGACCAAATGGTACATCTCATCAAAAATATTGACTCTTTCGGTGAAAGTAAGGTTTGTGTATTGGATATTTCAGAGCAAGCGACTTAATTTGGCACCCGCCTCGTTTTTTATGGAGTTGCGAATAATCTACAAAAAAAACTACCTCTCTGCGCGTTGAAATCTGGTATTTGAAAATTTTGAACCTGCTTTAAGGAGGGAGTGCTTCAGGGCTCGATACTGTCATACCCTCTATTTCTCATTTACATATTTTTTTCTCAACTGTCTAAGATTCAAAGTATTCTTTTTCGCAACGCCTCGTCCCAACGTTTAATAGCGCACCGAAACTAGGAAGGTGCAACGACCAACAGCGTGACAATGACAAGGTAGAGGGGCACACATCATATTGTAGCGAGCTTAGGGTTCGCTGGATTAATTATGTTAAAATAAATAAGAGCCGTTAAATCGATACAACACTTTATTAGTCCGTAATGCAACCGTTGCTTTTTACCGTACACATAATGATTTTTTTGTAAACACTTTCTACTTCTTACTCGAGACTTTCGCTTCCGCACGTATCGCTTGCTTCAGTGCCTTACTTATGACTCCTCCCCATGGTCTGTGTGCGACGTATTTATACCTTTCCCTCATTTTGATTCGGCGTTTCGTTTCCGTCCGTTCCATAATCTCGACTTTTCTATTCCAGTTTTCCAGTACTTCCTAAAATAATCTAGTACTTTGTTTCGGACTTTCTCGAAGATTCCAGTACTGATTGTCATATGCGTCACACTACCCTCCGCCTAGATTAGTTCGTCTCGAACTAAGTTCACTGGTCTCCCGGGCCAACAGAAGCCGCCAGTCGGTCGCGATGCACCACTTTCATCTTGGCGTTCGGCGGTGGAAGTTCTTGACCTTCATCCAATTTTTCTACTGCCCTCCTTTTCGCGTCAGCTCTAGCCTGCCGCCATTCTTTCTTTTCCTGACGACGGAATTCCTCTTGCATTTTAGGGATCTCATGCGAACAGTATAAGAGAAAATGCATGTGCACACCCTTAAGCTCTTCTGGAGTTTGCGCGTCACGTAAGCGATCAAGATCTTCATCTTTAATTACACTCATATCATCTGGTATTGAAGCATCTGTCGATTTCATCATCTGTTCCGCATCTTTTCAAATAACTGGAGCGGTTTGTTCTTTGGAGCTGACAGTAAACACCAACGTGCGTCGTAGTAATAGACTTTCCATAGATCGTCGCACGTTAATCCTGGTTTCACGTGTTCTTCTCCGTAGAACGCAATGAACGGCACCTCTAGCCGTTCTTTACGCCTACAATCTAGGGCTTGCTTGATCTTTCCCCCCGTATGTGGTGGCTTATAATAGCGGTCTCGACCTCCACCATCCGTTGATCTCTCTTGTTCGGAAGTGTACAAAACGCCTGTTTGTAAATCCATTCAGCTTAATCTTGTAGCTCGTTGGGTCCCTCTGGAACAGGCGTAACCGGTACTTCGCGTAATTGCATTAGCTCAAGAATATCCGTTTTACGGATTTCATTGTCCAAATCCGTAAAGTGACCCCTTTCCATTTCATCATTGAAATGTTTTGCCGCCTCAGTTTCCCTGTGACTACGTTCAGAGCGGCGTTCAACTTCGTCTTCGTCGTCGAATAGCTGTTCGTCTATAGCCTCACGTGCTGAACCTTCATCGACGTGCTATTCCTCTCCATCACTTTCCTTATCCTGTGTACGACGCAAACACTTGGAACGCTTTCTGCCTTCGACTTTCAAACCAAGATTCTCTTCAATAAGGTCACAGTCGTCGTCTTCCTCTCCATGACTTTCTTCGTCCTGTGTACGACGCAGACGCTTGGAACGCTTTCTGCCTTCGACTTTCAAACCAAGATTCTCTTCAATAAGGTCACAGTCGTCGTCTTCCAGTCGGTCGTCCAACTCGTCATCATCATTGTAAATCCGTTTCAGGGAACGGCCTGAAGCATCAATGTCTTCATCATCACTGCCGTCCTCTTCAATCGGGTTATCATCGATGAAATCCTTCAGTTCTTCACGTAACACATCATCATCATTTTCCTCCTCTTCCTCACTGCAGTCGGCCATAGCTTTGCTTTTCCTGAGTTTCTTCATTTCATGTGGCTCCAATTCCTCCTCACCCTATGCTTCTTCCGCTTCCGAGTCGCAGAATTCTTTCATACACTGCCTTTGGGCATCCAATTTTGCATTAACCTCTGCACCTCGCGCATCCAATTTTGCCTTAAACTCTGCAGCTCGCGCGTCCAATTTTGCAACTTGCGCATCCAATTTTGAATTAACGTTTGCAGCTCGCGCATCCAATTTTGCAGTTTGCGCATCCAATTTTGCAGCTCGCGCGTCCAATTTTGCCATCATAATCCTGAACATCTCGAAATGTCCAACTGTTGCGAACTCTTCTCCGAATGTCGATCTGCCATCGTCACAACACACTTTCACAGACTTATTTACTTCACTAATAATTAATCCCACTTCTGACACCAATTGTAGCGAGCTTAGGGTTCGCTGGATTAATTATGTTAAAATAAATAAGAGCCGTTAAATCGATACAACACTTTATTAGTCCGTAATACAACCGTTTCTTTTTACCGTACACATAATGATTTTTTTGTAAACACTTTCTACTTCTTACTCGAGACTTTCGCTTCCGCACGTATCGCTTGCTTCAGTGCCTTACTTATGACTCCTCCCCATGGTCTGTGTGCGGCGTATTTATACCGTTCCCTCATTCTGATTGGGCGTTTCGTTTCCGCCCGTTCCATAATCTCGACTTTTCTATTCCAGTTTTCCAGTACTTCCTAAAATAATCTAGTACTTTGTTTCGGACTTTCTCGAAGATTCCAGTACTGATTGTCATATGCGTCACAATATGGTTGTATACATAACTATCGTGCTTTATTTATACATATATACGTCGATGTAGTAGTGTAGGGAGGAAGTATCGTGTGCAGGCGTACCGCATGGCGTTCACTTCTTCTCTCTAGCACTTTTCACTTTCCACTCGTCGATTGTTCTGTGGGGGTATAAGTAGATGAATGTGCCTACGTATGGCACGAATTCCTTATACCTCCCATCGATCCGTGGGAAATGTTCATCTTTATTGAAGAATGCGTAATTGTAAACATTTATAGGACGCACGTCCACTTCCTGGTTGTACCGAATCCGATGCGCATATTGGACGACATCTCCTTCGCGTGGATAGATAAATAAACGATTGAAGTCTAATTCGAATAAGTGAGTTAAGACACCAAAGTAATCAATAAAAAAGATAACAGATAGCACTGCCAGCAAGCGTTTTAATTTATTTAAAATATTCACTAGAGACAACATTCCGATGCGGTCACACAACACATAACTCAGATTATATTTCGACTAATTACAATTGTAATCCTACAGTGTAGGATGTCCGCGGACGAGCGTGTGCATGAGCATGCACACGCGGTGGCAATTCGCGACACCACCACCTTTGATTAAACACGTTAATCGACTGACTTGAAAAGGGAAGAAATTGGATACAACCAAAAGATAACATACTTCTGCTCTCTCATTGCCACGTCCTTCGATGTGTGGTAGGTTACATCGGTAATCTGATGATCGAAGAGAGCGGGACAATAAGAGAACAGAAACATGCTGTACGATTACCTTGGGGTGGATTTGGTTGTATGTGCATGAATCAATGTAGTTCTGAGCGGAACCCGTTGACCTGATTCGGTAGTATGGTGAGTTCAGTGTACATTGATCCATACGAAGGCAGAACTGAGAAAGAGAGGGGAATTGAGCTGATGATATTCACCTGCAAAAAGAGAACATTGATCCCCAGCGAATGAAGTGTCTGGAGAAAAACCGAAGTAACGCTAGGGAAATATTATCACGTGATTCAATCGAATGTGCTGATAAATTTCCCAAGCGGATCTGCAATGATACGACAACTTTGTCCGGCTGGATTTGGTTGTCGCTAATCTACATGGACACGAGTTGCCGTATGGCAAAAAAGGTAAGCTAAACTCATTTATGCATTGTCTGCGTGGTACAATGAGTTTAGCTATGTGTCCTTGGTGGAAACATGCTTTGCAGGTGAACAGGTAAGTAGTGGGGAATGGGGTTGATTTGACGCGCTGAAAGGCGGTCGAAATTAGGTAGGAAATGTTCGTTGGAATTGTGGGTTGTTTCTCATGTAGAATAGAGAAACCCCCCACAGTTCCACCGCAGCAAAATGTTCGCCAATAGAAAACTTCGCAACACACCGTCCACCAGAAGCAAGTAAAAGGAAAACGCACTTTTTATTTATTATAAAATGTTCTTTTATTTACTAATTCATTTCTTAATACAAACTATTGTTTCCTTGTTGTTGGCTAGCACTATTTATACATTGTTTGGACAGGTGACTGGGATTAAACGGCATGTCTCATAAAAATGTATTTTCGTTGAGTAAAGTCTGACGTTAACATACATTAAAACACTGATGGTTGACTCTCGACTTTGTAAAGGCGCACACACAAAAAGGGTAATTAATCGGTAAAACTGATTTACGAATGCAGCTGCACTCCGACACGCTAAATGGAGACCTCTGAATGTACGCATCCCCGTGCGCACCGGGGAGCGACGGAAGAAACGACCTGCTCGGTCGATGCATGTAAAAAAACTCAGCGATGTGAATTCGCTGGCAAAGGAAATTCGGCCAGTGGTACTGGCTCTCTTAATTTGGGGATGCATTTCCTATCGCAAGAGAAACATGAAGTCTCTCTTTGGGGGTAGGTAACCGGATCACATAGAGAAGATCATCGTGGTACGCTTATATGTGTGAACATTGGTTCTTTCATGGGACAAAGCCATGAGAACGAATCTGAAAAATCGAAAGGGATAATGGGCATCAATGAGATGTGAGTTCGGCTAAGTAAATAAGCCGGATCTCATCAGGTGCTAATTGGATTTCTGTTTGCTCATGTCGCGAGGTCATGAGAAGGGGATCCAGAAATATTGGAAGACAAAGAGATTGTGTAGATCATTGTCTATGATGTGCATTGCAGCTGTATTGATAGACCGCAATGTATCGTGGACATGGTGCTAATTGGTTTTAGCATATTCATTGAGAATTGGTGTTTATGGCATCGCTGCCACGGGTATGTACACAATTCCTATTTGCATTCGCTTATGCTATAGGATTTGGTTTATGCCTTTAGACGCTAGATGCGTGTATTGCTTTTGTCCCTTGAACAAAGGTCGCCATCCAATGTGTATGTAAAGGAAAATTGTTGTACACATGGTGAGGCTGGGAATAGGCGACGCAATGTTTATTATTGGTTATGATGAATACATTATATGATGGATACATTATATGTGAACCAAATTGTTTCGTTTTCAGGAATTGGCCTGTATTATACTGTGGCTGGTTTCTGCTAGTGCGTCAACACGGACGCTGGTTCCGCAGAAACACTGTGGGTTTTTATAGTCTTTATCTATTATATCTCCTTGGGTCGGTTGATAAAAATACACCTCTTGATCATTTGTTAGTTTATTGATGAAACATAATTGCAATAAATTAACTGAAGTTACATTATTATATTATGAAATATGAGCTGCAGCAATTAACTGAAGTTACACTTATTATAGTTCTTACACACTTAGTTTAATTATGAAATATAGCTGCAGTAATTTATCTGTTGGTACACAAGACACGTCTGTTAGGCAATTATTATATTATGAATATAAGTTCACGCAAAATATATGTAGGTGCACGATACACGTAGGTTAAGCGCTCTTTTCCGTACTCCACCAATCGCAATTTCAGACTAACTCAACATTCTTCGCAGATCCTGAAAGTTACCTCCTTTACCTCCCCTATTATGCAATCATTGCCATTTCATCCATCCAACCCTTTTTTTTCTTTTTTGCTATCGAAGCGCCAGAACTCAAAAATCCCAGGCGTCGCTTCGATGACCATATTTGGTGCTATCACCCCCACCATCGACACACCGAAACGCGAAACATAAATAAGCTTGCCTCGTGTGCTCACAGTGTGTGTGCATGTCCACAGCAACACACCGTGGATCGTCCAATCCCCTAGGACAACATCATGAGCACGACTTTCAGCCGTCATCGGCATACCAACGAAGGGTTGGAATGTTTATCCTAAGTACGAGGCACACTGGTGATCAGCCCTGCCGCTCATCGCCCGCGTCGCCCAGCATGCGAACTATAGACATGAAGTTAAACAAAAATAAACACACTCGCAGCTGGGGCGAGTCAACCTGAATAGGGGTTGAAGTGCTTACACGATCAACGCGTGCAGAAAGCATTATTGTCGATCGTGCAGATACACTTCCATAAAAGGACATGTTTATCCGAACAGCATTGTATGGGGTTTTCACGCTGATCGGGCGCGTTGCCGACGTCCTCTGGTGTGAATCGCCATGCGCGTGTGTGCGAAAAATGCCCTCGTCCCATTCGCATGGATAATATCGGGGAATCATGTCGGCCCGTGGTGCTATCACGCCGTATTTCAGGGGCACTTTGCAGGTGCCAACAAATTCGCTTGTCGGTCGAACGGTCGAAAATTGGACCGGAGGTAGCATTTTTACTCTCGACGCGTGCACACTCTTAGTCGTTGAAATTAGACTCTGATAAACGCCACGTCCCCGGCACGTGTACGCTTCACGGTGGTTACGATCTGACTCAACGATGCAACTCACATCCATCAGATTCAATGGCCGCGAATTGCATCGATGGGGGAGGATTCTATGTGTCCGTATAGGACAAGTACGATGCCCTGCGATGAGAACGATGATTGGCGGACACCTGATTAAACAGACGTACGATGATTGGGGGCTGCGGCGATGTACCTATACATCGTTGATGATGTATGCCAGGGATCGAAATAGATTTTTGTTTCAAAGTAAACAAAAACGCGATTTCACAGATCAAATGGTGGCACACATGCTATACATGATGTGCCTATGATACAAAGGGGGCGTCATGGTATTTGCCTAATATTCCGTGGAAACACCGATGTAGGCAATATCCGATCTAGCCGTATGGCTCCGGTGCACAAGGGGGCAAATTATTTTGTTGACATAAGTCAGCAGAAACCTCGTTGACGGCGGCAGGGGTCAGGCTGGATGGCTATATGTTTGAATTAATATGCGGGTAAGTAACGAACACAGTGAGATACTGTATGTTTACTTTAGATTTCAGGCGGGTCATCATAGGCATGACATGGGTAAGATTGCCTAATCATCATCGTCATTCGGCACTACAACCGGGAGCCGGTCTTGGCCTTTTTACCAAGTCCCGAGACTTGTTAAATTTTCCATAATAATTTGTTTTTCCGGGCTAGGTTATTAGCCATGCACCAAAGATTGCCTAACCAATGATCTTATGCATGCCATGCAACTGTCGCGGACCTAAGGGTATAGGTGCGATATACAATTGTGCCCTATGGAAAGAATATGGGCTACAGCTATGCCAACAATACGCTGGCTAGCGTTTGTTTATCGCCTGAGCCGATAGGAGATGAACTGGTTCATGGAATATGAACCAGGGAAATTCAGAATGTGTGGATGCCGTCGGGTAGGTTTTCCTTGTGCGTGCGTCCTGATTGACATGATTTTGACTTTTCTAATTATGTGAAAAAATAAACAAAAATGAATACTTAGTCAGTGAAGGTGTTGTAATAGTCTCTACCTTGAAGAAATACAAAAAATTTTGCTATCTCTCTCGCTTTAATGCGGCGGTCGTCTAGCACAATTTGCTGAAATTTAGCGATGTTATCGTCAGTTGTTGCCGTTTTTGGCCGTCCCGAACGTCCATCGTCTCCTAAGCTCTCACGGCCTCGTTTAAATTCAGCCGCCCAAAATTTCACTGTAGCAAGAGACCCTATATAAAGATTCCAACTCATCTTTGATTTGCGAAGGCGTATTGCCTTTCAAAAACAAAAATTTAATGACAGCTCGATATTCAATTTGGCCCATTTTCACAAAACACTCACATCGACTCACTCAAAAGACTGTTGAATACAAACTACGTGTCCAAAATTGCTGAAATGTAGGTGAATACCTGTCAAAAGATGCACAACTACATTTGCGGCGGTTCCGCCTAACCCCACTGTCTACTTGCCCGAAGACTCCCCATAACTACAATCCAGCTTTCATAAGTTTTCTGCTAATGCAATCGCATTAGTACCTGTAAATGTTTCACGCATTAAGTTCATCAAATGTATTTAGCCAAAAGCTTCTGGAAGAGATTTCTTACCTGCATTCATTTATTCGAAGTCAAAATTCTCTATAAGAATTCTGTTCCAAACATCATAAATCCCAAGCCCAATTTGGCACCTTCGGTTGCCAGGCAAATCCCAATCACCTGCATACCTGAAACATTTCCCTTCTCAAGGGCAATTAATGCTTTCAACGCATTATCTAGGAATTCCTGTAAAGAATTTCTCCCACAAGGGCATTCATGCATGCATCAATGCATCTCTGCATTAGCGACCTAGAATCGAATTCTTGTTTAGTGTAAATACTCACACTAGCATACGACCCTTGAGTTGCCTTAGATGCCATATACAATGGGCATAGATGTTATACAAACCGTCATTGTGTAACCATCTAATTCGCTTCGCAATGACTTGCAGCTATTGATACAGCTGCAAACGCTTTCCCCCGAAATGCCGAAGAAAAAATTGCCACCGGATTGAATTCAATAGCATCAACAAATGCAAATAAAGAATCCGTTCCCTTACAACGACCAAAGATACGATATACAAATTGTATGATGTACCCCAAATGCATTTCACACCTAAAGAGTTGCAGCTTATTTATTTAGCCGACCCTCATTACAGGCCGATGCCGTAGGTCGCTTCTGCCTTTGTTCTTTTTCCCTCTTTTCAGGTTTCGTTTATCCTTTGCTCAAATGCATCGATAAACAGTGTGATCTGTACGATCACCCATACATGCATACACCATGGTCTTCATTACGAGATCTGGTTTTCCATTCCACAAAGAGAGACTTTACGTTTCTCGTGTGGTAGGTAAACATATCCTTAGCCGAGAGGATATTCACCACCACCGAATCGAGGGTGAATCAAGAGCCAGATCCCAACCCTCGATGGAGTCGTTTTTCAACATCCGGCCCAGCAGGTCGTGACCGCTCCCGCTCCCCGATGCGCACGGGGACGCGTACATACCCGAAGTCTTAATTCAACCGGTGTCGTGTTTCGTAAACGCTATCCAAGGTTGCCGTATATATGTAAGCATAATAAATTAAGTGAATATTAACATTACTTCGCGTTTACCTTGGAAATTTAACAAATACATACAATGAACATTGTATTACGGAATATAACTGAGTCAATTCACACTATTCCATATGCAAAATCACACGTTTATAATTAAGGTAGTGGTTTTAAATTAAGATATGCTTAGTCAAATTACTATCACGACTAAATCTCAACAACGCTTGGTGAACTTATTTAACACGACCAGTGTACGGCGAGCTCCCGGCGTAACGTGTGTACGTGGTGACGAATGATAAGTGACTGGTGAATTAGGGATGAAAAATCTGGGTTCTACTTTTGCACAGCTATTAGCCAATCATCATTGCGCTATTTTCATGAATCTTATCATTTGCATGTCTCAGTGAGGTGAAATATACTCGTGCATCATTCGACAGTCGCTGGACATGCGAAGGATGAAAAGAATAAAAGAAAGAGCGCAATAATTTCGGGGTTGGCTTAGCTTGTGCGCTTGTATCAAATGCAGTCTCTGAGAATGACCTACTGCCCTAGTGCTATGGCTGTGGTGATCTCAGAGTGCATTGAACCGTAGGGAGACCGAATTATGGAGGAGAGGAAATGTGGCCGGTGCTATTCACCTGCGAAAAGAGATCATTGATCCCAAGCGAATGGATGATCTGCGGAAAAACCGAAGTGACGCTAAATTGGCTAGGGTAATTTATCGTGAGAACCAATTGAATATTTTGATAAATTCCCCAGCGGTTGCATGATTATGCAACCGTTTCGTCTGATTCGACGTGTTGTTGCTAACCGACATGATGTGATTTCCGGTGGAAATCTCATGGGCTAGGAAAATGGAGTTGCCGTATGGCAAAAAGGTAGCTAAATTCAATTATACATTATCTGCATAGAAGAATGAATTCAGCTATGCGTCCATTTGGGAAATATGATATTTCAGGTGAATAGCATGGGTTGATGTGACGTGCTGAAAGCGGCGAAATAAGGCTGAAATTGTGGTCGAAATTGTGGGTTGGTTCTGCATGTAATATAGAGAACCGCGAGGTTCCATCGCACCACCATGCTGTGCATGAGCAATCGAACCGTGGGTATTAGGATTTCCTAAGCGGAACATAATCCGACATGGATGCAGCTGGTACCAATATCCATGCATAGGGATTGAAATGGTTGTACGCTCAAATGGACCGTGGATATTACATTTCCATAAAAGGAAATGTTTATCCGATTGGTATAGCGTAAAAGATCCATGCTGATCGGGCGCACGTTGTTGGCGTCAACAGAGGGTCGAACCGTCGTGTGTGTATTTACACTAACGAGAACTCGATCCCTTTTTGCGGCCAGGTGCGAGTTACCATTTCGTGTCGATCGGTTTAGCGACCGATGTGGTTGCAGCATTGAAGTAAAGCAAGAGTATCTCCTGCTTGTGTGCTGCAAATTCGATGGGGGATATGTGCACCGCGGTGGTCAAGTTATGTCAGTTGCTTCGTGTTGCAACTGAATTGGTTTTGGGGAAATGGTGCGTTTCATGAAACCGTGCCTTTAGCGAAATATCTGTTTGGTGCTGAATGATTTAACATCAGCGAAAATTATGTGTTTAGATACTTTAGGCGAATGTTTGCGCAAACAATGTACAGGTAAGTACTTGCTTTCCAGGTTTTTTACCTGCCCTAGTTGGGAGTTTTATATAGGGTAATGGAAAGATAATAGGTGGCGTTCAAGGGAACCGCCACACCTTCATCGCAGTCAAAGTCTACCGCGCTGTCGCCTTCTTTAAATCCTGCCACAAAGGATTTACTAGGCAGCCTCCTCTTCGCTCATTCGAGCTAGGTGTGCCACACACCGAAGTTTGCCGAGCTTGATTTTTCATACAACGTTAGCTTCAACGTATAACGCGTACAACTCTAAGTATGGTCTCCGGAATCGTCCTTCCTTACATACTAGGCCAACAATTCTCCTTAAGACATTCCACTCGAACGCGGCTAGGAGTTCAGAGTGCCTTTTATTGAGTACCCAGATCTCGTATCCATACAGGAGTACTGGTAAGATCATGGTCTTGTACAGTAGTAGCTTGGATGTTCTGGATAAATTTCGGGATTTAAAGAGCCTTGATAGACCATAGTAAGCTCTGTTGGATTTGATCAGCCGTCCGCTACTTACTACTACCATATTTCTACTTCCATATTGTTAGCGGCTACTATTATTTACCCAAGGTATTTAAAGGATTCCACTACCTCAAATTCGTGCTCCACTTCCCTGATGGTTTGCCCAGGGTTAGTGCTTCTCTTCGCAGAAGTTGCCACCATGTACTTAGTTTTTCCGTCATTAATGTGTAGTCCCAGTTTGGTGCCGCCTGCTCGATCTGGGTGAAGGAGTTGTAATTCCAGAGTCGCGGTTTTCTCTCTCCAAGGCCAGGTTGAAGAGGAGGCAGGCCAGACTGTCCTCTTGTCCGACTCCATTAAAGATGTTTATTTGTTTGGACAGCAATCCCGATATTTTTACTTGACTAGTTACGTTGGTCATGGTCAACCTACAAAGTCGTATCAATTTGTTTGGAATGCCGAACTCTCTCATGGCATTATATAGTTCTACCCTGGCTATGCTGTCATAGGCGGCCTTAAAGTTTATAAACAGATGATAGAATGGAATCTTAAATTCCAGATATTTTTTGATCGCCTGCCTAAGGATGAATATCTGATCAATCGCTGATTGGCCTGGGATGAAGCCACACTGATATTGACCAATGATGACTTTCCCGTATGGGGCTATGCGATCTTGTAGGATAGTGGAGAGTATCTTACAGTCGGTACACAGCAATGTTATACTCCTATAGTTGCTGCACATTGTTATATCACCCTTCTTATGTACGGGGCAAATTACTCCACAATGCCAGTCTTCCGGCATCTCCTCTTGCTCAAATACGTGCACCACGATCTCATGCACTGCATGATGTAAAGCCGCATCTCCTTGTTTGATCAGCTTAGCCGGTATGCCATCAGCTCCGGGGCCTTTACTTGATTTGAACTGCCTTATGGCTTTTAATGTTTCCTCAATGTTTGGGGCGGCTGCATTTGGTCTTAATCTTGCATTGGTGGAGCCTCCAATTCTTCTGTGAGCTGACTATTTAGCAATTCATTGTGCTGCAGCTCCGCAGCGCTTCAGAATGCCTTCTGGATCGGTGATCAGATTACCCTCTTTATCCTTGCAGTAAGTGCAGCGTGGTGTGTACCGCGTCATATTGCGGATTATTTAGTAACTTCCGCGCCTGGTGCGGACCTCGCTCCCTACTTTTCTCTATTTCGCAGAGTAGAGTTTTCCCCCAGACACTTTTTATTTGTCTTTTTTCAGATCTTCTGAGCTCTTTGTATTTCTCCTCGCGCACCCGCGTTCTATGAGACTGCTGCATTGCCCGGTATGCAGCATTCTTACGTTCAGTCGCTAGTTTGCATTCATCATCAAACCAGTCGCTCCGATCAGATGTAGTTGGCAGTACTGATGACTGTATTCTTAAGGGGTGCTCATTTCTCTTCTACGCCCGTTATTTTGGCCCCACGACTTACTCACCCTCCGTCGAGCTTGTGGGGAAATAAGTTGGTGTCAGCGTAACATGGATGCACTTAGTCCCCTAACACATTTAAATTACACTCACCGATTGCTGAAAATTGTTCCTCAAGGAAGACGAAAACGGGTAAAAATTAAACACTGATTTAACTTCCTTTTTTTGTTTTATTTCGCACAAGTTTCTTTCACATATATGGGTTCTTAATTTATTGTTCTCTTTGACAACGAGAGCTACGCGGTCTATTAAACGACTCGCATAAGGACGGACTTCCACACACGCTTGACACAGGATCACGCGCGAGACAAACGATATTATTTTTTTCTCGACTCTGTATATTAGAAAAATTTAATAGGCGCGTATAGTGCGTGTGCACTCTTGGGATGATGATATCTGACTCAAAGTAATGTACATGTATCAGTTCGATGCCCGCGAATTTCATCGATAGGGGAGGATTGTGTATGTGTGCGTGTGGTACAAGTACGTTGCCCTTCAGCCTGGATATCGGCGACGATGAAAGTGCACCTAAATAAACATGGGCTGGTGTAATGAATTGGTATTATAGAGATATGCGATGGAGAAAAATCGCCGAAGGGAGAAATAGGTTTCTGTGTCTTAAATAGATAGAAACGCTATTTCGAGGGCCATAAATCTTTGATAACCTGCGCCTGAGAACGAAATAGGTTTTTTTCTTCAAGATACACAAAAACGCTATTTCAAGGGTCACGATGATATGCACATCGTGTTTACTTAGGCGTTCATGGTAATGCCATTGTAGGCTATAGATTTTTTCGTGGCGATAAGCAAACCGATGGTTTGCTCGCCTATGACCTAGGCTATGGTAGCTTTTGTTTGTTTCACAGGCCGGAGCATCGTTAGCATGATTTGGGTTATGATTGTCTAACGTCAATCATATTTGTGCCCAAATCCCATGATCGGTAGATAACCGACAAAGGAAATTGGTCGCAAGTGTTGCGAACCTTGGGACTGGGGCAATAAATGGATATGAACGGTAGCAAGAAACCATCCGCTACAGCTATGTCAACAATTACGCTGGCCAGCTAGTATTTATCTATTATAATTGCTGACAAGCCGAGCCGATGGAGATATGGTACGGATCATAAACGGAAAAATTCAATGTGATGCATGCCTTAAGATTTAACTTTCAGGTGAAAGAGAATGAAGGGTAGCTTACGTATGGTGGGTTGGAAAGCAGTTAATTCGAGGATGGGCGGTTTCTTGGGAATGTATTAAAGAACCACCACAAACTCTTCGAGGGTGCGTCTTAACGCATGACCAAAGGTGTTGCTAGTATTCTCAATACATAAGGCAGCCGAGTTCATCCAAATTTGATCCGCAGATGCAATACGTCTCCGTAAGACAATCCGCACTCGGAAAACTATACCAACAATATAGTGATCCGAGTCGGCGTTGGCACTTCGGTACGTTCGTACCGTCGTCACGGTCGAGGAGTGGCGGCCATCTAAGATCACGTAGTCAATTTGGTTGCAAGTGGCTACATCAGGTGATACTCAGGTGGCTTTGTGCATATCTGTACGTGGAGTCTTTGTACCCGCAACGACCAAGTTCTTTGATGTTGCCAGTTCGATGACGCTAGGATACTTCTAGTATATTATAGTTCTGATCCTTGTTCGTAATGAGAACATAACATCAAAACAACACTCCGTTCATTGTCGCATCGATTGGCAGATACCTCTTTTGCAGGTATTGTAACAGAAATTGTTACTTGGAGGTCAGAATTAGCATTACAAGGAATTCAGATTATATACGGCACACCGGGCAATTTGTTAGATTCCATCAAATTGTGGGTCATCTGCCAACGGAACGTATCCCACTTTACCAAAATTCATCCGGAACGGGAAATCTCTGGAATTTCCTACCAACAGGAGTATTTGTAAAACATCACAATTTGCAACCGTTCAGAAACAAAAAATACCCAGAGTTTCCTATTCGCCCTCTAGGCCCTATAGTGTCATACATCTTGAAGAAAGTATATAAGTAAAAGAGCGATAATTGATAAACTATTTATATGACAGCGTTTACTCATTGCAATTATTTAGACTGCTGTCTAAGCATCAATGGTACTTCAAATATTGCTCCTACCTCAGCTGCCATATAGGGTACAAATCCCCATCGAATTTCGTTTAAGCACTTGGTGCAGCCCCGTAATCCAAAAATCATCCTTTAAGTTATAAATTTCATGGCACTTGCCAAAACTGACGGTGAAACATGACATACGAGTATAAAAAATCGATTAAGCTTCACACTCAGGCAAATCTGTGTGCAGTGTGTTGGGGCTTAGCTCATATCGCCGCTGGCGTGCACCTTCAACCCAATCGTGACCAAATTTCTAACATGACCCGAAGTTCGATATTTCACGACAATATCTATCTGCTGTTTCTGTCAATTTTGTGAATTCTACAATTTATTGGACAGGTGGTGCATTCCGCCATTTATCGTAAGCTCAGCTGCACTCCCCATCGCTTTGTGTGCAAACGATGCAAGACTATAATCAATAACTTAGGGAACAATGTACGCAAATTATTATCCTTTCTACCAAATGCTTAAATCAAAACGTCATAAACAGTCAGTCCGGAATCGTTCCCCGTCCCTTAACTAGCCGGATGACAGTGTTTCATGTCTATCGCTTTAAAAGCCCATGGCACTAGCATGACATTCGGTGAGGATTCCAATAAAGTCCGCTCAATGCAATGAATCTTAGAGGTAGTCTTTCCTGGTGTGACGTGAAATGTATTCCATAGTTAGGGAATCACGCCAACGGTAGCGGGAACGGACTGGGTACAATAAATGGATTTATGTCTTTAAAATGTTAACGCCGCGAACTCCAGGAAGCCATCTTTACAGAAGCCGAAAAAAAGTAGATGGAGGCGAGTGGAGCTGACGAATATAAAACTAAAAAACAGGAGACTATGCCATAGGGTGGCTATGAATATTTCAGAGAAATAAAAAATGTATAATTCAAACTGCCACAACATTACAGGGACATGGCGTTCGTAGAAGAGTTTTGGTGAAAGGGAAGCCAAATATCACATCTTATGCGGTGTCATTGCCGAGGGCTCGTGTTTCTTCAAATTGGAAAGTTCGTCAAAAACTCAGCCGACTAGCATTGATCTGGCACCCTTAATACTGCTTCAATCAGTTGCCCTACCAATGTTGAAAGTTTTCAGTTGAGTCGCGGGGAGAGGTACTTTTCCATTAACTGATGAAGTCAAGACTTTAAAAGCGAAAATCATCTCCTTTCTTGTCGATTGTGAAATAGGATTCCACGATATGAAATATGAGATTTCGGAGAACATTTTGAGTAGAGTTTAAATTTCCAATTAATGTACGATACTTTTGAATAACTTTTGTTATCATATGTTTAGACATATAAATATCATCTCAACTCAATTAAGTGGGGTAACGTTTATCGTGCTTATTCACGTTTTAACTAGTAAGGTTATTGAAAACGTGCTCTTTTAAGGTTCATTTATCGTTTATTCGAGAATTCAATTTCGTGAAAAGTCTTGGGCCATTTTGAAACAATTCAAGTATATGTTCGTCTTTGGGTGTCCGTAAAGGAATTAATCCACTCTTTATATTGAACAGGTAGTTTTTCGAAATAAAAGACAGAAATAAGAATTCTTATTATGATCGCACTAAACTGTCTACAAAAACTGGATATATGACGGCATGATGAATAAAAAGTTCTCAGCGTAGAAGTGCAAAATAAGGTTTATATTTTAAAAGCCCGTTTGGATTTTGGGGTAACTCTTTTTTTTTAGTAAATACACATGTTACACGTAAAACCTGGCCCATTTGCAAAAATAAGTATTATTGTTGGGAGAGGAATCATACTCACGTTAATACTTCAACATCTCTAAATGATTCTTTTTTCAAAACTTAATTCATAAACAGTAGTTTGCCTATTCTCTAATCTTTGTTTTTATCTATTTTATCAAAGAGTTGTGCCTGCTATTCCCCATTAATTTTATCATTTGGCAAAGAGTCCACTAAAAGAATTCAGTTGGAATCATAAAATACATGCCAACTATTTTCTATCCGATGTAATTGTGTTTATAGCCTACGGTGCAGGGCTACATGGGCTCTAAAGAGTGTTTCTTAAAGGTTTGATATTCAAACTAGTGTTACGTGGACAATGCCGTGCTTCCACACAACCGAGAGAAACCTGTTGTACCCGGAGTTTTGTTAGTAAAGAGGAATGCTAGCACTTCACCATTTTTATTTACTATTTAAGTCCATACGGTTGGACGTCTTGAACAAAACTGAATTTTAAATCGATGGCTAACATTTTGTAACGTATCTGGCCAATAACGATGACCCAATTTGGTCATTATAAATATATTAGGAAAATGTGTCTTTATTAAAAGAAATTATTGACTCATTTGCCAGATGCCTAAATTTACATATTTCCGTCATCGGTTTTTTTTTTTTATATCATTGTAAAACAATTGAAGTAAGATATCTCATGAGTCTCAAATGCTTCATGTCCTTAGTATCTTATTATTCAAGATTTGGAAACAGTGCAGTGTGTCGAAAATATTTACCGATAGAGTGGCGGTACAAGAAAATCTCGCAGAAGCGGATGTTGAGACATGTTGAAATGTCAAAACACGGGGAAAGCGAGAGGAGGTGGAGTGGATACATATATAAGAGAACAATGTACTGTGTGTCCCAAGAGAGATTTTCAATTAATTTTGAACCCTGTACGGATTTAATCTCTATGAGAGTGTTACGTGCGGCTTCCACCGCCCCCATCATTTATTTGTTTTAATATAATTTAATTTTAATATAATGTGATGGTAAGGTGGTGGAGTAAGTGCACTATCCACATGTAAGTGTGCGGACACACCCCAGTTCGAGTGTGGATCGTGTACAAGTTTCGAGTTCGATTTTCGGAGTGGACGTTGAGGGAGAGCGAGAGAGAGGGAATGGGTTAATATATTGTAAAATACGGTTTTTGATTCCGTCTGTTGTTATTTTTACATTCGAAAATGCGGTTTTCTGGATTCCGTTGATACGGGTAGATTGGAGAAGAGTTGATGAACGGTCGAAGAAAGGCAAAAAGGAAAGATTGTTAAAGCAATTAACTAATTTAAAATTGAAAAACAGTTAAAGTTGTTAAAAGAATTAAAATAAAGATCAGCAGAAGAGTTGTCCCGGATAGTGGAAAAAAGAAAAGATTGTTAAAGCAATTAACTAATTTAAAATTGAAAAACAGTTAAAGTTGTTAAAAGAATTAAAGTAAAGTTGTCATGGTGTATGACGTACGAAAATTCATCCGCAGTTTTGATCAAAGTATATTGGTGGAAGTTATTGGATGTAGCAGCATTGTACGTACATTGGATTGAAACCGGATCTGGCCTAACTCAGACTTGAGACAAGTTTTGATCAAAACTTAAGACAAGGTAACCCCATTTGTTATTAACATCGAGATTTTTGTGGCTATACATATGCTACAGAGGCGCAAGGCCAGCCCGGTTGCTAGGGATTCAGTCGCTAAACATCATTGCTCGGGAGCGGAGTTGGAGCGATATGTGTGCGAATTTTACAAGAAAATCTGCTGTTATTGCGCGGAAAACATTTTGTAATCTTTACGTAACTCTTTACGTTAGACAAGCACTAGGTATATAAGTTATCAAAACATGGGTTTAGAAGCTTGAATAGGTTGGTTCGACAATAGTCAGACCGTGAACAGAGCAATATACGTCGTTAAAAAACGAATAAAACGTTGAGAACGTGATGCCACTCAGTTCACGAGCGATTTGTCCTCTTTTTTCCGCTAATGCGCGCACAAAAGGCAATTTTGGAGTAGAGCATTCCACATTCGTGTGTTTCGGCTAAAGAATGACTCTATGTTTTCTTGTATGCCTGAAATTGACTATCAACGTGAATTAATGCGCATTCTCAGATTGACGGATATCGAGGGAAAATATCTGAAGAAGCGGAACACATTCAGCAAGTTCAGAGTTCAGTTGAGCAATGACCGTGGTAAGGAGACAGGCATGGTACGTTGCGCCTATGTTCTAACGACGGAATTCAACGTCTAATGCTTATTTTTGCATCCTATTTATGATTTTTTTTTTACGCAAACGCGCGCACAAAAGGGAATTTTGGAGTATTCTTAAATGTCAGAGCACAGTGCGAGCGGAAGCGGAGGAAGTGGATAAGGAAAGGAGGTATCGATGACCATTGGTCTTAAATGCCTGAACAGTACAACGACGAGAAAACACATGCCCAGTAAGAGCATTCCAGCTTCGTGTTGTTCCGCTAAAGAATGACTCTCTATATTTATTTGTGCACCTGAAGTTGACTTTAACCTGAAGTGATGCCCATTCTCAGATTGACGGGTATCGCGGGATATGTCTGAGGAGGGGCAATAAATTCAGCAAGTTCAGTTGAGCAACGACTGTGATAATACCTACAGAAAACAGATACGCATGACACGTTGCACCTATGTTCTAACGACGGACTTGATCGACTCACAGCTGGGTTCCCAATAAGAGTCACTGCTCGTTTTTGCATCCTATCGAGCACGTGTAGTGCAATTTTGGATGCGCCTGACCAAATATGGGAGTTGAACTCCATTTTGGGACGAATATACGCCTTGTAAATAGTGGCCAGGTTGGATGGAGTGAAATATTGTTTGCATCTCTTAAGGAACCCCATGCATTTGGCCGCACTTTTCGCAGCTTCAAAATTGTGCACATTCCAATTAATAGTCGGATTCATTCGGGTGCCGAGGATTGATAGTTCCTTGGCTTCGTTGATGCAAGTGCCGTTCATCGACAGTTTATTTACGTTAGGGTTCGCCTTTGACGACAATAGACAGCACTGAGTTATTAACGCATTGAATTCTACTCGGTTAAATAATCCCCATTGATATATCTTGTTGAGGTCGGAATTCAATGTATTGAGCATAACCTGCTGATTAGTAATGACGTTCAAAGAGTTTGGTCGGGAATGTGGGTATATTTTAGTTTCGGCGGGGATTTAAACTGTCCCTTCCCGTTTTGCAGCGATTTGCGGATTAATAACTAACGCGGCTTCCCAATCGACTCGACTTGTATTGTGGCCCCGGTGGCGGTTGGATCTCAACTTGACGTGCGCGCGTTGGTAGGTGAATGACGACTGATTAATGAAATCAAAAATTCATTGCGTTGTGGCAGTGGGGTTATAGCTAAAGTGAGGTCGTTGCCACTTGCTAAGAATTTTGGAAGAGTTGCTATGCCTGCTTAAGAATTTAGTTCCAGCGATTCCTTGCCGTATAAGCTAAGTTCGATTCCTTAGTTGGGTGTACCGGGAAATTGGCTTTGGGAACGCGAGCAAGTATGGGCATGCATTTTCGGGGGAATCGGGATTGCTTGGGTGCAAGCAAGGAATATCATTTGGGCAAAATATTAACCGAAGTAATTTCGGGGAAATGTGCGGCTTGGTATAGTTGTTAGTGTTCCGTTGTGGATTTGAATATGCGTTTTGTTATGGCATATGAATTTCGGCGAAATTGTGATTGCTTGATCGCAAAGAGGGAATGAGAATTCGGTAAAGGATTGACCGAAGCAATTGTGGAAAAAATTATATGTGGGGTGATGTAATTGAGGGAGATGGTTAATGTTTGTTGTGGGTTGGGAGATGTATGCTATTGTGGATTTTGTTTTTGCATGTTTGCAGGTTAGAATTGTGTGTTGGTTCTCCGTGTGATATAGAGAACCCCCGCAGACCCGAAAAATACAATTGTGACGCGATGCAAAGCCGCCGAATTGATGACGGAGAAATAACAGCAAATGGAGGAGGACTTCTTGCCGAAGTTCATTTATGACCTTTGTTCCTTTCTTTTCCTTTCCGAGTATCCCAAAAATGGTAAACGAAATAAATGAATGGTGGTCAAGAAAAGGCAATTGAGGCAGCCCATCTTTGGTGCTGTGCGACGGAAGACCCAAGATGAGTTCGAGAAGTTATTGATATTGACATTTAGAATGAAGTATGTACACTGTTGGGGGGGGGGGGGGGGGCATACAGGGCAAAGTCACTGTATGTTCGTCCCCTTTCAACCCGACGAAGGCCAGGACAATCCTCCGATGCAAGTTGACATGCAGTCTCCACGTGACACCCCTGGATAGCTACTTTGGCACCCGCCAAGTAGTGAACCAATGCATGCCGCGATATGCTAAGAGAGGTTGGTGCAAGCCTAATAGCCTTAGCCGAAAAAAAAAACTATTATGAAAGATTAAACAAGACTCGGATCTTGCTGAATAGGGCTGTGGCGGTTCCGCCAAACCCCACTGTGTACTTACCGTAAAACCCCCATTATTACAACCCAATCTACATCAGTTTCTGCTAATGCAAGAGCATTAGCACATGTAAATGCTTCACGCATTATATAGATCAAATCTATAATCTTAAAGTCTTTGTAAATAAAACTTACCTTTTCCTGCATCTCTTCGCATACAATTTTCCGTAAGATTTCTTGCTTTACTTATCTGGAATTCCAAACCAATTCGGCACCTTCGGTACCAGACAAATTCCTGTAAACAAAATGATTCGGTTTGCATACAATGTAACCGTCATGACAGGGACCATAAATATTGCGCCGTCTATTATCCCAGCCTCAATATGTGTACAAAAACTATTTACACACACATCGGTTGGCGACCTCTTTAGCCGACGATAAATAGTACAACGCAGACGCATGTAATTAGCGCCATCCACGTTGAGACTAATGCCTTAGCAATGCACTAAGTGCAAACAAAGGAACGCTGTCCTGTGGCAGGCATCTGACGATACGGCAAACTATAATCGTATTCCCAGCATTTCCCTATTGTTAGACAATCTTGAATTTTTTTGTCGCCACAAAGCGAATTACCCGACACATACAAAGGCATGCATTCTGCCACCGACCCAAGATACGATATACAATTTCCATTGTATAAAGTATGGCATCCCATTAGCACCGTTTTTTTCCTAACGTCTATCATAGCGACGTTGCACAGCATAGACATAGATGTTGCCTGTTTCGTTGTTCGACTGCCTTCGAACCCGTGTAAATAACATCGATCTGTTCGATCGTGTACTCACACCACTGCACTGAAAGGGTGCATTTCCTTGGCGGCCGCACTCTTCTCTCTCTTCTTTTGTTCTTAACCCTAACCTAGGATGGAATTCATGTCAGAGTTCTATCCTCGGGGAGTCGTTTTTCATCAGCAGACCAGAACGGCCACGCGATCTTCCACTCTCCGCCGGCTGCGGAGATGCGTAATATACCTCGGGGTCGTTTCGAAGTGTTTGCAACCTCCATGTGGAATGTTACATTTGCGGCAGTCTTCGAAGATTGTGTTTTCTTTATTGACTTCTTAATGTAACTTGCACGCAGTGCTACAGTAAAATTTTAGTATCCAATAAGAAAATAGAACAACAATAAAGGCACCCTTAATAACAGAAGAAAAGTGTGTTTTATATTTATACGTGTCCGGTGTTGGTGTTTCGCTTTCCCTCGGGTTGTACTGGTCGGAACATTTAGAGGAAGTTGTGGGGACGATGTAGAACTCTCGCCCGTGGGGCGTCGCGACTTCGTACCCCCACAGGGCCAAGACCGGATCCCGGTTATAGTGCCGATGATGATGATGATGTACACTGGCAAAGTTAACATATAAAATAAAATACACAAATTGCTTGCGAAGCGTCGCGTTTTTAATTAAGAAAAAGATCTGTCTGATCATCGGTCGCTCCTCTTCCTCATTTCCGAGAAGCATGGGACCGACTTCAATAACATTGCTATGCCATTTTAAACACTTCTTACATGATGGAGGCTTACAGCATGAGATATTATATGTTGGTGGTGAAGTTGTTTGAAGCAAAGTTTGACTTTCTTTTCCAATCTGCTCCAATGTCCTTTGTAGCAAACCTGGCGAATGGTTTTACTTCGGGTCCGCGAGGCGGCGTCTTCTTGGATGGCTCTTCTTTAAATTTTGCACTGACTTAGCACCCTAGTTCCTAGGACACAGCCTTATTTAGGATGTTTCTCAGAATCCTTATCGTAAACTTTGATTCGGAGTCTACCTTCGAGCTGGGTATATCTATGTCGTCAGCGTCGACAAACTCGTCCTCATCGCTCTACTCGTACTCTTCAACATGTGTAAAGCAGGATCAGATACCTTCCATCGGTTGTGTTTCCCACTGTTTCCCTTGACATCATTATCCACGGTGTATTCCTTCAATTCTGAATGTTTTGCTCCACAATTTCTTAGACCTTTCAAACAATTTATGCTATGCTGCGCTACAATTTCACAGGTTTCACTGGTTCTTCTCGAGAACCTCATTACTGTTGTGATTCACACCTTACCCAACTACTTGTTGACGTCTCAGCAGTATCATAATAATCGGCACTACAACCGGGATCCCGTCTTGGCCTTATTTAGCAAGTCTCTCCACCGGTATCCGGTCCTTATCCGAGACTTGTTAAATTGTCCATAATAATTTGTTTTTCAGGACAAAGTTATTAGCCTTGCGCCAACGTCTCAGCAGTATAGGCTACTATTATTTTCAGCTTTAGTGTGATCGTTGTCGTCATTTAGGCCTCTTCGATTTGTTCATTGTTATTTGGGTCTCGACCCGCCTGTTATTTCTCTTGGCGACCGTTAAATCTTTTTCTGTTAATCCGGTCGCTAGATTTTTCTATTCGCTTGTTCTTACCCTTTGACGTTACTACATGGGCTGGGAGGTCCCGTGATGTTTCAATAGGCGGCGCCGCTAAAGATCACCATGACATTTTGAGATCATTTTGAGAGGCTCATCTGTTACTAGTTTGTGTATGAAGTTTTATGACATTTCGTCTATTCGTTTACAAGCTACAGTCGTTTGAGTGACGTTACTTTCGCCTTGGAAATCAGGCATATTGCATCCTGACCAAACATTGGTTTCTTATGGGAAAAACTTCTGAACAATCATCGCAATGTTCCTTCGGGAACAGAACTTTATCGGTGGTTTAGTGAATATAAAATGGGTCGTTCAAGCACCGAAGAAGTACCTCGTTCTGGAAGGCCAAAGAGACTACGAATGCAGAAATCGTAAAGCAAGCGCAACGAATCCTTTTGAGTGATCGTAAAGTGAAGTTGCACAAGTTAGCTGATCCTGTGGAGATATCAAAAGATCGGGCGGGATAAAATTTTCACGAGCTTTTGAACATGAAAAAGGTATCGGCGCGACGGGTGCTGCGTTTGCTGACCTTCGACCGACAACAGCAGTGCGTTGATGACTCAACGGCTAGTGTGGCCTGGTTGAAGCGAAATCGAGCGTTCTTTTTCCGACGTTTTGTGAAGATGGATGAAAGGTGGGTCTATTGCCATACGCCTTAGTCCAACAGGCAGTTCGTAGAGCGGCTGGAAAGTGTGAGAATGTCACAGTGGTCTGAAGTGCCCAAGGGAAAAGAAATTTTAATTGTGTATGGTATTTGTTTGGGTTGGAGGTGAGAAACAGGTTCAATGCCTTGTCGGAATGGCCATCTATGTCTGGTACCCGTTTTGGCTCATTGATGAGTTGAGTTAAATCACGTGAATCAGCAAAGAGATATACTGACCTTCAAGTGTTGTGTGTTCGGAGTAGCGAAGCCACTGAGAGTTATACATATTGAAATCACTCGGAATAACGATTTCAGTGTGCGGATATAGGGTCAAGATCCCACCGAGAGAATCAGACAGAACATCAGGTTCGTTAAATGATGCGTTTCAATCCAAATTTGGGACTTTGTAAAGAAAGCAGTAGTGTATGAATTGCCTACGAACGTAAAGTTTTCGCCACGAGAATTTAAATTCTTGATTGGAGCAGATACCATATTGTGGCAGAAGCTGATGCGCAATATCCGTTCGTATATATGTGGCTAGATCACGAAGTCGAAAAAACAGAGGAAATAGGTTATAACCGGGTGTAGGAAAATCAGAAATATCTGTATCAGTTATTACCCGGGTCTCGCTGGGTGTACGGATTGATGGTTTCTCGTTAGAGACGTGTGTAGTGCTCCAAAATGCCCTACCACCTTTTTCCCCCATTCTTACATCCAAATCCTACCTATTTTACCCTAAAACCCAAAATCTTATCAAAACCCGAAAAAACCCAAACATGATTCAAAATTCGCATTAAATGATTCAAACATTCGTTTATAGCCTAACAATTGCCCCCACGGCATAATTATAACCAAAATCCTAAATTAAAATTAAAATTCATAATAAACGAACCTGATATTTGTTTATTGTTCTACATTCGCCCCACGGCATCAACGAAAACCAAAATTCAGTGATCATTATCTCTATCTGGAAATTTTCCATTGAGGAAAACAAACAATAAACCAAAAGCAGATACATTCCCACATCTGTGCAATAGTTTCGTAAGAATTCAAGAAATTGAATTCTTATCTTATGTAAACACAACATCTTACTCGAAATATCCAAAAATCGAGATTGTTGTACGAAAATGTGTATCGTTGGGAACAATTTTCGATTTGCTTTCCTTTCTAAAGGAATGGTAAAGAAATATCGAGGCTTCACTTCACTTTTACCACCCGTGCTCACTGGAGGGCTTCACTTCACTTTTAACACCCGTGAATTCATTTCACTTCAACACCCGCGCTCACTTAGGAAGCACAATAAATGCATTCCACTTGAATCATTCGAGCAGTATCCTGCTCTCAGCATCCAGATTCCCGCTCCCAGCATCCAGTATTCCGAAGGCCTAACAACAACTGTACAGGATCCAACTGATATCCGAGCTGACCAATAAAAGTTTTTCCGTAAGCAAATTGATCTTTAAATTTTTTCCCAAAAACCTCCTAATAAACAGGCAAATCCCAGTGGAGACAAGGGCTTGTGAAAGCCAGAGTAACCTCAACCGACGACAGGACGTTGCTCTTCCCTCTGGATCAGAGGAAGCACGGCAACGCCTCCTTGTAGGACAGTTTTCTCAGGAGCGGTCCACCAAAGAGATCATACGTCCTTTTCAGGACAAGAAGACGCGCTTCCTGAGGAACAACCCCTACAGAACACAACACGTGGGTACACACAGAGCAGAAATTGTCTCTTAGGCCTCGAATGTTACTAAGATCAACGTGAATTCCCGTTCCATTGAAATGGCCTGACACAGAAAGTCAATATCACCTCAGAAAAGGATGCAAGTCAGGAGCAGCGATAGATGGGTGAAAGCAACCACCACAGGTGTAATGCAGTTGTAATAGGTGTCCCACTAGATCCGTGCCGAAATCCTGGTCACAGATTCTCCAAAGATGATAAATCAATCGAACATCGATGCCTAGGGGACGCAACAGAAGTGTGAAAAGAGGAAAAACAGATACAAGGAAAGGAAAAGGTAGGAAATTTTCGTGCACTGCACTTCACTCGGGTGTATATTTTCACACTTTCTGTTCACTCGGAGATCCGTTTGTTTATGTTGGATCCCACAAATATCTCAGCACTGCACTCGGACGTGTGTGTGGAAATCCGTTTGTTTACTTCGGATCCTACAGAAGACAAGACGCGTATTAATTACTAAGAATATTCAAAACACAAAAATATGTATTTTGTGACCGGAGCCTTTAATGAATATTTCTTAACTCTAATTCTGTACACGAGAATGAGTGCCACCCCCAGTCGTGCATTGTTATTTATGCCTAAAACTACGGGCGTTGGATGGTGCCTTCATTGTTTATCTTCATCCGTGTCGTGGTCTTGTTCTTCATCGCTTCCGCGTTTATTTTATTGAAGATTCAAGTGGAATTTTCTAAGTGAGTCCATATCTCGCGCGAACCGATAGTGCAATTGGGTATTTTGTGTTTATTTAAGATACCTTAAATGCATTGCAAAATTGATCCGATGGTACAGATCACAAGGCAGTTAGACTTCGATTCGTATTACTTAACAACTTGTTTACTTCAGCTATACATGATTTTGTTGATTTAGGTGGTAACATCTGTTTCCAATAGGATAGAGCAATATCTCAAATATCTTTCGAGATATTTTACTTGAAAAATTGAAATTCCGATGAGACGACATAAATTGGCCTACTCATAGCCGCGACTTAGCACCAATGGCCTTGTGGGGGTACGGAGTCATGGCGCCGGCATGGGCGCAGGGTTCTACCTCGTCCTCACAATTGTTCACTGTCACCCACTGTGCTCTGTCGAATTCTGCTGCAAAAACGACCACCATCATCGAAGAGGTAACATCACTCACAAGAGAAATTAATTGAAACACACTGGATGTATTGTTTATCAGCGTTAACACCCTATCGAGAAGCATCACAGGAACAATGAAACGAACTATTTTGTCTATTGTAATTTGTTTTATTTTATGTCAGAACTATATTTATATTCACTTTACATTAGTTTGCACAATTTAGAATGTCTTAATGTTATTTGGTTGTATTATCGGGTCCTGGGTAGTACACGGTTATTGATTATGATTGATAACGAAAGTTACTTTTTGATTAATTAAATGAAATACATGAATTAAAAGTCACTTTAACCTTTCAAATATCTTAATTTAAGCATTCGCATGGCCATCGTTCAAACGTACACAATACACAAACTATCTAAACCCTTCGTAGTATTTCGCGTCCCGCAGCGCTACGGGGGCGGAGTTGGAGACCCGACCGGCTCAGTCGGGTGATGGAAACAGACTCATCGAGGGTTCGAATCTGACACCTGATTCACCCTCTGTTTTATCTCTGCCGACCGAGGAATGTCCTCGGAGAAGATCTCTGAAGTTTCGCCGATCGAGAAATGTCGCCGGGGAAGCGTTATGTTAATAAAGAATTTGGGCAGGGGTGATGACTCCTGACGTACGTTGAGGAGTTGTCCACCAACACGGGACGCAACTTCCACGAACAATGAAGAATGTTTTGGGCAGGGTTGATCATTCCTGACGTCGAGTTGCTGTCCACCAACACGGGAAAATGCTTTGCCACATCAATGGCGTCAGCAACACTGATGCCTGAAACTAATTTCTATTAAGATGAAGAAAGGGAACCGAATACCTTGAATTCCTGCAGAAATAAGTCTCTTCCAGATTTCCTCAATGAAACGTGTTGGTTTCTGTGTGATTAATTGTTAACTTTATTGCATCGATGTATGTGATTTAAATAGATTACCAAATGAATGAACTGTGTCCTGTGTCGACTAAAATTTACGAAGACGAGTTTGTTTAGTTGTCGTTTCCTTGACAACCAACATTGAATATGTCAGCTAGTTGCTGACATATGTTATTTGGTTGTTATGGTTGCGTTCACTTACGAATTCACTGGTTGCATCCAGTGAATCCGCAACACCCTCCATTCGGTCTTAGCGGCAATTGCGCTGATTGTTTGTATTATGAAATGCTGGAGAATTCGGTTTCGAAGATAATGCTTGGGATGCGGTAATTGTTTGTCGATTGGACAAACGAATCGCGGGTCGGTTTATTGCAGCTGCATAAACAAGCTGTCCGACATTGCATTTTAATGATGACAAAGGGTGCCGAATGGTTTGGGATTTATAATGCATATGTACATTAAAGAATTCTTTCAGGGAATTTGAATAGCGCATTAAATGTGTAAATGTTGGGAGAATTCTTTTTAGGAATTTTAGATAATGCGTTGTATGCAATAAATGACCTTGGAAAAGGAAATGTTTTCAGGTGCTAATACAATTGCATTAACGAAAAACAATGAAAGTTGTGTTGCAATTATGGGGGGTTCTTCGGGTAAGCTTAAAGGAACCCCCACAGACTCTTTCCTATAAGACTATTTAAAATTCAATACAGCAAACTTTTAGGCTATCCACGGCAACCCGGGCTAACTTTAAATCAATTCTAACGCCCTCGTCAACGGGCCAACGTTTCCTATAATCGTTAAAACTGAAAAGTAAGATCGGGTATATATATTTTTTTTAAGCCACGACGTCATACTATCCCTTTAAAGGGATAAACCTTCTACAATTTTCTAAAGAGCATGTTTCTCCTCTGGTGGAAAAAAAGAGAAATCGAATTAATAAATAGTAGCGGAGCTATCGCGCATAGCCGAAACCGCCGTGGCCTAATAGCGTATTCCATCGCTTTAAAAATATGAAGAACTTAAAGGTCTCACTCCATTACCTTGGGAGAGAGGTGGAACAGCGTTTTCTATCAATGTGTAATGATTTATCTAGGGACGAATTACTTGAAATAGGGTTTTGAGGTTCCCAAAGGGTGAAGAGAGGTTGACGATTAATTCCAAACCATTTGCGTTCTAGACCAAAAATTGTTGAAAGCCCGGCCTACGTTGCTGCTGGAATATTTGGTGAAGGCTAAATAATAAATAACAAATGCGTCGGATAACTCCAAAGTTTTCGACGAAAACAATGATGCGACGCGGGAAGCGATGCAGAACCAGGTGAAACAAAAGCATCTCATATAGCACAAGAACAGTTTTTGTTTGTTTGCAGACGCATTTATTCACAAAGTCTTTTTTATATTTCACAATTTTAGTCTAAATGCTAAACCTATCTTAATAATTTTACTACATAATGTAATTTACTGGCTCTTCACAAGCACTCTAAATTATACAATATTATATGCTTAATTTATGCCTTTCAGCTTATATTTTCTTTTATTCATTCTTAATATAATACACATACATTATAAAAAAATAAACTATTATCTTAGAGGTCTACCTCTTCTTCTTTTAGAGGCATTATGACAACAAAAAAATAAAGATTTTTTTTTGTTGAGGATGCAAACATTTTAAAAACAAAACAATATGTGCTTAATGAAAACAAAAAAGATAAAATAACAGAAGTTAACGGGAAGGAGGGCAAAGGAAAAGGAAGGGAGGAAGCTGCGCCAGA
Organism: Microdon myrmicae; assembly: GCA_963931805.1. Classification (NCBI taxonomy): domain Eukaryota; kingdom Metazoa; phylum Arthropoda; class Insecta; order Diptera; family Syrphidae; genus Microdon; species Microdon myrmicae. The sequence goes on from OZ007498.1 coordinate 25,820,732, forward strand.
GCTGAATATTATATCTGAGGACGTGAAGTCCTTTCTTCGTTTTGGAGCCACCACCAGTTGGGGTTGGTTCGGTCCTTTATTGATTTATCTCTTTCACTGATCACCATACTGAATCGAAGTCGGTCTGGACTATTAGAGATACTGCTATTGTGGACAATTCGTTTATCCCTAGCACCACGGAAAGCGTGGTATATAATAGGTATTCCATCCTCATCTTGGATTAGGCCTTTTCCGTCCAAGAAGAGGAACGCCTCTGGGGGAATGAACCCATTCTGGAGGGTACTCTTCAGATACATATCGTTCGGATAATATGCTCCCGCGATAAGATTATTTACACTGCACATTGCCCTTGCAATGTGGCCACGAATAATTTTTATAATGAAGTTGTCCTGATTTATCATAGATGGTTTTATTAGGGTAAAATTTCTGGTATCGTGACTCTGGTGTTCTATTAAGTCCGAGGCAGGAACGCAAACACTGTCTCTCGAACACGCGAATCTTTTCCATGTAGAATGGGGATATATTGTACCATATTGGACAGCCATAGACCAACACTGGTCGGATGAATGCCGAATATGAAATTATTTTAACTTTTGGATTGAGAATGCTGCTTCGGAATAGACTTTTTGTGGCAGCAAATGCGTTTCTTGCTGCAAAGAGAGTGACTGCTATATGCTTGTCAAAGTATAAATACTGATCAAGCCAAATACCTAGATATCTGACTACAGTTTTCACTTGTAGTGGGAGATTATTATTCCCTACGATAGAGAAGTTTTTCCAATTGTGCTTTGTGTCCTGAGAGGCCCTGGAGAGAGGTGTTCTGAAAAGGATAGTCTCGGTTTTGTGGAAATTAATTTTTAGTTTCCAGTCATCACAAAAACGTTTTATTTTATTGAAGTCGTCCTGGAGAAGTCTATTGATGACATCTATTTTCTCTCCTGTTCTGTATACCACAATGTCGTCTGCGTATGCAATGGCATTGTTAAGCTTACTCACTAAATCACTGGTGTAAATATTAAACAGAATGGGAGAATTCATAATTTGGAGGTCTTGCTTGAGAATATGTGGGGGTAAAAGTATGATGCCAACGTATGGCACAGGATTCACTTAAAATCTCCCGACACTTGTTACTCCGAGAAGAATGTAAAATAAATGAAAACGCACAGGGGGTTCTTTTATAGATAATGTTTCGTTATTATATTTTAACCGGAATATCCTTTAATTAGATTTGGGTGGTGATATCTGTCTATTTTTGTTACAAGTGAATTTATTTTTATAGTGCACAATTTAATAGGAAGCTTTAGTGATCACTTAATTACTTTATGACGAAAATATCGGACGGAAATAATTCCTAGCAGAGACTCGTGCGGCAGCGTGTCTGACCACAATGAAGATTGAATAACGACTGGTGTGAATTGGGGTTGAAATTCATATTTCATTCACACAGGACAACCAAAAGAGACCACGCCTCTGCTCTCTCAACCTCACGCCCGTCAAAGTGTGAGTAACTTTTGTTAATAGGGTTATTGACGGACATGAAGAATGAGAGAACAGAAAACATGATATGCTGTGATCTCGTGGTAGCCTTGGTTGTGTGTGTTGGTATCAGATGCAGCTACTGACACGACCTACTGACCCAGTGGTACGGCTATGGTGTAGTTAAAGCGCATTGAACCGTGGAAAGAAATACGAATGAGAGGTAAACCTAGCGGATGTTACTCCCCTGCAAAGAGAGATCATTGATCCCAAGCGAATGGGTGATCTGAGGGAAAGTCGATAGGACGCCGCTGATGTTTGGGAAATAATTGGCGTGAGAACCAGACTCTAAGACGCTGAAATTACCCCAGCTATTTTGCTATGATGCAACAGCGTCGTTCTTTTAGACTTGTTGTTGCTAACCGACATTATGAGATTTCCGATGGGAAACTCATGGTTAGCAAGAATGGAGTTGCCGTATGGCATTTATGTAGCTAAACTCAATTATGCATTATCTGCAAAGGATGATGAGTTTAGCTATACGTCCGTTTGAAATTTTTTACAGGGGAATATATATAAAGGAAATTGGTAAGTATGACGCGCTGAAAGCGGTCGAAATTAGGTGGAAATGTTGGTTGGAATTGTGGGCTGTTTCTCATGTAGAATAGAGAAACCCCCCACAAATATATCTCCGCATTTTACCACAAATTGATTGTCCGTTATCACTTCGTAAATGTTGTACAATAGATAATGGGGCATGCTCAGGTTTTCTAACTTATGAAGAAGTCCTTCTAACCACACGGTGTCGAAAGCCTTTTCAAAGTCAACTAAGCAGGCACCTGTGCATTGGCGCTTTGTCTTGTTCCATTGTATGTCGGAAACAAGCTTTGACGCGGCATGCACCGTACTATGTCCCGCTTTAAAGCCAAACTGGTTGTTGGCGATGATTTCATTTTCATCACACCAGTTCATCAGTGCTTTGTTTATGATCTTCTCGAAAACCTTGCTGATATTTGGCAGCAAGCTAATCGCGCGAAGCTTGGTTGGATTGGTCCTGTCTTTGCCCTTTTTAGGGATGGGGTGGACTATTGCAGTTTTCCAGGGGGCTATCTATCCCAGAAGACTTTTTCCTTTTGATTGACTTAAGGATGTTCGTAAGTTCATCCTTACTCACAAACATATTCATATTCTGATTACTCCTGGGGGAGTCTGCTCTGTTATTTTCATTGAATGTGGTAAAACTACGGGTTTGGTTCCTCCAGGTTGATTTCTCAGTGAGCTGTAGGTCTGGAATGCGTTGTTTTCGAGGATCGTATTGGAGTGAGTGGATTCGTTCACTCTGTATACTGCTTCGAAACATGCACCAATTAAGTTCACTTTGTCTTGCGGGTCTTCGACTAATATTACTTCTTCGTTGGAGTTGATATGCTCGAGATTGAGTCCTGAGTTCAGCATTGCTTGACAATTCTCAGGAGTCCGTGGGACTCGCAAATATGGAATGTCATTGTGATCTTTCTTTCGAAAAGTTTTATTGATTTGTTGGAACATATTCGATCCGCTAGCTTGAATGGCTTGAATTTTGTTCTTCCACTCTTCATTTATACTTGAACGGTAATTATCAAGGATCAATTTTTGGAGATTTTTGATTAGGGACTTAAGTGTTCTTATTTCCTGACTATTTGGGTCGCTGAACTGTCTTTAAAGTCTTTTCAGCTTTGAGAGCATAATGCGCTTTTGCTTATACAAAGCGTCAATTGCTGATGTCCTGTACTTATTAGTATAACCGTCGGTATGGGGAACTTTAGGTATGGAACGATTCATTGCATTGGTAATAATATCGTCCAATGTTGTTAAGTAATGATCGATTTCGTCGTTATGGAGGTTTCTAATAGTCGGTGGGTCTATGGCACTGTTTCGAAGTTCTTTTTTTATTAATCGATCAAAGCGTGACCAGTGAGCTTTTCGAAAATTGAAAGAGTGGATCTGATCGAACTGCTCTAGTGAATATTATTCATTTGGGACTTCAATTATGGCTCCAAACCCGTAGTGATCGCTATCGTAATCGATTGTGCGAAGACAGTTTCGCGTAGTTAGATCTGTGCTTGGCAAGTTTATTCGATCGTCTATCATAAGTAAATCCAGAAATGAATTTCCTTTAGGATAAGACGGTGTATTTGCGGCGTACAATTCTAATCTGCGCTCGATAGCATTCATTTGCCACCAATCATGTAAAGCATTGCCCCTTGTGTTCGTGGTTAAGTTACCCCAAGCACTATGCTTGGCGTTGCAATCACCCGCTATTAGGAAATAGTGGTTCTCCGAATCTAATTTCAGGTGTCGAAATAGCATATCAATTTCATTGATAAAATGCTTACACTGGGTAGCTTGAGGGGCATAAATGGAGACCGCATACAGGTGCTTTTGACTTCTCAACGGAATATCTATTATGCAGGCTTCCAGCACCTGAAATTTGTGTACTTCTGTACTATAAATTACCTTATGATAAAGACCTTTTTTAATTAAAACTGCAACCCCACCCCCTTGAGTAGAATGTGGCCTGTCACGTCTGATTATCTTATAGTTTTTATAGACAATTTTGTGCCTTTGGTTTAGCTTAGTTTCACTAGCCAAAAGTACATCAGGGGATTCGACTTCAAGCATGTTGCCTAGATTATCTCTTCTGTCTATGTGTATTAGTGAATTTGCGTTCACCGAAATAATTTTTAGTTTTAGTTCAGTTAGAGGGTTGAAGATTTTGATGGATGGAGTTATTTGAAAACACAGCCGAACAGAGCATATCTATTTGGGCCATTTGTTCCGTCAGTATTTTTTGAAAATTAGCAAATTGTGTTTCCATGACCGATATCATATTTAATATCTCAGGTTGCGCATCTACTGCCGGTATTCGCCCATTGGTATGTGAGGATTCCACGGGGACTCGTTGCATAGAATTGCCCGTGATTTGTGCATATGTTACACGCGGGGCAACGAAATTATTATAAGAACGAGTTTTAATTTTTTTCTCTTCTGCCACTTGCTTTTGTTTTGATTCCCACTTTAACTTCATATGTTGACATTTGGGACAACCCCTAAAATTTGCCGTGTGTCCTGTATTTTTACATAGTACACATGACAGTGTTTCCCTATCCGGAAGCTGTTCCTTTCCCAGCGGACATTCCCCCATGTTATGGTCAGCGAGGCATTTTACGCATCTGAATTTCATATTGCAGTTTGATGCAACGTGTCCAAGTCGTTGACAGCGCATACATTGCAGTACGCGCTCAGATTTTCTAATTTTTTCCCAGCTTATAATTTGGTGGCTTAGACATTTTACATGTCTAAGCGCATCAACTTTACTATTAGGACTTGGAGATACAATGTAGAAAGGCAATTTGCGGTTGCACTTTCTAGAATTCGCAGTTGAAAACGGTTTTACACCTGTAAATTTTAAACTAGCTGTTTCAACCGTTTTTAATTCCTCGAGTATCTCCTCTGGGGAGAACGAAGGATCAACTCCTTTTAAGAGTATGGAAATTGATTTTTCTGATTTTGGGGTGTACGTGTAGTACTCTGTTTTTGCCCTTCCCAAAGCAGACTTTACTTTATTGTAACCTTCTAGGTCGTCGCACAAAATTCTAGTTTTTTCAGCACTAATTCTTTTTGTTTTAAAGTCTTTACAAGTCAACTCACCCAACTTCATTAAATCTTTCGCTTCTATGTAACTGATGACAATTGGAGGTATTTTTTTCCTTTTTTGGTTGCTGTTGTTGCTCGTCCTTGGCTGTCTTTGTCTACTGCAGTTGTTTGTGATGCTGGTGTTGAGCGTCCATTGTTTCGCTTATTTGTAGCGAATGTTGATGCTGCCGCAGGTGATTTGTTTTTTGCTCTCTTTTTGCTTCGGTTTCATTCCGTCTTTTGTTGCGCTCTTCCAGGGCTGCTCGTACTTGTTTGGAAAGTTCTTCGCGTTTTTTGATGAGATCAGCAATTAAGCTGTTTAGGTCATCGTCTCCTTCGGGAATGTTTGACTCCAGTATCTCCAATTCCTTAAATTTGTTCCCTGCTCCTGAGTAACAAGTATCCTTGGCAGGTATATTTTCTTCTGTGACGGTTTTTTTCGTCACATATGATTTTTGTCGTTCCATTGACAGGTTTGAGCGGACTTTATTTGCCACTGGGCTGTCATCTATAATTGACACTTCATTCTTCCTTTTGGTAATTTTTTTGATTGTTTTTGAATTAGCGACTACACATGAGTGTGCCATTTTTAATTCGACGCTCTTCGTCTTGCCCATTTTGGTTTCGAAACACACACACACTCTTTTTTTTTTTTTTTTTTCTTTTTTCGCCGTGCAACGCCGGCCGAACTGCGACACAGTTTATTCACGAATTCACGCACACACGCACTCGATATTCTTTGTTTTAGAACTGCTCACCGTCTTACGATGTTTGTCGCTTGACGAACGACGAGCGACTGTGAGCACAAGAACAGTAGCAGAGGGAAGATTACTAGGTTGTAGTGGAAGCCGAAGGCTAATTATATCGCTGAATGGTCATTAAAACTGTTATGTTTATCCAACTTAAAATGTAAATTTTTAAAAACTTCTCGTTTTGTAGCTCAAGGGATTATTGATCGAGCATCCTAAAATTTTGCCAAGTTTTTAAGTACAACATTGTCGGAAGGATGCACCCGAAGTTTTATGAATATCGTGTAAATAAATGACTTTTTATGGGATAAAAATTGTCGTGAATATATTCGAAAACATGGAAAATTTCATTTAAAAGTTTCATTAATTTTCAGTGACATACTTTTTGTTCTAATTTTATGGAATTATCTTTCCTCTATTTATCTCAGTAGTAGAAAAAAAGTCGTTTTCTACTACTGAGAAAACATAAAATAAAAAATATGATAAACGAAGTTCAATTATATGGTATCAATTATATAGCAGAAAAAAAAAATTTAAACTCCTTCCTAAAATACAATTAATTACATTGGATCCATCTTTCAAACAGTCTTTTATAATTGTGTACACTTTCGAATATCCTTTATTTGTAAAACATTTCTCAAAACGGAGTCTCCATTCTTCCATATTCTCTTTCATATTATTAAAACGGATTTCGAATCATTGTGTTGTAAAGGAAAAATATTATTGTACACGACACACTGGAATCCTTTTAGGTTTTTTTTTTCTTTACCTCGAAGCGGATCCGATGTATGTTTGCAATAATGAAAGAAACCCGTTCGTATGGGAAGAAATCAATTTCTTTTATTCTATTGTTTCCCGTTTCATCGTGTACCACGTCAAAGGAAAAAAATCTCTATGATCAGAATTGCGATTCCTAGAAAAACCATTTTTAATCACCTCGAGGTTTCATTAATTTTCCCTCTGTTATCGCTCGCAAGGACCTTTATGACAATAATTCATCGATTTCTGCACAAAAACCTTTGCTGTCGGGTGAGTCCTTTTTGCCTCACCAACACAGTGCATTAATAATAAATCCCACATAGGGCAAAGCAAAAAGGGACACCGTAAAATGAACTTTGTTACATGAACGTGTTCGACGATTGCTGTTACTATTGCATTAAAATTCTCCAGTAAGGATACATTTTGTTGCTCATCTCTCAAAACGATACTGTAAGGCAGATAAATAGAGAAGTACTAATATTATTGAGGAGTTGTGGTGGTTATAGAGTCGGGAGCTGTACTACTGGAATATATCTAAGACTTTACTTGACTTACGAAAAATAAATAAATGTTGACATGATAAATTTGGACAGACTCCATTTTTCTCCGTTTTCGAATTGCTGTCAAGTGACACTTTTGTATATAGCTATCGTAAAAAATTTCCCATAAAGCCAACAACTCATCTGTAAAAGTGACGGAATGTAAGAGTCTGAACCTTTGACGAATTTATCCGGTTGATTGCGTTCTCTTTCATTCTTATTTATAATCAACTCTTGAAGGTGAATTTGTGCTCGTTAATTTATCAATGTAAATGCGCATTGCCAAGGTCCTTCTTAGGCGCGGGCGACTGAATTACTACAGAGCAAATTAAAATGAACAAAACCTCTCCTCCCTTAAAGCGTGCTGGGCTTGTGGAGTTGGAGTATGATGGTCTGGTACAGAACGTATCTCATAAATAAACGCCTTTTCTTACTTAATCCTCTTAGAGGTATATTATAGTGCTATACACTTGAACAACAAACGTGCATGGGTGAGTCTGAATGGCCACATCCCACTTTTTTCTCCTTTGTTTTACACTGAGTGTCTACTCCGTAAAGGATAATATAAATTTGAGTACTTCTTACAATACGGTTGAGCATCATACCCTTACAACTTTGGAACACAGGATAAAATAGAATCCCTTTGTGCGAAGCACTCATGCAGCATCTGATATCGATTGCACGATCTTTCGTAAATTATTCCGGTGGGGATTGTTGTGCTGCAGTTACGTAATAAATTATTTTCCCGCATTAGGGATTTTAGGTTCTTGGAATTTTGTCAACTTGTAGTATGACACAAAGTTTACGATATCTGTGGTGGAGTCAATCAAAAGATGAAACCATGCAAGCCACAGATACCAGGATTTGCGTTGCAACTAATACAGTATTTCTGAGCCAATAGGTTGACTATTAAATTTTGCTACAAGGATATGCAGCCTCGTCGGGTTGGTTTCCTTGACTCGCATAAGAGTTTATTACAATCGTTTAAATGACAAAGGCACTCACATCAGTTTGGGTAAAGGTGGGATAGTGGATAAAGGAAACTGTCAAAGCCAGTTGGTTTGAAATGTGTTGTGGAACTAAACCGATGGAGAGAAGTCACTGAAGAAAAGCACCTTACCTATCCTGTGATGCAAATCGTTCAAAATCGGGGGTTCAAACAACGGTTCGTTTGAACACCATCCCTGTTATATATATCTGGTTCGACGACTGTCATACTGTATCTTATACGATCTGAGGATTTCTAAAGATTATTTGGAGGTACGAAGTCGGTGTGCCCGCGTACGACACGGGGTTCTACATCATCCCCACAAACTGTTCGCTGGTTGGTGCACTGCTGAGAAGAGGGCATAGAACGTTGGTCACTGTTTTTAGGCAAAACACTAAGCGGCACAAATGTTCGAACGTTGAGTGTTCAAAAGTTAGTCGTGGTCACCAATGTGGGGTAAATTTAACTTATGCACCTGCACGGGCGCCGATTCAGAAAACACCCACTGACTGTCACTGAAAACTGTTTGTACAATAAAACACTCAACTCTCCTTTATTCATGTATCATTACTTTATTTGTCCGAATGGTTAGCTTGTATTTCACTTTAGTACATGTATCTCATGAAATGATTTTCACGGTTGACTATTAATAAATGTTAGTTACCTGAATAAACGGCTTGGATAGATGATCGCACGCCGGGATAAATTTAACATACCTTGTATATCTTATAAGACTTCACGGCGTTTTCTCTGTTGTTGTTTTCAGCACGCCTCTATCACACAATCCAAGTACTTTGTCGTTTACACCGATCAATTATTTATTCGATACGGGGTACACGATTGGGTGATTAAATGCTACTCTCGATTATTAGACCGCGACCGTACTCCTCTGGTGTTACTGATTGCATCTTTACCGCCGTTCGATTAAAAACTCCACTTCGACTCAGTGGCGCGTGTGTACACTTCAGAAGGTGAAACCAGACTCTTGTGTGTGTGTACACGACGAGGGATGATTTTCGACTCTACCAGCAAGCCCCTCGAAACGTGTTTCGATCGCGCGATTCAAATCTGATTCTCCGAGACATTGAGTCTGTAGGGTTTCTTTATATTACATGGAGAACCAACCCACAATTTCATACCTTATTTTGACCGCTTTCAGCGCTTTATTTCTACCCATTCCCCTCATATGCTATTCACCTGAAATAACACGTTTTCCCCAAGGACGCATAGCTAAACTCATTATTCTATGCAGATAATGCATAATTGAGTTTAGCTACCATTTTCGTCATACGGCAATCCCATTACTCTAACCATGAGATTTCCACCGGAAATTCCATTCGTAATGGTTAGCGACAACCAAGTCGAATCAAACGACGCGGTTGCATCATCATCCATTGGCTTGGGTAATTACCAACATTCCTTAGCTTTTTTCCCATGGTACCATTTCCCTAGCCGATGTAGCGTCCTATCAATTTTTATCAGATCATCCATCCGCTTGGGATCAATGATCTCTTTTTGCAGGTGAATAGCACCAGCTAAATTTTTCTCTCCTCGACAATTCTGTCTTTCCATAGTTCGATGCCCTCTGAGATCACCACAATCACAGCACTAGGTCACTGGACCAGTCTCAGACGTGGCATTAATACCAACACCAAGCCAGATCGACCCTGGGTTATTGTGCTTTCCTTTTGATTTCTTCATCCTTTCTACGCCCATCGACGTTGAACGAATACACAAGTACTTATCTACCTCGATGAGCGTGGGGAATTGAAGGATGCACAAGAGAGCACAATTACCATTGGCTAATCGTTGTGTATAAGCAGAAATCCCAATTTCCATCCCTAATTCCAATCAATCGCTTTTCATTTATCATTGAGGTCGGTTACGCTGCTGCGTGGAGTTTCATATTTATTCAACGACAATCGCAACAAGAGTCGTCTTGTGTCGAGTGGAGTCGTGCAAAATAATTTTTGTCGAGTGTTGTGCCCGTATACCAACACAAAAGGATTGTCAAAGTGTATAATATTAACAAGTTCTTAATAAGTAAAGAAAAAAGCAAAACAATAAAAAAAATAAATAAATTATTTAACTAAACGACAAACACAGTGCGTTATATTTTTATGGGATACTTGTGTTAAGTGGACTATTCGTCGAAACATAGTTGGGGATTATAAGTGAAATCCGTGCCCCTGTCCGGCACATCAACTCATACCCCACAAGTCAATCGTAACACGGGTCGCCACTGGGTGGGATTTCCACCGCTGTGTTGCGAAGCGAATCAGCTATCCCTTTCGTGTGGCGACCAATGAGAAACCAGTTCGATTTGATTGGAAGGACTTCCATTGTGAGCGTGCAGAACTGGTTGGAAGTCCATACACTGGAACTGCGGACAAACGAAAACGCGAAGGGTGCTCAGAAGGAAATCCAAACCTGCACCTGGTCAAATAGATGATCGTGTACTGAAGGCTGCCTGCATTGCGATCATAAACAATTGTGGATCGATTTTTCTGTTGATGTTAAGTCAACAGAACTTCGCTTACGATGGCAAAGGCTAGAATGGATGGGTGCATGTATGGTTTGGGAAACGAATCGCAGGGCATGACCATTCATATGATTGTTTGGATAAACAACTATGGGTCGTGTCCTATCCGATGATCGTTTATGGGTTGGTCGACCGATCATGAGGAATTTGGCTTGTAGATGTGCAAGCGTACACTTACCCAGCCTGCCATTGGACCAACGGAATTGCATCAGAGATTGGATGCGAAGAAGGGAGTGCGACCAGGTCAGCTGTGTAAACGAATGGTAGCTCAATAGCGACCGAAAAATGTTGCTATGTTTATACCCTAGCGATTCGTTTATGCTAGGGAATGATGCCCTGCAGGTCCAAATAGCTTCTTCTGTTTATACATCGTGTATACAGAAACGTTCAGTTTGATAGCCAGCGTGAGGATCGTGGCTGTTCGTTGTTTAGACAGCAAATCGTTAGACATGACCGATGCGAGGATCGTTCCTCGATAAGGCGACGGATCATGCAATCAGTCATGCAGCTATACAAGCAAGCGACTTGCTATGGATTGATCGTGGGACCAACGGTTGCCGGCAGAAGAGCAAACACAGTGGGATTGCTGTGTAATGATAAGCATGGATGTCGGCAATAGGACACGGTGGATTTTCTAATGAATCGTAGTGGCCATGGGTGCCGACCGAAGGAACCGATTACGATGGTGAGGTGCGGCAACGTTACTTTATGCTATGGCAAGATGATGGTCTTGCCATGGGTTGTTTCGTTTTTTTCAGAAAATGGATGGTGATTGAAAGGTAGCTTAACGCTGCCGATTGCAGGTAAGCTAATAATCTCTAGGTGAGGGATTGGGAGTTGATTAAGATAGATGGGTGGTTCTTTGTGTAGGTTAGAAGAACCCCCACAATTATCTTTGTTCTTTAGCTTACGAAAAGTGTGGTAAGTTATAGGCACTCTGAAATTATATTTGATAATAACGTTTCTACCGAAGAAAAGAAACGCCTCAGAATAAGTGAATTGAATGATACCATTAACACACCACAATTGGGATGGTAAATGACCGACATTAAGTTTGGATGACGATCGAATGATATATGCGTATTCGTATCAACGTGATTTTTCTTAATTATTGGTTGTATCAAAAGCACGCAAATTGTGACAAACAAGTTTTTGTCCACACTTATATCATTGTAGTATTGCCTGGGATTAATTTCAAGCATTCATAAAACCGTTTTTAAATGTTTCATTGTTCCCCAAACACAAAAAGTGCAATAGCCAATTGAGTGTTATTTCACTGGAATTTAACCGGATGCTCAGAGAATGGTATGCAAAATTTCGCGAGTTATGTTTGCTATATACTATTGTTTCAAAATAATAATTTTCTTCTGCTCGAGAAGCATCGACTTTGTTTTCATCGTTGTTAGAATAATAATACACACTTACGAAATGGTCTTATGCCTATTTACACTTTTTAAAGTTACTTTATTGCGGGCGGGAAGATAGGAAGTCTGAGTAATCTAATGTTTTCGTATCTAGGAATGTATTCGTATCTTTATCTGTTACATGAGTCAGACGTTAACTCGTACAAAAATAAGATTGCATCAACAAAGCCAAACATAACTAATACATTATTCTTTACTGCATAATTTTTGAATCAAAAAAAAAAAAAAAGTGAGAAGAAGAAGTGAAAATACATGAGGCTTACCTTAATGTTGCAAAGGTATACAATACTTTCCGAGCGTGGTGCTTGGTTTCGTTATATGTCTTATATGATTTCACCGAATTAGTTCAAAAATGAAAAGGATCACGTCGAAAGAAAGATTTCTCCAGCACTCCTTTTCGACGTGTCCACTCGCCAAAAATACTACAAACTTGTTATAAAAACCGACGTCGGTGAGAACGAGTGCCGGAGACATATTCTTCCCGTTCTTTTTTCGTCAAAGTAGACATGACCAATGATTGTCATATGTATGATGCCCACTTTTCATTTAGATTTATGTTCTTTTAGATGATCGGCTACTTGGTATGTATGGCCAATTTGTTATTGTTGTCCGTCTTTTGAGGCGTTACCCCTTATCCTGGACACGACAACATGACAAAGGAGGTGCATGTGAACTGTTCGATGGAAGTTCGATGATGTCAATGATGTGTAGAGGCGTATGCTGTGGCAGTTTGAGGATGTTAGTGTTTTCTCGTCTAATATTCCGCCCGCCTTTGCTGTTGTTGGCAGCGAATAGTTGCATTATGTGGTGGCATCTATAAGGATGCGAATGGGCTCATCAGCGTCAAGATAAGTTTCATAACTCGACCAAGAGCCTATGTCACAGCAGATTGTTCCCTTTGTTATTGGAGTATATTATTTCTGCTACCCGCCGTGCCACGCTAGTCGACTTGGTGATTTGAATATACCAAAGGATGTTTTTTTTACACGAACGCGCGCACAAAAGGGAATTTTGGAGTACCCTTAAATGTCAGAGTAGAGTGCGAGCGGAAGGATAAGAAGTGGATAAGGAAAGGAGGTATCGATGTATATTGGTCTTAAATGCGTGGACATTAAAACGACGAGGAAACTTGTGGCGTTTCCTATAAACGCCACTGCTTGCCTTTTCCAGGTACGGCACAAAGACGGCTACCTAAAACACATAAACTCTGGAAAACATTTACTCACTTTTCCATCGTCTACCCAAAGGTGTCTTCTAACCACGTAAAACAATTAGCATTCGCTAACGCAATCGCATTAGCATCAACAAATATTTCTCCCAGGGGCATGCTTGCATTCAACGCATCATGTTTCTGAAATCTAATTCGGTTACGACATCACGTAACCGACATAAATCCCCGAAAATCCCAATACACATAACGAACAAAGTATTTTGCCGCACACCTGCATGGCATGTTCACCCTTGTTTTACTCCACAGACCCATTGGTCGATCTTTCGAGCGACAATGCACAGCATACCACACCATTGGCTACCGAAGGGAATCGAGTGTTGTATAATGTAAATGCCCATATGATAAACCGACCCTTTGAAGACGCCAGCGATATGTGCACGATCAGCGTAAATGCTGTACGCAGTTACTGAACGGGTAAACACCCCAAGTATCTTCTTCTACTTGCCCAGCTGCAAACATGTCGTGTAACATTTCCTTTTATGGAATTCAAATATCCACGGTTCGCATGCTCATGGACACAGCATGAGCGTGCGAAGCAACCATATCTGTGTGCGCGCACATCCTCACCTTGACCAATGTATGGAAGATCATCCCCTATTGGTCACCGAAACAATGGATGAAAATTGGTATTCTGTCGTTCGAAGGAATTTCTTCAATCTCCGTTTAGATTCCGTGGAGGGCCCTCCACGTAAAACGCAAAATTAACGGCAGAGTCAAAATTTGTCTTCTATCGAGTACAGTAGATGCACGGGGTGTTTACTAGAGCCAAGTAGTGATGTGCGTGCCTTTCAGAACACGGAACTATAACCTTTTATTTCAAATTTATTACTAGATAAAACGAACCAATTATGTGTAAATAATTATTCGTAATTTTACGAACACGGAACTACAAATTTTTACTTCAAATTCATTAGTGGATGACACGAACTATTTATGTGTAAATAGTTAATCATAATTTTCCGAATACGGAACTATAACTTTTTATTCCAAAGATATTAATGAATTAAGCGAGCCTTATATGTTTTCTGTTTTGAACCTGGAACTGCTACGTTTTAAGTTTACTAATTAGTGCTGCGTCTGAACTTTGGTATTAACAATAAAGTTGATTCTTAAAATGTTAGACCGTGTGTTCACTTTTCATTAGTAACAGCGTGTAGTGAAGCCTAGCTCTACTCTTTTGGTAAACAAATTTCCGTCAGTGTTGGAACTTTCATGAATAAAATAAATCGCTGGACGGTCAATAGACGGTGTTAGTTTTCGGTCAGAACAACTTACCGGAACTTTAGTGAACCTGTGTCCCAGTGGCACATAACTAGACAGCCGAAAATACTTGGGAAAACCTAAGAAACCCACAAACTCATGATCAGGTAGAGCATTCAACATTCCTGTGGTTCGGCTAAAGAATAACTCTCTATATTTCTTTGTGCGCCTGAAGTTGACTTTCAACGTGAATTGATGCCCATTCTCAGATTGATGGGTATCGCGGGATAATGTCTGAGGAGGCGGAATAAATTCAGCAAGTTCAGTTGAGCAACGACTGTGATAGTACCTATAGAAAACAGATACGCATGATACGTTGCGCCCATGTTCTAACGACGGAATTGATCGACTCACAGCTGGGTCCCCAATAAGTCTCACTGCTCGCTTTTGCATCCTATCGAGCACGTGTAGTGTTTTTTTTTTTTTTTTTTTTGTCCATTTTGGGACGAATATACGCCTTGTAAATAGTGGCCAGGTTGGATGGAGTCAAGTATTTTTTGCATCTCTTAAGGAACGCCATGCATTTGACCGCACTTTTCGCAGATTCAAAAATGTTGTCGTTCCAATTAGTAGTCAAATAAATTCGGGTTCCAAGGATTGATAGTTCCTTGGCTTCGTTGATGCAAGTGCCGTCCAACGACAGTGTATTTACTTTGGGGTTCGCATTTGACGACAAGAGACAGCACTGAGTTATTAACGCATTGAATGCTACTCGGTTAAATAATCCCCATTGATATATCTTGTTGAGGTCGGAATTCAATGTATTAAGCATAACCTGTTGATTGGTATAGACGTTCGAAGAGTTTGGTCGACAATGTTCGTATGAGTATGAGAAACTCAACGTGCTATCATCAGCAAACGAGTGAATTGAGTTGTGGGTAATGTACAAGAGATAATTTACAAAGATGAGGAAGAGAGTGGGTGAGAGTACAGGACCTTGGGGAACACCTAAACTAATTTTCTGGGAGGCAGATTTGACACCATCAACAACCACTTGGGTTGAACGGCCAGAAAAATAGTCTCTTATCCATTGGATCAAGGAATTGGCCGCTCCATATGAATGTATTTTTGATAAAAGGGCTGGATGCCAAACTCTGTCGAAGGCTGTCGAGATATCCAGCGCAACAACCTTGCTTCCTCCAAAGTAGTGGATAGAATGGCTCCACTTTTCGATAAGTTACGCCATCAAATCTTCTGTGGATCAGTGCCATAATGGCGGTCATTGAGGAGGTGATTTGAGTCTAGATATTTCGAAAGTTGACGGTTAATCAATGATTCCATTACCTTCGAGAGAATATAGGTTAGTGCTATGCCTCGATAAGAAGAGAGAGATGAATTGTCACTGGAAAGCTAGATCAACCAGTAAGGCACTATCTGTGGTGTGCGACATCGCTCGCAACGCGATAGCTGGAGCACGATGGCTAGGTGGTACCAAAAAAAAATATTGCTATGTGGTGACGCTAGATGTTAAAAAGGCGTTCAATTCGTTGAAGTGGAATAGGATTCTAGAAGCGTTGCGCGATCTACAAGTCTCACCCTACTTGGTGGGTATATTAGCAAACTATCTCTCGGATAGAAGACTGCTCTACGACACAGATGAGGGATCACAGGGATATAAAATAAGAGCGGGTGCACCTCACGGATCTGTATTAGGTCCGCTGTTATGGAATATAATGTATGATGGTGTGCTCAGGGTTAATGTATCAGAAGGGGTTAGAATCATTGGATACGCAGATGATTTGGCAATAGTAGCCGTAGCTAAACATCTAGATGACCTGGGGAATATTTGGTCCCAAGCAATCCAGAGCATTATGTTACATCTTAATGTACATTTTCCCATGCCAGATGTTTTATGACTTATAAGCCCATCCGCAGGACACGCAAACTCTTGTCTGCATAAGCCAGGCGGATAACAAAAACAAAAAACCCAAATTCCAATGCATATCCTAATTATGCATAATAGTTTTATCAGAACTCATAAAACCGAACCATTACCCTAATGAGCACATTGAACACCACACCCGAAATCGAGATTTTCCATCTGAAACGTTCGTTTCGAGATACAAAATTTCGATTTGTTTTCATTTATAAAGAAGATGCATCGCGATCTCCGAGGGCAGTTGATTAACGTACATGGTCCCCGACGGAAGTACTGAGGGAGACGAACAGGGTAGAGTAACATATAGAGCAAGGTTCTTGGAGGTGGTGTCCCTACCAGAATCGTCTTTTCTTTTTAATAAAGTAAAAGTCGATTTTTTAAATAAAAAGCATTTTATTATTTGGAATTGTGCGTTCTTTACAAAACGTTGGCTGCTCCAGCACAGGCGACGAATTCTAACCTGGAACCGGTAAGTAGAATGGTGGCATGCCCACAAAACAAATCTTTGCAGCTTCTCGATTTTGAGCATCACCAGAAGGCGCCGGGTTCCACGGCGCAGGTAAGCTATTCCCGGAACGTAGTCGCACGAACGATTGGTTGCTACTCTTCCCTCAGGGTTTGAGGTAGCACGGCGGCGAGCGCAACGGGTCCCCTCAGGAGCGGTCAATAGAGATCTCTCGCCCTATTCAGGACCTGGAGATCCGCTACCTGGGAGTGAGGCCAATAACTAATAACAACATTTTTGGTGGCAGCGGCGGGGTACCCAAAATCCCCTACCAACAGAAGAATCTCAACCCCAACAGGCGCAAATCTACGAAAAACAAGGAGCAACTGGTTGGCGTTCGCAATACATCTATGCCTCCTGTTGTTTGTTGAAAAGTTTTTCCCGATATCCTATTCCTTTCAGAGACCTGACTCAAACCAAATTCCCGAGTTTCCATTCCCAATTATACTTTAGTTTCTAACCGCAGAATTAATGGATCTCATGGAGGTACCGGCCTCTTAATTCATAAAAAAATGTCAATTCAGTGAAATTAGATTCACCGATATATCCAGCATTGAACACACAGCAGTAAAACTTTTCTGTGAGAACAATAAAGTGCTCGTCTTAGCATCCATTTATATTCACCCTTCACGACAACCAGATTTCCCGGATACTGACATTTCGCAGATTATCCAACAGTCCGTTCCCGCTCCATTTATATTCGGAGGAGACTGGAATGCTCGTAATACAGCATTCAATGATAATAAATGCAACAAATATGGTCGCCAATTCCTAGTCCTCCTCCAGTCTTATCCATATACGTACATTGACTTCCAATTACAGCCAACTCGTGTCTCTAGCTCACCTAGGTCAACAATCGACTTCTTCCTCAAGCCCGACGATGTTTATTCAGCGGGTCCACCTACAGTCTCCTTTATATTTCCTTCTGATCATGGTTCCGTTCACACCACGAGCCAAATCCCCTCTCTCGATCCACTCTACTCGTCATACCCTGTCCCAAACTTCACCAAAACAAATTGGAGAAAAGTCAATAGGGACATAGCGATAAGTTTCTCTGACTTGTATATCCCTGAAGCATCTAACTTACTCCCTACTGAAATCGATCAAGCATCTTTAAGAATAGAGCAAATTCTTAAGGAGGCTCTCAGCAACAACACCCCGACAGCCATTCCTCATAACTATTTAGGAAAGCCTTCGCCCAGCATCCCAACCAAATTATTGCGCCTTAAAAAGCAGCTCCGCCGTAAACTTCATACAAGATACTGCCCCTTTATTAAAAGCCAAATCCAACTCCTACCCACTCTGATAAATGAGCAGTTGAAAAAATTCGCAGATGAAAACTACATCTCCACACTTAAAAATATCAAACCAAATCGGGATCTTTTCAAAAACATCAACCAATTAACTGGTCGTAAATATAAACCCCGAATTGACCATCTCGTTAACCCGATCAGCAATAATATTGCCCAGTCCGATTTGGACATAGCAAATTGCCTCGCAGAGCACTTTGCAAAGATCCATTAGCAAAATAATTCTCTCTCAACTCCTGGCTTCGAGAACCCAGTAAACGATTACATCTCAAGCAGATTATTCCCATCTTTTACTCCTTTCATCGGTGAATTCAACAACACAAACATAGCTTCACACCCCTCAGACACTACAAATTTTCTAACTGCGGACGAATTATCCGAGATCGTAAGATCAGGAAATAACAAAAAGTCAACTGGATTAGATGGAATCCCACGTCTTCTATTTAAAAGGCTACGCCCACCGAATCTACTTCCCATTCTCATTCTTCTTAATCATATAATTAATGCATCGCACTTCCCAGAGAACTGGAAAACTGCGGTAGTAATTCCTATTAAGAAGCCCGGTAGTAGTAATAGCCCTTGCAATTATCGTCCAATATACCTATTAAGTACATTATGTAAGATACTGGAACGCAAGATCTTGTAAAATCTTCTCTCATTTGCCAATGAGAATGCCCTCATTCCTAACTGTCAGTTCGGATTTCGTAAGCGACAATCCACATGTCATACTCTACTAAAACTTACACACGATGTTACAACTGGTCTCCAAAACCAAAGCCCTACTGTGTGTATATCTCTCGGTATTTCTAAGGCGTTTGATTGCGTCTGGATCTCAGGGCTTCTGTACAAACTGCACTCCATATTTAATCTAAGCTCTCACACAACAAAGCTCTTAGCCTCTTATCTTTCTGACAGAAAATTCGTTGTGAGAATAAATTCTTCCGTCTCAGAAACCCGCAACATAACCGCGGGTGTTCCCCAAGGCTCTATTTTAGGGCCAATTTTATATCTGTTATATACCGCGGATATTCCTCAATCCGTATCTCCTAATCTTGTGATGCTGAATTATGCTGATGATACATTAATTTACTGTAGCAGCAAATTTGTTAAGGCTGCAAGAAACCGCATTAACAACTTTCTCCCTAACCTATCATCATACTTTAATAAATGGAAAATTCACCTTAACTCAAATAAAACGCAGCTCATAGTGTTCAAGGGCAAACACGACCACTGTACAAACAACACTAGACGCTGCCACAACAAAATTAAACTTAACCTAAACAACACTCTAATAAAACCCTCCAAAACCCTAAAATATCTGGGAATCACTTTTTCTAATAACTGGTCTTTTTCCTCCCACATTAAAATTTCCCTTCATAAAGCCACAATTTGGCTTAATCTCTGTAGAAGAGTAATGTGGAAACCTAATAGTCTCTCTCACAAAGTCAAACTGCTCATTTACAAACAAATTATCAGGCCCACACTCACGTACGCGTGCCCATTGTGGTACCATATCACTCCCTCCCAAATGGAGAAATTACGAGTATTCGAAGAAAATGCTTTAGGTATGTCTCTGGCTTACATCGTCGTCCTAACTCCTATAAGTACTACAGTAACGTCGAACTCTACAATAGCGCCTCGATAGACGATTCCTCGAACTGTCTATCAAATTTATCGAAAACCTACAAAATAATCCCAATCCCATAATAACCTCGCTCTTAGAGAACCATCTAGATATCAGAACTAACTATCCCAACTGTCTCCACACCAGAGCTGTCTTCGCCTCAAGCAGACTGGTAAATGATTCAAATGAGATCATTTACCACAACACCGAAGTTACCCCTAACCAGCTCAAATACTGTAACGTCCAACCATTTTCCAACATCCTACGCTTTTTCAACGAACAACTGGAAAGAAATACTCTTCCCCAAACCCATAACTGACCTCATTCCACATCCTTTAATTCAAATATCCCATTAATTATAAAACTTTGTTTATGGCTTTAGGAAAATCATACTGTAATCAGACTAAATTAGGTTAAGTTATTTATATAATTAGGATTAAGTTTAGATTAAGTAAAGTTGAAAAAACAAATTCCTGGTTTTCTGACCTTTTCCAGGAAGATAATACCACTAAATTTATAAACACGCATCTATCTTATATCTCATAAAATATTGTTTGGAAAATGTATATATTATTATAATAATTACATGTAAGCAATTGTTACGAAATTAATTTTAAGTCACTGTATTACTTAAATGTACGAATTCTAATTATGGTTAATAAATACAGTTTTGAACAAACAAAAAAAAACGATCTCCGAGGGCAGTTGATTAACGTACATGGTCCCCGGCGGAAGTACTGAGGGAGACGAACAGGGTAAAGTAACATATAGAGCAAGGTTCTTGGAGGTGGTGTCCCTACCAGAATCGTCCTTTCTTTTTAATAAAGTAAAAGTCGATTTTTTAAATAAAAAGCATTTTATTATTTGGAATTGTGCGTTCTTTACAAAACGTTGGCTGCTCCAGCACAGGCGACGAATTCTAACCTGGAACCGGTAAGAAAAGTGGTGGCATGCCCACAAAACAAATCTTTGCATCTTCTCGATTTCGAGCATCACCAGAAGGCGCCGGGTTCCACGGCGCAGGTAAGCTATTCCTGGAACGTAGTCCCACGAACGATCGGTTGCTACTCTTCCCTCAGGGTTTGAAGTAGCACAGCGGCGAGCGCAACGGTGTTACGGCTCCAACGCCGTGCTTCCTCTTTCGAGGGAAGAGCGTGGAGGTTATTATTTATTAAAGAATAAAAAATCTCTTTTATTTAAATATTTTATTTTTATTTTATTGAACTCAGCTATCTCAAGCTGAGCTCTCTTCTTTCTACTTTTTTCATATAAATTTACTTGTTTATATAGAACATTTTGTTCTAACTGACTGTGGCGTATAAACTGAACAAAACAGGTCTTTGTGACTTAGAATTTTGAATAAACTTTGAACGAAAATCAAAGTGGCCATGTTTTGAAATGAAAAATGTGCTTGTTATGAAAAGGGGCATATTTATGAAATGTGCTGTAAGTGACTGGATATAGAATATTGTGTCTGTTTATTTATGAATTGTATTAACTGAGAATGTAAGATATGTGAGGATGTAGTTTTAAGGGTTGTGTTTGAAAGGACATGAGTTAGTGTTAAAGCGAATAAGGGTAGTATTCTGGAATACAACATCCCACCCTTCTTCGAGAAAGAAAATTATCCTTGAAGAGAATAATTTTCTGTTAACTATTGCTTAGATTAGGATTAATTACAGACTTGGATTTTCGTTCAATTACAATGGCGTTCAAAGAAGTTAATCTTATATCAAAAGTTACAAAAGTCCAAAAGTTCGTAATACTAGGAAAATAGGTTACAATAATCCAAAAGTTTACTTATAGTCTACTTACATTATCTTTTAACTAACTTTAAATATTTCTAACTAACTTAATATTTCCACTTGGAACCTTTTCTTTTATTATCCAACAACTTTTTTTTTTTTCTATATATATAATTAATATTATTTCTCAAAATTCTCTTTTTCGTTCGAATTTCCAATATATTATATCCCAATATATATTTTAAAATGTATTATATCCCAATATATAATACATTTTTTTTTTCTAAAATTTTCTTTCTTTCTTCCCCCTTTTTAACTTAAAAGGAAAAGTTAAAAGTTCCAAGGTAAAAATATTCCTACGGAAAAATGAACAGAAAAATTGATATTTCGCTAACGATTCTTACTACTAATATATGTTGATTGATGTTTCGTTCTCCTTTTTTATAATATTTTTTTTTTTGATTAATGTTTTGTTCTTTTTTTTTTTGTGAGGTGTTGTCTTCTTGAACTCATCGGCAAAGGAAATTACGAAGTTATTTGCACTCGATACATCGAATGTTCCGCCATCTAAGTCGAAAATGAGGACCTTCCTTCCCTCTTTAGGGTTTTATCTTGCACTAATCTTCCTCTGGGATCGAGTCCTCCTTCGAGGATTAAGTCGTCCTTCGGGGATTGGTCTTCCTTCGAGGATTCAGTCTTCCTTCGAGGATTGAGTCGTCCTTCGGGGATTGGTCTTCCTTCGGGGAGACCACCCGTCTTCGTGGATCGGTCTTCCTTCGAGGATTGGTCTTCCTTCGAGGAGTCCACTAGTCGGGAGTCCACCAGTCTTCGTGGATCGGTCTTCCTTCGAGGATTGGTCTTCCTTCGAGGAGTCCACTAGTCGGGAGTCCACCAGTCTTCGTGGATCGGTCTTCCTTCGAGGATCGGTCTTCCTTCGAGGAGTCCACTAGTCGGGAGGCCACCAGTCTTCGTGGATCCCACCGCTGCCACCAGTGTTACGGCTCCAACGCCGTGCTTCCTCTTTCGAGGGAAGAGCGTGGAGGTTATTATTTATTAAAGAATAAAAGATCTCTTTTATTTAAATATTTTATTTTTATTTTATTGAACTCATAAAGTCATAAAAGGCGGAAAAGAGGAGGAAGCGGAGTTACTACTGAGAGCCTTTGCCATTGACCAGAAGGCATGCGAACCAGTTGGACACTCAGGGAGTTTATTGTTCACTCTGTCGTTGTAGGCGTTCATCGCAGTATTGATGGTTTGATTGCACGCGTTTCTGATTCTAACAAAATTTCTGTCTGTTAACATCGATGGGATTAGACCGTCATTGTTTACATTTTTTATCAAACCAAGGCTTATTAGATGAATTTCGTTTCATGGAATGCGGAATGTAGATCACCAACCCGAGAAGAATAATCTCTGTCACCGACTTCACGTATGCGTTACCATCGGAGTCTCTAAAGCATACTTCCGACCACGGAAATGATTCGAAGCAATATCGCAAATCGTCTCAGTAGGCAGCCCCATATCTCCATATAAGGGGAAGGTGCTTAGGTCGGTTGTTCGCCTGAAATGCAAGAGGTGGCGGGACCGATACCAAGCAGTGATTTGAGCATCGCGGTAATGCAGTAACTTCCACGGAATAAATGCTCGGCTCGGAGCAGTTTCCTCCACAAGTTGAGTCAAATTGCGGCTAACAGCGAACATCTCCACCCGCCTCCCAGCCCAGTCGGTTCTGTTAGAATGCACCAACCAGCCGGAATTGTGTACATTAATATCGCCAAGGACGACAATTTCAGAAGCCGGGTGGTGAAATTAGCTGCACATAAAACGGCAGCAGTTGTAATAAGCAGCCGCAAGAAAGTTGAACACCTTGATTTGGAAATAGAAGGACAAATAATTAGATCCAGTCCATATATTAAATATATTGGTGTTGTATTGGACAACAGGTTGACCTTCAAAGAACACCTGAGGGAAACGAGTGAAAAAACGGCAAGAGTATGCAAAGTTTTGGCGAGACTGCTACCCAATATTGGAAGATCCCGGCCCCACATGAGGAAGCTCATAACCAGTGTCAACACCTCCATTATAATATATGCAGCTCACATATGAACAGGAGCCTCACAGTATAAGTCGTACATGAGGGGAGTGAACTCTGCACATGGGCTGGTATCACTAAGAGTGTGCTGTGCATTCCGAACGCTATCCGAAGATCCCATTAATGTTTTGACCGGGAGGACGCCACCTGACATTGCAACTGTAGTTCTCCTGAAAGCCCTACAAATTCCTTACCCCATAGAAACAATCTCCTTCCCCCACATACAAATCCCTACACCCAAATCAACATTGAATTCAATGTCAACCAAATCGAACTAAATGTTCAAACTCTCACACATTGCATTCAATTCAATTCAAATCCCTAAAAGATCCAAAGCCCAAAACGTGCATGTGTCTAAACAAAGGCATCTCTATTTTCCGCCGACACACAATACGAGCAATCATAAACATGCTAATGCATATCTTCACATGCCTTATGTTTTATGACTTGTAAATGTGTGGCGGTTCCGTCAGATCCCACTAAATTTTAGTGTTTCTTTTTATTCTCTCTTGTGCCTAGAGTTTTCTCTTTTGCTTGGTGATCGTGTTTGTGATTGACTTTTGTATTCGGTGACTCTCCAGTGTTTCATCCGTGAACACTGTCTGAGTTCTAGTTTTCGCCATGTGGATCCTTATAGTGACGATGGCGGAAGGAAGTGAATCCGCGTCGTACGCCGGCGCACCATACTTCCTCCCCACAAATGCACCAATTCAAAAACCAATACCTAATTCCCACGGATCTTGTGTTACCCATCCGAAGGACAGGCAAACTCTTGTCGGCACAAGACAGGCGGGTAACAAAAACAAAAAACCCAAATTCCAATGCATATCCTAATTACGCATAATAGTTTTATGAGAAGTCATAAAACCGAACCATTACCCTAATGAGCACATTGAACACTACACCCGAAATCGAGGCTTTCCATCTGAAACGTTCGTTTCAAGATACAAAATCTCGATTTGTTTTCATTTATAAGGAAGATGCATCGCGATCTCCAAAAGCAGTTGATAGATATACATGGTCCCTGGAGGAAGTGGTGCAGAAGACCTTCAGGATAATAAATAAATGATTTGACAAAATAAAGAAGACCCTGTACGCCTAAATAAGACGGAGTTTTATTCTGATATGGTGAGTAAAGCTGTGGCTCTCGCCCCTTTCGTTTTTCTTCACAGATTGCCGCTGATGCTGAAGATCACTTGCCCCACGGAAGCTGTAGGGGTTCTTTTTGGCTTACCCGAAGAACTCCCTATAACCACAACCCAACTTCAATTGTTTCCCGCGAGTGCAATTGCATTAGCACCTGTAAATGCTTCACGCATCTAGGTTATCTAACGCATAACCTAAAAGCTCCTGGAAGAGAATCGTGCATCAATTCACATTCAAAATTCCCTACAAGAATTCTTTCCAGCTTATAGGATCATAAATCCAAAACCCAATTCGGCACCTTCGGTTGCCAGGCAAATCCCAATCTTACCATATGCATTTTCCCTAGATGAATTCCTGAAAAGAAACAATTCGGTTCACATATAATGTAGCCATCATAACCAGGGATAATGATCATTGCGTCGCCTATTCCCAGCCTCACCACGTGTACAATAAATTTCCTTACATACACACTGGCTGGCGACCTTTTCACCCGACGACAAAGCAACTCCTAGCAGCTTATTGATGCAGCTGCATACAATTAGCGCGATAGACGCTTAAACCAATTTTTTTAGCACGCATCATGTGCAAACAAAAGAACTCTGTTCTTCCGCAGGCATTCTGGCGATACGACAAACAATTCAAACTGTTTCAAGTATCCCAAATGCATCTAGCATCTAATGAGTTGCAACTTGTTTACTTAGTTGAACCCTCAGCTCATAAATTCCTTCATGCCTTTTAATTTTTCTGGATCCATTTCTCATGGCCTCGCGGCATGACCAAACAGAAATCTGTTAGCACCCAATGAGATACGGCTTGTTTACTTAGCCGAACTCGTATCTCATAGATGCCCATTATCCCTTTTTGATTTTTCAGCTTCTTTCTCATGGCCTTGTCCCATGAAAAAACCAATGTTCACACATACACGAATACCACCATGATCTCCTCTATGAGATCCGGTTACATACCCCAAAGAGAGACTTTACGTTTCTCTTGTAATAGGAACCGCTCCCTTAATTAAGAGAGCAAGTACCACTGGCCGAATTTCCCTTCCTAGCGAATTGACATCGCTGAGTCGTTTTCCATAACCCGGCCGAGTCGGTCGGTCCGTTTTCGGCTCCTCGTAGCGCGCCGAGGATGCGTACATCCGTTACTCGCAGATTTTCAACCCCTGAAAGTTAGTTTAAAACAGTCTTACCTTTGTCGCGAGTGCGTCGATGTTAGCGCTGTAATCGGACGCGATTGCAGCTTATTGTGTTTTTTGTTGGTTATTGCGTTTTGACATGTTGCGAGTATTAAGCGCATGATATATCCGCATCAGCTTGTATTAACATCGTGAAGCAGAAAGTGAGTCGTAATTTCATTAAAAATATATAAAAATAAAAATGTAAACAGACTATGAACAATGTCAGCTAACTTCTAACGATCGAATTTATTAACAACAACTTTCAATAAAAATAAAAACCATTCAAACGTTAGACAATAAAAAAAATCCATTAATTACAACGACCTAATAACTGTGTTTAAATTATACCTGGCGGACGGTTGGTCATTTTGCACAAGTTGGTGGAAAGTGTTTCGAACAGTTTTTCTTCTCTCGGTTTTGTTTCAGCGGAACTTATAGTGATGATGGAGGAAGAAGGGAAGCCGGTGCAGTACGCCTGCACACCATACTTCTTCCCCGCAAAGCCAGCAGAAGCCGCTGGCGGTCACCCTCCGAAGTTTGCGGCACTAGAATCGACAACGATCGCTCGCTACTCTTCCCTAAGGTTTGAGGAAGCACGGCGGCGACGGCAACGGGTCCCCTCAGGAGCCGTCAATAGAGATCCCACATTCTATTCAGGACCAGGAGACACGCTACCTGGGACCGAGGCCAATAACTAATACCAACACAACTAAAGAAAACGCTGCATTGCATGACGTCTTCCAAGACAATCGTCGGAGAATGCGGTCACAATTGAAGCTCTCAATCCTAAGAGAATCGCAACGAAGGTGCGATTCTTCCACCAAAGGAAGATGGAACCACACCATGATACCTGATGTAGAAACGTGGGTGAAAGGAAACCTGGCGAGCTGAATCACCACCTGACTCAGCTAATATCAGGACATAGATGCTTTCGGCAATACTTGCACAAATATCGGGTTTTCCAATAGGGACTAGACAACTTTGAATTTAATTTGTGAACGCACCCTTTCGCGGTGGCCATATGAACGAAGTCGAGTTCCATTCATAAATGTTTTGATTGTACTTCAAGCCGATGATAAAGTTTTTTGACATATCTCAAATGGTATGCGTTTTATTTAAAAAAAAAAAATTGTCAAGTCCTTATTGGAAAACCTGATATAAACATGTGAATCACCCATACTGCTTGTATTGCGAGGGCAAAATATAAAATGCGGAACATGTACTCTTAGAGTGCGTGAGATTCGAGACCGCACGAACAATTTTGGAGAGACATATGAGACGGACAGTTACTCCGGGAGGAGTAATAGATTACATCATCATAAACATCGGGACTGCATCCGGGATCCCGTCCTGGTATTGAGGTGCTATATTTTGGATTAAAATGGTTTCGCTTACCCCCTTATTGTGTGTGTCGTTAGGTTGTGGCAACTCTAACAGATACACACAATTCACAAGCAAAAATAGTGAAGAACACCGAACGAAAAATCGAATAAGAAAAATACATCAGAGCCGTATACCAAGCGATAAATAAAAATAATTCACATCAGTGGAATATAGTCGAGTTTGGAAATCAAATTCTAAACACGGTCAGTAGCCTGGTGTGTAACGCTTAGGTAAATTTTTTTCGTGATTCGAGCTGTCATAGCGTCAGTTCGAATCACACGATCTTCTTCACTATTATTTCAAATGCTATAAGGTCATCTCCCTTTTTTGACGATCTTTTGCGGGGCCGTTTATTGGTTGATGGCGGATGGTGTGAAAAGGTGTGCCCTCGCAACTTCCTTCTTTTGTGCGTGTGGGCTTCCGGACGTAGGGCTCGGTCCCCGCGAGCTCCTTGGCAGGGAATGGCGGCGTCTCCTGTTATGGCACCAATGGGCTCCCCTCGTGTTTGAGTGCTGAGGAACTGAGGTCTCCGCGAGCTTCTTGGAAGGGAAAGGCGGCGTCTCCTGTTATTGCACCAATGGGCTCCCCTCGTGTTTGGGTATATTACTCTCCCCTGGTCGCCGGGCGTCGCTTTTTCTGTCGTTGGGGGGATTCCCGTCCAAGGGTCCGCAATACCTGGTTAAGATCTCTTTATTTTTTCTTTGTCACTTTCCACCGGGTGAATGTTCCGTGGCGCCGCTTTTTCTGTCCTTGGGGGGATTCGCGTTGTAGTGTCCGCAATACCTGGTTTATTTTTTCTTTGTCACTTTCCACCGGGAGAATGTTCCGCGAACAACTAAAAGAGTTGACTTTTGTTTTAAGTTAAAATTCTCTTTTTATTATTCTTTTCTATATTAAGCTTATTGTGACTCGGCATTTGACTCATTGGGCCAGCGGTTCGGTCTCTGAAACCTTGACTGATCACGAAATCAAAATGCGCCGTCCTTTCATACTTCTTTGTCGTTGAGATTTGTCAACGTTTTTATTGTCAAAATTCCAAGAAGCGTACACAAGGTTTTGTGTGCTTCAATTGGAATTGGGTTCTGGGGATTGACTAGGGGTTTAGTTGAATAAGTTCCTGGAAGGAAAATCATGAAATGCATTTTGAGTTAAGCATTTCATGATGTCTGGATTATTGGGAATTGAATCAACGTGCGACAAATTAACTTTAGGTTTAATTTATCGCTCATATGATTCAATATGGAATTTGGATTTGGATTATAGGAAGTATTGGGGATTTGGATGGGATTATTGGTAATATTGGGGATTTGGATGGGAGTAGCGATTTAGGATCGCTACACTGGCCTTATTTAGCAAGTCCCGAGGCTTGTTAAATTTTCGATAATAATTTGATTTTCCGGGCAAGGTTATTATCCTTGCGCCAGGTAATAGAATACATGCTGAGTTCAAAACAGGCATGGTCCGTAGCAAATGATGTTGTATGTGACATGGTGCAGCAGTTGCGACGCGACGAGCGGAGTAACAGGTAAACTCCGTCCCGCTCCGCGATGGAATATCTAAAAGAAAATTCCGCAAGTATCAACGGGAATATGTGCCTGGCGGGAGGTGGTTTAGTCGGTAAAAACCCGGCATGCTTCTGGATCGGTCCAGGGGGATCTTTTAAAGATTTCCACCTTCCTACCGAAACCAAAAAAAAAAACAACCCCTTTTAGAATAGTTCGCACGTGATAAAAATGCTACAAGTCAAAATTACTTCAGTATTTCATATTGTACGGTCACATCATCGAGGTTTTTGTTCTCAGTACCAATGCATGAAATGGCGATTAGAGTCCAATATATGAAATCACCTAAAGATTCCTCTTTGTGCCCCGCTGTTTGTTTTTCTTTCGACGTCTTCAAACAGGTCATATATAATGTTGCAATTGCATAAGTAAGGGCGATTTTGATAGCACCGCAATGTTTGTTTTTATTTGGACAGGGATGCGATAAGAGCGCAATCAAAATTCCACATGGTTTGATAACATCAGTGCCCCGCCTAGAAGCACTACTTCCGCAAATACATATGCTAAGAATGCAAACACAGTACAGGGAATGCAAAGAGAGTGCAGAGTGGTAATCGATGGCGTGTGATCTCCGTCGGCCAGACGGCCACCTCTGTGATGCAGTCACGAGCACAACATGTGTGAGTCATACGTTGATGAATTATATGAAAATCAGTGCTTATTGACATTTCTTTTATTCTGTTTATCTTTTCCACATGATCTGCACATTGACATTTGAAGGAGTCCTAAAATAACGAGGGAAAAGTTAAACAAATAAAACGAAGAGAGGAACTGTACGTAAAACTACGAATGTTGCATTGATGGACGCGCAACACACATTTATCTAGACGAATATTATATGGTAATAACTGGTTGAATGCAATCACTATAGATGTGAGTTAGCCCATAGAATCATTAGAGAATATTTGACTAAACTGCTAATAAATAATACGGCACTGTCAATACCCATAATAAATAAGGATTCGACATTTGTAAATGTTGACAGGCATGATAGAGGAACCTCTGTTTTTCTCGTATTTTTAAACGTTCTTCTTAACTGATTTATTTACACTTATATAATGTATAAATATGTAGCTTTCTGTTTAATTGCATCCAAATAAAATTAAATGTTTAAGAAATAAAAAGAAAGTTAACAGTCTGGTTGACTGGAAGCACAAACTGAAATTTATACGAGGAGGAAGTGTTTCTCTAACCTCTCTCCCGTTTCTAAATTTATGTGAGGGAAGTAAGAAATACTACTAGAAATAATATTATTTTAGCCGTGACTTTTGTTATAGATCAAATATTTGCTTAAAAACGAGTGTGTTTCGATGAACGCATCGGTCGTCAAAAGGTTATTGGTACTTAACCAATCTATGTTGTCACCATCTACCATTCATTATAATGTAAACTTTAATCAGGTTTTTAAAATGCTTATGAATAATATGTGCGTAAGATGTGATCTTTTTAAAAAATGGTAATTATTGTGAATAATATGTGGTAAGACGTATTATCTATGTAATCAATCTACGTTCGCAAGATTTACCTTGATATTAAATTAGACAGATATTAAGAATATTCGTATTTCGAAATAATAATGTGGAAGTGGATATCTTTTAAAATCGTTATCTCAGCCTAAATCGGTTGTCTATGTAACTAATCAAGGTTATGACGTCAAGCCTAAGTAGGTTTTTAAACTGCCTCTGAATATTACGTGAAAAAAATGTCAGTTTAAAAAAGAAACATTGTCCCAATGTAAACGAGTTATTGGCGTAATTATTCTTCGCTTTCGTACCCTACCTCCGGTTCTTATCTCAAATGTAAGCAGCTTTTTAAATCTTTTGAATAAAATGCCCATCACATTAAAGGTCGATTGATCCAGGTTATTTCGACTATTCGAGAAGATTCTCCATTTTTGTAAACATTACAATTCCTATCAAAATATGGCGGATATTATTTTATTCAAATTTAAAAGATCACCTTGGCTTCCTATTTCAACAGACCTTATTGTTTAATAAATCTTTTAATGAATAACATAACTGGCTACTTTTAGTTGATTACTAATAGAATTCAGTGATTAGTTGAAGTATAATGAACTTAAATTTTCATACGACCCTCAGAGCTGACAATTCTATAGGTAAAATAGAGTTCTAATTGATTCTATAGGGGAAATAACATTCGAATCATTTTATACAAAATCGGATAGTAATCCAGAAGGTGGCTCGGAAAACCCCGATTCCTAAATGATCGTTAAAACGTTTTATGTAGTCAGCGATCGACGGGAGACTTTCAGTTTTGTGACAAATATTTGAACATCAGAAATCAAGAAACTTGGTGAGTTAAGATATCCCAAAGACTGGTCCGCGAATCACACAGAATCTTATTAAATAAACTTTCTGTTTGTTAGACACCAACCCATCCTCTTTTAATCGCAGACTTAGTTCTTCTTTCGATCATTTTGAAGTGACTAAAACCCTTAATGTCATGAATGTTCAAAGTAAAATTCTCCTCGCGGGTTAGATGGTGCTGTGGGGGTTCTTTAACCATTCCCGAAGAACCACCCATCATCCTAATCCAACTCCCCGTCCCCAACCTGTAAATACCAGCACCAACCATAAGCAGCTTACCTGTATATGAGCTGTTCAAAGCTCTCCATCGATCAGTTCACACCTGAAACATAAGTACACGGCAAGATTACCATCTTGCCATGGCATCAAATAAATAGCATCAATTAAACCATCTCGGTTAATCTGTCATGAACCGATCGGTTGCCATGAGCGGCCACATGCCCACCAAACACAGGCCAAACCTTCCGAGTGTTTTTGTTCCAACAATTCGTTGGTCCAAAAGACAAGCCATGGCAAATCGCTTGCTTATACAGCTGCAGCCGATTATCCTTGATCGGCTGCATAAGCGATAAACTGGCATCGAATTGGACGTGATCATAATTTGTTTTCCCTAAACAGTCTAGCAACGGTCACTTCCCATGTTTTGTTCGCTAATGCAAAGCATAGCGCAACTCGCGCCTAGCTGCCAAGACCGGACTTCTTTGCCAGTGTAAATATTCACACTAGAATTCGACCCTTGACTCGCTATGGATGCATTGCACAATCGACGTGGATGTATACATAACCGTCATTGCGTAATCATCCTGATCACCAGATCGTGTCCCACGATACGTTTTTCCTAAAACAAACATGCATCTGTGGGGGTACGCGATGTGGATGTACCAATGTATGGCACCGGTTCACTATCGCCCCACTAGTTATTCCGCCGACGGCACGTCCGCAAGGAGCGAGCAAAATGGACAGGCACCGGGCCGAGAAATAAAACGCACTCATACCACTGGTGGGGTCACTTTGGTTGTTTTTATTACACTCTGATGTCACTAAAATTAATATGGGGGATTACTGTGGTTTTATTGTGTCCTTTCGTTTCCTCCGCTGACAAGCACTTCACCGACGCAATTGTACCGAGTACCGGTTGCGAATAGAAATTAGGGGGCGCGATAGACTTGACTATATACTCGGGGGCTTGCACCTCCCGAGTGCACGTTACGCAGGGCTGGTGTGCGCGCGTCGATGGTAGAATGATGACTAACTGATGAAGGAAAAAATGTATTCTACTTTCGAATAGAATTGCTATGCTTGCATAGGAACTTAGTTCCAGCGAATCCTGGCCGTATAAGCCTAGTTGGATTCGTTGGTTGTGTATACCGGGAAATTGCTTTGGGAACGCGAGCAAGTATGGGCATGCATTTTCGGGGGAAATTGGAGTTGCTTGGGTGCAAGCAAGGGAATATCGTTTAGATAGAATGTTGGTGGAAGTCGTTTCGGGGAAATGTATGCGGCTTGGTTAGTTGTTGATGTTCCGTTGACGATTTGAATATGCGTTAGTTACGGCATATGAATTTCGGGGAAATTAAGATTGCTTGGTCACGAAGAGGAAATGAAAATTCAGTAAAGTATTGACCGAAGCAATTTTGGGAAAATGTATGTGGGGTGATGTAATTGAGGGAAATGATTAATATTCCGTTGTAAATTGGAATATGCATTTATTTCGGCTTGGGAATGGGTTCTTGGTAAGTATGGGATGTATGCAAATGCAGATTTTGCACGGGGAGCTGGATTAAAGTGACGCGCTGTTAGCGGTCAAGATTGGTTGGCATTGTGGGTTGGTTCTCCATGTGGTATAGAGAACCCCCACACATCCATGCATTCTAGCCTTTGCCATCATAAGCGAAGTTCTGTTGACATAACATCAACAGAAAAACCTATCCCGGATCGTTTATGATGGCAGGGCAGCTGGCCTCCTTACATCGGTCATCATATTTGACCAACTGCATGTTTGTTTTCGCTTCCTTCACCCAACGCATGTTGTGTTTGCTTTTCTCTCTTAGGTAAAGACATTCAACCTATCGGGATGTTGTCTATGGGAACCTTCCAATGGGATGCGAATCGTTTCTCATTCGTCGTTGGGGGGAAGGAAAGATTGTTTTCCGCTACGAAGACATGAGTGGAAACCCATCTCACTCATGGAGGTAGGGTAAGCATAGAACAGCTTACGAAGAGTCAAAATTCATCCCCCGTCGAGTGCGGTCAAGAGTCGAGTTGATCGCCATTTCATTCAGTCTACGCGCGAGTTGAAAGTTCCCCCTTAAACCGAATAATCTTTTACGTCATTAATTAATTAATTAATAATAATAAAATAAAGTAAATAAAGTCGAAATTTGTGTTCAAAATTAAAGTACGTTTTATTATTAAATGTCAGACATACGGGGTGTCGCATGATATAGCTCTGATGAACTGCAGCGGAAGTAGCCCACGATTACTTGAGACTTAGTGAAAGACAATGCTTGCGTGAACATTTTATCAACAATATAAAGAAAGTGAATCAAAAGAATTACTGACATATTAAGCGCCTCCAGCGGAGCGCACCAGTGTACGTGCTGATACCAATAATCCAGGGCTCAATGGTTGTTCGTGTCTAATATTATTTGTGTCCAGAAGTTTCCCTATATGAAGAGCAAGAATATAATGATGTTAGCGATTTTAGTAATAAAAGCCAAAACCAAGTGTTACTTTGCAAAATAAAAATTAAACAGTATTACAAAGAAAAGAACTTAATAACGTGTTTCATTTATACTATCTTCTCTTGTGCAATTGGCGATTTGTCTTTTCATCGGTGGTGTTTCTGTAGAACCAGCGTCCGTGTTGACGTACTAGCAGAAACCAGCCACAGTGCCATTGGTTAAGGACACCAAATCTCTTCATCCATTTTTAATCGTAGACTCCCATAATTTTAGAATTACTCGATGTGACTAAAAATCCTTGAATGAATTCATTTTTTTTCAAAGTAAAATACTCTTATTATAAAAAACGGAGTCATTAATAACATGGCAGCAACACAATTCTGAAATACCTAACTTGAATAGCGATACTTCTGATTCTGCGGTGCGTCAAGTTGCACGTTTAAGTATGATCGGGTGGGCGTGTACGCATGGCGAATATTTATCCTCTCTGTGTAAGTGTTACGCAGTGCAATGAATTGTTATATGATTCAGGGCCGCCACCCCCCCCCCCCCCCCCCCACCCACCACGCCATTCAAATTAGCCTAATTCGCGTCTTCAATTCCCACATTTCACACATAAAACAACATTTTTCACATTACAACAACATTCCCTAGGTCAAAAAATATTTCCCATACAAAACATTTCCAAAATATTTTTCCCCATAATACACAATCCCGTCCTAAAAGTCGTCAAGGTCAAATTTCTTGTTGTATATAGAATGTACAGACTATTCAGTTTTGAATAGTCACGACGGAAATGGAAAATAAACATACGAATATTTTCCAACCCTTTCATTCCCAATCTCTCAACACGTTGTAATTCCAATCATAAACCAAAGAATTGCCAAATTCTCAAGACGCGGTCCACGACTGATAAACACACACACACACACACACACATATCTATGCACATATCGGCCTTCCCAGCAAATTTGGGGTTGCTTTCCCTGCACCTGACACTCAATCGTTTTTTTTTTTATGTATTAGTGAGAATCAAAGAAAAATATTCAATGAGCAGTAAAACGGATAAAATGGAAGGTGGGGAGTCGTTATGAAATGGTAAGACATTGTTTAATTATTGTACGAAGCTGTCATGTAATGATATGTACCATATATATTCGCCTTTGAGGGTAAGAAAGGTAATAATATAATAATATATAATAATAATAATGGAAAGATATAACGTTCGTAATCTGTGACGGCCTACGAGAGAGCTTCCGTAGTGGTGCTGTAGAAAGTGCAGGTCACTGAAAGTCTATGGCGAAGTCGCCGCATTGATTGAATCAAAAACCATTCATGACTTTGAATGATTTTATTAATAAAATTTTTGGGGTATTTATTTATACTCCCGATCATCCACTCAAATATTTACAAATTCTTACTCACTCATCCAAAGATACAATTTTGTTTATTATGCTATTCTTACTTCTAGCGCCAACTTAGCGTATAGTGTACAAACAATGACACGAGTTGGCCCAATTAATTATGAATCACTGCCAGCTCCGAGTCCACGTCATATGATGCTTCCAAACCGTAACTGGAGCAATTCATTTCTGTGACTCAATGAAAAGAGTCGACCTTCATTTTCGGCACCGAATGCAAGCTACATGACACTTGCAAATCGTGACTAGGGTAATTGATTTATTTGATATATTTTCCATGGTCATCTTGTGGGCATGTTGTTACACTACACGGAAAAGTGGGGGTATATTTTGTGTCCCAATAAAAACGGACATGGGAGGGGGGGGGGGGGGGGGGGGGCGCTGCGAACACACATGGCAAAGTCTTTGATTGCTTTCAACCCAGCGAAGGCCAGGACGATCCTTGTTCTTGTTCAATCCAAGTTGACATGCAGTTTTCACGTGACACCCGTGGATAGAACATGAGAAAGGTTGGCGCAAGCCTAATCACCTTGTGGCGGTTCCCTTGAACGCCACTACTCATATTTCCAGTAACCAGGTAAAAAGTTACAATCTGGTGCATTTACAACGATATAAAACAAGTATTGTGGCAGTTCCATTCAGCGCCACTACTTATCGTACAACCTATGATGAGGAAACAGTTCCTTAAGCACATGAAAAACATGTACTTACCTTCCATAGTTGTGCTAATATCTTTAGAAATGCTTTAGAACTATAATTGCGCTGATCCAAAATCCATCAGCAACAAGTCTTTTTCCACAGGGCATGGTGGCATCAAACGCATCACGTGCCTTAAAAGCAGTTTGGTTTAACAACTAAGCAACCAACATGTCTCGACCACCGCGGGTACATTTCCCCCATCGAATTTGCAGCATACAAGCAGGAGATCATCTTGCTTTACTCCCATGCTGCAATCATGTCCGTCGCAAAACCAATCGACATAAAATGGGTAACTCGCACTTGGCCGCAACAGGAAATCGAGTACTCGTTGGTGTAAATACACACACGAGATGCCTTTCGCTTTATCAATCGGATAAACATTTCCTTTTATGGAAATGTTATATCCACGGTCTGCTTACTCATGCACAGCATGAGGGTGCAATGGAACCTCACCTGTGTGTGTGCACATCCTCTCGGTGATCAGCATCAAAGATCATCCCTTATATGGTCATCGAGGCGACGAATGAATTTTTGGTAATTCTGTCGCTTCGGTGGCAATACTTAATCGCGTTTCGGATTCCGTGGAGGCATGTCGGGCCTCCACGTTAAATAAGCTACAGTGAGTAGAGAACAGGAAATCATTGGAGTCGGATCGCTAAACGGGGTGCTCTTGTGCGTTAAGTCAAATCGGTTGTTGCAAGAATTTAAATACAGTCATTTTGAACCATACGTTTCAGTTACATTTGTAAGTTTAAACACAATCATTTTGAGCCAAATAAGTGTCCGTTACTGGGCTCCTCGATAGTATAGTGGTTAGTATACCCGCCTGTCACCCGGGAGACCGGGGTTCGATTCCCCGTCGGGGAGCCCCTGGCGCAAGACTAAGACCTTGCCCAGACAAAATAAATCATTATGGAAAATTTAACAAGCCTCAGGACTTGCTAAATAAGGCCAAGACCGGTTCCCGGTTGTAGTGCCGATGATGATGATGATGAAGTGTCCGTTACGTGTAAATATCAATACAATCATTACGAACTAGATAAGCTTCAGTTACATTGCAAATATAAATACAGACTTTTGAACCATAAGTTTCCGTTACATTGTAAATATCAATATGAACTTTTGAACCAAAAATTAATACAAACTGCTGAATTAACGAGAGAATAATAAATGAGAACAAAAGGGTCATACGGAGTTTCTTTTCGTCGACTGAAAGAGTAGAAACGGGGTATAGCGGTGGATCTGTGCCCCTGAGGCACCTTACCCAAGATTACAATACCCACGTTGGTACACCCATTACCACAACCTTGCCCGTAAAAACAAATTATTATGAAAAATTTAACAAGCCACGGATAAGGACCGGTCACACGACGACGACCACGGAAACGAAAATGGGTAAACGATTTAAGAAATTTCACAATGAACGTCCGCTCACTATACAGAGCTCGAGCTGAACAGCAGCTACTCGATGCCCTGTCCGAATATAAGGCTGACATAATTGCATTACAAGATATAATATGAACAGCTGTCATCTAAAACACCATGTGCTCGGGGTAGGCGTTCTAGTCAGCCAAAAACTGAAGCCTGCCATTATCGACTTTAATGCAATAAACGAAAGGCTATACACTCTTCGCGTGTGAGGCAAGTTTAAGAACGGAAGCCTCATAAACGTTCACGGAACTTCGGGCGACACTCCTGACGACGAAAAAGAAGAATACTACGAGAACGTCGAAGGGGCCCTCAATGCCTGCCCAAGATACGATGTGAAAATGGTTCTTGGTGATTTGAATGCGAAAATAGGTCGGGAACCGGTTTTCAGGCACTACGCAGTTTCCCATAGTTTGCATGAGAACACTAATGACAATGGATTATGAGTTATCGAACTGGCAGCATCAAAGAACTTGGTCGTTCCGAATACCAGGTTTCCGCGTAAAAATATCCACAAAGCCACCTGGGTATCACCTGATAGAGCCACTCGCAACCAAATTGACCACGTGTTGATAGCTCGCCGCCAATTCTCAAGCCTGATGAAGGTACTAACTTATCGAGGTGCCAACGTCGACTCGACCCACACTGTTGTTGGTACAGCGTACGAGCGCGGATTGCCGTACGGAGACGTATTGCATCAGCGGATCAGGTTCGAATCAGCACGGCTGCCTTACGCAATGAGAATACCAGTAACACCTTTGGTCATGCGCTGGGACTCGCCCTCGGCGAGCTCGATGGAGGGAGAGTAAGTCCTGGGGCCAGAATGCCGAGCGTAAAGAAGAAATGGACCCGCCTTAAGAATACTGTCATTAGTACTGCCAACTCCATCTTAGGCAGTAGTCGTAGAGATCGGAGCGACTGGTTTGATGATGAGTGGAAACTAGCGACTGAACATACCGGGCAATGCACCAGTCTCATAGGACGCGGGTACGCGAGGAGAAATACAAAGAGCTCAGAAGATCTGAAAAAAGGCTTCACAGACAAAAGAAAAGTGCCTGGGAAAAAAACCTTGTCTGTGAAATAGAGAAAAGCAGAGAGCGAGAACGGAGAGTATGACGCGGTACACACCACGCTGCACTTACTGCAAGGATAAAGAGGGTAATCTGATCACCGATCCTGAAGGCATTCTGGAGCCATGCGAAGTGCACTTCAATGAATTGCTAAATCAGCTTACAGAAGAATTGGAGGCTCCACCAATACAAGATCGAGACCAAATGCTGCCGCCACCAAGCATTGAGAAAACATTAAAAGCCATAAGACAGTTCAAATCAAATAAAGGCCCCGGAGCTGATGGCATACCAGCTGAATTGATCAAACAATGAGGGACAGCGTTACATCACGCAATTCATGAGATCGTGCTGCAAGTATTGGAGCAAGAGAAGATGCCGAAAGATTGTCGTCCTGGAATAATTTGTCCCATACATAAGAAGGGAGATATCACAATGTGCAGCAACTAAAGGGGTATAACCTTACTGAGTATCGCCTCCACTATCCGAGAAGACCGGATAGCCCCATACGCTAAAGTCATCACTGGTCAATATCAGTGTGGCTTCATCCCAGGCAAATCAGCGATTGATCAAATATTCACCTTTAGGTAGGGGATGAAAAAATGTCTGGAATTTGTCCTGGTGCACCACCGTGCTTCCGGTTCTCCGGGAAGAGTGGGCTACCGTTTTGTTTTTAGTCAAAATTCAGTTTTTTATTCATTTCTGTAGTTTAAAACTTTTTACTGTTACTTTTTATATATCGCAGACACTAACCCGAAGCCACGAACTCGTACTGAGTCTTCAGTCGCACAACACCAAATCTAGACTGCCTAATTTGCCACCGGCCATTCAATTGTTATGTTTTACTTTTGGAAATAGGATCACAAAAAGGAAATGAAAGGGACAAAGGTCATAAATGCACTTCGGCAGAAAACAATAGATAAAGGATCTTGCGGGTGCGCATTTATTATCCTAGATGTTGATGCGCGATAAAATGAAATGTGGTTCTTTTTGAACAGTTGCAGGTTGTAACGCTCCGGGAACACTCGCGTGGGAAGGCAGTTCCACAGCTTCCCCGCTCTGTAACGGAACGAGTTCTGATGCCGATATGTTCGCGCTGTCGGGAGATGAACCCCGACCGGTTGCGATCCGTCGCATTGTCTTGTGGAGCGCATATAAGCCGAATTGCGTGGAACAATACCACGAATCTCCGAAGAACAGTAGCCGTGGTAATATCTGTAAAACAGACAGAGGTCGGCTACGCGCCTTCGATGTGATAGCGACTGTAGTCCCGACGTCAGCGCCGAGTCCCCGATCGGGCAGATCGCTCGTCTCTGTACGCGCTCAAGTAGGTCGAGGGTATGTTTAGGAGCCGAGCTCCAAACATGAGAGCAATATTCGAGCACGGGTCTAATTTGGGATTTATATAGGAGAAGAAGTTGGGCCGGAGTAAAATATTTCTTGGCTTTAAAAATATAACTCAGTTTTCCTGAGGCTGATCTGGCGATACTCGATACGTGTTTATGCCATGATACATTTCCATAGACCGTGAAACCGAGCAATTTCAAACTTCCCCCAGCCTTCGAGGGCCCGGCCATTCATCATCAGCTGTGGAACCGATGATCCAGTTTTCTTTGTGAATGTTGTATACTGGGTCTTCGTTGCGTTGAAGTCGACAAGATTGGCCTTTCCCCACTGCAGGACTTTATCCAGATCCAGATTCAGAGAGTCAATCTGTCTACATCTCAGCTGGTGCGACGTTGATGCACCAATCGGCCGATCACTCGAAAAGGAGGAATCAAGCGTACTATCATCCGCAAAACTAAACACTTTGTTATCCGTTGTCTCCAACAAATCATTTATGTGAAGCAAGAACAAGGTTGGAGCCAAAATAGAACCTTGGAGCACCCCCGAATTAACAGGATACAGATCCGAACACTAGCCGTCCACAACAACCCGGATCAATCGATTCTCGAGGAAGCTCCTCGGCCAGTCGCAAAGCTTAAAGGTGTGAATGGATATTTAGTTTTGTGGGACCAAATTTGTGCAAACAAATTCTTAGAGGATCATAAAAGTGCAGACGCGCATTTTATGATTCTCAATAATATTTGTTCGGAAATGGGGCATGTGGTCCCCACATTTACTTGAGGGATTTTGGAAATCTACTATATAATTGAATATACAGTGCATATGATTGCATATGCTTTAAGAATTGCTGGAAATTGAATCAGTGCGACAATTGAACGTTTGATTCAATTTGTTCAACATTGGATTCAATGTTGAATTGGGGAT
Organism: Microdon myrmicae; assembly: GCA_963931805.1. Lineage (NCBI taxonomy): Eukaryota > Metazoa > Arthropoda > Insecta > Diptera > Syrphidae > Microdon > Microdon myrmicae. Next base: position 25,861,704 of record OZ007498.1, read on the forward strand.
ATGGATGGAGTTATGGAAGAGGGTGAAAAATGTATGTGGGAGGAAAATAGTAGGGCTTCGTTGAGCACTACAATATCATCAATTCATAGACTTTAATCCCACCTACGACAGCATAGCAGTGGTAGAACTATATAATGCCATGTGAGAGTTCAGCATTCCAAACAAATTGATACGACTTTGTAGGTTGACGATGACCAATGTAACTAGTGAAGTAAAAATAGCGGGATTACTGTCCAAACCAATAAACATCTTTAATGGACTCCGACAAGGGGACGGTCACTCAACAGAAAAAATTGTAAAGGTCCAAATAAAGATTTCCATCACCCAAAATAATTTGTTTTTATTCCGTAAAAAAGTAATTTAAAAACAAAAATGGATGATTAATTTTGCGCCACCCCATACATGGGTGGGCTGAAAAGTTTCCGACCTCAACGTGAAGATAGCATCACTCCGCAATAAAAGCTAGTGAATGTAGTTGTGCACCTTTTGACAGTTACTTGCCAACATTTCAGTAATTTTGGACGGGTAGTTGTTATTTGACAGCCGTCCGAGTGTGCCGATGTGAGTGTTTTTGTGAAAATGGACAAAATTGAGTATTGAGTTGTCATTAAATTTTTGTTTTTGAAAGGCAATACACCTACGCAAATGAAAGACGAGTTTGGCTCTGTGTAGGGGGCTCTGCACCATCATTTACCACCGTGAAATTTTAGGCAGCTGAATTTAAACTTGGCCGTGTAAGCTTGGGAGACGATGAACGTTTGGCATGTCCAAAAACTGCAACAACTGACGATAACATCGCTAAAGTTCAAATTGTGCTACACCACCGCCGAATTAAACTGAGCAAGATAGCAGAAGCTATGAAAATGTGCAAAGAACGTGTTTGTCACATATTAATTCAAGATTTAGGCCTGAAAAAGCTGTCCGCGCATTGGGTGCCGCGTTTGCTCACGTTAGACCAAAAACGTGTCCGAATGAACATTTCCAAAGCTCTGTTGGTGCAGTTTAGGCGCAATAAATCCGAGTTTTGGCCCCCAATAATTACTGTTGTGGAGGTTTCTGCTAAGAAACACCACCAATATTACTCTGGAAATTGTTCTTACCGGAAGGAATAGAGCCCAACAGCGAACACAAAAGCTCTCCAAAGAAAACACACTGGTGTAATTTTAATGTTAATGTTTTTTTTTTTCAGCAACAATCCTGTACAATTAAAACAATATTGTGCCTTTACTGCAATTCAAAAATCATTAGCACTTGGGCGCATGAAGTACAACGAGCAGTTTTATACACTGGTTACGAACCTCCAACAAAGTATTATATTGTTTATCAACTTTCTGTATTCACGATCGTTTATTTTATAATTATTCTTCACGTGTTTACTAACCAAGTAGGATTCGGTTTTTTTTTGTAATTCTCGTTCTTTGAATTGATAAGGGCGCGAATGTGTAGGAAACACGACTCGACAATATTTACAAATGGGTATTCAATTAAACTCCGACAAGCATTAATCTCGGCACGAGGATCTCTTTCGGCGGTTAAAATCTGACTCTCGAAAACGCAACGTCCCCGACACGAGTGTGTTTCTCGGTGGTTACGATCTGACTCCGTTGTGGCTGTTGCGCTCAACATCCCCTAGCTGCAGTGGTGGATTCCATCGAATGGGAGGGGCAAATCCGATCTTTTCATTTGGCGATGACCAATGAACAATCGATTTGAGTTTTTTTGGAAAATTTCCATGGTGCCGTACAGGTCTAGTTGAAAACCCATTCGTTGAAAGCCAGGACAAACGGAGATGCGAAGGTGCACAAAAGAAAATCCAAATACGCGGCTGATGATAAAATATGGAGGCTGGCTGCCTTGCCATCATAAACGATAGGAAATAAGTTGTTTTTTGTTGATGTTATGTCAACACAACTTCGCTGCGATGGCAAGGGCTACAATGCTTGGGTGCATGTTTATTTTAGCAATTCGATAATGCAAGGGAATGTTGCCGTGCAGGCCAAATTACCTTCTTCTGTTTACACATTGTGTGTACTGAAGCGATCTGTTTATAGCCAGCGTGAGAATCGTTAAGCATGACCGATGCGGTGATCGTTCCTCGATAAGCCAACGGATCATGCAATTGGCTATGCGACTATACAAATAAATGAACGTACATGACGGCTAAAGCCATGCCGTTGAAAGTGATAGGATATATTGCGGACGGCGGGAATGTATTCTTCTGTGATGTTAGGTCAACAGAAGATTTGCTCGCCATGGCCAGGGATAGGATAAAGATTGTTTGTTTTACGAAAAATATATCGTAGGTAGATCATTGGAAATCTGGCTTGCAGATGTGCAAGCAAGCAAGTACCCCGGCATGTCTTTTTTTGGACCAACGGATTGTTGGAACAAGAACACACAGAAGGATTGGCGTGTGTAAGATGGGTATAAGGTTGACCATAGGAACCGATCGGTTCATGACAGATGAACCGAGATGGTTCAGTTGGTGCAATTGGTTTTGATGCCATGTCAAGATGGTAATCTTGCTGTGGACTTATGTTTCAGGTATGGAATTGTTCAAGAGAGCTTTGTACTGCTCGTATACAGGTAAGCTGCTTATGGTTGGTGCTGGTATTTGCAGGTTGGGGACGAGGAGTTGGATTAGGACGATTGGTGGTTCTTCGGGAATGTTTAAATAACCCACACACTGTCGATGAAACTTGGATACACCATTATAGGCCCGAAACAAAAATACAGTTAACACAGTGGACTGGAACGGGAGAATCGGCTCCAAAAGCAAAAACTGTTTTTTCGGCTGGGAAAGTGTGGCGACTGTTTTTTGGGATAATCATGAGGTTATCTTAATCGATTATCTTCAAAAAGGTAAAATCATTACTGGATCATACCATGCATCATTACTTGCCCAATTGAAGGCACAAATTGCGGAAAAATGGCCACATTTGCAGAAAAAGAGAGTCCTGTTTAACCAAGACAACGCGTCGTCTCACACCTCAGCGGTTGCCATTGGCGAAAATCCTCGAATTACGGTTTGAACTACTTGACCATCCGCCTTACTCATCATATCTAGCCCCAAGCGACTTCTTTTTTTTTTTTGTTCCCTAATCTAAAAATTGCGCTCGGAAGACAGAGATCTTCGTGAATAGTTATTTTGCAAAAAAAACCTCCGAGGACTATTTGGACGGGTCAGCGAGAAGACAGTATCGCTGGGAGAAGTGTGTAGAGTTATAAGGAGACTATGTAGAAAAATAAAAATAAATTTTAAGAAAAAGTGTCTTGTATCTTTGTTAGATCGGAAACTTTTCAGTCCACCCTCGTACATTTTTTTTTGGCCCGCTACATTCTAACTGATTTCGACGTTGAATAATTTTAGGGTTTTCTTAGGTTTCATCATCTGGCCGTTCTTCATAAATTCTGCCAGTGATGGTACTGTCTTACTCGTAACCGTCGTAAATCTAGTCATCTTCGCGTTGAAACTAGAGAAATTGGCCTTTCCCCATTGCAAGATTCTATCCCTACATCAATTTAGGAAGTGTGACGTGACTGGATCCTGGCTTGTTGTTAATCCTAGCCCAATGATTAAGGAAGATTGGTCGCTTTTGACGTGTAATGTTACCACTGTAGTGCTCTGAAAAGCCCTACCATCTCCTTTCCCCACTCATATATCCAAATCTCTATACCCAAACTCATATTTACAAAATCCATTACCCCAATCCAACCAAATTCGCGATAATCGAATCAAAAATCGTTTATCACGCTTACATCCAATTCCCCATAATTATAAAACAAAATCAAACGCATGGCAAATTGAAGCAGATGTTCAATTACCATTAGTAAACAAAACCCGAATCCCAATGTATATCTTCATATGCAAACAATCCCATATTAAAATATATTAATTTTCTTCTCATACACACAATTCTAAAATCCTTATCTCCATCTGGATTGTAGCCAGATGTGTGCATTTTAAAAATAGATATCCCATCCCTTTTCTCCAGTTTCTCACATACAAATCGCAATGAAGATTTGTATAAAACGGCGATGAATACAAACCCCCCCACTGTATCCTTCCTCTTTCCCTCTGACCATGGTTCCGTTCACACCTCGATCAAAGTTCCCTCCTTCGAACTGCTCTACTCACACAGTCCTGTACCGAACTTCTCCAAGACTAACTGGAAAAAGGTCAATAGAGACATCGCCGAAAGGTTTTCTAACTTGCAAATCCGCGAATACTCTTACATACGCCTGCCCATTATGGTACCACATCTCACCCTCCCAAATGGAGAAATTACGAGTGTTTGAACGAAAATGTTTCCGGTTTATCACTGGCTTACGCCGCAAAACCAACTCATATAGATACCATTGTAACAACGACCTTTACAACACTGCAGGCATCGAACGAGTGGATAGACGGATCCTAGAACTGTCGATAAATTTCATAGAAAACCTTCCTAACAATCCCAACCCGATAATAACGGACCTACCATCACCCTGCTCCAATACGGGAGCACACTACCGTAATTGTCTCCAAATCAGGACCCTCTTCGCCGCAGGCAGACTGGTTAACGATCTAAACGAGATCGGGTACCACAACACTGAACTGGCACCCAATCATTTCAAATACAGCAACATCCAACCATTCTACAAGATCCTTACCTTTAACACAGAACCGAATGGCTCTCCCCTCCTTCAAGAACTTACCTGATCCTATCCCTTAGTATCCTCAATCCCAACGAGAAATCCCACATCCATAACTAAAAATTGTAAATATTATTTTTAAGTCAAATTCGAATTGTCACTATCATTGCAATATCAAATATTGTAAACTGTATATAAGATTAGATTAAGTTAGATTAAGTTATGTTAAGTAATTTTAAGTAGGCTAAGTTAAAATAAACAGAGTTCCTGGTTTTTCTTCTGACCTTTTCCAGGAAAAACAAATTTAACAATGTATATAATCACATTAAATCTTGAGCACATCTAAAAAGAAATGTTTGAAAAATGTTAACAAATAGCATGTAAACACATTATGTAACCAATCTATTATAAGTTAGCTGTATTACTTATTGTAACTATTAATTTTTGGTCAAATAAATGCAGTATATTAAAAAAAAAAAAAAAAGTATTCGAGGATCAGTCTCTAGGTTGGCGTCCCACGTTTAAGGACGCTAATCATTTAAAGTAAATATTAAAATTAATGAAAGTAGATGCAGATTACAAAAACTGCATTTTTATTGGATTCGGCCGAATTTCAGAACTCTTTTATTCAACAATCGGTTGTCACTCTTCCCGGAGGCCCCGGATGCACGGTGGCGACCGCAACGGGTCCTCTCAGGTGCTGTCTTAAAGAGATCCCTCGTCCTTTTCAGGACGAGACACGCTCCCTGAGAGAAGGACCATAACACCACAACTCATTTTTTTACTGGATGATATAACCCTGTAACTCATTTCCGACAAGGGGTTTTCACAGAGCTAACATTTTCAATTGATCAAGAAAAAAAAATTACTGATTGACTATTACTGGTACCAGGTGTTTTCGGAACTTTATATGTTCCCCTCCCCTGAGGGAAGTACTCAGAAAAAGGTTTCGAACAAAAATGTTACGTAGTCAGAAATGAGTATTGTACTTTTTTTCTACAAATTTCATGCTTGACGACCCAATATTTTATTACTTTTTTCTAGAATTCTCGAACATTGCTCGGCTAATCTGCCTAGTAAAATGGTGCTCCATCAAAAATACACAAAAAAGGTAAGCAAACGCAAAACAAAAACCAAACTTTAAAAGAAGGTCAAAGCACAACTGCTCCGTTGTACTCAGTAGTACGTTAATGACAATTACTCACAACAAAACCCGACAAATAAAGTTTAAGCAAAACTGAAATGTATTATCTAAGCGCAACACCTAAAAAATAAAACAGATAAAAGTTGAATATCTACTTTGCTCTGAGTCACATTAGCACGTGAGGGTCGTTGTTACCTTTTAATTCAACATTTCTGCTTTTAGCTTCATTCAAATCAATCCTACATCAGTCGATGTGGTTACAATGGCAGTTAGTAATGTGCCATCAGGGGTATCCCCAATCTCGAATCATTCAACTAGCGCCGCAGCACTGACGGCTAGTGTAGAATCTTGATATATGATAAGTCGAGTTGGTATCGTGCCTTGATAGAGACACCGAGGTAAACTCCGGGCTAGAAACAGAAAAAAGGTTCAGAAAGAGAAGGGAGATAAATTAAAATTCTGTTAAATTGTGAAGGTTTCTAACTGATCGCGACTGCTGCCACCATAGTGTGTTTCTAACTAATTTAATTACAACAATCATCTGAAACTTAAGCTGAACAAACCGGTGTAAGATGATTATCATATTCCGTTAATACCGAAATAGCAAATACTAATACGTCACACGATTATCACATGTGACAAATAAAAACAATATAAACATCCATTTCGAAATGCTGCGGCCACACATAATAAAAAGACGGCGAGTTGTGATGACGGGCGGTCTTCTAGTTGCTATTATTATCCTTTGTGTGTTTGGTCCAAAAGTGTACTCGTTAGCCCTGCGCGGACCCGGCTCGCCCTACGTACAAATAACTGCTAATAACAATTCGCTGGACACGACTATCGAGCAGCTGCATGTGGTAAGCTAATCTCAATTGATCAATTGGACAATACAAAAGACTCAAGAGCTCGCGATCTAGACACCCGGCTAGTGGCTTGAACATTCGTCTGCACTGGGCAGACACCGGAAAATGTTTTAATTCCTCCTAAAATTCAGGTCACACGAAATGAAGCAGATAGTGAACTATGCGGAATTCCAGTAAATTAAGAGGGTTTGGACGCAGGGGCGCAATGTCTGGGAAGTCCCATCATTTTTGTGTTTTGAGTGTCGAACAATAGATAAGAAATTCTCAGTGATCTGATGAAAGACTCAACTCCACGGTCGATAGCCAAGTATCTGAAAGGACAGTTTTGAAATAACAAATGATTCAATTTCCTTAGACTGTAATTTAGGTACTTTCGTGTTTTGTGTCGCTGCAACATTGTATATGTACATCTCGTTTGGCAGTTCAAACAGGCCTATGTATTGACTAGATAAGACTCGGTAATGATTAAGTCGTTTGCTCGCGTGTCTTTTTGCGATGAGTTCTACGTCTTACTTAACTTTAACTTGTCTAGCTGGGACGAGATCAAACCGAATCCGACGACCGTGTGTTGCAGTGCGAAGTTATTGAGATGTTTTACATCATAACTGATTAGATTGTCTAATCACACATAATCTTACTTATGGCCGCACAATCAATGTAAGGTCAATATCGTAATCGGGTGCATCCTAAAGTTTCCTGGTTAATGTGTTTTCCAATCGGAGTTCGGTCTTGATTCACTGTTTCCTAGGGCTTGACTAACTTAACCGATGGTGATTGGATGGTTACCAGGCGAATTTTGCTTGTTATAAATAGAATTTAATAATTAAAAAACATCGCCGTCCGGAACTCAACGTTGGATTTTTATTTTATGTGAATTGTGGTTCGAGGTATTTTGTAGGACAAAACAGTAGCTTATAGTATGAGGCAGCAACACTGCTTACATATGTAATCTTCACATTGAATGAATTTACTTTAGCGGACTTTGTATCTCTTTAATATAAATCACTCATCGAAGGGCATTAGGGAGTGCAGTCGAAAAACCGTTAGTGAATATAATTAAGTACAAAAACATTGGAATAATTATACGATCAAAGCGCTTGAAGTGATCTCCAGGCGTTGCCACTTGCATATATTTTACAGAACTAAAAAGTATTGTTCGACTGATCCAATGACACACAAGCATCAATCCAACCTACGTCTCAATCACTTATCTAACCAATCAAAATATAAATATCTTGGTATAAAGTGTACAAGATTATTATGCCAAAATGTATCGATACGAAGGGGGTATGTGTAGGGGATGGAACACATCCCGTGAACTAGTAAAAGTGTGTGCCAGTTTGTTGTGGTTTTGTAGATCTATTCACATCAGCGAGGCAGGGCAAAAGTAACGACCACTATTCCATATCTATTGCATATCCAAAGTATCACATAAAACACAAGCTTTACTTCAGTCATATAAGCACAACATAAAATAAAATTGCTATCTTTGTCCTTCTTCTAACCTACATTTTCATCCGCAACTGTTTTGTTTTCATTACAATTAATTTGAGGTCATCAAGGTTGAAATTTATAGAGAAAAAATTGGTGGATAGCATACGAATATAAGGAATTATCTTATTACGTCTGTTTTTAATATTTTATAGAAGTTATAATAATGTCTTTATACAGGTGAGATAAGTAACTTTCCAACAAAAAACGGTAAAATATTAAGCCAATGTCAAATAATAAGATGTCGATGTCAAATATACAAATTAATTTCATCCTTGCCAACTATCATTTCAACTTTCACTGTTGATGACCTGAAATTATTGCAAGGAAAACAAACAACTCGCGGGTGGTTGCTTGTCAACTTAATTAATACAAAGTGTGTGACCAATGTCTCAATGATGCCTTGATCCAGTTCTGTCGTAAAATAAAGCGTTTTTTTGTCACCCGGAGAGAATATTTTATATTGTGCGAGGAATGTCGTCGGTCGAGATTATTGAGCTTCCGCCGAACGAGGAATGTCGTCGGGGAATAGCCAAAGATGAGCACGGTGTCGATAGGTTGACGCAATGGCGTCCGAAACAACGATGCCTGAAACCAAATGGTTTTAGGTTGAAAAGGAACAGCAATACCTTTTTTTTTGTAGAAATCCGCCGCGTCCAGATTCTTCAATGCAACCTGGTTGTGTTTCGGTTAAGTACTTCTTTTCACAATCTTCCGGATTGAAGGTCCCGCGCTCAATGGATGTATTTGATGAACTTGTTTGTCCCTTTTTTTTTTTGATTGAATAACGCATTTATTGTACAATAATTTAACAAATGTTGACTTAGGACTAAAATGCTAAATCCTATTTTACAATATTTTCTTATTCTTAAAATAATTTACTGGCTCTACACGAGCACTCTAAATTACACGATACAATTTTGTGTAATGCCTTTCGGCGTACAATAATATTTTAATATTTTTATATTTTTATATATTTTCTATTACCCGAATATTTTAGAAGACGAAGTTCTCTCTGTATTTTTTTTTAAATAATATAAGGTAAAAAAGTTTACAAAAAAAAATTAATAACAAAAAAACAAAAAATGTTAACATAAAGAAATTTTAAAACGAAAAGGAATCTAAATGAAAAGGAAGAATAAATAAATATGAAAAGGGAAGTGAGGAATGGGAAGGGAGGCGTAGCGTCTGAAGATGTTACTATATTTGGGGATATTAAATCCTTTCTTCATTGTCAATCCACCACCAGTTGGGATGGGATCGGTCATTTATAGATTTATCTCGATCGCCTATTGCCATGCTAAATCGCAAGTGAACTGCAGCATTTGATATATCACTGTTATAAAGAATCCGTTTGTCCCTGGCACCACGAAAAGCGTGGTAAATAATAGGGACTCCGTGCTTGTTTTGGATAAGACCTTTTCTATCCAATAGAGGGAACGCTTCTGGTGGGATAAACCCATTTTGGAATGTATTCTCCAGGTATATGTCATTGGGGTAGTGCTGCTCCCGAGATAAGATTATTTTCGCTGCACATTGCCCTTGCAGTGTGACCACGAATAATTTTGATAATGAAATTGTCTATCCTATTCAGTCCTGATTTGTCATACAGTGTCTTATTAGGATAGAATTTCCTGTATTGAGACTCAGGTGTTCTATGTAACCCGAGGCAGGAACGCAAGCACTGCCTCCCGAACATGCGAAACTTTTCCACGTAGGATGGGGAAACGTTGAACCATACCGGGCAACCATACACTAATGTTGGACGAATAAATGCTGAGTAGGAAATTATTTTAACTTTGTGATCTAGGAGACTATTTCGAAACAGACTTCTTGTCATTGCATATGCACTTTTAGCTGCGGAGAGGGCAGCTGCTATGTGCTTATCAAAGTATAGGTATTGGTCCATCCAGATACCAAGGTACCTGACAACAGTTTTCATTTGCAGCGGAAGATTATTGCTTCCTACAATGGAAAAGTTTTCCAATTATGCCTTGTATCTCTTGAAGCTGTAGAAAGAGGTGTTCTGAAAAGGATGGTTTCTGTTGTTTGGAAGTTAATTTTCAATTTCCAATCGTCACAAAAACGTTTGATTTTATTGAAGTCTTCTTGAAGAAGTCTGTTAATGGCATCGATTTTTTTTTCTGATCTGTACACTACAATATCGTCGGCATATGCAATAGCATGATTAACAGACCCAACTAGATCACTAGTATAAATATTGAAGAGAATGGGAGAATTCACGGCTCCCTGCTGTAGCCCATTTTTAATATAGAAAGTTTTATTGGAGGTTTTGTCCCCACATTTTACCACAAATTGCTTATCCATTATCATATCGTAAATTATGTATAACAGATATTCGGGCAAACCTAGATTTGATAGCTTATATACAAGTCCTTCTAACCATACGGTATCGAAGGCCTCTTCAAAGTCAACCAAACATACGCCTGTGCATTGTCGTTTTGCCTTGTTCCACTGTATATCGGAAACAAGTTTTGTAGCTGCATGAACTGTGTCGTGGCCCGCTCTAAAGCCAAACTGGTTGTTCGGAATGATGTCGTTTTCATCACACCAGTTTATCAATGCCCTATTTATGATTTTCTCGAATATTTTGCTAATATTTGGAAGCAGACTAATCGAGCGAAGGTTAGCGGGATTGCTCCCGTCCTTGCCCTTTTTGGGGATGGGATGGACTACTGCTATTTTCCAACGTCTTGGAAAGTATGCATTATTTAGAGCGTTATTGAACAAGGAAGTGTAAATTTTCACCGCTTCCGGAGGCAGATGTTTAAGAACTGTATTCGGAATACCATCTGTTCCAGAGGATTTCTTGTTTTTAATGGCTCTTAGGATGGCCATGAGTTCATTCTTATTCACAAATATATTTGTGTGCAAATTTCTAAGCGGCGCATCCGCTCTATTGTTTTCACTGAAGGTGGTGAAACTTTTGTTTTCGGAATGCCAACTTTGCCGTTCATTGTGCAGCGAAATATGGTTTTGGATAGCTCTGTTTTCGATATCGAGGTTAGAATGAATGAATTCATTCACTTTGTGTACTGCCTCGAAACAGGCGCCAATGGAGTTCGCTTTCTCTTGACGATCCTCGACTACTATTAGTTCTTCGTTGGAGTTGATGTGTTCCGGGGTGAGTCCTGCGTTCAGCAATATTTGACAATTCTCGGGAGTCCTCGGGACTCGAAGGCAGGGAATGTCATTATGATCTATTCTTCTAAATACTTTATTTATTTGCGGAAACATATTCCCACCACTGGTTTTAATTGAGAGAATTTTACGTTTCCATTCTTCATTAATTACAGATCTGTAGTTGTCACGGATCACCTTTTGAACGTTTTAATCAATGACTTAATTGTCTTTATTTCTTGGCTATAAGGATCGCTGAACTGGCTGTAGAGCAGTTTGAGCTAGGAGAGCAGAGCGCTTTTTTGTCTATAGAGGGCATCAATAGTTGAGTTTCTATATCTATTAAAATTCTCCTCCATGTGCGCCGCTTTTGGAATGGATGCATTGTTTTGAAGACAATGTTGTCCATCCTTGAGAGATAATGATCTATTTCCACATTTCGAAGGTTTCTATTAGTTGGAGGGTCTATGCCATTAGAGCATAGTTCTGTTTTTATTATGCGATCAAAGCGCGACCAGTGTGCTTTTCGGAAAACGAACGAATGTATCTGGTCGTACTGCTCAAGTATTGCATGTTCGTTTGGAACATGTAAAACGGCGCCGAGGCCGTAATGGTCACTATCATACTCGATTGTGCGAAGGCAATTTCGAGTATTTAGGTCCGTGCCTAATAACTGTAGTCTGTCGTCAATCATAAGTAAGTCCAAAAAGGAGTTTCCTCTTGGATAAGATGGTGTGCTTGTAGCGTACAATTCTAGTTTATATTCTGTTGCATTTGTTTGCCACCAGTTGAACAGTGGATTACCTCTTATGTTCGGCATGATATCACCCCAAGCACTGTGTTTGGAGTTGAAATCTCCCGCCAGAACAAAATAATTGTTTTCCGAGTCTAACTTGAGATTACGAAAAAGGATATCCATTTCGCTGATAAATTGCGAACACTGAGGAGCTTCAGGTGCATACACGGATACCACGTATAGAGATGCCTTTGACTTTTCAAAGGTATATCTATAATGCAAGCTTCCAGCAGCTGAAATTTGTGTACAACTGTGCTGTAAACGACCTTGTGGTGAAGGCCTTTCTTAATTAAGATAGCAACTCCACCCCCTTGTGTGGCGTGTGGACGATCTCGTCTAATGACTTTATAGTTTTTGTAGCCCAATTTGTGCCTCTGGTTTAGCTTGGTTTCGCTAGCTAGAAGCACATCGGGGCATTCGGCTTCAAGCAGGTTACCTAGATTATCCCTTCTTGCCACGTGGATTAGTGAATTCACATTCACAGCAATAATTTTAAGTGTTAAATTAGTTGGATAGTTCATTGTGGTATGTTGGGTTGTCTGAGAACAAGGACGAATAAATAATATCTATTCGGGACGCTTGTTCAGTCAGTTTTTTTTTCAAATCCAGCAATCTGTCCTTGTATGGCTAACAGGATTGCTCTTATATCTGAATTTGCCTCTGGAGCGGGCGCTCTTATGACGTTGCGTGAAAGTTCCGCCGCCGTTGTATTAATTGGATTACTAGCCATTTGAGAAAATGATATGCTGGGTGCGGAAGGTTTTGTGATATTACTTCCCTGTGCCGCGAAGTTTGAGTTTAATGGACTACCGGCAATTTGAGCGAATGATACACTAGGTGCAACGAAGTTATTATAAGAACGAACCTTCATTCGTTTCTCTTCTTCAAGTTGTTTTTTTTTTTTTTAAATTCCAACTTGGCTTTTAGTTGTTGGAATTTCGGACAACCTCTAAAGTTGGCCGGGTGACCTGTATTTTTGCACAGGACGCAAGATAGTTTGCTTCTATCCTGAACCTGTTCTTTACCTAAGGGGCATTCTCCTACGGTATGATTGTTTTGGCACTTTACACATCTAAATTCCATACAACAGTTAGATGCAACGTGGCCGAATCGTTGGCACCGCATGCACTGCAACACACGGTCAGCCTTCCGTATTTTTTCCCAAATTATTGTTTGGTGGAAAATAACTTTAATATTTCTAAGTGCATCGACTTTGCTGTTGGGACTTAGGGAGACAATGAAGAACGGCAAGTCGCGGTTGCGACTTCGGGAGAGAGATGTGGAGAATGCCTTCACATCAATGAATTTTAAACTGTCATTTTCGACAGTTTGTAGTTCTGAGAGGAGTTCTTCCGAGGAAAAAGAAGGATCAACTCCTTTAAGTAACATGGAGATAGTTTTCTCCGATTTAGGTGTGTACGTGAAGTACTCACAACTTGCTTCCCTTAGAGCAGATTTAATTTTATGATAATCATCTAAACTATCTCATAAAAACTTATTTTATTATTATTTAAATTCTTCGTTTTAAAATTTCTACATGTTATCTTACCCAATTTAATTAGGTCCTTAGCTTCCATAAAACTGACTATGATGGGAGGCACTTTCTCCTTCTTATTGGCTGCTGCTTGTTGTTTTTCCAGCAGTTGTTGCTGCTGCTGTTGCTGTTGCTTCTGCTGCTGTTGTTGTTTCTCCTCTTACTGTTGAATATTGCTTTCCGACAAGGCTTCTTTGATTTGTCGATCCAAATCGTTCTTCTTTTTGGAGAGCTCCTCTTTCTTTTTGTATAGCTCCGCAATAAATTGAGCACGTTCGACATCTTTGTCACTCATTTCAGTATTGCTGGTTTTGTGGTCTTCAGTTGCCAGTTCTTTAAATTTATTCCCTTCTCCGGAAAAATGTGGCTTGTCAGGAGTGGTCATTCCTTCTCTGCGAGTTTTTTCTTTGTTGGTTGGGTTAGCTTTATGCCGTTTGGCAAGGAGGTTTGGCTGGGCTTTGGGCCTCCTCTTTGAAATTACTTTTAGAATTGCTTTTCTTTTTTCCATTATTTGTTTCCACCGTTAGTTCAATTGTTTTATTTGTGAAGCAGCATGCAGAGAACATCTGCTTTCACACGCATACACATTAACACACACACAGTTTTTTATTGGCCGTTCGGTATATACACAGCGGTAGACACGTCAGCACACACGTGCACGCGACAATATTGTAAATTTGTGTGGACGATCGGCGAACGATGTGTTTTCAACGAGAGTTTTAGACGGGCACTTGGCACATTGTCGTTTCATTTAAAGTTACACCCTATTTTTGAGTTTAATTAATATTTATTATATGTTTTACGCGCACCTTGCACAACACTTTGGCTACGAGTTCAATGACTATACAGCCGTTCTCAGTGACGGCCACACTTTCACATACAGGTGCACACACTAGAAAGACGCGGGATAGAACGATAGAACGATCCGTATCCTTCGAACGTTAGCTGAGTTATATGTGAGCTTAGGGTTCGCTGGATTAATTATTCACACAAAATAAGCCGTGAAATCAATTTTCTATTAAATCTTTATTTTTCTGCTCTTGACAACCGCTCTTTTCTTTTTCGCTCCTTTGTCAAAAGTGACTTGCTTGTCTCTCCGTATGCAGTGATGATCACTTTAACTTTTGGTTGATGGGTTGTATTAAAACGAATTAAACCAGGATAATAAATAGAACGTTCCTTGTTTTAGTTAATTATATAAATTTAATGCAAAACTATCATCTGAATCACAAATATCACAGCAGTAACTTTTACAGCAAAAGGGCACATGGTTTTGTACGCAAATTAAAAACCCAATTAATGTTCGACAGTTGATCGTGCACTGTCAACAGGTGTGGTGAATATGTTTGTCGGGGAGTGTACTAGACGATGAACGTACTAGATTCTCCCCGAGCATATAATTGTGAATCCGCAACAATATAGCATTGATAGACAACTTATTCTATATAGCATTGATAGAAATGCAGGCTACTATATTATAAAAAAACATTTCTGGGCGACAAACACTCTTCGCTCTGTCCGGAGATGAGCTGCAGGTGACAAAACACAATATATAGCAATCCATAGCATAATTAGCGAGAAAATACATACTTATGTGACTCTCCAGTTAAAATTAATTCCCATATTTACTTGTTATTTTTTAAGGTCTCCACTATGTTATTATTTTAAGGTTACGCTACCGATGAGTCTAAGCCAGTGGCATGATAGATTCTCAGAGATGGATGTTATCTAACAGCCTAGCGTCCACGTGCTAAAACATTGCCCCGAATATCCTTCCATTCTCCTCGAGGAACTGACTTTTGGGTTTACTTTCACAGGTCTAGTTTTCCCTTTAGGTGGGTGTGTTTGCAATTGAGCGGCCAACACGTAGTTGGATCTCTGCCGACCGAGGGCTGTCGTCGGGGAAGATTTCTTACACCGTTCAATGTGGTGTCTCCTGTCGTGCAGCGGATTGTTGTTCTGAAACACCAATAAATGCAAAATGGTTGAAAAGGGGAAAAAATACCTATGTTGAATTACTGCCGCAATCCCAAATCCTGCCGCAATCCTAAGAAATAATCCTCCAACTTTAAATAACAACTCTTGAACGATTCAATGTGTTTTAACGTTTGCTTTTATTTATTACGATTACTAGGATATTTACTGGATTTCAATTTCTGTGACCCGTGCAGTTTCAGCATTTAACGTAGATTGAATAAGTTTGTTATTATTCCTGGACAACCGAATTGGCTTATGTCAGCTAGTTGCTGACATTTGTTATTGTGTTGCCAAGGGCAGCCTTAAGTTGCGAATTTGCTGGTTGGGTCCATTGCGAATCCGCAACATTCTGCCCGCCTTCGCCAATCACTGGCGAATCTTCTGGCTCCAGTGGTCGTCCGGAGCGTGCCATACGATCTGGGTTGGAGTTGTAAATTCCCAACCCACAATCAGTGCCCACGTGCTGGCTGGTGATTGGTCTCACTACATCGAGATAGGTAGCGGTGACGAGTGGTGCGTCTGAAGTGGTTCTACGAACCGCAAAACCAACTATAGGCTGAGATGTCCTTTCCGCCATGAACGTACTTACCTTTATTCATTACACGTACCCACAGACACGTGTCCCAAAGTCCTTAATCATACCTGTAACAAAGGTCATATGAAACTGCAACAACGTTGAACCCGATATCAAAAACCAAAGAACTTAACCTTCAAAATTCCCTAATATTGAATTCAATACATCCATCCAATGCATCCATTCGATTCATCCATTAAACCCATTTTTCTGAAAACAAACAGAATAATCTCCTCATGTAGCTAATAGCAATTAGCACCTCTAATTCCTTGCAAGATCCCAAAACCGAAAGCGCACGTGCACAAACAAAGCCATTGCGGAGAAACAGCAATTAACTAAAACGCTGTTCCCATAGGGAAAAGCAAATATAATTATCACAACCGAAGATAATTATTGTGGTCAAAAAGGGATCGCTAGGAATAATAAACCACACCAAAGATACACCGATCGATTCGACAGAAGGTGTGAACTCCGGGTTCACAGGAAGATCTTCGGCCTAACAGGCAGCAACATTTGCGTCTGTGTGTGCGGGTGCAACCGTACATCTGGCCTGTGACGAAACAGGAAACCGCAGGACAAAGGATAGTCTACTTCGAGCATTCAGTCGACATAGAGAGAATCCCACCGAGGAGGTGGAGAGTACAGTTAGGGAAACCCGACGCGGAGGTATCCACACAGCGCATTAAATCGAAGAAAAAAAGAAACCGGCCGACCCGAAGTCTCTTCACTTTTAAAATACGCGAGTTTACCGAGTGCATTCGCGGAAGTGCCACCTAAGGCAAACGAAATAAACGTAGGCATTCGACGTTCCACGTACCGCAATTCAACACGCGCAGACCTGTGATCCGCACGAAGGACGTCGGGATTGTATATACCGGGTTAATTACGTGGTGTGCAAAAGAATAATTAAAAGAGCACCAGCGAAACTTGTAACGCGACAGTAAATTAAGTGCATGTCGTTCAACATAAAAAGGAACAATAAGAAGATCAAAATAAACAATCATAACCCAGTGTTTCATTTGTGACTATTTCTCGGTGTTGTAATTGAATCCGCTCTGGTGCTGTAGTTGCGCTGTTTCGCCCTGTGGAGTTCCTTGTGACAGCAGTGTTCGGCGGAACACAAACAGCCGGAAACATTCCTTCCTACAGATTAACATCCGCCAAACGTCTATTGGCACCCGTTCGAAGTTAGAGGCCGGAACGATGCGGCCGTTTTCGGTTGAGGCCGCAGCATTCAGTCGGATGCGGTGGTTGGCACTCAGTCGGTCCCTCGATACTGGGGAGCGCCGCCCGCCAAGCGGGGCATTACGCGTTCGGTGTCTATGGTGGTAACTGGGTGTTGTCTTGAAGCCTGTGAGTGCTCAGGCTCATGGCTCTTCAATTGCCCGTTGTCCATGCGGCGGTTCAGCGGGCGAGGGACATGGCTGATGAATGGTCAAGGAGGGGTTCGGCTGTAGCTGGCTCCATGTACCGCGTGTGTCTCCAGTGTCGACTTCGACGATGTCTTCTTTTTGTCCTCTTATGGGATCGGTACGCAGTCGTATGGTTGACCAGTTCCTCTGGGTCGGAGTTGTAAATTCGCAACCCACCGGGGCCGGCCATACGAAGGGTTAAGCGTTGTTTGCTGTTGGAGGTGCCTGGGCCTAGCAAAGCTGCACCCGTCAGTATCCACCCCAGATGAGTGTCCTGGGCCATGGTGTCCCAGTACTCGGACTTCCCCAGTCCTGCCTTAATGATGGCCGGGTACACATCGGCGGCGATGATCAAATCCACCTTTTCTCTGGAGGGGATGTCCGGGTCCGCAAGGTCCAGGCCTACTGCAACGGCGAAGTCGCCAGGCAGGAATCGAGGGGGTGGCACGTAATCCGACAGATGAGGCAGGATAAGTGCGTTGGTTGTCCAGCCCCAGCACCATCGTGACGAGGCAGTATAGTTATTGACGACTGGGCCTTCGCGGTGTGTGTCATATTATAGATATAGCTTTAATATTTGTTTGATGTATAGAGTCGTGCTGTATGTGTCGTATGTTGTCCAGTTCAATGTTGTAACTGTTTTTCCTCCAATATCTTTACTTAGTTTGGGAGCCAGTATTCGCAAATTTGGGGTAATGGTTCTTTCATAAGAGTTGTAGATCTGCGCCAAATGCTGCAGATCTGGCTAATTTGAATTGGGTCTGTGGTGAAACTACAGGGGAGTAGTATCGTGTATACTATCCGGACTGTCGCATTCTCGAGCGCCACTGGTTAAGGGCAACATATAGGCGTAAACAATAGGTACTCACAGTAATGGAGGCGTCAGTATTGTAGGTATGTAGCCTTCTCAGTCGTCGTCTTCACTTGGCATTCCATAGACGACTTCAGGTGCTGGGTTTCCAAGGTGTTGGTCCACTGGTAATTGGGTCAGAAGAGCCCTCTTCTCAAGCACAAAAACCAGTTCGAGATGTGTTGTAACTTCCCATTTGTTGAATCTACAATGCTTTCCTTGAATTCACCCAATATAAAAACTGCTTCTAGTCGAAAGAGCTGTTGTTAAGTTCAAAATCAGATCCAACCAAAAAAAAAACAGAACGTAAAACAAGTCCATACTTTATTAAGTACACATTAAATTACGCTTCAATTACACCTCAATTCCAACCGAACAAAAAAAATTATCTCCGGTAACAAAAACGGTTAACAACAGTTCGGTTTTTTCGGCTTTTTTCTGCCCTTTTCTCCACAAAACATTTTACGGGAATTTTTTCGATTCTTCTTCTAAGTCCGATGCTTTTTCTCTCTTCTGACAACGAAACGTCAACCAAAAAAAAAAACGTACATCAAAACATTGACCCTCTGTCTCTCGCTCCCCATTCACGTCCACTTCGAAAACCAAATTCGAACTCGAAGAACTGCACGATCCACACCCGAATCGGTGCGTACTCAAAAACTCACTTCTGGATCGTGCAATTCCTCCACCACCTTACCATCATACTACCTCAAAACAAATTATGTTAATAATTAAATACAAAATTATTAATTGATGGGGTGGCGGACGCACGTAACATGTGGCAGCGGGCGCCCCCGACTCCGTGAACTTGGATTAACGTTGTCCGACGGCGGAGACACAGACGCGGAGCGAGAGTTTCGGAGATAAATGTTACCTCGGAACAGGGGTCCATCAGGGCACGTTCTTGTAATATGACCGAATTTCCTCTCAAATTCGAACTGGAACTTGGCGACGGTGGGTCTTTGCGTCTGGACTTGAATATCCCGCGACCTTCTATTATGCTGCAAACTGGCAGCAGTGGATTGGATCCACCGACTGGATCCGGCTCAAAGGACCAAAATATGTTCGCAATTGAGCGGCCAACACGTAGTTGGATCTCTGTCGATCGAGGAATGTCGTCGGGGAAGATTTCTTACACCGTTCAATGTGGTGTCTCCTGTCGTGCAGCGGATTGTTGTTCTGAAACACCAATAAATGCAAAATGGTTGAAAAGGGAAAAGAATACCTATGTCGAATGACTGCCGCAATCCCAAATCCTGCCGCAATCCTAAGAAATAATCCTCCAGCTTTAAATAACAACTCTTGAACGATTCAATGTGTTTTAAAGTTTGCTTTTATTTATTACGATTACTAGGATATTTACTGGATTTCAATTTCTGTGACCTGTGTAATTTCGGCATTTAACGTAGATTGAATAAGTTTCTTATTATTCCTGGACAACTTAATTCGCTTATGTCAGCTATTGTTATTGTTATTGTGTTACCAAGGGCAGCCTTCAACAGTAGGTCTTCTAATCCTTCCTGTGACTTCTTTTACGTCTTACTCTTTCGAATTTGCTTAGCTTATTTTGCTATATTAGGGTAAACTAGAGTGCGATCCAAAACTCCTTCGAGCGGAAGATGTAATCTACAAGGTGCCCTCATCTCAGGAGGATGTTTCTCCAATAGACGAAACGTCTGTATACAAGCATGACATGTTCCTAATCGCCTTTTTGCTCTTAGCATTGTGGAAAGAGAGCTGAACTGTCGTGTCAAAAATGATTTAGGTATATTTAACGGCTGTCATGTCCTAAAAGTAATTTCATTCAATCGTATTTGTAGCTCTCGTCTAACCATTTTAGCTAAGCTTCTATGTATGAGGTGGGTTTAAGGGTACATCTGCCTTTTAAGTTCGTATTCCATTTGGCTTGCCATACAGCAACAGAAGCTCTTCTTTTCCCCAGTTTTACCACCATTATTCAAACGGGTACTTCATCCCTCGTGGATCTTTGGAGGTTTCGGAAATCTACTTTTGTAGACCCGGGACATGATCTCACCTAGGATGTATATGGGGAGTAATACGACTATAACAAGTGCTGCTTTATGGGAGATCGTTCTGAAGCCGCATACAGTTCCAAATGCATCAAGCCGGAGTGTTGCGTTCATTCAATTTTTCAGCTGTTTAGTTTGTAAAGTTTCCGCTCACACTCCCGCAGAATAAGGTTGTCCTGATGTGAACAGCATTGACAGGATAAATCTCTTACTATATTCTATAGGGTGGGCCATAAATTTTTGCAAATGGCAATACTTGATTTCTTAAAAACCTTTAGAGGGTGGAGCGCGCGAGAGGCGGGGCATGGTTTATTACGGTGTTGTTGGAATTGTTAATACCTTTATTTCCCCCCCCCCCCCCCCCACCCCTCCCCACTAACGATTTTTAAGAAACCAAGTGTTGCCATTTGCAGACACTTATGGCCAACCTATTCCTTCCTGCCTGTATGTCTGAGGCTATTTTACTCCGATACTCTACTTGTATCTTATATCTTAGCCTGTAGTCGAAGACAACTCCTACTTAACAGTTTCCTTTTCCTTTCTCCTTCCTTTTCCTTAATCGTATGCGTTAATTTCCGCTTTGAAAGTTAGCACAGTCCACACGCTTTTGGCTAGTTATTGGGACGGCTTCCGCTTTGTGGTCGGCTGGTTCAAGTCTGGCGAATTGTAGGCAGTTTGTAATCAGTCGGGTTGTTTCATTAGTACCCATTTGTAGCATGTGTATATGTTAGCAATTGTCACTGTGGCGAAGTCGCCTGCGAAACCAATAATTTCCGCTCATTGTAATAGTTTTATTTGTAAAACTTAATCTTACATGATATTCCACAGGAGTGGTCCAAGTACTCAACCTTGGGGAACTCAACGAAAATCATAGAATTCGGTGACCTCGTGCGTATCGTAAATCAGCTTTCTGTTGTTGAAGTAGTTTATAACGATTTTTACGAGGTCGAGAAACTCTTATAACAGACAACTAGTTCATTAAAGGTGTTAAAGGTGTTTTGTTTTTATGTCCAATGTTACACGGCACAATTCCTCCTCCATCTTTTTCCTTATATTTTCGGTTGCGATATCGATCTTTCATTGATGGCGTCGACAGACGATTGTGGCTTCCAGAAGTTATACTGAGGATCTGATAGCGCTCTGTTTTTTTTTCCCCGTTGGCGAGTAATCTTCCATTGTATATACTTTTTCAGGATTTTCCGCACTGTATCTAGAAGGCATAAGGGACGGATAGATGATAGACTATCTGGAGATTTATTCTTTCCAAAAATACCACAATACAATCGATTTTGCAATTGCAATGCATTGGGAAATGTCCTCTATTCTAGGTATTTCGGCTTAGTGTACCCCTGGTCTTGTTCTAAGTGCAGCTTTGTTATCTTTGTCTGGGATCCTGCTAAGTACAGGAGCTTTTTTGTCATGTATTTTTTTGCATGCACTCTGGACTCGTTCTTATGAGAGAGTTGGGATGACTTCGGTGTCCGAATTTATGACAACGTTGCACTCGCTGTCGAGTTTACAGCGAAAGAGATGCTCTACTATTGAGCGCATCATTTTTGGATAAGGTGTGTACGGTGTTTTATGTCATATTAGACTCGACAAATTCCGTAAGCGATATCTCAGGCGTTTATCTCCTCCTCTGCGCAGATGTTTTTAAAGCATCTGGTGTTACTGCTGGAGTGACCATCTTTAGGTCACGCTTTGACTTAACAAATTCGATCGCTTGTTTCCACGGGTTATACATGACGTGTTATTTTGAGATGTTTGCCCAGAATCTAAGTACAGCATACAATTTTAGCGTGTTTGTCCAATATATTGGTGCGTTTGTGTAACATGTCTACATAAGTCGAAATTCGGACTTGATTGTCCAATACTTGCATATCAATCTGTAATGCCGTTTTGACACGTTTCTCCATTTTAACACGTTCCTTCCACAATTGTCGAAACAACTCTGGGGCATTCGCCTCATATGTCTACATAGTTCTAAATTCTAATCTGTTTGTCCACTATGCGAATCCATTCAGACATGCTTACCAAAATTTCTATGTGTAATAAAATTATGGAAATTTGTTCAACGCCTCTACACTAGCAAAACGTAACGCATCAATACAATATCTATAAATGGCATTAAATTGTGAAGCATTTATTTTGGCTGATATTCAAGTGTCATTGGCCAATAACTCTGTATAGCCTTAGTCCAATCCCTAAAAGTGATATAATATTCTGGTAGTTTGTATAACCTGTTTATATATATGACGTATGAACCTCATCTCGCTGTGGAGTGACATTCGGGAGTGTTTGGCACATCCCCCGAATGAGTTTATCGCCTCTGTTTTACATCACCTCAAATTTAAGAGCTTTGTCTCCGCACGTCAACATTTTTAAGGGTATTAAATTGGACGGCGGCTCCTCGATAGTATAGTGGTTAGTATACCCGCCTGTCACGCGGGAGACCGGAGTTCGTTTCCCCATCGGGGAGCCTCTGGCGCAAGACTAATAACCTTGACCAGAAAAAACAAATCATTATGGAAAATTTAACAAGCCTCAGGACTTGCTAAATAAGGCCAAGACCGGTCCTCGGTTGTAGTGCCGATGATGATGATGAAATTGTACGGCATCTATTTGTTTGAAATTCAGTCACTGTTGACACTCATTCACGTTACACTTCAAAATAGTGCAAATGTAAAATGGTACAAATGGTAAAAAAATACTGTCAGGTTTGTATAATATCTCCACGTGACATAAAAACCAGAAATTTAGACGCATTTACGGAGCCACATTCCATGAGTTAGTTTAATCAATGTTCCGTTTTACGACACTTTAAATTTTAAAGTTTTGTCTCTGAACGACACCACTTTTGTAGTTTTGTATCGACGTCCAAACTTTTCTGGATGAGTTTGGAAAGCGAAAAATAAAAGAAAGGAAACCACCAAAGAGTCGTTTCTTTTCCCCCAATAGGAGGTGGAATTGAAAAGAACATAGGGGTTAAACATTTTCGCATCGTTGCTTATTCAGTATTTAAGAGGATGAGAAGAAAAATTGAAAAACACAAGGGTATCGAAATGGCTTATTTTGAGTACCCATGTAGTATTAATTAATATATTCATGAATTCAAAATATTTTGTTCATTCGCACCGTTCTTAAATTCATGTTGTTCTTTATGTAACGTTCGTAAATATACATTGAAAACTTACTCCACCAAAGGTTAAATTCGCACGCGGTGGTCCAATAAATGTCTCTATCATCAAATTTAGATATCTGGATCCAATGGATAAGAGACTATCTTTCTGGCCGTTCAATCCAAGTTCTTGATGTTGTCAACTCTGCCTCCCATCATTTTAATGCAGGTGTTCCCCAAGGTCCTGTACTCTCACCCGCTCTCTTCCTCATCTTTATAAATGATCCCTTGTCCATTACCCGCAACCCATACCACTCGTTTGCAGATGATAGCACATTGAGTTTCCCATAGTCATACGAACATTCCCGACCAAACTCTTCGAACGTCAATACCAATCAACAGGTTATGCTTAATACACTGAATTCCGACCTCAACAAGATATATCAATGTGGATTATCTAACCGAATAGAATTCAATGCCTTAAAAACTCAGTGCTGTCTGTTGTCGTCAAAGGCTCTTGATCCGATGTATAATTGTGAAGATTCCGTTGACCCTCGAGAACAGCCGGTTCTCGTTCAAAGGAGCAGATAACGGTCGGGCATCGAGGATGAATTAGAATGCCTATCAGTTCCAGTTACAAATCAACTTCAGGTGCAAAATAAACATAGAGAGTCATTCTTTAGCCGAACAACACGAATGTGGAATGCTCTACCAGATCATGTGTTTCCTCGTCGTTGTAATGTGCAGGCATTTACGACCAATGTACATCGATACCTCCTTTCCTTATCTACTTTCTTAACGTCCGCTCGCACTGTGCTCTGAGATTAGTACTTCAAAATTCCTTTGTGCGCGCATTAGTGCAAAAAAAAAAGACAACCATGGTTTAAACTGCTGGCATATTGTCTAATATATCTAGGCGGTATAAAATGGTGGTATATAATCCCTTAAATGGAAGGACGTTCTGAAGCGTTTGTTAAATATCTCTACGTGCATGGGTTCGATATCTCCACACAGCTTAAAATACCGTTTGTTTGGGCAAAATTTACTTGTTTGGTCAATATCCTTATGGGATATAAAAACTTGGCGCCATTATTCAGCATCTCTTTCATAGGCGTTATTTATGATCAGGGAACCGATCCTGCTGATGGCGGCGATGTGTTGGTCAAAGAATAACCGATGAGGCGGATGGTCGAAGGGTAGAATGCAGTGATGCGTCCAAGGAAGAACGGTTGAGAGGGTAGAGGGCGGCGAAGCCTCCAAGAAATATCGGCGATGTGCCCAAGAAAGAACGGTTGAAAAGGCAGAACGTTTTTATTTTTTTATTTTTTTATTAGACTTCTCGCGGGAGAGGGGAACATATAGCGCCGAGTGGGGGCCCCGAGATGCCATCAAATAACTGTTTCAGTTCTTTTTGAACAGTTGCAGGTTATAACGCTCTGGGAACACTCGCGTGGGAAAGGAGTCCCACATCTTCCCCACTCTGTAACGGAACGAGTTCTGATGCAGGGGTGTTTGCGCGGTCGGGAGATGAACCACAAACTGATGCGGTCCGTCGGATTGTCTTGTGGAGCGCATATATGCCGAATCTTCGAAGAACAGTACCCGTGATAATATCTCTAAAACAGAGAGAGGTCGGCTACGCGCCTTCGATGTGATAGCGACTGTAGTCCCGACGTCAGCGCCGAGTCCCCGATCAGGCGGATCGCTCGTCTGTGTATGCTCTCAAGTAGGTCGAGGGTATGTTTAGGAGCCGAGCATCAAACATGAGAGCAATATTCGAGCGCCGGTCTAATTTGGGATTTATATAGGAGAAGAAGTTGGGCCGGAGTTAAATATTTCTTGGCTCTAAAAAGATAGCTCAGTTTTCCTGAGGCTGACCTGTCGATACTGGACACGTGTTTATGCCTACACTCCCACAAACTGTGACGCCGGGCAGTTTCAAACTTTCCCCAGCCTCGAGGCCCGGCCATTCATCATCAGCTGTGGAACCGATGATCCACTTTTCTTTGTGAATGTTGTATATTGTGTCTTCGCTGCATTGAAGTCGACGAGATTGGCCCTTCCCCACTCCAGGACCCTATCTAGATCCTGATTCAGAGAGTCAATCTGTCTACATCTCAGCTGATGGGACGCAGATGCACAAATCGGCCGAACACTCGAAAAGGAGGAAACAGGCGTACTATCATCCGGAAAACTGAACACTTTGTTATCCGTTGTCTCCAACAAATCATTTATGTGAAGCAAGAACAAGGTTGGAGCCAAAATAGAACCTTGGGGCACCCCCGAATTAACAGGATACAGATCCGAACACTCGCCGTCCACAACAACCCGAATCGATCGATTCTTGAAGAAGCTCTTCGTCCAGCCGCAAAGCTGTTGGGAAAATCCATATGACCGAAGTTTGCTCAGCAATGCACCATGCCAGACGCGGTCAAAAGCCTTGGAGATATCCAATGCGACCGCCCTTGACTCACCATGCCGTTCAATCGCAGATGTCCATATATCGGTTATAAGTGTTAAAAGGTCTCCCGTGGGTCGCCTGCCACAGAATCCGTATTGACGATCATTCAGAAGTACGTTGCACTACAAATACTTAACTAACTCAGTATTGATGACTTCTTCCATTACCTTAGATAAATTAGACAGTAATGCTATCGGACGGTAATTTTGTGGGAGACACTTTTTTCCCGTATTTGGGATGGACTGAACTCGAGCGATTTTCCAACAGGCAGGAAAGATCCTCCGTGCATAAGATAAGCGGAAGGGTCTGCCAAGAACCGGCGATAGTTCTGGAGCACAGTTCTTAAGGACTATTGCTGGTATTCTGTCTGGGCCGGTTGCCTTCCTACAATCCAGTTCACGTAGAATGCGTTGAATAGTGTGTGGACGAAATCTCACATCACATGGAAGACCGTACCGGCGATATCACGGGTGGCTCCAAACGGCCGTGATCGAGGTTTGAATTTGCGGAAAATACGAGTAAATTCGCGAACACATTAGCTTTATCCTTTGAATTCGTGACTAATGTCCCACTGTCTGTCACCAACGGGGGGAAAGGAGAGGATGCGAAGTTACCGCTGACAGCTTTTGCCATTGACCAGAAGGAGCGCGAACCAGTTTGGCACCGAAGGAGCTTATTGATCACCCTGTCGTTGTGAGCCTTCTTCGCGGTATCAATCGCACGCGTTTCTGATTCTAACAAAATTCGTTCTGTTAACATCGGTGGGATTGGAGCGCCATTGCTTAGAAGCTCTATTTTTTGCCGCTGTAATCTGCATTTTTTATCAAACCAAGGTTTATCAGACGAACTTCGTCTGATGGAATGTGGAATGTGGGTCAGTTGGCGCGACAGGGCTAGGACAGGCCAGAAGCGGATTTTATCACCGCTGGATGACTTGTCGTTCGGGTCGCGCCATTCATCGTACGAATTGGCAGACGCTAGCACTGGTCTTCGATTCCTTGGCGGGCCTTCTTCCGGCACATCAACATTGGACACACATTAACGGGTTGGTTCTGGCAGACGCCGGGTTCCATTTTCCGGCCGCCGTTGATATCCTGTTCGGGAGTGACGCTTGTGCGGACGTCATGCTGTTGGATATAAGGCGCGAAGCCAACCCCGTTGCCCCAATTGTTCAAACTCTCAGGTCCACATCAGCTGAGTGTGGTTGAATATAAGTTAGAAGCGACAGTGGCCTGATGTGTTGAGCATTGGTTCAATCGTTTAGTGATTCTAACCGTCATAGGGTCGGTTCGAATCACACGTTCTCACTTCCTCCCAAACGCTATAGATGCACTCCGTATTTTCTCACGACAACCTCCAGTCAGAAAATATGCATCAGTTCATGTTGACACTTACATTCATGTATACCCGGTTTATGCCATGTGTACTTTTTTCGGTTGAGCTAAGAGATGGCGCCAGCGAAATGTAGGCAGCGTATTAATTTGACATATACGCCATTTTGTTCGTCTGAGATCTACAAACACACATAAGTTGAGTCCGCCAGAAGCTAGCGTCTTTGTTTTATCGTTCAGTGATCATGTTGAGTTTTATGCATCATACATTTGCGGCTCGCATTTTTTCTTTTCTTATTTAATCAAGAGAAGATGGCTGTTGAAAGTCATCATTTACTGGTACAAATATATAGTGAACTCGCTTTATCAATTAGAACATGTGAGACATGGTTTCGACAATTTAAAAGTAGTGATTTCAATGTGAAAGACAGTGAGCGTTCTGGTAGACCACAAAAATGTAAAATTGAGCAATTCGAAGAGTAATTGGATGGTGACCCAACTCAAAGTCAACGGCAATTAGCCACATTACATGTGTCGCAAGGAACAATCAGCAGACGTTTACGAGCAATGGGGAGATCAATGCCAGGTGTATGCATATGTTTTTTACGATATCCTTAAAATATGGCGCCAGCAAAAAGTACGCAGCACACAGCAAAACTAGCAAAAGACACCTTGAAATCGCTTGGATGGGACATCCTTCTGCACCCGCCACACTCCATAAACTTGGCGCCATCTGAATATCACCTCTTCCCATCAATGAGGCGCGCGCTCGAAAAAGCACCACTTCAGCGATTTCGAAAGACAAGCAGTTTTTCTGGCATGCTATTCATATATTAGCTGAAAGATGGGTGAAATGTGTAGATGCTGATGGTCAATATTTTGAATAAAAAAATATTAATTTCAGTAGAAAATTATGTATTTTTATACCAAAGAAACCGGAAACTTATGCATACATCTGGTATAAGGACATGTTTAGCCGAACCACACAAATATCAAATACTCTCCTTAATTATGTGTTTTCCGTCATTTAAAATATACTTGCACTCAAAACCTCTCTATACCGACGGATCGCACCCGTTTGTGGTTCATCTCCCGACGGCGCGAACATCCCTGTATCAGAACTCGTTCCGTTACAGAGCGGGGAAACTGTGGAACTCCCTTCCCACGCGAGTGTTCCCGGGGCGTTACAACCTGCAACTGTTCAAAAAGAACTGAAACAGTTATTTGATGGCATCTCGGGGCGCCCACTCGACGCTATAGGTTCACCTTTCCCGAGAGAAGTCTAATAAAAAAAAAAATAAATAAATAAATAAATAAAAAAAATTCTATGCATAGCGTCTCCCTATTTTTTATGATTTGACAATTAAAGGTATCGTAAAAACCATTCCTACACATATTCTCTTAATGAGTGGAAAACAAATTGGAAAAAAAATTAAAAGAACAATTCTCCATTTAAGGGTTGGGCAATGAGTGTCAAATAAAAATAAAAACTACGACATAAATTCATATTCATATTAGTTTACCTATCTAACTATCGTAACGTTTCAACAACATTCCGGTATATTTTATATTTCGGTCGTTAGATAAGAAAATACACGATTTGTTTGTGCTTGACGTTACTTATTAAGATATGTGATAACATTATAATGGTTGGCCAAAGCGTATGTTTTAAAAACTAAATCCTCACGTACTGCAAATTCCTTTTTAGTCTAATCGTATCGTAATTAAGTTCACATAACATAAGATTTTAGCAATTACTAAAATAAAATACAAAATCTACAGGTAAACTATATGAGTTTTTCGTAAGTAGCGCATCCCACGATAATTCAAAATTACCAGACCTCAATTAAGCGCACGCGTATAATCTATTTATTTACCAAGCAAAAACACATTCAATCCATTCATTCTGGACTTTGTCGGCTGATAAAATTGCAAAGGGAACTATTTTTGTTCGGCTATATATTTTGGAGCATCGAGAATCTTTATCTTGAGGACAAAGTTTAACAATTGCACATTTACTTCTCATTTTTTCTTTGTAGCTGTTCAGACATGGCCCGCGAACACCCGCAGATACATATCCCAGCGATCCTCATATTAACGAGACATTCTTTCCCTATGGATGGGGACACATAACCAATGTAAGAGCGCATTTGTCTTTCCCTAGAGAATGAATATACGATTAATATAAATTAATCAATTTGTTTTTATATCTTTTAGAATGGAAAACGAGAGCTCTTCTCTATCGGATCATGGCTTAGGAAAAGGTACAATAACTATCTTGGCCGTTTGTATATGCCTGATGTGAGACTTACGTCAACTTGATGATACTGGTACTTCGCTTCTAACGCCAAACTCTTTTTCATAGTATGTACACGCTCAGACAACCGGCGTGAGTAGAACATATATGTCAATGGCCACTGTTCTGGCAAGCTTATGGCCTCCGCGAGGGACACCTATGGAATGGAATTCCAATTACAATTGGCAACCAATTCCAATTTTCTCGCAACCATTAGACGAAGACAATGTATGTCTCTTAAGAACACAATAAAACACAATTGATTGACAATACCTTTTTCTTTCTAGTTCCTTCTAGTTCGAACACCATGCCCTAGATATTATGAATCACTACAAGAAGTAATGGAACTGCCTGAAGTGCGAGCTGAAATCGATCCTTATGAAAGCCTATTTGTGGAGCTAACCAATATCACGGGGATGAACATCACCACTCCAGATGACATGCAGTCTTTGTATAGTACATTAAATGCTGAAGTAAGACTAAGGAAGCTATAAAAAGATGATCAATATCCTCCGGCTTGTATATAATTACAGAAACAGTATGGTCTGATCCTACCTCCTTGGACACGTAATTACTTCCCAGAAAAAATGTCTTTCCTGGTTGAGCAAAGTTACATCTACAACGTCTATACACGAGAGATGCAGTTAATTAAAGGAGGTTGGTATTTATCTTTCTTAGTGAATTTCCATTGACAGCAAAACGCTTTATTCAAATTTTAGGACCTTTTGTTAAAAAGTTGTTGGATTCAATGAAAGCCAAGCGTGATGATACCCTAAAGCCAAAGGATCGAAAACTATTCATATATACTGGACACGACGCGACTATAGTAAATGTTTTATCGGCTTTAAACGTCTGGGAAAGACAAATGCCTGGATTTTCGATCACAGTTCTTTTTGAACTTCACAGACACATCGAAACTGGAGAATATCATGTAGAGGTCGGTCTTGTGCTGGTTTCGATTTTAGGCAAGCTGTAATAATCAAACATTTTCATTTAGATATTCTTAAGGCCGTATCCTAAAGGCGACCCTAAGCCCCTTACCATTCCTGGCTGTGGTACAAAATGTCCTCTCGATAAGTTATTAGAATTGATGAATGATATAATCTCCGGCCCTAGCCTTGCTGAGCTGTGTATACCAAAGGATCCATCGTTTACGGAACCGCCCCCATCAGGACCATAGTTAATTATAATAAATATATTTAGAGAAATGTAATAATGTATTTTGTTCAAGAGTAAACTACTTTTTCATTTGCGTCACCATCATTATTATATCACGATTGAAAGAAAATCTTGCGTTGCCTTCTGGCTGGTGCATCTACCCTTCTGGTCGATTTCGTTTATGTATTATTATTTATTTTCTTTTATTTATTTATTTACTTATTTGTTTCTTTCTTTATTTATTGCATTTACTAGAGGGCTTAGTCCCCTGTGAGTTACACTCCATAACAATCTTCTAGTTTAATATCTTTCTTCAAAGATCTTATTTCTATTTTATTTGTGATAATCTTGACTCAAATTTTAAAACTTCTAAACTGAGCTCCAGTTACAATATAGCGTTTGCGATGATAATAAAAAACGTGTGCTTCGAACTGACGCTATGACAGTTAGAATCACTAAAAATTGAACCAATGCTCAACATACCAGGCCACTGTCGCGTGTACGAATTCGATTTCTAAACTCAAGTACACTCAACTGGTGTGGAATTGCTATGTTATTGCTTGGTATACGGCTGATGCATTTTCTTTTTCGATTTACTTTCGGTGTTCTTCACTACTTGCATGTATATTGTGTGTGTATCTGTTAGAAACGCGAACGGTCACCGAGTGACCAAATGTTCACACTAAGACAATTGTTGGAAAAGAAGTGGGAATACGGAGAGACGGCTCATCAACTGTTCGTGGACTTCCAAAAAGTCTACGAATCAGTCGCAAGGAAAAGGCTTTACCATATTGTAGTTGAGCTGGGAATCCCGAAAAAATATGCCGCCCTCATTCAAATCTGCATGAAAGAAAATAAAGCGATTTCTGGAATAGAAAACCACCTCTCAGAACCATTTGAAATCCACGACAGACTAAAACAGGTGGATGGACTCTCACCACGTCCTTTTAACCTTATGCTCGAGTACGTCATCAGAAAGGTACAACACGACAACATGGCCGGATCATCCTTAAACGGGGTCACACAAGTGCTCGCATATGCGGATGACATCGTCTCTTTGGGCGATAATCTAGAAACTGTAAGTAAAAACAGTGAAATCATCATGCAAGCCTCAGAAGAGGTGGACCTAAAAATAAATGAAGACAAAACAAAATATGTGATTACGCCGGGAGTAGGTGAATCCCAGGGGACGCATATAAAGGTCAGAGGCAAGATGTTTGAAAAAGTTAAAGAATTTATATATCTGGGAACAATAATGCGAACATACAGGGCAAAGTCAGTGATTGCTTTCAACGATCCCTGTTCAATCCAAGTTGACATGCAGTCTCCACGTGACACCCCTGGATAGCTAGTTTGACACCAGCCAAGTAGTGAACCAATGCATGCAGCCACATCCTGAGTAAGGTTGGCGCAAGTCTAATAACCTGGCTCGAAAAAGAAAAATATTATGGAAAATTTAACAAGCCTCGGATATGAACCGGATACACGACGACGTCCACGGAAACGAAAATGGCTAAAAGATTTGAGAATTTTCTCATGGCACGTCCGCTCACTATACAGAGCTCGAGCTGCACAGCAGCTAACCGATGACCTGTCCGAATATAAGGCTGACAGAACAGCATTACAAGAAATAAGATGGACGTGGAGTGGTGTTATTCAAAGAAACAAATATGACATTTATTACAGCTGTCATGCAAAACACCATGTGCTCGGGGTAGGCTTTCTAGTCAGCCAAAAACTGAAGCCTGCCATTATCGACTTTAATGCAATAAACGAAAGGCTATACACTCTTCACGTGCGAGGCAAGTCTAAGAACATAAGCGGCATAAACGTCCACGAACCTACACAGGAGTCCCCTGACGACGAAGAGGAGTAGTTCTACGAGAACGGCGAATGGGCCTTCAATGCCTGCTCAGGATGCGATGTGAAAATCGCTCTTGGTGATTTGAATGCGCAAATAGGCCAGGAGCCCGTTTTCGGCCACTACGCAGGTTCCTATGGTTTGCATGAGAACGCTAGTGACAGTGGACTGCGGCTCGTCGAACTGGGGGCATCAAAAAACGTTGTCGTTGCGAGTGCCGGTTTTCCACGTAAGGATACGCATAAATCCACATAGGTTTCACCTGATGGAACCACTCGCAAATTGACCACGTGTTGATGGAAGGCCGCCGATCCTCGAGCTCGGTGACAGTGCGAGCGTACCGAGGTGCCAACTTCGATTCGGATCCCTATCTTGTTAGGACAGTCTTCCGAGCGCGGATTGCCTTACGGAGACGTATTGCATCCACCGATCAGCTTCAGATCAACACCGGGCAATGCAGCAGTCTCATAGAACGCGGGTACTTATTATTTTTATTATTATTATTATTATTATTATTTATTGGCCTGTAGGAACCCGGAAGTTCATGACCTCATCGACTCGGCTTCGCCATCGTTCCCTGTCCTGGGCACTCTCCTTCCACGCTTGACCAATCGATACGATCTCCTCAAGGTCAAACCTAACATTGTCCTCCCATCTCCGTCGCGGCCTTCCTACCGGTCTCTTTCCCGTTGGTCTACCGTCAAGAATTCTATGCACTTTATTCTCGAATACGCGGAATTTGTTTTCTTCCCGTTTTGTGAGAGCCCATGTTTCGCATCCATATAGAACAATCGGCATGATTATGGTTCTACAGACACGGAGCTTTATGTTACGTGATAGCAGTCTAGATTTCAGCAGCTTACTGACTGCGTGCCAACTAGCGTTGCCGGAATGCAGTCTCTTGTTAATTTCCTTCGACATTTCGTTACTGACCGTCAGTATCGTTCCCATATATTTAAATTCTTTAACTTTTTCAAATATCTTACCTCTGACGTTTATATGTGTTCTATCAGGTCCACCCGCTCTCGCCGTAATCATGTATTTTGTTTGTATCATAGAACGCGGGTACGCGAGGAGAAATACAAAGAGCTCCGAAGATCTGAAAAAAGACTTCACAGACAAAAGAAAAGTGCCTGAGAAAAATATCTCGTCTGTGAAATAGAGAAAAGTAGAGAGCGAGGCCAGCATCGGGCGCGGAAGTTCTACCAACTAATCCGCAGTATGACGCGGTACACACCACGCTGCACTTACTGCAAGGATAAAGAGGGTAATCTGATCACCGATCCCGAAAGCATTCTGAAGCGATGGGAAGTGCACTTCAATGAATTGCTAAATGGTCAGCTTACAGAAGAATTGGAGGCTCCACCAATGCAAGATCAATACCAAATGCTGCTTCCACCAAGCATTGAGGAAACATTAAAAGCCATAAGACAGTTCAAATCAAATAAAGTCCCCGGAGCTTATGGCATACCAGCTGAGCTGATCAAATAAGGAGATGCTGCTTTACATCACGCAGTGCATGAGATCGTGTCGCACGTGTGGGAGCAGGAGGAGATGCCGAAAGATGTGCGGCGTGGAATAATTTGCCTCATACATAAGAAGGGAGATATCACAGTGTGCAGCAACTATAGGGGTATAACATTGCTGAGTACCGCCTATAAGATACTCTCCACCATCCTACAAGATCAGATAGCCCCATACGCTAAAGTCGTCATTGGTCAACATCACTATGGCTTCATCCCAGGCAAATCAGCGATTGATCACATATTCACCCTTAGGCAGGCGACGGAAATATGTCGGGAGTTTAAGATTCCATTATATCATCTATTTATAGAATTTAAAGCCGTCTACGACAGCATAGCCAGGGTAGGACTGTATAATGCCATGAGCGAGTTCGGAATTCCAAACAAATGAATACAAATTTGTAGATTGACCATGGCTTACGCAACTGGTCAAGTAAAAATAGCGGTATTGCTATCCCAACCAATAAACATATTTAAAGGACTTCGACAAGGGGACGGTCCGACCTGCCTCCTCTTCAACCTGGCGTTGGAGAAAGCAATCCGTGACTCTGACGCTACAACTAGAGGTATTATTGTCACCAAGTCCTGCCAGATTCTTTCCTACGCAGATGACATCGACATCATCGGTAGAACCGAATCGGCTGTACAGGACTCCTTCACCCAGATCGAGCAGGCGGCAGAAAAACTGGGACTACACATTAATGAGGGGAAAACTAAGTACATGGTGGCAACTTCTACGAAGAGAAGACCTAACGATGGTTAAACTATGAGGGTAGTGCAATCCTTTAACTACCTTGGGTTAATAGTATCAGCCGATAACAATATGGAAGAACAAATACGCGAACGGCTGATTAAATCCCACAAAGCCTACTGTGGCATCTCAAGGCTCTTTAAATCCCGAAATGTATCCAGAACATCCAAGCTACCACTGTACAAGACGATGGTCTTACCAGTATTCGCATATGGGTCCCATACCTGGGTACTCAATAAAAGGCACTCTGAACTCTGATCCACGTTCGAGAGGAAGATCTTAAAGGGAACGAGAATTGTTTGCCCCGTATGTGAGGGCACGATTCCGAAAGGAGCCTGCCCGGAAGGGTCATTCTGGCAGGATGTATGGAAGGAGGTGGCGCGGCAGACCTTGTCTGCAATGGGGGGGTGGCGGGGACCAGGACGCCCAGAGCCTGGGAGTGCGAAACTGGATGACATCGGCTCGAAATTGGGAGCGGTGGAGAGATTTGTTAAATAAGGCCAAGACCACATCCCGGTTGTAGTGCCGATGATGTTGATGATGATGATGATGATGATGATGATGATAATAGTGATGATGAAGATGATGATGAGGAAATTGTTGTAGTAAAAAACTCAAGCGAATATCAATCAAATAACGGCCGCAGTGTTTGCGATCGCCTGATGGTATTTTAATTGTCCTTTTCGTCTTGGGTATACCGAAATAACCAGGTTTTGTTTTTCTTTTTTTTCAATATATATATATATATATATATGTATATATATATATATATATACATATATACATATATATATATATATATATATATATATTTTTTTTTTTTTTTTTTTTTTTTTTTTTTGGGAAAGGAGAAACTATAACGTCGACACAGCGCCTCGAGATGACACCAAATGAGTGTTGCAGTTCTTTTTGAACAGTTATTCCACAGCTTCCCCGCTCTATTACGGAACGAGTCGCGAACTAGGTCGATCGGTCGGATTGTCTTGTGGAGCGTATATAAACCGAATTGCGCAGAACAACACCACGAATCTCCGAAGAACAGCACCCGTCATAATATCTGTAGAAAAGAGAGAGGTCGGCTACGCGCCTTCGATGTGATAGCGACTGTAGTTCCGATGGCAGCATCGTGTCCTCGATCAGGCGGATCGCTCGTCTCTGTATGCTCTCGAGTAGCACGAGGCTATGTTTAGGGGTCAAGCTCCAAACATGAGAGCAATATTCGAGCGCGGGTCTAATTTGGGATTTGTACAGAAGAAGAAGTTAGACCGGATTAAATATTTCTTGGCTCTGAAAAGACAGCTCAGTTTTCCTAAGGCTGACCTGGTGACACCGACACGTGTTTATGTCACGATACATTCCCACAGACCGCGACGCCAAGCAATTTCAAGCTTTCCCCAGCTTCGAGGGCCTGAGCATTCATCATCAACTGTGGAACCGATAATCCACTTTTCTTTGTGAATATTGTATACTGTGCCTTCGTTGCATTGAAGTCGATCAGATTGGCCTCACCCCACTGCAGGAGGTTATCTAGATCCCGATTCAGGGAGTCGATCCGGCTACATCTCATCTAGTGCGACGTTGAGGTACTAATCGGCCGAACACTCGAAACAAGGGTACTATCATCCGCGAAACTGAACACTCTGTAACCGTCGAGCTCAAGAAATCATTTACGCGAAGCAAAACCAAGATTGGAGACAAAAGAGGACCTTGAGGCATCCCCGAATTAACAGAGTATAGATCCGAACACTCGTTGCCCACTACAACCCAGATCCATCGATCCTCGAGGAAGCTGGTAGTGTCTCTAACAGATACACACACAATACACAAGCAAATAGTGAAGAACACCGAACGAAAATCGAATAAGAAAATACATCAAAGCCGTAAACCATAGCGATAACATAACAATTCACATCAGTGGAATATAGTTGAGTTTAGAAATAGAATTCTAAACACGACCAGTAGCCTAATGGGTTTCGCTTTGGTTTAATTTTTGGTGATTCTAACTGTCATAGCGTCAGTTCAAATCATACGTTCTTCACACTATCAATCCCAAACGCTATAAGCTCTTCGTCCACTTGCAAAGCTGCTGGGAAAGTCCATATGAACGAAGTTTACTCAGCAATGCCCCGTACCAGTCGCGGTCAAAAGCCTTGGAAATATCCAATGCGACTGCCCTTGACTCACCATGTCCCTCAATTGCAGATGTCCATATATCGGTTATAAGTGTCAAAAGGTCTTCCGTGGACCGGCTGCAACGGAAGCCGGCTTGACGATCATTCAGAAGGCCGTTGCACCCCAAATACTTAACTAACTCGGCATTGATGACCTTTTCCAAGACGCAGCCTCCACCCTCAAAACGGAATCTCGAATGTAAGTCGTATACTGAGCAACGATGATATGTCGAATCAGTTGACAAATCGACCTGTGTCTCAGTTAAGGCAAGGATATCGGGTTTCGCTGTTTTCAAATATTAGTGGAAGGCGTTTACATTCGTATGGGTGAAATCGATGCCCCTGGTGTTACAAAATGCCATTATCAGTGGAACGTCGACAGAGGATAGAAAACGAGCCCGATTTGTGAACATGTTTGAGTTTTTTCCATGTTTACAAATTCACTGAGAGCGTTCACTTTTGATAGCTGTCAAACAAGTAATAAACAACACAGCATCTTCAAACTTGAAATTTAATATATTAAAGGTTGGTACTATCTACCGCACTTTATATTTCATCTATGTGTCAGGTCGATTAATTCTGGGCCTACCCTCGGATATATGTACCTGAGACATAGAGAGATTCACGTCTTTTACTGACTTAGGAATGTACGAAAGAAAGAGGGGGAATGTATGCAAAAAAAGGGGGATTTACTCCGTTCGTGAACGTGTATTTTTTTTCCTGATATAAATTCCTATACAAGAAAGAGAATGGCTATTTTTTCAACTGCAATGACAGCTATTCCTGACTTAGGTGTGCATATCAGAAAAAAATGGATCTAGTCCTCTCGGGAGCAGTGCTAGAAAAACGATTCGCTTGCTAAAGAATGCTTCGGAGTCCTGGGCTGTTTGTGTGTCAGAAAAGTGGTTTTTGAATGACAGACAGGAGTGTTTGTCCTTCAAGGCCGGAAAGTATAATCTTCGTGTAATAATATGTTTGTGTATCGTTAAATTCCCCAAAATATTTAAACTGTAGTCAAATAAAGAAGGAAATAATACTTTTTGGAACACACGCCTTTCTCTTATTCCTAAATTCTGGTAAACTTGTTTTGTTTCCCAATGGGGCCTGACTAAGAACCAGCTTTTTGTAGACCATCCCACAAATAAAAGCTAGGCTTCCCGCTAATGTTTGTGACACTAAAATACTTCAAATGTTTTCACGCGTTAACAACCACCGCGGGAATACACTAAAAGATTATTCACGTAAATTTGCAGTTACACTCATTTGATATACAAATGATGGCTGTCATTTGGCGGCAGCCATACTGTTATAACACTGACAGTGTAATTCATACAGATGTCGATATCGAAACGGCATTACATGCCAATACCCATTTCATGTACCAATATCTTCTGACGCAAGCCAGAAACGATATTTTTCCACATATTTTTCGGCTTTATTTTCCCTCGCTCTCGCTCACTGTCGCTTGCTGGGCCCCTGTCATTTTATTTGGCAAAGATGTCTCACCATTGATGATGGCGACATACGGGAATGTACTCGGGGTTTATTTACTACATCGTACTCCCATTTGGGAAGTAGGGACATTGAAGGGGGCTGATAAAAAACCCTCGCCATAAATGAGAAGAGGAAATCAACTCCCTAGAGCTCGTACTTTATAGCAAACCGCATTGCGAAATCTGTCACAGAATAGGCGGCAGAACACATTGTGGAGGAAGCGATTTAAAGACAAATGCTTTGGCCTCTAGAATGGGATTTTTACAAAATAATTCACAAGAGAATACACTGAGATGTTTCTGGGGGAAATGTAGAGGCATTTAGGGGGCAATATCGTCCTTTAGGACGACATTGTCGACGGACGTTGGAAAATATGATCTCGCTTAATACTTGCGTTTGCTTTATTTAAGCGAGTACAATATTTTATCTCTGGATTCAACCGAAACTTGACTCGTCGCCCAGTTAAATCCTTCACATGTATATATATATGTGCCTTTGGTATTTGTGTGGAGACAACTTAAGTGCGTGGTTTAACCTTTGGAACGTGCAGTGCTTAGAATATTGTCGTCGACAATTTAAAATATTCTCTTAATGCCAGTTGAAAATCCTTACAAGATTTCTGTAGTCAATTACTCAATTGCCCGCGTCCACTGCACTTGGCAATACTACCGGATTGAGGATCCGAAAAATAGACACTGGTCATGTAGATGATGACATTGATGCCTTTGTCGTCCTCTTTGTAACGTTGGTCGTACTATTCGCTGTCGCCTTCGTTGTGCTCATCGTTATTGTAGCGGCAGATGGTTCAGCCCTCTCCATCGTCGTCGCCTTTACTGTTGGTGTCACCGCTTTTACCAACCCTTAGTCAAGTAAATATATTATCCTCAAAGAGTAGAATCACATGAGGAGTGAAAAATTTATAGCTTCCTTTCCATGCCTTCTCTTCCGGTTAGTCTTTGCGTCTTCTATTCTTGGTTTTTTTTTAAAAATCTTTTTTGTTATTTTTATTCCCAATGTTGTGTGTAGGGAGACATTGCTTAAGCAGATGAGAGCTTGTATTTTGGCTAAGTTGGCTTTTTAGAGGACATTCTCGTGGGATTATATTACTTTCTCTTTTAGATATAAAGATGTAGAAGCTAAATCTTCGAGATACATCTGAGTTATAGTGTACGGATGATTAAGCATTGATTTTTATGATTCACTTAAACTTGAGCTTAATTTGGTTTGCTTTCTTTGTAAAGTCTGTTGAGATAGGGGCAAACGGATTATATTGATATATGGCCTGTAAGGACTTTTGGTGTTATTTGATTGAGTATTTGGACAACGTGGCATTACAAGGGGATTATTGTATTTATATTCATGGAAACTATAATTGTGTCTTCTCGATCTTTGAATACCAAAATGGCATTTTTCAAGAACTTTTGACGGTCGTACTTTAAATAATGTACACACGTTAAAGGGACTGTCAAAAAATATAGATATGATATAAAAGTATCAAAGTGATGATAGTGAAAGCACTGCGAACCATACTTTGAAAATAATTACCAGCAAGGGCCATCGCAACAGAAACACAACGCGTGTTCAACCCCCGTTAAGTAAAACCGAAGGTGAATTCGATGTAGACCTTTTCAAATACAAATTGTAATAAGTTTTAGGTCTGTATGACAAGATTAAGGAATTAGCCTTAGTTCGCCTTTTGTCGCTCTATCGTCATACATGACTACGCTATTATATTTAAAATAAATAATGACATAAGCCAGCCAACCTTGTGAGTAGGGCGTTAGGTTACACTCACAGCTAGAGCGGCCTGTCCTAAGAGGCGACTAAAGGCCGACTGGTAGGTGGGATCCCCACGCCCTGTCGGTCGGTGATATACCACCTCATCAAGCTATAGGCTCCGTAAAATGGTCGGGAAGAATCGTTAGCTATCTTTCGGGGCTTGGCTGACGGACCGGTTCGAGAAAAGATGGCTTTAGGTGGTAAGTCGGTCCCAAGGTGAGATACCACCCCATCGGGCTGTAACTTCCGCGATATCGAGAAGAATTTTCGACTATGTTACGGATGTATGGCTGATGGCACGGACTGAAATGGAGGTAAGTCAAGGTGGTATGGTTGATACCCAACCCCACTCCCTTTCTCAGAAAAAATCCACCCTTTTTTTCTTCAAAATAACAAAGTAATACTATCAAACCCTACAAGTAGGCAAAAAAAAAAGAAGAGTAGTGGCCGAAAGAAGAAAAAAATAAAAATACATAAATTAATGAAGTTAGTTTCCAAAAACTGATCAGACAATTAAGTCATCATCATCATCGGCACTACAACCGGGATCCGGTCTTGGCCATATTTAGCATGTCTCTGCACCGGTATCCGGTCCATATCCGAGACTTGTTAAATTCTCCATAATAAATCGTCTTTCCGGGCAAGGTTATTAGCCTTGCGCCAGAGAATTCAGTACCGTAGGAAAAATAACATACCCGTCGGAGAGCCTCTGGCGTAAGATGTAGTATTCCAGAATACTACTCTCCTTATAACTATTAAGTTTAATACTGAGTCTCATTATTTATCTAACACATCCTTAAAAGTTGCTCCTTACATATCTAACATTCTCATTTAATACATATCATAAATAAACATACACAATATTCTATATCAAGTCAGTTACAGTACATTTCATAACATGCACCTTTTTTCATTTGAAACATGGCTCTTTGATTTTCGTTCAAAGTTTATTCAAAATTTAAAAGTCACAGAGAGTAAATAATACTTTGAGAAAATGGTTTTTGTTCAAATTATAATTTACAGTGAATTAGAACTCAATGTTCTATAAGAAGAGAGAAAAATGAATTGTAAAATCACTTTGAGTTTTGAGTTAAGTGTGATAGTTTAAAGTTGAGAGTTAAGTTTTGAGAAATACACAGTTTGAGTTTAGTTGAGATTAGAGATTGAGAAAAGAGAAGATTAAGATAAAATTAAGATAAGATAAGCAGATAAGAATATCGAGAATATAGAGACGAGAATAAACAGAAATATATTTTTAATAATAAATTATAATAGTGAATAAACATTTCTCATCGTGACTAAACTACTTAAATAAAGAGATTTTAAATTAGAATAATCCATATTCTAAAATATAATATCGCTAAAAATAAAAGTTCCACGCTCTTCCCTCGATAGAGGAAGCACGGCGTCCCGGATCATAACAAAGACGAATGACCTTGCCCGGAAAAAACAAATCATTATGGAAAATTTAACAAGCCTCAGGATTTCCTAAATAAGGCCAAGACCGGTTTCCGTTTGTAGTGCCGATGATGATGAACATACCGTTAACAAATTAATTTATAGATTTGCGTCTGTTCCGATACCCTTAAAGAACTACAAGATTCGCATGTCAACAAACTAAACCTGGGGGTTCAATTATCAACGTCCCCAGCAAGCAGAACAGCAGTTACAACCAACAACGCCCAACAGCATGAACGAAAATACCATCAGTACGTTTTGTTTTACATATATTTAATTTGTGTACAAAAATATTCAAACGATATAACCTTCTGAGATAAACAATTTCGGATGTAAACTAGTTTCTCCCTCGGATCTCCGGGCGGAACTATGCCAGGGAGAACATCATGCAAATATTTTGATAAATAACCGATAATTTCGTCATCGTGTAATCGGCTTCGTTCCCGAAACACTATCGACGTTCAACTTATACCAGCATCAGCGGCATTGGTAATTTCATCAATACGAATACAAACACCGTCCAGCAAACAGCAAAACCGGATATCATTGCCCTAACTGAAACACAGGCCGATTCGTCAACTGATTCGACATATCTTTGTTACCCGATCTGGCTTGCCAAAGGATAGAGGCGTCAGAGTCCAATAACTTCTACATCATGCGGCTGAAAGTTGTGCTGAAGAATTCTGTCAAATTTACCACTTCCCGAACGATGATCGACCAGCGACATTCTCCGAAAGTCTTTCATGTACCTTCGACTAGATATATATCATCCACCCGGGTTCTGAAATTGTCGTCCTTGGCGATTTTAAGGGGGTCTTCTGGTCTAGACGCACGAATTTAACGCAATTTTTGAAGTGCTGTAAAAAAAGCAATCAGTATTTTTACTATTCCGTTTTTTATAAGATGTTTATTAATATTTCAAGAATACAGTAAAAAAAAATTGAAAGTAAAAAATTCAAACTTCAAAAAGTTAGCAGCTGATGAAGTGGGGGATGTCAAAAGGTTGGCACGCGACCATACCCACGATTCAACCCTCCTAGCAATTTGAAAAAAAAAATTATTAATTTACAGAAATCGTTGGAACTAAAAAAAGTTGAAAAAAAAAATTTTTTTAACAAAATGGCGACTGCTTGAAAAAAAATTTTTAATTTTGTACCACTTTTTTTTAGTTTTTCGAATTTTTTAAAAATAGTTAACATTAAAATTTGGGGATGAGTATAGTTCATGCAATAGAAAAGCCTATAAAGAAGACATATACTATATTTACATATACTAAATTTGACAAGCCTCAGGACTTGCTAAATAAAGCCAAGACCGGTTCCCGGTTGTAGTGCAGATGATGATGATACTATATTTGAAGTAAACCGGTTAGTAGAACTTGAAAAATCGTGGGTATTGTTTTAAAAAAGATCCTCCACTTCATCAGCTGCTAACTTTTTGAATTTTGAATTTTTTACTGTATTCTTGAAATATTAATAAACATCCTATGAAATGAATAGTAAAAATATTGACTGCTTTTTTTTACAGCACTTCAAAAATTGCGTTCAATTCGTGCGTCTAGACCAGAATACCCCCTTAATGTACATAACTCCGCTGGTACATTCTAACAGGGCCGATGAGGCTGGCGGAGATGTTCGCTGCTAGTCGCAATTTGGCTCAACTCGTGGAGGAACCAAGCAAGTGCCGGATACCCGAGCCTCCCCATGTATGGTGGTATGGGGGTGCCAACTGGGACGAATTGTGAGATTTCTTCGCATCCTTTCCGTGGTCAGAGGTGTGCTTTGGAGACTCCGATGTTAAGGCATGCGCGAAGTCGTTCACGGAGATTATTCTTCTCGGGATGGAGATCTACATTCCACAATCCATCAAACGAAGTTAATTTGATAAGCCTTGGTTTGATAAAAAATGCGAGCAGATAACGGCGGCAAAAACTACAGCTTTTAAGCAATGGCGCTCCCACCCCACGGAAATCAATAGACGAGTTTTGTTTGAATCAGAAATGCGTGCAACCAGGCGATTGATACCGCGAGGTAGGCTTACGATGAGAATGCGCCCAACTGGTTCGCGTCCCTTCTGATCGATGTCCAAGGCTATCAGTAACAAATTCGCTTCCCCCTCTTTTCCTCCGTTACTGGCTGGCAGTGGGGACTAATTACAAAAC
The DNA here is from genome assembly GCA_963931805.1 of Microdon myrmicae. NCBI lineage: Eukaryota > Metazoa > Arthropoda > Insecta > Diptera > Syrphidae > Microdon > Microdon myrmicae. The sequence continues at coordinate 25,905,716 of OZ007498.1, forward strand.
AAAAAGATAAAGCCAATGTGTCAGCGAATTAAACCTTGTTGCCGGTCTTTTGGAGGCACCTGTGATCGCGTCGGTGCGGTCTTTAATGCGGCATGTGAGGTTCCGCCCATATACTATTCAACGCATTCTACGTGGACTGGACTGTATGAAGGCAACCGGCCCGGATGGAAATGATTCTTAAAAACTGCCGCCGGTTCGTAGCAAACTATTTCGTTTATCTTATGAGCGGAGGACATTTCCTACATGCTGGCACATCGCTCGAGTTCAGCCAATCCCAAAGAAAAGCCACAAATGTCTCCCACAAAATTACCGAGCGATAGAATTACTGTTGATGTTATCCAAAGTGATGGATATGGAAGGACAATGTAAGGTTTGACCTGAGGAGATCGAATCAGATGTTCAAGCGTGGAAGGAGAGTGCGCAGGAGAGGAAACGATGGCGCAGACGAGTCAGCAAGGTCATGAATTTCCGGCTTCTTATAGGCCAATAAATAATAAAAAATAAAAAAAACAATTATCCAAAGTGATGGAAAGGTCATCAATGCCGAGTTGATTAAATATTTCGAATGCAACGCGCTTCTGAATGATCGTCAATACAGATTTCGTGGGTGGCGGTCCACGGGTGACCTGTGGGGTTGTAATATTATGCCAACGTATGGCAAGTATTCACTTCACCCTCGACGTTTAAGTCTGGTTAGAAAATAGTTCACCCCGGAAAAAGACGATAAATGAAATGCACTGTCTTTACTAAAAGTTAATTTTATTTTTTTTTGTATTTTAATTCTATTATCGCGCTATAATTTCAATATACAATTGCTTTTATTATACTTAAAACGAGCAGCGGCGCGACCGTCTAATTTGATTATTCGATAGTAACTGATCTGAATTAGGGTGGAAATCGTGATTTCTGCCTTTTACACATTGATCCGCCAATGGTAATCATGCTTTCTTGTGTGTTCCCCAACCCACCACACTCACCGAGGTCGAAAAGTACTTGTGTATTCGTTCGACGTCGATGGGCGTAGCCAGAATGGAGAAATCAAAAGGGAAAGCACAATAACCCAGGGTTGATCTGGCTTAGTGTGTGTGCGTCAGTGCCGTGTATGCGACTGGTCTACTCACCTAGTGATGATCTCTTAGGTCATCGCACTATAGCAAGACAGAAATACGAGAGAGAGGAAAACCTAGCTAAGGTTCTTCACCAGCAAAAAGGGATCATTGATCCCAAGCGAATGGGTGATCTGGGAAAAGTCAATAGGACGCCGCATCGGCCGGGGATATAATACCATCGGGGAAACTCTGTAGAATGTTCGATAAATACCCAAGCCTATGGACAATGATGCAACCGCGTCGCTTGGTTTGACTTGGTTGTTGCTAACCAATACGAATGGAATTTCCGGTGGAAATCCCATGGTTGGCGCAATAGTGTTGCCGTATGGCGAAGATTGTGGCTAAACTCAATTATGCATTATCTGCATAGAATAATGAGTTTAGCTATGCGTCCCTTTGACACGTTTTACAGGTAAATAACTTATCAAGGAAATGGGTAGGTATTGTGGTTGGAATTGTGGGTTGTTTCTCCTATATGATAGAGAAACCACTACAGACCTTTTGACCCTTATAACCAATATATAGACATTTGCGATTGAAGGGCATGGTGAGTCAAGAGCGGTCGCATTGGCTATTTCCAAGGCGTTTGGCGGTGTTTGTTACGGGGCATTGCTGGATAAACTTCCTTCATACGGACTTTCCCAGCAGCTTTACGACTGGCCGAAGAGCTTTCTCGAGAATCGATCGATCCGGGTTGTTGTGGAAGGCGAGTCTTCCGATCTGTATCCTATTCATTCCGAGGTGGCTCAAGCTTTTATTTTCACCCCAACCTTCTTTTTACTTCACATACATTTCTTGGAGTCAACGTGTAACATAGTGTTCAGTTTTGCGAATGATAGTACTGTTATGCTAAGCCGCTCTTTGATGGAGGGAAAAAATAGCGTTCGGAATGTAAACTTTTTGAATTAAATCCACTGTTTCAGTTTAGAATATATATATTTGTGGGGGTAAATGTAGGTGTGCCCGTGCCCGTCCGGGTTGTCTGTTTCCCCCCGAACGCTTCACTGTCAGCCACCGAATACTGAAGCACACAATCAGCAGACAAGGCAAAATGATGGTGGGTTTTCGAAGTCGAGCGGTCCCAGCACAGAAATAAGCACACTAAATAATCCTTACAGATACACTCCGTTGTCATACTGCTTAATGCAACTGTGGCGGACGGAGTAGATGTGCCGGCATATGGCACTGGTTAACTACCGCCCCACTAAAGAGTTTGCTGGAAACCGTTGACTGACGTGATGAAATCCTGCGTAGACGGTATGGCGGTCGGTTCTCGGCACTGAGCGGAAACGACAAAAAAATAAACACTCGGGTATTGTTTGTAACTCGTCTTCATTTATTTTAGCTGGTTCTATTTTATTGTTCACATTCGTTGCTTATCGTTCGGATAATTCTAACAAAGTATCACAAAATGACTATGTACACTCCGTCTGTAAAATTATTGCGTTCGCAGACACCTTGCATCGAAAGGTTATTTTATGGTAGTTTATTATGTCTTTAATTCGCGTATGTCGTGTCGGAAATTGATAGCGGTAATGTTATGACACGCGAATAACTCACGGCACCCTGCTTTGGTAAGTAGAAGGAAAAAACACCACACAAGTCACCGTTCCGTTTGGGGATACGCTGCATCGAATTGATTGGTAAATCGGAGAGCTCTTGTTAAGACATCAACACCAAGCGTCGAACTAAAACGCAAAACAATTAGGACGCGGAGGGCACCGGCTGCCGAGACTGTAGTTAAGCCAGGAAAATGTGTTGTGCACGTGTGCAGCAGATTACGCTGGCCTACATGGGCGCCGATAAGTTTTCCGCTTCAATGATGCATGTAAGTTGTAAGGAATTCTTTCAGAGAATTTTGAAGATGCTTGAATGCATGAATGATGAGAATTCTTTACAGGAAATTTTAGGTAATGCATTAAATGCATTTTAGCTCCTCAATAGTATACTGGTTAGTATACCCGCCTGTCACGCGGGAGACCGGGGTTCGATTCCCCGTCGGGGAGCCTCTGGCGCAAGACTAATGATCTTGCCCAAAAAAAAAACAAATCATTATGGAAAATTTAACAAGCCTCAGGACTTGCTAAATAAGGCCAAGACCGGTTCCAGGTTGTAGTGCCAATGATGATGATGATTAAATGCATTAAATGTCCTTGATGAAGGAAACGTTTGCAGATTTGCAAAGAAAGTTGGAGTTGGAATTGTGGGTGGTTCTTGCGTAAGGTTAGAGAACCCCCACATATTTATTTGCTTTAGCGAATGATCATTGATTTGCTGATTGTGATTGAATGGTGATTTAAATGATCTCTGGTTGATCTCTTTCTATACTCGAACTGTGAAACACATGAAAGCTTTTTTGGCCAATCAAATTCGAGCAGCTGACACGGTTGCTCAATATTGATTTTGTTGATGGCATTCAATCAGCTGCCATGGGCTTTGGATTTAGATTCATGGTTGGTTATTTTGAGCAGTTGCTATGGTAGTTCGATATGATTTTGGAACCGTTTAGGTTGATGGTTTAATAGAAGTAAGGATGAAGGGTAAGGTGGGGGGGGGGGGGGGGGGGGGTAGTAATGGTAGGGCTTTCCGGAGCACTATAGTACGCTTGTTTCTTTTTTTCGAATGATGGCCGATTAATGCATTAAGGTCGCACCAGTAGCCTGAATCGTGGGGAAATGCTAATCTCATCGACTTCAAACCAACGAACACAGTGTACAACATTCACAAGGAAAAATGGATCATCTTCGTTCCGCAAATAATTATGAATGGCCAGGCCCTTGAATCTAGTGAAAGCATACATTTTCTCGGCGTCACGGTAGGCGAGAACGTATCGTGGCCTAACCACGTATCGAACAAAACCAGGTCCGCCTCTGGAAAAATGAGTTATCTTTTTAGAGCCAAGATATATTTTACTCCCAACTTCTTCTCCTGTATAAGTCCCAAATTAGACCAGCGCTCGAATATTGCGCGAGTTAAGTCCCCATTTATTCATATCTTTGTGGGACTATAGAATATATAGAATTATATAAAAATATGAATCACCCAAGCGGTGATCATTTATTGACACCCAAAACATGAATCGTCTAATTCCATACAACTTAACGAAAGTACAACACCATCCAAACTACTAGATGTCGCCTCGGATAGTCTTAACGAATCGACAGTCAGATAATGGTGGTAGAGCGATTCTACTTCCTTTTTCGTCTGGGGTACTGATGGTTTTTTAAGTAACTCACTCTTCTTGGAGACTTCGATCGGCATAGTCGCAACATAAGAATTTAAAATAAGTAGTCCTAAGAATAAAAAATAATAAAGATATATTTTTAATTGAATATAAAATTGTTATCGGAATACTTAATTCGCGCATGTGCAGAGCTCATTTCCTAAGCGCACCCCTCGACATACTCAAGAGTATACAGAAGCATGCAATACATGCAAGAGTATTGATAACACAGCACTGACATTGGGACTACAGCCGTTATCACACCGAATACGGAGACCGTTCCTCGCAGATTCGTGGTACTGTTCCGCGGAATTCGGTTGATTTGCACTTCACAAGACAATCGACGGTTTGCACCAATTTGCGGTTTGTTGCAATATAAATTTGCACAAAATTAAAATATATAATTGAGAAGCGGGTACTCTCGGTCCCTAACGGGGTTGTCCTGGTTCGGTGGTATGAGTGATTCTGGATTACTTAATAAAATATTCTATATATACGAGATAATAAGAGAACTATTCCAACATTTTTAACTTAGTGTAATAGACTTCATGTTATAGTTTTCTTTGTACACTTTTAACTTGGTAATTTAGTCTAAGAGTTAATTTCATGTATATATATATATACATATATATATATATATATATATATATATATATATATATATATATATATATATCGATACATTTCATACTTCAGTTTTTTGTATACACTTTTAACTTGGTATTGTAGTCTAAGGGTTAATTTCATGTATAGATGTTTATACACTTAATGTTTTAGTTTTGTTCTCCATACGCTTTTAACTTATTATTGTAGTCTAAGAGTTAATTTCATGTATATATATTGATATATTTCATGTTTCAGTTTTTTGTATACACTTTTAATTTGATATTGTAGTTTTAGAGTAAATTTCATGTATAGATATTGATATACTTAATGTTTTAGTTTTCTTCAATATACACCTTTTAATTGCTATGTCACGTTCGCCCGACTCGACTTTTTACTTTTTTACCCCGGTTTTTTAAACTGACCATCGACCACCAAAAACTGTCACTCGATATTTAAATTTTTCACTCTATAAACTGACCCATGTCCGCTCTCCTTTTAATTTCGAAAAAGCACTGACCGTCGCGGCCAAAATCTCACCACCAACTCTTTTTCTTTTTCGATCGTTCAATCGGGGGAAAACCTTTTTCCATGTTAAACAAAGGCAACGTGTTATTTTCCTTTTGCGCTTATCTCACATAAAATCCTTTGTATTAGGATCTCTTTTGTGAGCCAGCGCAATCCCTGTTTGATCCTTAGGCAATTTACCTTGGTTCGGTAATTGTCTACAAAACTCCTAAACATTACCAGCAGTATCCAGACTTGGTAATTATATTTTACTGGACAACGGTGCCAAAGATATGTTTGTATATCTTGTTCCGTGTTTAGGAGATGTTTCCTTGAAAAGGATTAAAGGAAACGGTGCCGTCATAGTGTACATCTGTACTCTAGGGTTTTATTCCTTAGAGAGGCCGCTAATGACATTATTCAATCATTATTCCATTATGTGATCCCAGATTGAATGGAGCTTGGTCCGCCATGAATGTTTAGATGGGGGTTTTGTACGTAATAGGTTCATCTCCCGAAGGTGCGAACATCTCTGCATAAGAACTCGTTCCGTTACAGAACGGGAAAGCTCCCCGCGTGAGTGTTTCCGGAGAGTTACAACCTGCAATTGTTCAACTTATTTATTATTACATCTCAGTGCTAAAGGTATGTCTCTTCTGAGCCAAGCATAAGCTCCATTGTAAATAAAATAAAAAAAAAAACATCGAGATTAGGTGATGACCCAAAAAAGGTGCATTTGGCCAACTTTACTGGATTAAAGGTACAGACGAGCTTACAATCTGCAGGCCAGTGTGCATTGACACCTCTTTTCGTAAGTTTTTCTCTCTTGTTCTCCAAACACAGTGTTATGATTAGCATGTAACGGTACGCTTGGTATGTACGTATTGCAAAAAAAAAGTGGTAACTTTACAGACTTCTGTGATTTTACAGCGATTAACAGTCGGTTTCTAGTCGCTTTTTAACTTTAGCTCAACTGTCGGTATTTTTAACACCCTAGAGAATATAGCATGATAATATCGACAAATTACTAAAAAATATATGCCTGGGCTCTATGTTTTTATTGCGCTAGTGATGCTGTCTAGTGAATTGATCAAATTAACAGCAATCGGGGGGAGTCCACGTTAATCCCACCCACGATGAGGCTTGAGCCTTTTTTATTTTATACTAACGCGCACAAAAAAGGGAATTTGGGATCTTAAAAACATGACATCTACAAGCTTGTAAATAGATAGGAGAAGGTTGTCGAAGCGAATGGTGGATATTCTCCACAACAAACCATGTCTAAACGCATTGTTTTTCGTAGTTTTCTTTTCTCCAGTGAACTCGCATGCAATAATTTTACATACAATTAAAATACAAAATTTTACAATAATAGGTACTCACAGTTGTGTGGCGGTTTCATTGCGGCCGTCGTTGCTCCCTTCATCCAATGTTGGGATCCTTTTGGGTTTTAAACAATTGTCCAAATGTTACACACAAAACCCTCCACCCTTGAATACCTACCTCTTTGGAGCTAAGCTCCACCATTAATCGCGCATACATTAAATATCGCGATATCAATTCAATGCCAAACAAATTGACCGTGTAGCTCATACAACGCGCAAAATCCCCTAGATCCGAATCTGTGGAGCAGATGACCAACTTTCAACTAAAGTTGTTGAAAATCATAAAATGCACGTCCGCAATTTTATGATCCTTTAAAGGTTTGTTTACCCAAACCATTTCCCACAGGGGACATCTTTTTCCATTCTCCTAAAACAAACAACTTTCGCCATAAAACGAACCACACATTCGTTTTACCGCCCATTAACATAGAGGATCATAGGTAAATGTGCATTGGCACGATCCTCTGCTGAGTTTTGCTTTGTGTTTCGTCTTCTGATCCTAAGAAAGCGGCAGGCAAAAGGGCCACGCAGAAAAAAGGACATATCCCTCGATCTGCAGGATGGAAGAAAAAAGTTTTCGTTCGGAGAGATTAAGAAAAAAAGAATGGAGTTAATATTCAGTTGTTGACTACGACGGTCGTCCGCGAGTGGAGCTGGTTACGAAACTATTGACCGATACGGTCAGAAGTGCGGTTGAATTCGGGTACGCCGAGGTATCGGTTGAGATGGTAATTTCAAAAAGAGTTAACTGGACGTTGTGGCGGTTCTGCTAACGCCACTGCCCCCTTCTCAACTTACCCCCAAAGCTTCCTGCCCTAAAGCTTTAGTAACCTTACCATTTGTCGCTTATGCAAGCACATTAACTCCCCCAAGCATTCTCCCACCGATTGCATCATCTTTCGATTATGCAAATCGCATCCAATACCGCAAGCATTTCCCTCACCAAGGACATTCACGTATTCAATGCGCAATATCATTTTTCCTGGAAAAATTCGGTTTTTTTTTTTTTTTTATTTATTTATTTTATTTTTTTTATTAGACTTCTCTCGGGAGAGGCGAACCTATAGCGTCGAGTGGGCGCCCCGAGATGCCATCAAATAACTGTTGCAGTTCTTTTTGAACAGTTGCAGGTTGTAACGCTCCGGAAACACTCGCGTGGGAAGGGAGTTCCACAGCTTCTCCGCTCTGTAACGGAACGAGTTCTGATACAGGGATGTTCGCGCCGTCGGGAGATGAACCACAAACGGGTGCGATCCGTCGGATTGTCTTGTGGAGCGCATATAAACCGAATTGCGTGGAACAATGCCAAGAATCTCCGAAGAACAGCACCCGTGATAATATCTGTAAAACAGACAGAGGTCGGCCACGCGCCTTCGATGTGATAGCGACTGTAGTCCCGACGTCAGCGCCGAGTCCCCGATCAGGCGGGTCGCTCGTCTTTGTACGCTCTCAAGTAGGTCGAGGGTATGTTTAGGAGCCGAGCTCCAAACATGAGAGCAATATTCGAGCGCGGGTCTAATTTGAGATTTATATAGGAGAAGAAGTTACGCCAGTACCGCATACATCAATGCATCTCTGCATTGTTCTAAAAAGAAACATCTCGGTTGCCATACTAGATAACCGAAGTGGATTATAGAAACAATCAGCAGAACCCCTGTCTTCCTGCGTTTGCTGTATCACACGTGCACGACCGATTTTTATAGTGTATCCGTAACCAACCACCCCAAACGAATCCTAATCCCCAGGGCAATATTTAGACAGCTGCAAACACTTCTTCCAAAGATGCTCTTTCACGAATTTTCATTCCCATGGTTCGACCACCCATGAGCTCGCATCACGAGCAAACAAAGCGATCCGCGCGCAAGTGGACACGCCCTCGTTAGGATCAATGTACTGGAGATCCACTACTATTGGTCGAGCTAGCAAAAACATTTCATTGTCTTTCTCACCACAGCGCCCAACTCACCCCAACCGAAGAGAAAGTGTTCCTCTCGTGGTGAAAACGAGGAAAGAGGATCTCACTGGTGAGGTCCTGTGGTGGTGTGCGTGAAGTCGGTCGTTGAGATCAGATTGTTTACATAACGCTTGCAGGTCAAAAGCGAAACGAAACCTATACAAGGGATACAGACAAAGAAAGAACGACCTAATGCATCGTCCGGTAATGAGGATCAGCTGAGTAAATATCAGCCACTCATTAGATGCTAAAAGGGATTGAAATAATGGGGAGAGACTCATCTGTCACCAGTGTATGTATGAAGTTGCGTCACATTACGTTCGTTCGTTTACAAACTATAGTCGTTTGAGTGACGCTACTTTCGCATTCGCAAAAAAAAAAAAAAAGATGGAAAAACAGAAACATCTCATCTTGATCAAACATTGTTCTTTCATGGGAAAAACTTCTGAACAACCACTGCAATGGTTCCTGAAATTTGATCCCGCACCTGCTCCTTCGAGAACAGCAGTTTATCGGTGGTTTAGTGAATTTAAAATTGGGCGTACAAGCACCGAAGACACGTCTCGATTAACATAGTCAAAAGACTCAACGAATGAGGAAGTCGTAAAGTAAGTACGTCGAATCGTAAAGTGAAGTTGCGGAAGTTAGCTGAGGCCATGACCATCTCAAAAGAATGGGCGGGATACATTTTACATGATCTCTTGGAGATGAAATTTCCGTCGCCCCGATTGGTGCCGCATTTCGTTCTACGGAAAGAGCATCGAAATGTTAAAAAATCACGATACCAAATGTTTCGCCCTTGAAGACAACAATGTCGAGGAATAAATATATCTTTCCCCAAAAACTCTTCTTTTTATAAAAAATCCTGAGACTTTTGACCCCTTGTAGTATCAATCATGAGGTTGAAAACCATGTACTGAATCGGTAAAACATAAATTGTGTTCTATTTAAGAGTCATTATGAGAAGCATCTCCCTGGAATGTAAAAATATTCTTTAGTATTTATTATTAAAATGTGACAATTTGTTTATACAACTCTTTAAAAGATAGAAATAAGCAACTATATGCTTTAAAAAACAGAACAGCGTGAACGAAATGAGTAACTAGGTTGAAATATCATTACATAATGTAATAAGTTTGTGGGCAAATTGGAATAGTTTAGTATTCGAGGTTTGCTGATTTTTGAAAAGGTCAAAAATGGTGTTCTCGCATTAAAAGTCTCTGTTGAGATATTGGACGAATATGAAGAGGTGCAATAAATCTCCATTATTTTCCAGCTCGTCTAAAATAATCACCACAATGCAACAACAATAAAAAGTGGAATATAATGTTAGGCCTCTTCACCATATTTAATTCATTTAGCAAAAGGTTGTGTCAGGGAACATCAGATGCCGCTGTAATTCCACAAATATTCCACGCCTCAGTTTATGTCGTTTTTATTTGATAAATATACTCGTAAATGTGACCAACTATTTGTTTCTCGAAATGATTTAAACGTTTTTGTGCGGGTGACAATCAATATTCTGAGAATGAATGTCACTTTCGAAATGCGCTCAGTGTCAGATTGTGTTATTCAGGCGCTTTTTCAAATGAAAATGGATTTAAATTATTACTTGTGTCCTAATGTGGTACGTTCTTTGAGGACATCACGTACGGGAAGGCTGAACGATTCATGGAGAATACCAATGAGGGCTAAGGGTTCCTAATGGTTGAAGTATCTTGTCGATCCTTGTTCTACATACAAATGTAAATCCATAATAAATACTATCAACTCAACAATTGCTGGGAAAGATAATGTGTTTGTAAAAGCATACAACACTGATTGGGATGGCGATCATGTTTAGGCTCTAGTTTATCCCAGACAAATACACCGAATGTATGCATAGAATGCTAGCTAGGAATTACTCTTAAGTGAAGGGCAATGATTTGGTCTACAAAAATCAGATAAACACGCATAATTCCTACCTATAAGTGCATAGCCTAATAGCCATTCTAATCAAATCACCTCTCGTAATCTCCATAAGTGCAGCATTGGTACATTGCATCTACAGCATCAGTACTATGAACATGACAATGATATCACCATCAGGACTATGATGGGAATAAGCTACTACCATATGGAGAACCGCCTACAATGTAAGCTGAATAGAGTGAACCTTCAGAGATTACCGTGAACTTTGCTGAATTTAGTCACCGAAGCTTTTGTGTGATAAAAGGAGTGCATGCGCCGGAATTTAATCCCGGGATCTAGAACACTAAATACCCTGAATGTATGAAAAACAAGGTCGTGAATAGATGATAAATAAATTCCCCTAATGGCATCGAACAGCTGTTTCGATGGTAGGTACTGTCAAAACAGAGTACGGGTACAAATTTAAACACACGAGCACGATATGATATACTCTCACTTAGGATCTTGCTTTGAAGGACCCATTGATTTGATGAGTAATTAAATATTTCCCTTCACTTATGTGGATGTTAATAACTGGAGTTCGTAATTAAGAATAAACGTTGGAATGCCTATTTTATTGGCCTAACGTACTTCGGAATTAGAATGTCCCTTACACAATATGGTTTTATATTGTCTACAACAATATAAACAACAGCAATATAGTTTCGCATTTGCATCCTTTAGATGGAGGAATGTCGGATAAATGGTTAAGCTATTATGTTTTTCATAAGTGGCGAACAGTGGTATAGGGTTTGGCTTTAATCTTGTTATCGAGTTTTATTGAGCGCATCGTTGAACGTTTCAGTGGAAGCACTGGTTGTTAAGGGGCTCCTTAACTACTTATGAAGCTTTTCGAGAGGTTTCTCTAATTTGTGTTATGCTCTTTTACTGGGAACGTGTTTCACCTTTCACGGAGATAATTTGCCTGTACAACAATTGAAGAGTTTTATTTGAAAATTACCGACCTTTCATCTTCTCCTGAACTTCTGAAGAATTTATTTAACAACCTGGACGACGTTCAAAATGGGTTTCCTTAAGTGGTATACACGTTTTATGGGGAATTTTATCGAATAGTCGTTACTTTAATTTTTAATTCTTTTTTATAGCTGTTGAGAGGTTTTCAAATAATACCACAAGTAGTTTTTAGAAAAAAGTTACGGTATTACCTACTGATGCTTTACATAAGAATATAAGCCAGATGCTTATTGCATGCTCCTTTGGTTTTCGCATGTTAAATGGGGTTGTTATCTGTATTTGATCTAAGAATGCACCAAGGTAGATAGAGCTTCACCCGATGGTTTTATAAACTGAATTTCCACAGTATTCCAATAAAATTAATTTTATTATTATATTTTTAAAGTTTATATGTTTTGTAAGTTTGTTTCTTTTTTTGGGCTCGATTTAAAACCTCAGAATTTTTAAAATATAAAAAAAAATACATGTTACATATAACTTTGGAAATTGTTGGTTGGTTCTTAACGCACAGCTGAGAAATCCCTAAGTACTATTTACTATTTACTATTATTATTGTGGGCTGTAGACTGTTGGAGACAACGGATAACAAAGTGTTCAGTTTTGCGGATGATACTACGCTTGTTTCCTCCTTTTGGAGTGATCGGCCGATTAGTGCATCAACGTCGCACCAGGTGAGATGTAGACAGATTGACGCTCTGAATCAGGATCTGTATAAAGTCCTGCAGTGGGGGAAGGCCAATCTTGTCGACTTTAACGCAACGAAGACCCAGTATACAACATTCACAAAGAAAACTGGATCATCGGTTCCACAGCTGATTATGAGTGGCCGGGCTCTCGAGGCTGGGGAAAGTTTGAAATTGCTCGGCGTGACGGTCTGTGGGAATGTATCATGGCATAAACACGTATCGGGTATCGCCAGATCAGCCTCAGGAAAACTGAGTTATCGTTTTAGAGCCAAGAAATATTTTACCCCGGCCTGACTTCTTCTCCTATATAAATCTCAAATTAGATCCGCGCTCGAATATTGCTCTCATGTTTGGAGCTCGGCTCCTAAACATACCCTCGACCTACTTGAGAGCGTACAGAGACGAGCGATCCGCCTGATCGGGGACTCGGCGCTGACGTCGGGACTACAGTCGCTAACACATCGAAGGCGCGTAGCCGACGTCTGTCTGTTTTACAGATATTATCACGGGTGCTGTTCTGAGGAGATTCTTGGCATTGTTCCACGCAATTCGGTTTATATGCGCTCCACAAGACAATAAGACGGATCGCACCCGTTTGTGGTTCATCTCCCGACGGCGCGAACATCCCTGTATCAGAACTCGTTCCGTTACAGAGCGGGGAAGCTGTGGAACTGCCTTCCCACGCGAGTGTTCCCCGAGCATTACAACCTGCAACAGTTCAAAAAGAACTGCAACAGTTATTTGATGGCATCTCGGGGCCCCCACTTGACGCTATAGGTTCGCCTCTCCCGAGAGAAGTCTAATAAAAAAAAAAAAAAAAAAAAAAAGACTACTATTTACTACTACTGTAGTGCTCCAAAAAGCCCTACCATCTTTTTCCCCCATTCCTAATCCAAAATCTCAGCAATATTACCCTAAAACGCAAAATCCTATAAAAACCTGAAAAAACCCAAACATGATCCAAAATTCGCAATAAACGAATCAAACATTCGTTTATCGCATAACATTTGCCCCCATGGCATAATTAAATCCAAAATCAAAATTAAAATTAAAATTCACAATAAACGAATCCAATATTCGTTTATTGTTCTACATTTGCTCCACAGCATCATCCAAATCCAAAATTCAGAGATCGTTATCTCTATCCCAAAAATTCCATTGAGTTCAACAAACAAAAAACTCAAAAGCAGATACATTCACACATCTGCGCGATAGTTTCATAAGAATTCAAGAAATTGATTTCTTATCTTATGTAAATACAACATCTCGCTCGAAATATCCAAAAGATCGAGATTGTTGCACGAAAATGTGTATCTTTGGGATACAATTTTCGATTCCTTTTCCTTTATAAAGGAATAGTCAAGTGATATCCGGGCCGCAGTATAATATCGTCCATTCTCCCTGGAGGAAGTACCCCAGGAGAAAGGCCGCAGTTTAAATTCACAGTCCTTGGAGGAAGTACCCCAGGAAAATCCTGAATAATGTAATAAAATTATATTCGAAAAGGAAACTAGACGACTTTTAATTTCCACGGATATCTAAATATCACCTGGACCCCACAGAAGACCAAGTGATGACATCAGGACGAAGGCCGAATCAAAGGACGTTGCTCTTCCATTTGAATTCAGAGGAAGCACGGCAACGACCCCTTTTGTAGGACAAGTTTTCAGGAGCGGTCAAATTTTATGAGATCGCCTTGTCTTTTAAGGACCAGGAGACACGCTTCCTGAAAATGAAAACCCCTACAAGAAACACAACACTACTATTTAATATTCACTATTATTATTGCGGGCTGTAGGAACCCGGAAGTTAATGACCTTGTAGCGTTTCTAACAGATACACACACAATACACAAGCAAATAGTGAAGAACACCGAACGAAAATCGAATTAGAAAATGCATGCGTATACCATAGCGATAACATAACAAATCCATATCAGTCGAATGTACTTGAGTTTAGAAATCGAATTCGAACACACGGCGGTGGCCTGCTGGGTTGCGCTTTGGTTCAATTTTTGGTAATTCTAACTGTCATAGCATCAGTTCGAATCACACGTTCTTCACTATCATCCCAAACGCTATAACCTCACCGACTCGACTTCGCCACCGTCCCCGGTCCTGTGCACTTGTGGCGGTTCCCCTGAACGCCACCAACCATCTCTCCACTAACACGTAGAAACTCCCACCTAGGGCATACAGAAACTTGGAAAGCAAGTACTTACCTGTCCATGGTTGTACCATAAAGCTTTGAAACGCTGTAAAAAACATAATATTTGCTGTTGCTAAATCCATCAGCACACAACAGGCATATTCCTTATGGGCAATTTGGTTGCATCACCACGCAACCAATATGAACCGAACCAATCCATAGTACATGCCTTGGTTCGATTTCCATCATGTGACACGCATCCTCCATACGTAAGCGCAATTTGGTTGCACCATCTAGCAACCAACATTGCCCGAACAATATCCATGAGATATCCTTGCGCGCCAGCCGCACAGATGGAGGAAATGTTTTATCTTTCCCTTGCATACATGCCCACATCGATCGGTCACCCGACCGACAAATACATGAGGGCATCCGGCCGACCGCCCAAGCAAGTCGAGTTCTCAAAATGGAAATTTCCCATCGAGAATTCGACTACGTGGAGATGCCATCAACGTGTATACGGTCAGCAATAATACTTTACACAGTCGCTGGTCGTGCAAACATATCAATCCCTATGCAGGGATATTGGCACCAGCTGCAACCATGTCAGTTTATGTTCCCCTTAGGAAATTATTGTATCCACGGTTCGCTTACTCATGCACAGTATGAGAGGGCAAAGCAACCTCATCTATGTGTGTGCACATCCTTCCGATGATCATCCCTTATATGGTCATCATGGCAATGAATGAAAGTTTCGGTATTCTGTCGTTTCAATTATATCTTTAATCGCGTTATGGATTCCGTGGAGGCATGTCCGGCCTCTACGTTAAATACACGGAAGAAGGAGTCGAGTTGTAGTAGCCAAACAGTACGGTCGAGCAATCAGATTAAAGTCGTGCCATCAAATTGAAATATTGCTATCAAATTAAAATATTGCCAACAGTTTTAAAACAATAGTTTAAAGTTTAGTGCACCTATGTATATAGACGCCACGAAGTGTCCACACAGTTTGTACCAGTTTTTGTAACTTTACAAGGAACAAATATTCAAGTTAAAACAATAGTGTAAAGTTCAGTGCACATATGTATATAGACGACACGAAGTGTCCACACAGTTTGTACCAGTTTATTTAACTTTATAAGGAACAGATAATTAAGTTAAATAATAATGTATACGTTTTGTTTAAGTTGATTCTATTAAGACCAATAAAGAGCTTTTACTTAATTTGAACAGTGCCTTTCCCTGCCGTCTTGTTAATTGTTAACCGCGGGTGGTATAGCGCTGTTAATTGTTGGTGAACTCGATACGAAAGACAGTAAATCCACTAAAAATATACCACACACTCTCCTTCCCCCCTTGACCAGCCGATTCGATCTCCTCAAGGTCAAACCTAACATTGTCCTCCCATCGGAGTCGATTTAAAACCCCCTATGAGACAGCACGTGCGCTTCTGCCTCGTGAACCGAACCATCGGATCAATTTGTGGAATCGTTTTGGGAATATTAAATACAAATAAGATACCCAATTGCACTATCGGTCCGGGCGAGAAGTCTTACCGTGGGATCCTAAACAAACAAACGGATCCGAGTGCAGTGGATAGTTTTCTCGCCGATCCTATGCAAATCGTGTGAAAAGTTCGAGAATATACACACGAGTGATGTGCAGGGCGGGAAAACCCCCTATCCTTTCCATCCCTTGTGTTTGCTTTCCTTTTTTTCGCACCTCTGTTTGCGTCCTTCTGGCATCGATACTCTCGATTGATTTATAATCTTTGAAGAGTTTTTTGTGTTTTTTTGTTGTTTTCTATCCACATTACTTAAGACTAAATGTTAACTTCCATTTTACAAATATCATTCTTAGATTAACTTACTGGATCTTCGCAAGCACTCTAAATTATACATTATTATTTTTCTTAGGCCTTCGGTCGCACAATAACTGTTTTTATAACATGTCATTTAAAGTTTATTCTATTTTTTCTATATCATGTATTATTTATATATATATATATATATATTTTTTTTTTTTAATTGCAAATATAGGGGATTGACAAGCAAAATAAAAAAAAAACGAAACAAAACGGACAAACATAAACAAGGAATACAAATAAAAATAAAAAAAAATAAATCAAGAATTAAAATTAAATAAAAAAATTTAAAAAAAAAAAAACAAAAATTATTGGGAATTGGGGACAGGGGGGTGGAAAGCGGTGCGCCTGAGAGGCATACTATGTTTGGGGACGTATAGTCATTTCTTTATTACTGATCCACCGCCAGTTGGGATGCGATCGATCTTTTATTGATTTATCTCTTTCACCGATCACCATACTAAAATGCAGGCGACCTGGAGAAGTCGTTTATCCCTGGCACGACGGAAAGCGTGGTAAATAATAGGGAATACACGTTTGTCTTGGATAAGTTCTTTTTTTCCAAGAAATGGAACGCTTCTAGGAGATTGAACCCATTACATATACTTATCATTCGGATAGAATGCTCCCGGAATTATATCATTTTCACTGCACATTGCCCTTGTTGTGGGACCACCGATAATCTCGACAATGAAGTTATCTATTCTGTTTAGTCCTGATTTGTCATACAGGATTTTATTGGGGTAGTATTTCTTATACTGCGACTTTGGGGTTCTATACATTCCGAGGCAGGAACGGAAACAGCCTCTCGAACACCCGAAACTTCTCCATGTAAAATGGGGATATGTTATACCATACCGGGCAGCCATAAACCAATATTGGTCCGATGAATGCTGAGTATGAAATTATTTTCACCTTGGGGTCCAGACTACTACGGAAGAGCCTCCGTGTCATTGCATATGCGTTTTTAGCTGCTGTAAGAGCAGCTGCTGTATGGTTATCAGAGTAAAGATACTGATCAAGCCAGATTCCAAGTTATCTGACTACAGTTTTTACTACCGTTTCGTATACCTTGATGCACTGTTCTGGAAAGGATAGTCTCTGTTTTCTGGAAATTTATTTTTAATTTCCAGTAGTCGCAAAAACGTTTGATTTTGTTGAAATCATCTTGCAAAAGTCTGTTGATGACATCAATCTTTTCTCCAGCCGTATACACCACAATGTCATCGGCAAACGAAATTGCTTGGTGCAGAGAACCCACTAGATCACACGCGTAAATGTTAAATAAAATGGGAGAATTCACTGCTCCCTATTGTAGACCGTTTTTGATGTGGAAAGTCTTGTTCGAAATGATATTGTAGCGTTTCTAATAGACACACACACAATACACAAGCAAATAGTGAAGAACACCGAACGAAAATCGAATAAGGAAATGCATCAAAGCCGTATACCATAGCGAAACATATCAAAATCCACATCGGTCGAATGTACTTGAGTTTATAAATCAAATTCGAAAACACGGCGGTGGCCTTATGGGTTGCGCTTTGGTTCAATTCTTGGTGATTCTAACTGTCATTGCGTCAGTTCGAATCACACGTTCTTCACTATCATCCTCGCTATAATATCTTCACATTTCACCACACATTGTTTACCCATTATCATATCGTAGATATATATATATAATAAATATTCGGGCATACTCAGATTTGATAACTTATACACAAGCCCTTCTCACCACACGATGTCGAAAGCCTTTTCAAAGTCAACCAAACACGGTCCTGTGTATTGTCGATTCGTCTTGTTCCACTGTATGTCGGAAACAAATTTTGCCGCAGCATGAACTGTGTCATGTTGCGATCGAAAACCAAACTGGTTGTTCGGGATAATACCATTTTTCTCACACCAGTTAGTCAATGCTTTATTTATAATTTTCTCTAATACCTTGCTGATGTTCGGAAGCAAACTAATCGAGTGAAGATTCGCTGGATTGCTCCTGTCCTTGCCCTTTTTGGGGATGGGATGGACTACTGCAGATTTCTATTAGGTTGGATAATAGGTAAATGCTTTAGAACAATGCTTGGAATACTATCTATTCCAGAAGATTTTTTGATCTTAATGGATCTAAGAATGTCCGTCAGTTCATCCTTGTGTACAAATATGCTAGTGTTTAGGTTTCTAAGTGGGAATCCGCTCTATTATTTTCACTAAAGATAGTGAAACTTCGACTTAAGAGACGCCAATTGTTAAGTTCATTTCGTAGCGAAATGTGTTTTTGGAGAGCCCTATTTTCCAGGTCAATGTTAGAATAAGCCGATTCGTTCAATCGAACACCATCATCATCGGCTCTACAACCGGGAACCGGTCTTGGCCCTATTTAGCAAGTCCTGACGCTTGTTAAATTTTCCATAATGATTTGTTTGTTCCGGGCAAGGTCATTAGTCTTGCGCCAGAGGCTCCCCGACGGGGAATTGAACACCGTTCTCCCGCGTGTCAAGGGGGTATACTAACCACTATACTATCGAGGAGCGTTCAATCTATACACTGCTTCAAAACAAGCACCAATTGAGTTCGCTTTTTTTTGCGAATCTTCGACTATTATGAACTCTTCGTTAGAGTTACTGTGTTTCAGGGTAAGTCGTGCGTTGAGAAGAGTTTGACAATTCTGGGGGGTCCGCGAAACTCGCAGACATGGGATGTCATTATAATCTTTCCTTCGAACGACTTTATTTATTTGTGGGAACATATTCGGTCCACTGGCTTTGATGGCTTGAATTCTCTCGTTCCAGTCTTCATTAATTACTGATCTATAGTTGGCACGGGTCAGTTTTTGAAAATTTTTAATTAGTGACTTAATTGTTTTTATGTTCTGGCTATTTGGATCGCTGAACTGTCTGTAGAGCAATTTTAACTTAGAGAGCAGAATACTCTTTTGCCTATACAGCTCGTCGATCGTTGAGTTTCTGTATCGGTTTGGATGGCTCTCCATGTGAGACACTTTTGAAATAGAACGCTTCGTTGTATTAGTAACAATGTTGTTCATCGTTGAATGATAGTGATCAATTTCGTCATTGTGAAGATTTCTGTCAGTTGGTGGATTTATGCCATTGGAGCGTAATTCGTTTTTTACTATCCGATCAAAGCGCGACCAGTGTGCTTTTCCGAAATTAAAAGAATGCATCTGTTTATACTGCTCAAGTAGTGAGTGTTCGTTTGTGACATGTATTACAGTACCAAGTCCGTAAAGATCGCTAGCGTACACGTTTGTACGAAGACAATTTCGAGTAGTTAGACCCGTATCTAATAATTGTATTCGCTCGTCCAGCAGCAGTAAATCGAGGAAGAAATTTCCTCTTGGATATGACGGTGTACTTGTAGCGTACAATTCTAGTTTATGTTCGATAGCGTGCTTGGGATTGAGATCTCCCGCCATAAAGAAATGATTATTTTCCGAGTCTAACTTGAGAGTTTGAAAAAGGGTATCAAGTTCATTGATAAACTGTATACACTGTGCAGCTTCGGGAGCATAAGCAGATACCACATGTAAATGCATTTGACTTTTTAAATGAATATTTATAACGCAGGCTTCTAGTACATGGAACTTGTATACATCTCTACTGTAGACGAGTTAGTGTTCTAGACCACTTTTAACTAAGACAGCGACCAAGCCTCCTGAGTGGAATTTGAACGATCTCTATTATTCTATAATTTCATCATCATCATCATCGGCACTACAACCGGGAACCGGTCTTGGCCTTATTAAGCAAGTCCTGAAAAGATGCGTTTTCTGAGTTATGACTGCTCCAACACAAGAAACTGGGGAGTAGAGTCGGGGTACAAATCCACTAAACACATTTTCAGCTTTGCAGCTTACAAGCACCACCTGCACTACGGAAGCTGCTGGGTGGCTCGGCTCAAGGACGCCATTCACCAAACAACGTTCCTCGAACGATCGGTCGCTGTAGTGCTCCAAGAAACCCTATCACTTTCCTCCCACTTTTCTTTTTCCCAGACATCCATAATGCATACAAATCGAATTCCCATCCAATATCATATATTCATATCCCCAAATCTACGTTAAATTCAATGTCAAGCAAATTGGACCAAAACGTTCAATTGTCGAACATTGAATTCAATTCCAAAAATCCGAACATCACAATGGACATTTTTCACATGTATTGTATGTACAACCAAACATGTGTCCAAACAACCCCATATCCATTTGATCCGCCGACACACAATTCCGGCAATCTAAACATCACAATGCATACACATTGTAACCAGATGTTTTATGATATGCACAAATATACCTAAATTCCCATCCATATTCTCACCCTTTCCCATGGACTCTGATTCAATTTAAAGTCCAATATAACCTCTTGTTTGCATTAGCCAGACACGCTAATGGATAACAAAAAACCTCAAAAGGGATCTGCGATAAGGGGCGATGTGTCCGAGACTTCAAGGAAAAAGAAAAGTAGGTTAGAAAGTAGTTAGTATGTAGTGCGAGTGGTGTAAAGACACCAAAATAAAGTGAATAAAATTTATTAAAAGGATCAGTCTGTTTTATTCTACAGATATGGCTGTGAGAGTTCCTCGGTGACCGAGTTAGTTTCGGGCATTTCGCATTGATAGTTGAACAGCTTAAATGCCGATATAGAAGAGTATTAATTACCGATGACGTAGAGGGATTCCATCGTTCGCTTCTCTTCCTCGTTGATCGAGAAGCACGGAAGCGAACCGTACTACAATATCGCTACTCTTCCCGGTTGAGTCCGGAAACACGGTGGCGACTGCAACGGCGAACTTGGGGGTTCTATAAAGGAATCTGGTTCTTAAAGAACCAAAACAATATCCTCCCAAGTATCGCTACTACAACAATCCACCACTGCACTGATAAACTTTCCCACTTACCCCGTGGCGGTTCCCTTGAACGCCACCAATCATCTTCCCATTAACACGTAGAAACTCCCACCTAGGGCACACAGAAACTTGGAAAGCATGGACTTACCTATTCATGGTAGTACCATTAAGCTTTGAAAAAGCTGTAAAAATCACAATATTTGCTGATGCTAAATCCAGTCCATTGTACATGTCTCGGTTCGATTTCCATCATTCGACAGGCATCCTCCACACGTAAACCCAATTTGGTCGCACCATCTAGCAACCAGCATTGTCCGAACAATATCCATGAAATATTCCCTCGCGCGCCAGCCGCACACATGCAGAACATTTTTTATCTTTCCCTTTGCATTCATGAACACATCGATCGGTCACCCGACCGACAAATACATGGGGGCATCCGGCCGACCGCCCAAGCAAGTCGAGTTCTCAAAATGGAAATTTACCATCGAGAATTCGAGTACGTGGGGATGCCATCAACATGTACACGGTCAGCAATAATACTTTACACATTTCAACCCCTATGTCGAGATACTTGCACCAGCTGCAACCTCGTAGATTTGAGCGATCCACGGTCCGCATACTTGTGGACACACGATGAGCAGCAGAGGCAATCATCGTGTGTGTGTTTCACCCCTTTCTTGTTGGACCAAATGCCAAAGAGAATCTTACCTTATATGGTCATCGAAGCGATGGATGGAATTTTTGGTATTCTGTCGCTACGGTGGCAATAGTTAATCGCGATCTGGATTCCGTGGAGGCAAGTCGGACCTCCACGTTAAATAAATACACAAATGTCGAGTTGAGTTTTTGTGGCCTGGATGTGCAGTCGTGTCCTGAAGTCAAATAGATGAATTTACTTAAATTGTACAAAAAATTAATATTTAGTCGTTCTGATGTTTCGTGAGTCGATATTGGATTAAAAGACAAGAAGTGACAATACTTTTAATTATCTATTTAATTAAACTGTACAGAAACTTAATATTTAGTCGTTCTAATGCTTCGTGTGTTGATATTAGCTCAAAAGACAAGAAGTGACAATGCATTTGATTATCTATTTACCTAAGTGTACAGAAAATTAATATTTAGTAGTTGTAAAGTTTCGTAGCCTATATAAATTAACCGACAAGCCTAATTGATTCTACGTTTACTTGAATTGTAAGAGACAAGAAGTGTCAACATAATTTTATTTGTAAATTACCAGAATTGTACAGCCAATTATCAATTAGTGTTTATGTTAAGTTGTATATATGTTTTGTTTACATGGATTCTTTAAATGACAATAAAGCGAAAGCATTTAAGTTGGATAGCGCGTTTCACTTCTTGTGTTGTTCTACGCTAGTGGCATAGTTACGTAGTAAATCTTTGCGAACCGGTGCCCATGTTGGCACATGACAAAGACATTTACCACAACCCAATATTTTCGAAAGCATTCTATAGGAGTCTTTATGTTTTCACTGCAAAACTTTTATTTCACCAAGGCAATATGGGTTTCTCAATGGCAGATCAACCACCACCAACCTTATTGGGTTCACTTTATTAACACTATCAGCATTAGAGCACAGCAAAGCAGTTGATATGGCCGCTACCGACCTCAGTAAAGTCTTTAACAATATCTCCCGTGGGCTCGAATCAAGTCTGCTGAAATGGATTTCTTCCTATAGACTTTATTCTGTTCGGTTCAGATCCGTGATACCCAACCACTCATGCTGCCTCTGGAGTCCCTCATTTGGGCCCTCTCCTATTTACACTAGTCACTAATGACTTTGATAAGGTAATTAGGCACTTCTACTTCTCTCTATACGCTGATAACACAAAGATCATCGCATAACCACTGGGTTCTGCACCGATGTATACTGGCAGCTTGGGGTGGTAAAAACTGTTTCATGCTAAACGCCGCCAAATGCCAATTTACAACCTTTTCTCGTAAGTGCATTTACCCTTCCCTGCGCCCGTGTTTCCTTCATAACAACCGTTAACCATTGTACAAACTATCCGTTCCCTTGGCATCTTATGCGTCAGGGAGCTTAACTTCATCTCACATATTGAGGAGATGATCCAGAAAGCCAACTCAGCCCTCGGGTTCGTGCCGAAGGAATTCTCCAACCCTTGCTTGACTCTTTCCTTTTACCTTTTCTTCATCGGTCCACTGTTTGAATATGCTAGCCAGGTATGGTCCCCTTATCAAAGGATTCGTACCCCCAAAATCGAAGATATTCAACTTCGTTTCTTATGATACGGTCCCCGTGGTCTGGGGTGGGAAAACCCTTTGAACCCTTATATTAAGCGCCTCAAAGTAATCGACCTCAATACCCTTGAGGAGCGAAGAATCCTAGCTGGCATTTTGTTCATTCATCGGGTCCTCTCCGGCTCGGTTGACACGCCTATCTCCTGAATGCATGTCTTCTCAATACAAACCCTCGTAACACACGAAACCCCCATCTTATTTTCACAATAGGTTAAAAAAATGGTTATGTGGACGTAAGCTGGTGATTGGAGCGAACGGTTGGGCAATATAAAACATATTTTGTAAATCGCCGCAGCGTTCAATAAATTCCTGATAATATCCAGGAGGAAGGGCTAAGGATATGAAATTCTTACAATTTTGAAACCCTTTAAGTAGGTACATGCCTTCTATGTACTTTGCCGTTTGGTGACTGTTTTTATTGTCCTTTGTAGTCGGAAAAGGAATTAATAAATTAAATTCTTACTATTCTGGGAGTTATATAACTGGACACTTACCACTCGGCCAAAATTGTTTCTTCGATAGTCAATATACCAAGGCAGACATATTCTATATATGTTAATCTATAACAACGCAAACGAGCACCGCGCACCACCTAATTCGAGCTCACAAATTGAGCGAATATTTCACAAGTGCTTTAGCATCACCTAAAATACTATAGAAGCATAAAGTTTCTACTGAATAATTTATACGTTCTGTTTTAATGGTAACAAATGTAGGCAGATCGTAAAAATAAATCTATCTATCACTTGTTTGACCATCGAATAGGTAAATACTCAATTAACTAAGTGCACAAGATGTACCATCAGAATAAACAGAAACACCATCCCTTGACCACAAATGCATCCAGCTGCACGGAGCTGTTCCTATTCTTCAACAGGAAATTTGAAATGAATGTTATAGAAGAAGATTTTGTCTGATAAAGTGTTGTACCACATTGTGCACAAGTCTGTCGCAGCAGGTGATCAAGCACCAGAACTTATCCACCAGCATATCGAAACGAGAGGAACTGTCTGAATCCCAAACTAACTTAAAAAGTCCGACGTTCGTAATAATTACAAAACTTTCTACGAAAACCCCTCGGGACTTGGTAGTTCGAAATTTCATGAAGTTAGTTAACAGAGCGAAGGGAAAAATAACACAAAATGACACAAGAGGTAAGACCAACAACAACGAATGAGACATGTGAACATTATTGCTTTTCGATATACGTATACGTGGTCTAGGTATCCTTGAACAGGGATGAGACATCAACCGTTGCATCGTCCCTTCTAGCCGAATTAACAATAATACAGAGAACCAGGAAGTGTGTCGAGTACACCTGTAATGCCCGAACATATGCTCTGTACTGAAATTAATTCGGCATAGCAGAAGAGTGCATTTGGTCCACTTACTTGCTTTTACGAGCATTCTATACATGCCAGGCTACACTTAGGTTCTCTATTGACCTGTGAAGTTGAATTTCACTGTTGTTGCTTCGTATTTTCAGTGTGGCGCGCATTTGAGAAATATGAGAGAAAAAAAAGCAAAAGAAAAAAACCCAGCCCTCCACCAAAAGAAGTCGAGAAGCTAGAAACTTCTTCTTTCACTTTGAATTGAACTAATAAAAATCAATTTATTTGCACTTGCCACTGAAGTAATACCTGAACTGAGGTGATTGTGGAAATAGCATTTGTCACAGATGTCCGAACAGTGTCTTATTGAGTAGCTAGTGAACAGGAAACGAGCATTTGTTTGTATTCTTGTTGTGCTGTAAGAAACGGATTCAACACCAACTACTGGAAGAATGAAGTCTTCATCTACGTGGTCAACGGAGGCCACGTACTAGCTTGTGAAGAGTTGCAGTCCATAGACTTTTACAAGCACTGTCAGAGGGAAAGTTGTTTTGAAAGGTATTTCGAAAGTGTCAATGAAAATGGTGATTTTGTAGTTGGATTTGGTGGGTTTTTTTATAGAAATGTGGAAACAGCCAGATGGTCGAACGAATGAATACATACATCTGGCATAAGTACATTTTTTGTGATGCTATTCGCCGTTACTTATTTCAAAAGCAATTGGTAAGTATTCCCGAACTTGAAAGATTTTATTTTACTCATTTCATTTCATTATAAGGTGCCAATGGATACGTCAATAACTAAATAAAATTTAATTATTATTATTTACTGGCCTGTAGGAACCCAGAAGTTCATGACCTCACCGACTCGGCTCCGCCATTGTTCCCTGTCCTGTGCGCTCTCCTTCCACGTTCGATCATCCGATCCGATCTCCTCGAGGTCCAATCTAACATTGTCCTCCCATCTCCGTCGCGGCCGTCCTGTCGGTCTCTTCCCCGTTAGTTTACCGTCAAGAATTCTATGCACGGTACTATCATCGCCCATTCGCGCTACGTGTCCGGCCCATCTTAATCTTCGCGACTTGATTGGTCTCACTATTGTAGGTTTGTGGTATAGCTCTTCCAATTCGCGTTTCCTCCACTGTCCTGACTCCTCGTCATATTTACCGCCAAATATACCCCTTAAAACTTTATTCTCGAATACGCGGAATTTGTTCTCTTCCCGTTTTGTGAGAGCCGATGTTTCGCATCCGTATAGAGCAATCGGCATGATTATGGTTCTATAGACACGGAGCTTTATATTACGTGATAGCAGTTTGGATTTAAATAGTTTACTGGCTGAATGTCAACTAGCGTTGCCGGAATGTAGTCTTTTGTTAATTTCCTTTGATGTTTCGTTTCTGGTCGTCAGTATCGTTCCCAGATATTTAAATTCTTTGACATTTTCAAATATCTTGCCCCTGACGTTTATATGTGTTCTCTGAGGTCCACCTGTTCTCGTCGTAATCATGTATTTCGTTTTGTTTTCGTTTATTTCTAGGCCCACCTCTTCTGCTGCTTGCATCATGATTTCACAGTTTTTACTTATAGTTTCGAGATTATCGCCCAGAACGGCGATGTCATCCGCATACGCGACCACTTGTGTGACCCCGTTCAGGGATGATCCGGCCGTGTTGTCGTGCTGTAGTTTTCTGATAACATACTCGAGGAGAAAGGCTAAAAAGGCATGGTGAGAGGCCATCCCCCTGTTTTAGTCCGTCCCGGATTTCAATTGGTTCTGAGAGGTGGTTTTCTATTCTAACTCGCCCTTTGTTTTCGTTCATGTAAATTTGAATGAGGGCGACATATTCTTTCGGGATCCCCAGCTCAACCACAATATGGTAGAGTCTTTGCATTGCGACTGAGTCGTAGGCTTTTTTGAGGTCCACGAACAGTTGGTGAACCGTCTCTCCGTATTCCCACTTTTTTCCAGCAGTTGTCTTATTGTGAACATCTGGTCGCTTGTTGACCGGTTCCGACGGAATCCGCATTGGTAGTCTCCCAATATTTCTTCTGCGTACGGTGTGATTCTTGCCAGTATGACATTTGTTAATATTTTGTATGTGATTGGGAGCAATGATATTCCTCTGTAATTTTGACAGTCAGATCTGTCGCCTTTTTTGAAAATGGGGACGACTATTGAGGTTTTCCATTCTTCCGGAGTGACTTCCTTATCCCATATTGTTTTGATGAATTGCTGGATTTTTCGAACCGTTGCTTCTCCTCCATACTTCAAAAGCTCTGCCGGTATGCAATCGACTCTGGGAGCCTTGTTGTTTTTCAATCGATTTATTGGGTCTACAACATCGTTGAAAGAGGGAGCCGGGGCTCGGCTGTATGTACGTCTGGTGCGTTTATTTGTGGTTGATGGGTGCGCACATTGAGCAGGTCTTCAAAGTACTGCTTCCACCCTGTCACGATATTTTTTGTATCTGTCACCAGACAGCCGTTTGTGTCTCGGATTATTTTGGCTCTCCCTCGGTAGCCATCTCTAATTGAATTTATGCCGGCATACATACCTCTGCTGTTCTTTGCTCTGGCATTTTCTATGATTTTTTCGATCCGAGTCTTCTCCCATTCGCGTTTTTTGCGTTTGAAAAGTCTAGTTGTTTCTTTCCGAATTGTCGGGTATCTTACTGCGTTGACTTCATCATATGCTTCTAAGTGGATCATTCTGAGCCGTTTACGTTCTTCGATCTTTGCCCTGCGCTCATCGTCAAACCAAGGTTTGGACTTAGTTGTTTTCTTAAATCCTAATACCTCTTGGGCTGTTTGTTTGATTGTGTCTCTGATCGATGTCCATTTAGTGTTCACACTATTGGCTTCCTCTTCCTCACTACTGTCATTCTCTAGCATGCTAAATCTATTCGTTAGTTCGTCTTGATATTCCGCCCTTTTACGTAGTTCTTTTAGTTTATCAATCTCGAACGTTTTACTCGTCTCCCGTGACTGTCCATGTGGGTTTGCTGCAAGCCGACTTATAATTTTACCCATCACTAGAAGGTGATCGGATTTGCAATCTGCTCTTCTATGTGTTCTTACGTCAAGGATATTCGAGTGGTGTCTTTTGTCTATGAGGAAGTGCTCTATTTGGTTCCGCGTTACGCCGTCGGGTGATATCCATGTGGCTTTATGGATTTGCTTGTGCTTGAACATCGTGCTCTTCAATACCAGATCTTTTGACGCTGCGAACGTGATAATTCGAATACCATTATCATTTGAAATGTCATGTAAGCTTTCTTTACCTATTGTTGGTTGGAAGATATCTGCCTTTCCAATTTTCGCATTGAGGTCGCCGAGGAGGATTTTAACATCGAATGATGACATCCCATCAAATACTTTCTCTAGGGTCTCGTAGAATGTGCCCTTCGTTTCTTCGTCGGTAGATTCTGTTGGGGCGTGTACGTTTATAAATACATAATTGTACCATGGGCACTGTATTTTTAGCACCGACATTCGGTCATCAATAAATTGCACATCTTTTACATGGGACGTAATCTTCTTGCTTATGATGAAGCCAGTTCCGAGGTTATGTGTATCGGTACCTCCACACGCCAGTGTAAACCCACTGGTTTCGATTACTTGATGTGGGAGTCGAACATCCTGAAGCGCGACGATGTCCATTTTGTATTGTTTCGCGTTTTCTACGACCGTCTGTATCGCGCCTGGTTTATATAACGTTCGAACATTCCACGTGCCGACGCGTATATCCCGCTTTTTCAGTTTTTCCCTACGTCTTGTTTTTGCCGAGTCGGTGTTTTATTGATGATTTTTTCCCTTATGGTAGTGTTAGCTCATCACACCTACGCCTACCGGGTTTTTCGTGGGATTGTTTTTTGTATATTGGTTATTCATTTTTGATCCCACGAGACTTGGTGTTTCATATAGTCCGCCACATCACAGCCCCGTTTTGATGTGGTAAGGTCTGCTTACTGCTCTGATTCGACCCGGTGTCAGAGAGGGGTCGTTATAATACAGCCGGTATATCCCTGGCTGCAAACCATCCAATGGGCACGGTGACGCGTAACACCCTGGATTAGGGGTGGTACATCTTTGTGTGTTATTCCTCGCTAGCCTATCTGACATGGGTGACCCTACTGGAAGCATATGCTTCTGTCAGCATAGCCTGAGCGATTCATTGTACTTTAAGCCCCCGCACCACGTCAAGGTTTCTACCAAGCGGGGGAAATAAAATTTAAACATAATCGAAATACGACATCAAAAATAATGACTATTCAGTTTTGTTTCTAGGTTAACATAATTATAGTGTGACTCTATAAGAGAGACAATTTTGACGTTGGATTCATGAATAAGGAAATAAAAGGCTACCATCTATTACATTGAAACAAGTAGTCATTTCATGAGCTATTTACCATTCGATAGCAGTCAATTAGCATGTTTAAACGATGTGGCAACTCATCGTTTTAGTCGTTCATTCAAATTTATTTATTGCTTTTGTGGGAGTGCTGTAGTAGTATGGTGTGAGGTACCAGCACGGGCACAGGTGTACACATATTCCCACGCTTATTCCACCGAGCTCTGTCCACTGAATCACCAAATTAAACACCGTGGTATTGTGTGATGTTAACCGGCCACAATTTTCTTTATGTTGCTTGCCGACACGGCACTGAACTGAGTGAGGAAACTCAATCACAAATAGCGCCAGAGTCAGAAGGACTGGAAGAGTCACCTGTTAACGCAGTTATTGAAACAGGAAAGATGAACGGGAATGCCGAACTCAAATCGGCTAAAGAAGAAAATAACGCGGATGTGACGATAGCGACAAATAACTCCGAACACATTTACGTGCATAAAAGGAATCGAAACGAGAAGGACGTCCTCAACGAAATCGATATGCACATGAACACTCTCTGGAAATCAGATAATGCCGTATGTTACACCTCGTTATGCACCCCGTCTTAAACAATACCATACATAATCCCAAACAACCATCCTCAAATAATAAATCTTCACAGAAATCCAATCATCAATTCATATGATTCCATCTAAGTAAACATTAATCAAAGCATTCTGCATACAATGCAATACTCGCGTTCATTCAGAAGCAAAGCCTTCTCCACGAACAATTAATTCATATCGCATATCTTGCGATAATTATCCATCCATGCCAAAGCATATATCCGTTGTGCAGTTGACCTTGCATTCTGCTTCGCATTACGAAAAATAAACAAGCACCTGTCCACAGACCTACACGGTCTCATGTTACAAGTACACATGTTTACAAGTGTGATACATGATATGCGAGCACAAGCGGTATTATCAAGGGCCACCGGCGACGAAATAATCGAGCGCCAAAAACTGCTGAGTTCGCCGCAGTAGCGAACACAGCAGTGAGGCGCAAATGAATCGTATGATACGATCGGCACATGCGGGCAATGGCATATAATTGGTTCGCCGCATTGAAAGCAATTGAATAATTGCGGAAGTCATTACCGTGGCATTTTTGGCAAGGAAAACGATTATGGAATTGTGTAATTCTCTGTCGCTGCAGTTTTTGCAGAACAATTAAACGATCGGATTATGACAGGCGAATAACCTCAGAATAGGTTACACGTTCTGGGTGAGAAAATGCGCCATCTGCATTAACTCACCAATAATTTGGTATTTAAAGGGTAGTGCAAGTGAGTTTCTTTGCAGTCCA
Source organism: Microdon myrmicae (assembly GCA_963931805.1). NCBI lineage: Eukaryota > Metazoa > Arthropoda > Insecta > Diptera > Syrphidae > Microdon > Microdon myrmicae. Next base: position 25,936,298 of record OZ007498.1, read on the forward strand.
GTGTATAGTGATCTGATCTATCGGACAAGAGGTTGCGGCCTTAGCGCGTGTACAGCGGACCTCTTGTCTTGATTAGATTAGAATTGACAGTGTTTTTTTTAGCAGTACAGTACAGTGTATTACAGTTAAGTTCAGTTAAGTACAGTACAGTATAATAACAGTAAATTACTCTGTCAAATATTAATAATGGTTAAGTATACACTCAAATACCCAAACTCTACCGAGAAGTTGTATTGTGTTGTATAATAAAATAAAAATCAAAAGTCACACAAAAAACCAAATGAAGAGTCTTTGTTTCTACAACTGAGGAAGGCAAACCAGCGAGACGAGGCCGCATTGAAAAATACCGAAGCAGAAGGAAGTTGCAGTTAGAGCCTGTAAGTAATCACGAAACACTAATACTGATAACCTAATACTAAATGTTAATATCGGAGTGCACAACTCTGATGTTACATTTTGGCGCCCGAACAGGGACTTAACAGAAGATAACTCTTAGATAATTAAATAATAAATGTTAATACCTGGGGTTACGCTCAGGTGTTACATTTTAATAATAAAAGAATATATATATAAATAAATTAAACTAACTCTGATAACTAAATATTAAATGTTAGCATTGGGGGTTACACTCAAATGCTACATTTTGGCGCCCGAGCAGGGACATAACCGAATAAGCGATAAATAAAACAAACCAAATTAATTTCTCATAAATAAATACTAAATGTCCACATCAGAGGTCAAACTAAAATGCTACACGTATCAGAAGTGAAAATCGACAAGGACATGAAATCCGTTACTGAGGGAGGTAAGCTGGAGACCATCAGATTCTGATGAAGAAAAGAATTTCGATGAGCCCAACGCCGAGAAAGACACTCTATTTGGTGATAGCGACATATGATCTGGTGACAGGATTAGCGGTAGAAGGATTGCCGGTCGCTAGAAAAAGAGTATAACTCCGAAACAAAGGTGGGAAGGAAGGTGAAAAGAAGGAACAGGAAGAGACAAAAGGAGGCTCGAGACCGCTGAACAAATCAAAGATGGCCTAAAGGGCGACAAAGATATAACCAAAGCTAAAAAGAAAACCGAACGATGCACGCCACCGAACCCACCGTTCTTTTACGTAGACAATTGTTCACAAAACTCGGTTGTTGCAAAGTATGAGCGGACACAGAAACCAAACAAATAAACTTCGGAAATCGTTTATAAATCCTTTATTATCTTCATTAATATAGATACACAGCGCTTAATTTAGTTCACTATCTCTTAGTTGAATACAGAATTCAATAGAATATTGTTCCCAGATTTAAATTGTTTAACTGATAAAATTTCACACAGGAGTCTTTACTACTTTTACCCTCGGGGACACTTATAGACACGATATTTCTTACTACCGATACTTTAAATAAACGTTAAATTATGTCGCGCCTTTTACGGATTCCCTGCACTAGTATACACTGTTTGGGGAACGAACTCGACTCTCAGCGGGTGTATACCCGACAGGGCATGAAATTTGACTCCCTGAGCTGGGCGACATTGACCCAGCCTCTGGTGATTGCGATGGGTGTCCACGCATGTCATCGCAGGGGAAAACAATCTTTCCAGATATGGTGAATGTCTTTTCCTCTGCAAGAAAGACACACGAAACACTCGCTGGGCGCAGGAAAGGAAAAACAAACATGCAGCTGGTCAAATATGATGATCGGTGTACGGGCTGGCTGTATAGCCAGTGTACGATAGGGGATCGCTTTTTGATTGACGTTAAGTCAACATAGCTTCGCTGCGAGGGCAAAGGCTACTAGATTTGGGTACATGTTTATTTTAGGCATTGGATAATGCACAGGAATGCTGGCATGCAGCCAAAAATAATTTCTTCTGTTTACGTAGGGTACACAGAAACATTTCGTTTAGAATAGTGTCTGGTCGTTGTTTAGACAACGAATCATTAGACATGATCATGGGTATGATTGTCTAACGTCAATCATATTCGTACCCAAATCCCAAGATTGGTACATAACCGATAAAGGAAATTGGTCGCAACTGTAGAGAACCTTGGGATTGGAGCAATATTCACTCATGAACCGTAGCTGTGTCAACAATTACGCTGGCCAGCGAGTATTTATCGTTTATAATTGTTGACAAGCCGAGCCCATTGTCTGGCACGGTTCATGCAATATGAATGAAATAGCTTGTTTGATGTGCATGCCTGCTGGGATTTTACTTCCAGGTAAAAGTTATTTGAAAGAAAGCTTACACTGCTCGAATGAAGGTAAGTATAGTGGTTTATGGAGTGAGGGAAAAGTAGGTTGTTTTAAAGAACACAGGGCAACGAAGGAAGACAATACTGCACCACGATCCGATCATGAGCGAAAAGAACCAAAAGGGAAAATGATCCGTTCTGTAAGCACCACCAGCAGCAGAAAGGCGTACTTAAAGGCCCGAAAGGATCAGCCCAAATGGAAGCTCTCCTGCACGACGGCCACAGGATGGATAAAAAGTCGATTTAAGTAAGATCGGTCGACAACATGAAGCTCCTCGAATAGGATACAAAGAAGGAGATTGTCAGAAGTTGCAGACATCTACGAAGCATCGAGGACAACTGACTTACACCCAAGAGTATCCGAAAATGATAAATATGGTCTATCACTCCAGGCAAACGAAAAACGGGGGCACTATTACAAAATGAAATATTGTGGAAAACAGCCACGTCATCGGAAAAATGAAGACCACAATGTTGAGGGAGGAGCAGACATAGCCGGTCAAATGTGGACTCCAAGCAGAAGACTACAAGGAGAAATCTAAGTATCCACGAAAATTCGGCCAACTACCTTAGAAATCTACGAGGGTGAACTGAAAAGTTTCCAACCTCAACGTGGAGATAGCAGCAATAGCCAATAAAAGCTAGTAAATTTGTGGCGGTTCGAAGAACCACACAATCCACTATAGGTTGAGAAATCGTCGTTCCACCAAGGAATATACCCACCTATAACCAAATTACAAGTGCCCACAGACACGTGTCCTCAAAAGTCCTCCTTTCCGCCTGCAACAGAAGGTAACACGCACAGCTCCAACACAACGTTGAATTCAATGGTCAATACCAATCGAACTAAACGTTCAAAATTTCCTAATATTGAATTGAATCATCCATGCAATTCAATTCCATTTACGTAATTTCATTCAATCAATGCAATTCCCTAAAATCAAGCATCATGATTCATATCTTCTCATGTACGCTATAAGCAATTAGCACCTATAATTACTTGCAAGAGCCCAAAACCAAAAAGTGTACGTGTGCAAACAAAGGCATAGCGAGTCGACCGCCGACACACAATTCTTGCAATCATAAACATCTTAACGCATATCTTCTCATGGCAGATGTTTTATAACTTGGAAAGAAATCTAGAAACCGACGCCCAATTTCCCCGGTTCCTTTGTTACCCATCTGAAGCGCAAGCGCTAGTTACGATTTTACTTAGTCGTTGAAGCAAAAATTACAACGTAAAAGAAAAAAAAAACGCCCAAAACATTCTTACACCACTCGTTGGATAGATAAAACACGGATTCTTTCTTTTGTTTTCTTCCACTTTTTATTTTTGTTATATATTTTATTCTATAAAGAGAGTCAATGATTTACACAATTTTTCTTATTTAACTTAACTATCTTCAAACTTCCAAAAGTCTACAATTTTCTTTTGTCCAACTTACAATATCCGTACCTTTTCGGTTTGCATAAACTATTTTTGTTTTGTTTCGGTGTTTAACTTTATTTTGTCCACTTTATTTAGTTTCTATCTTATAGCATTTATATTTTTTCTTATTTGGTTTGACTAAACTTAACTATCTTCAATCTTCCGAAAGTCTTCAATTTACTTAATTCACTTAACTATCGATTCTCCGTATACTGTCAATAAACGATTTAACTGTTGGCCTTTTCCGATCTATTCACTCAACTATCGATTCTCGGCAAACTGTCTATCAACGATTTTACTTTTGGCTTTTTTCCGATCTCTTCACTTAACTCTTGATCCGCTGCTCCACTTCTTGATCAACCACCGACTCCACGACCAACCCCAGACTCTGACCAACCACCGACTACGTCTTCTCTCATTAACCAGCGACTCTCGTCACCTCGGGGTCAACACCTCCCGATGACGATAATGCAATTTAATTTTAATTGCCCCAATTTCCGATTGTTGGCTTCAGTTCGCAATCGCGGTGTATCGCTGAACCAGTCAATATTTTTTCACTGACTTGAATTAGGGTTCAACTTCTACGGTTGCGAGATGACCCAATTAATTGCACTTCTGCCGATTGTGGTGGAACATAAAGTTTAAACGTTTCTGCAATTTAATTGTTTCAGGATATGCAATCATTAATTGCTTTAGGGATTTGAAATTGAAATTAATCGTTTTCGATTGATTTGCTTAATGGGCTTACGGACTCGATTGCGTTGTCGTTCTGTGGGGTCATTTGGGTTTAGAATATGGTGGCCCTTTTTTGTTTGAGTGTGTCAATGATCTCCTGTATGTTATCTTTAGCTATGATATCATCGACACACTTAACACGCACGAGAACTCTTGTTGTCTTAAGCCAGATGGGTAACGCAAACAAACCGCACGAAAGGATCGAACTAAGCGGCGATGCTCATGGATCTTCGAAAGCAGATAAAGATACAGATAAGATGATGGGAACTAAAATTGAGATCAAAATTCTCTTTCTCATGTAAGGAGATGAAAATTCTCTCTTACGGAAATGGAGATAAAAACCTATTTTAGACAGTCTGGTTACAGAACCTCACGGAGGAGGTATCCGCGATTCGAAAAACAAAAAGTTAAGTTTAACGGTGTCGATTAGTAACGTGATGTGTGGGATTCGTATTTTAAAGGAAAATATATATTCGTTTCGATTCTGTAAAGTCGTTGTGAGAACAAAACATTAAACATTTGTGTATTAAATCCTTAAACCTTTACAACAAGTAATTCAAAAATAAAACATAAATTAAAACAGAACTTTTCACAGTGTTTCATTTGTGTGATCGTCTCCGTGTTCCGGTTGGTTTAATTTCTTTTATTGTGGACGGTGTTCGGCGGAACACCGCAGCCATCAACAGTCCCCTTAAAGGAAAAAAAAAAAAAAAAACAATAAACCAAAAATATAGTTGTGCATCTTTTGACAGTTATTCACCAAAATTTCAGCCATTTTGGAAGCGTAGTTTTCATTTGAGTGAGTCGACGTTTTTCGCTTTTCTTGGAGCCGACTCCCCCTTTGCAGTCCACTGTTTTGGCTGTATTTTTGTTTCGGCCATCAAATGGTGTATCCAAGTTTCATAGACAGTAATTAATCGGAGCCAAAACTCGGATATATTCTGCCTAAACTGCGCCAACAGAGCGTTTTTGGTCTAACGTGAGCAAACGCGGCACCCAACGCGCGGACACCTTTGTCATGCCAAAATCTTGATTTAATATATGACAAACACGTTTTAGGGACATTTTCATAGCCTCTGCTATCTCTGTCAGTTTAATTTGGCGGCCGTCTAGCACCATTTGGTGAATTTTAGGGATGTTATCATCAGTTGTTGCAGTTTTTGGACATCCCGAACGTTCATCGTCTCCCAAGCTCTCACGGCCACGTTTAAATTCAGCTGCCTAAAATTTCACTGTGGTAAATTACGGTACAGAGTCCAACTCATCTTTCAATTACGTAGGCGTATTGTCTTTCAAAAATAAAAATTTAATAACAGCTCGATATTCAATTTTGTCCATTTTCACAAAAACACTCACATCGACTCATTCAAACGAGTGTCAAATAAAAACTACGCCTCCAAAGTAGCTGAAATGTTGGTATGTAACTGTCAAAGGATGCATAACTACCTTCATTAGCTTTTATTGACGAGTGCTGCTATCTTCATGTTGAGGTCGGAAACTTTTCAGTCCTCCTATGTATATCCCAATCCAACAAATGACGATTTGAAAACAAGATCTATGGGAAACAACCTAAATCTGAACCTAAAAGCAGACGACGCAGAATCCAGCGAAAGAAATGGGATCTGTTGCCCAGAACCGAAATGGCTTGCGTTACCACAAAGGGACTACAATACAGAAAAGGAAGTGAGCGACCACGAGCTCACCCGAAATACGAACCGAGTTCAGCAGAGGAGCAAATGGGTCGTAGTGTGTAACATTGGCCCAGGAGACACGTCATCATGACGATAGGAACCTCACGACCTGGAAACAGATGGCAATATAAAGACTTGCAACCAACGCATCTAAACTTAGACAGCCGGAACAGACGACGTCTCCGCCATAGGGAAGTGCTTTGCATTACGGAAGAGATTGTTAGCGCCACGTTACTCCATGTGGAGGAGCGACGCATAGTCGATACATCGTGGGATTCCCGGGAACACTAATTACGGGAAACACTGGGTCAGGATCAGCAGTAAGACGTCGCATCGAGAAAAGAAAACCAGCAAACAATTACTGCAAGGTGCTGGGTAATAAATAACAACATCGTACAAACCATCCGCTGAAAAGTAAACTGGAAATTGTCACCCAGCAGCAAGCGAAAAATAAAACGTACTGAGCACAGATTTTGTTGCAAACTGTTTTTTTTTTTTTTTTAATTAAACGAGCGTTTTACTTTTAATTAAACGCACGCTTACTCGACTCGACGGGGTATGAATTTTGACTCGACACTAAAATAACGACTCCGGGGTATATTCGCGTCTCCGTGCGCACCGGGGAGCGGGGGCGGTAGCGACCTGCTCGCTCGATGGGTGTAAAACGACTCTGGAACTGATGCGTCCCGCGGCGCCACGGGGAGCAAGAGTAAAATTGACCAGCGTGGCTGGATGTTACAATGCGATTCAATCGAGGGTTGGAATCTGGATGTTGATTCACCCTCGATTCGGTGGTGGTGGATATCCTCTCCGCTAAGGATATGTTTTTACTTACCACCAGGGAAACGTAAAGTCTCTCTCTGTGGAACAGAAAACCAGATCTCGTAATAAAGATCATGGTGGTACACATGTATGTGTTTACATTGGTTCATTCATGGGACAAAGCCATGAGAACGAAACTGAAACAAAGAAAGGGCATAATGTGCATCCATGAGATGTATGTTCGGCTAAGCAAACAAGCCGAATCTCATTGGATGCTAATTAGGTTTGGGTTTGCTTATGAGAGAAGGTCAGGAATATGTAGGACAAAGGGAATTTATGATCTGAGAGTTCAACTGAGTAAACAAGTTGCAACTCATTAGATGGTAGATGCATTTGGAATACTTGAATGGTTTGAATTGTTTGTCGTATCTCCAGAATGCCTGCTGAAGGACAGCGTTCTTTTGTTTGTACATGGTATATGCTAGGGAATTAGTTTCAGCGTCTATTGCGCTAATTGTATGCAGCTGCGTTGGACTGTTTTTCGTTGGGTAAACGGGTTACCAGCCAATGTGTATGTAGGTAAATTGATTGTACACATGTTGAGGCTGAGAATAGCCAGCTCAAGGTTAAGATTCCCTGATTATGCGGTTGCATTATATGTGAACCGATGAGTTTTCTTTCAGGGAATTTATGATAAGTTTGGAGAGAATTCTTATAGCGAATTTTTAATTCGAATTAATGAATGAAGGTAAGAATTCTTTTCCAGAAGCTTTTAGATAAATAAATTTGGTCATTTGTTGCGTGAAGCATTTACAGGTGCTTAATGCGATTGCATTAGCAGAAAGTTATGATGGCTGGGTTGTAGGTATGGGGGTTCTTCGGGTAAGTGTACAGTGGGGTTTGGCGGAACCGCCACAGCGCTGCATGGAGGACAACAACGAACAATTATCTAGGCAGACGCTGCATCAATGCAACATTATGTCGATTCCAGGGAGGCGCTAATTACTCGAGCTCTAATTGCTCGATTCTTTGGAAGATGCTAAATATGTAAACCATTGAGTTCTCTTCAAGAGCTCAAGGGTAGTGTAGGACACCTCTGTTAAAAATAAATTTATGTTAAGGAAATTGGGCATTTTCTTTAGAGAAAAGCTGTTCTCCGATCCGCTCCTTTTCTTCTTGTTTCAGGTACCCCAGAATGCTTCCCCCACCTGTGGTAAGGGGCGTTTAACCGGACTTCTTACTTTTTACAGGTACTCTAGAGCAATTCCCGCCACCTGTGGTAAGGGGTGCACGAGGCACACCCTCCATTGTTTAGGCTTATGAAAGGGGTGTTTTGGCGGTATTTATGTTGGGTAACTTCGGCGGTGTGTTTCGGGTATGTTGTAAGTGTTCCACCAATCACTGTCCGAAATAATATCCACACCGGAGCACCAATGGAGTGAAAACAATTGTCCAAAAACAAACACTGAGGGTTATTTGTCGATTTAAAATCCTTTTTTTTTTTTTTCAATAATTGTTATAATTAACGGAATCTGTTTGACAATAGTGTCTCACAATATTTAACAATACAAAGTAAAATGCAGCGAACAATATTTAATAACAGTAATTAAAACGCGGCGAACCACACAGACGATACACACGTTAACTCCTTGAAGGAAGGAGGCTCCCTGTACCACTCCTCGGGTCGACGATCAAAATCTCCCTGTCCGTCTGCCCACTCAGATACCCAGATACAGATCGTATCTACATCTGCCAGAAGAAATCTTTCATTTCATCCGCTAACAGAATTTTCCACAGTATCTGTTAGCGGCATGTTATTAATGCCCATGGGTAATTTAGGTGCCTGAAAAGGAGAAAGTCCCTCGATGCATACATCCTTATATCATCATCACCATCCGTAGTGGTGATCGAAGTTCGGATCGACGGTTGTCGAATTGTGTGCCGCCTCTATTTGCATAGCACATCTGGCGCGCGGCCGAAAGATATCCTGCAATTTGAATGGATGTATGGTTCATGGGTTTTGTTTGACTTTTGTCAATACACCCGAAATCCATTAGATATTTCTAATGGGTGTGAAATACAAACAGACACCGTGGGATCGGAGTAGTTCCCTTGTAGGTTTTCAACCTCATACATTTTGAATTATCTCGTTGAGATAATTACGGTTGCCGTTTCTTTTGTTTTCCGATAGATTTGGTGGTCTTTATGGCAGCTACCCGCACGTGCATCGTTGGTCGGCTAATTTGCTGGCGATAACAAATCCTTGTAACATCGTGTAGATGTTCAGGATTTCGGATTATGCAGTGCTGGAGTGCGGCGCATTTCAATCTTTACTAATATGATGAATGAATGTTTTTACCTTTGTTTCAGGTATGTTACAATCGACTTGTTGCTTGATATTGAAAGCTTTGGGACGTTCAGTTCCTTGCTTTTTTAGTGTCGGGCTCAACGTTGGCTAAATGTTTCGGTGCCTCAAGGTGGGATTTGGGACACGCCTCTGTGGGCGCGTGCAACGTTCTCAGGTAAGTAAGTTCTTTGAAGGTAGGAATCTTATCTGCGCGGAATTGTGCGTTCATAGAACGCTACAGTTTTTCTAGCACCGGCGATAAGGGACGCCTCGCGAGGGAAAAGTAAGTTTAAATTGATACCATGGCACATCGCGCCTGAGGCAATACGAAAGCATCGCGTTGGGGCGCAAAGGGAAAGCGTTTCTCTTCCACATTTTTGGGTGCTGTTGGGTTCCTTTTATTACCAGGTATCCAGCTGGCACAGGAAATTTAAAATACAGTCCACTACATCAACGACTGGTTGATTAGAAGTTTACATTTGGTTCTTCAAGCCGGATCAAAGACAGATTGCTCCGTTTGAACCGAAGCGAGAATTACAGCGGGACAATTCACATTAAGTGAATCCAGTTACTGCGAGGAGACATCTCAACAGGTAAGTATTCGTCTGTGGCAGTTTTTGTGTGTAACACACATGACTCTTAACTTTTCTCCACTCATTTTTTTTAAGCTATTATCGTTAATAATTGCATGAAAGAGAATATTTTTGATTTATAACAAGAGTATAAAAACGACACAAATACAAACCTTGTTGGCACCCCACTGCCGCAAGGCGCTAAATACTTAAGATTAAACATTCATGTAACATACTACAGAGTAAACGATAAGCTAGATGGAACTTAATAATTAAGTGTCAATAAAACCGCTGTGACCATCACTCCAGTGAGCATTATGTATTTCAAAAACTGCTGTATGCGCCGAATTTCGAGTTTACAAATTAAATTACATTCTCCCCAAAAATCAAAGCAGAAATTGTTCGAAACGAGGAGGACAAAAAAAAAAAAAAAAAAACAAGAAAAAGACCAACAGGAAGAGCTCAAGTTAGTTCCTCTGAATAGGAAAGGAAATTTTGTAAATATTTGCGAGCTGGACCCAACAGTACACCCAAATGGGTACACACATATACATGACAATCGCACGAGGAGGTAGTCTAACAATAAGACTGTAAATTTGCCCTCAATTCGTTTAAAATATTCCGTGGGTACCACTTTTTAGTTTTCCTTTTTTATATTTTTTATTTTGCTCATTCTCCAAGCTTCCTGTGTTTGCTCAAATAACTATCCAATACGCGCTTATCCTTTCAGCGATTGCCCCTAATTCTGTGTTTGTTTTGCTGTGCTTCTGTGTGCAGACATGCAAAATCCTTGGGTCCTCCGTCCCTCAATGATACCTTTGTTCAGTTCATACAACAAAAGTCCTAGAAGTGGCGCGCCGTTTCTTTTTTCCTAATATAACGTACATATCCTTGAACGCTACATTGTTATGCGCTGGCATAAGTACCCAGCAATGGTCGTCAGACTATCAGATGTACAGAGTAGAAAAAAGCACCGAAATCCATTTGATCTCTGTCCAAAATAAACATTCGATGTTGCGATAATATAATTTTCTTTTATGATATTTGACAGAATTTTAAGTGAATAGTTCGGTCGTCTTCGCTGGTGGTAGTTGGTATCTGGCCGTGCGGTGGTGTTTCTATATTTGGCAGAAGGATCTGCGGACAACAGAGCTTTTTCGGTCACATATTTTAGTTGATGGCGGTTGTCCTGTGCTCGCTGTTCGCATATAGCAGTTAGGTTCGTCCTACGCCTTGGGCAAATAGAGCTAAAAAGTTAATGTCCTTATTGATATAGAAAATTGAGAATAACCGTGACGCCGATGTGCCGGGGGAATTTTCCACCGCTGGGTAAAGGACTAGCGTACAGCTACTTGGGTGCCATTGTTTAGATGAGTTTTGATGGTTCTATTAGCGTGTGTATTTTGGGGGCATAAAAGGTAGCAGTCGCCTTTTTCATCGCCGTAGTATGAACTTAAGCCCCGCAAAACACTCGTACTGTAAGGAAAAGTTGGTCAATTTTTTTGCTCGTTCTTTCCTATTTGCTCGGAATCTTTTACTTTGGTGTCCTTTTTCGTGTATTTTTCCGTTTTTTTTTCCTGGGCTCTTTGTGTTCCTTTATTATTTGTATTTGTTTGTTTAGAGTCTCTTGTGGGTTTTATCTTCACAATGAAGTTTTAGGCCGCCCGATGGTAGATAAACCGAAACCACTTAGACTCATTGCAATACTTTTTCACGTCTCTCCGTTAGCTATGGGAAGCTGATGGTGAACAGTAAATGGATTTGCAGGAGCTGTGTTTGTACAGCTTCTCATTCACAATTAGGATTAGGCTTTAGCTCGTTTAAGTGATTTCGATTTTCCTCCTTTTATCTTTTACGGTCTAGTCAATATGGTGGACTTTATTTCTTAATGGGCAATTATTATTTATCTTTCTCGTATCCCAATTACTGGGTCGAAAATTACGCAAAGGTGGCTTTTAAATAAATGGCGTCATGCCAAATTAGTCAGAGGGGAATCTGGATTCCCATGCCAAGTGCAACGGCGTATCGGAGTAAATCTTATAGTTGGAGGGTATCATGTGCCCCGAAAACATCGTCCTTTAAATCGTGAATTGGTAATAATATTCAGAAGTATAAAAGTGTTCCCTGAGCCAAATAAAGACATTTCCAATGGAATGATGGTGATTTTCAAAAAAGGGGTAATAAGTCGAGATTAAATTCACGTAGTACAAATTTATTTCGCCATTGATCGTGGAGCAAGATAAGCAAGATTTATTTTCTTTTTTAGAAATTGAAAATCAATGCACGGATCCAAAATACTAAGATATTTCAAAAATGGTTAAAGCTACGACATGAGAAATAATTCAAAAAAATATTGGGAACGATAATTTTGAAAACCCATTTTGGTGGTATCGGTGGGTTTGTGTCAGGAGTAAAATAAAATAAAAATATAAAAATTACACAATTGCATCACATCCTACGAACAGTCACAGTTTCTTGAAACTCATTCCCTATTCCGTCAAAACATGATACAATTTTAAAGGGTAATTTTGTGACCACGCGTTGCTATAAAACTAAATAAAGAAGCGAATAAAATAATGGGACATATTATCGACACGTCATCATGACGAAATATAAAAATATGCGAATAACGTCATAGCGGGCGAAGTAAGTTCTTGGTTGAATGATGTTGTGTCCATTATTATTATTATGTATTATTTTACACGTTTTTTATTTTGTTTTTACACGTTTTTTGTTGTTTACTCTATTCACTTATCACTATTGATAGAGAACCCGCGTACGCGTTTATTTACTTTCAGTTTTGTTTTTTTGTTGTGTATTCAATGTGTGGCGAGGAGCCCGATATAAAACGTCTTTGCCGTTCGAACGTCAAGTGAACACTGATGCTCATTATGTGAATGTATTGATATTTTATTTATTTATTGGCCTGTAGGAACCCGGTCATGACCTCACCGACTCGACTCCGCCATCGTTCCCTGTCCTGTGCACTCTCCTTCCACGCTTGACCAGCCGATCCGATCTCCTCAAGGTCAAACCTTACATTGGCCTCCCATCTCCTTGGCGGCCATCCTGGCGGACTCTTTCCCGTTGGTCTACCGTCAAGAATTCAATGCACGGTCCTTTCGTTGCCCATTCGCGCCACATGTCCGGCCCACCTTAATCTTCGCGACCTGATTACTCTCACTATTGTAGGTTTCCGGTATACCTCTTCCAATACGTGGTTCTGGAGTTTCCTCCATTGTCCTGCCTCCTCGTCATATTTACCGGCAAAAAAACCTTATTCTCGAATACGCGGAATTTGTTTTCTTCCCGTTTTGTGAGAGCCATGTAATGTGATGTTGCATTTGGAAAATTTATCAGCTTCCGACGCCGGAAAAACAGTATTACATCCACATCAAGGACAACCGGACATCGGAAAATAGAAGCCGTTCGCCAGTAATAGTTTTAGTCCTTTGAGTCGGATATGGAACAAAGGAGGAAGTGACGACGACGTTTCAGCTTCTTTTCTTCTATGCGGACTGTAATTCCGGCGCCAGCCGGCCAAATGATTTATACGATTCGTAGTTTTATCTGTTCCTATAATTGCTTAATAACCTTTTATTATTTGTTATGATTTTGTTATGCATTGATTTTCATTGTTATGCATTGATTTTCATTGTAACTTTATGGGGTATGTGGGTATTTTAGTTAGCATCGGCAAGGATGCGAGTTCCATTAAAACACTCCGACGAAAAGTCAAATCACCGGACACTAACGATGAGTGCTTCGCCAAAAATGTCTACGAAAACACACGCTGCAAGAGCCCAAACAAATAAAACGGCACGAGTTGTTGTTTAGAGTTGGTTTTTTTATTGTAGCTTTATATGAATAATTTTTCGTTCCACAAGGAAACTCCGGTTTCAGCTCTGCCAATAATGTGGAATTCCATGTATTAAAAATCCAAACACAAACACCGGTCACAGTTTTCTCTTTAAGTGTTCAGTTTTATTTGTCGTTAATGTCGAATACAATATTTGATTGAAATAAACTGCTTTGGAAGTCATTAGACCCTAATTACTGATACCATATTTATTTTAGAAATACTTTTGAAGATCTTTAAGCACTAATTACAAGTACAATATTTATTTTTGAAAACTCTTTCGGAAATCTTTAAACGCTCTCACGGCTCAACTCGACTGACTATTCGTGCGCACACTCTGGGGGTTGAAAATTCACTCTCCAAAAACGCGACTTTCACAATTGCACGCAGCGGTGGCTAAGATCTGACTGGCTAACTGGAGCTCACCAAAGAAACGGAAAACCTCAAAGAACTGCAAAAGGAGGAGGGGCTACACGATTAACTCGAGGGAGTTAATCGTGATTGGACCGGGTGAAATAGGCATACATTATGCATGTGTGCGTATGCCTTGCATACGATCGTCCGGCGACCCTGGACGGATGCCGACATCGCTGCAGCATCTTACATGAATGTAAACAAAACATCTGGTCATCCTATGGGAGGCCATAAATCATCGTTTCGGTTGACGATGATTAAACATTGCAACGAATATAGGGTGCAGCCATTGCCAGATGTTGAAAGTAAACATTTTCTGGCTGCATCCTGTTCGTTGCTTGATTGCGGTCCCTGAACGTGGGGACCGGTAATAGGAAACCAGCGATTGCTGGTAATTAGAGAAATGTTTGGTTTGCGTCAGCCGAAACCTTGTCGGCGGTGGCAAAACAATGGGACCAAATAGCCGCATGTAAGAAGTGCCATGGGCAAACAATAAAACGAGTCAACAAGGAACTCTTTGTTGATGTTGTTTCCATAGCGTAAGGCTATGGGAACGAGATGCCCCGAATAGGATGTATGCCTAAAGATAGGATTTCAAATGCCACGGCAATGTGATAATCTTGCCGTGGACTTATGTTTTCTTTAGGAAATAATACCTGCCCGGGGGTGAATTTTCGATGCCACGGCAAGGTGATAAGCTTTGCCGTGGACTTAATGTTTTAGGAATTAATGCCTGCCCGAGGGTGAGTTTTCGATGCCACGGCAAGGTGATAAGCTTTGCCGTGGACATAATGTTTTTTAGGAATTAATGACTGCCCGGGGGAGAGTTTTTGATGCCACGGCAAGGTGATAATCTTTGCCGTGGACTTAATGTCTTTAAGGGGTGGTGTTGAAGAAAAGGGGGTTTGGAAGGAAAACCCCCACAGAATAGGTAAGCTGTCTAACGGATATTCAAAACAGGTATCCGATTGGGTAACCGTAATAATTCCGGCGATTTGGCTGGGGGTAAATGCCGTAGCAAGGTTACGCAACCTTGCTGAAGTTCGACCGAGAGGTAAGTCGTTCGCCTGGAATAGTGGGGATCGAGCGATGCATGGCTCTTCGGGCCCTGAAAAGCCCCACAGGTACACTACAGTAAATCATGTGCACTATATCTGTTATCGGTCTCTTTACAACGAGGTGTTCCCGTGGCAACTCAACTGCTCCAAAAAATCGGTTGGCGAGAGGGCCGACTTTAACGAGACAAGGACAGATGTGTCCTTCATCTTGTCTCTGGTTTCTGGTCATCTTGCGATAACCAGAATCCTCCCCATCCGTAAGCATGTTGGGCTCGGTAGCGAGATATCTGAAAAGAAAAGAAAATCAAGGGGGGGGGGGGGTATCCAAGGATTGTGTGGACAGTGTTAGTTTGGGTGTTCTCTAACTACTTGGATGGGGGGGTGGTAGGAAAGAAATCATACAAGACCGGTAGGTCTTAAGTGCGCTAGTAAACGCAGATCACGTCTTTGGCGTCTGATAATCTGCGCTTTGGTTGGTGTGTGTGTTTTTTTTTTTTTTTTGGTTTCGGTAGGAAGGTGGAAATCTTCAAAAGATACCTAGACCGATCCAGGGGCATGCCGGGTTTTTACCGACTAAAACCACCTCCCGCCAGGCTCATATTCCCGTTGATCCCCGCGGAACTTTCTTTTAGATATTCCATCGCGGGGCGGGACGGAGTTTAATTGTTACTCCGCTCGTCACGTCGCAACTGCTGCATCATTTCACAGAGAATACCATTGGTTACGGACCATGCCTGTTTTGAACTAAGCATGTATTCTATTACTCCAGCCGGAGTAACTGTCCGTCTCGTGTGTCTCTCCAAAATCGTTCGTGCGGTCTCGAATCTCACGCACTCTGTGAGTACGTGTTCCGCATTTTCTATTTTGCCTTCGCAATACAAGCAGTATGGGTGATTCACATGCTTATATAATACTTGTACGAGTATTGCCGGAAGCATCCATGTCCTGATATTGGCTGAATCAAGTAGTAATTCAGCTCGCCATGTTTTCTTTTCACCCATGTTTCTATATCAGGTAGCATGGTGTGGGTCCATCTTCCTTTGGTGGAATAATCCCACCTTCGTTGCCATTCTCTTAGCCTTGAGAGCTCTAATTGTGCCCGCATTCTCCGACGATTCTCTTGGGAGTTCTTATGCAATGCAGCGTTTTCTTTAGCTGCAATGTCGTGGTATCCTCCCGCCCAAAACATTTATGGGATCTTCGGATACCGTTCGAAATGCACAGCATACTCTTACTGATGCCAGTCTATGCGTTGAGTTCACTCCCCTCATGTATGACTTATACTGTGCGGCTCTTGTCCATATGTGAGCTGCATACATTATGGTGGAGGTGTTGACACTGGTTATGAGTTTCCTTACGTGGGGCCGGGGTCCTCCAACATTGGGTAACAGTCTCGCCAAAAATTTGCATACTCTTGCCGTTTTTTCACTCGTTTTCCTCAGGTGTTCCTTGAAGCTCAACCTGTTGTCGAGTATAACACCAAGATATTTAATATAGGGACTGGATCTGATTATTTTTCCTTCTATTTCCAAATCAAGGTGTTCAACTTTCTTGCGGCCGCTTACTAAAACTGCCTCCGTCTTATGTCCAGCTAGTTTCAGTCCGGCCATATCTAGCCAGCATTTAATGTTCTGGATTGCTTGGGAGCAAATATTCTCCAGGTCATGTAGATGTTTACCTACGGCTACTATTGCCAAATCATCTGCGTACCCAATGATTTTAACCCCTTCTGGTACATCCACTCTGAGCACACCATCATACATGATATTCCATAACAGCGGACCTAATACACATCCCTGAGGTACACCCGCTGTTATTTTACATTCCTGTGGTCCCTCATCTGTGTCATAGAGCAGTCTTCTATCCGAGAGATAGTTTGCTAATATACGCACCAAGTAGGGGGAGACTTGTAGATCGCCCAACGCTTCACATGTGTGTGTGTGTGTGTGTGTGTGTGTGCGTGTTTGTACTGTGCCAGCAGGTGAGAGTTTGGGTAATGACGACCGTCAGACATTCTAGAGTGATTGGTGCATCTTCTGAGGAGTTTCCTTTCGAAAACTCGAAGTCTTTCCATTTGAGCCGAAGATATGCAGTACCATATGGAAAAGGCGTATGATATTCCAGATCGGATTAGCTGCTTATAGCAGAGAAGTTTAACTTTGGCGTCAACTTTGTTGCTCCACTTCAAGATGTTGTGCAGTTGCTTAGACGACCGAGGCCCCTTTGGAGAATGTGGGTCACATGTTTGATGAAATTCATTTTTGGGGTATAAGTGACCCCAAGATATTTCATCTTGTCCTGTGGTTTAATCGTAGTATGTCCCATTTTTATTCGAATATTCTGTGAATATCGAGAAGTAATTTGGAAGCGTTTACTACTCAGAATTATATCTACTGCTTTAGATGGATAGAGTCGAATTTTTGTTCGACTGTAATATTGATACAGTTCGTCCAAGTGACGGTTGAGTCGATTTGTTGGAGTGTAGGACTTTAGATGACACACGTCATCCGCATAGCATATCTGGTTTACTCTCCCGTCCACAGGGGGAGGAATATCGGAGGCGTAGATATTAAATAAGATGGGTCGTAGAAAGGAGCCCTGTGGTACGCCTGCAGCGGCGTGGATCTCAACTGCTCCGCTGATGTTCCCGTCTTATACAGGCCCGTAGCCGCCCTCCTCGTTCGCTCGTTTCCTGGGTGCCGCTTACTTAGGTGACTTCCTGAAATCAGCGCGCCGCTGATCATTGTTTTCCAGGAACTTGAGTACTGGCGCTTGCCTTGCCTTTCTTGGGAATTCGTGTTGACGTGATGCATCGCCAACAGACTCGCCCCCGCAGTGCAAACACTCCCTCATGTGATGGCGATCTCATAGCTGGAACCAATACTACGCCTCGGCGTATTGGTCTTCGCAGTGTTCCCCACGTCATCCTCACGTCCAGGATTCTAATTCTTCCGTCGCATCTCGGATATACAACTTGTACTTCTCGACGGGGCCAAGTACTTCGGGGTAGTGAAGAAACCCCCACTAGGATTACATCTCCAACTTGTGAATCGGTGGTGTCTGGTCCGAAGATCCATCTAACCATCAAGGTTGGTAAGGAATAAGGAAATGGTCATATAATTCATCAAGTGCCATTGCACCGCAAGAACGTCCCAGCAGAAATTGAGTCAGCGTGAGACTTTCTTCGTCGCTCGGATCCATGCGATCATGGGTTAGTGGGCGCAAGTTGACGACATGTTCCACCACGGTCATCAGAGTGTATAGCACCTCCTCTTGTAGCATCCTGGAGTGTAGAACGTTTTCACCGATCGCACCGATAGCTATCTTTTAGCCACACTGCAACCCCATTTCGCTAACCCATGAGATTTCCGCCGGAAATCGCATCATGTCGGCTAGCAACGGCATAGTCTGATCAAACGACGCGGCTGCATAATGATGCAATCGCTGGGGAAATTATTAAAGTATTTAATTTAGTTCCCATGATCAGATTTCCCTAGCCAAGTCGGCGTCCTATTCACTATCCCCAGACACTTTCCCCAGGATCTCTTTTCGAAGGTGAATAGCCACAGAACATTTTCCTCTCCTTCCTGTTTCTATCTTCCGCGGGTTGAATGCACTCTGAGATCACCACAGTCATCGCAGTAGGTCATGCTCAGAGACTGCATTGATACAAGCGCGCAAGCTAAGCCAACCCCGAAGTTATTGCGCTTTCTCTTTTGTTCTTTTCATCCTTTGCATGCCCAGTGACTGTCGAATGATGTGCAAGCGTTATTCACCTCACTGAGACATGCAACTGAATAGATTCATGAGAGGGCGCGATGATGATTGGCTAATAGCCGTGCGAATGTAAAACTAAAATTGCATCCCTAATTGGGATCAGTCGGTACACATCCACCATCGGTGACGGTCACGCCGCACCGTGTCGTTAAATCATCCCTCGTCGCGTACACCCACGTTACTACAGTCAGTCGAGATTCAATCATAGGAAATTTCATCTTACGCGTAAAGTTTATATTTGCCAAGAAAAGTCGGTTTAATTATCCTCAAGAAAACAGTTAAATTTTATCAGTTTATTTGTGCACGTGGAATCATTGAATGTTAAATAAAGAAAACATTAACCAACAAAAGACCACCAGTGCTTTTATTTCCTTCATCTTTGCCTTTGGTGTTTGAGTTCTGGAGTTTCAACATTTTCGTCGGAACAACTTGATGGGGATTCAAGTGAAACAGTGCCAGTGACTTGCCACACCTACTTGCACTCCACAGATCTCCTATGGGGAGACTTGAAGGACGCTTTTATGAACTCTGCACCAATGACATCGATGTATCACTCCCGTTGTCGATGTTCGTAGTCTCAAGATACAGAATCTCTACCGAATCTCGTTCATTACAGTTGCGGTGCTGCCATGAGCTAACTTCCTATAGTAGTGGTCGATCAGGAGGCGACTCAGTAGATTTTTGCCATCCAGTACGGTGGGAATTGTTTTACAGCCGTCGATTTTTATTTTTCTTGTTCGAGACATTAGTTTTATCACGCCTTTTTTGTCAAGGTATTGCAAATCCCAGAGGGTCAAAGCTTGACATTACCGCACTGGTGACTTCTCTTCTGATAGGCATCCTTTTCCCGGTGAGGAGTTCCGAGTGAGTGTTCCGAAACTCTACGTTGAAGGCCAGGGTGTCTTCCGTCATGAGCCGCCTGAGCCCAAACGTCTTTTCTTCCTTTGATAACTCCAATGCTTCTGATTGGGACTGCTCCTGAAAACCTTCGAGAATCTGGGGAATATTGCTACTCCACCCCTTGACTCGAAATCCCCTTTTTTCATGGAAATTTTCCACTGCCTTTGCTAGATTTCTGGTTTTTTTTCTACAGTCGGGAAACTCTGTAGGTAGTCGTCCATGTAGTGGATTTTACGGATGGCTTGCGCCGCTGCCGGATGTTCCTCCTCGAGTTCGTCCGCGTTTTTGCTCATGAATGTGACTCCGAACACCACGGACGTCATGCGACATTCTTCAGACGCCGTCGCACCAAAGAAATCTTAAGCAGTCACGGTCGGCCTCGCCCAACTGGATTTGGAGGAGCATTTTCTTGATGTAGCGATTGGTCTTTCTCTGAATCTGACCAGCACCCCATTTTCGATTGGAAGAGATCTGGTCCCAGGAGTAGGGCGTCGTTAAGGCTCTTGCCGTCAAATTTGGCTGCTGCGTCGGGTACTATTTGCGTCTTCTTCTTTGTCGGGTGTATTACTGCGAAGTATGGGATGTAGAAGGTTATTCCTAGGGTTGTGTTCGCCGGCGCCTTTTCTGCAAACCCATTTTCTAGCAAATTGTTCATTTGCTCTGTGTACATTTCCCACAGGTCCTCATCTTGGCCCAATTTTCTCCGATATTCAGGAAGCGTCGATATGCCTGGCTGTAGTTATTGGGAACCACTTCGTCATCACTTTTACATAGAAGCCCGGCCTCGTATCTTCCTTCGGCATCGTTCCTTGGGCGTCGTGGCTGCACTCCTATTGGTTCGATATCGAAGGTACCTCTAACGAGCAATTCCGCCCAATCTTCTTTTGTCCTGTCGTAGTTGGCAAACCTCACTGGCACGTTGCTCCTTGCCTCGCACCCATGTAAGACCCATCCCAAAGTGGTAAGTGCAGCGACTGGTTCGGTGCTTCTCCCTTTCCTCAGCCACCTTGTAACTATCAGGCCCCAGCTGTCCTGACCGATAAGTAATTTTGGCTCATGCTGGGTGTAGGACAATTGGTGTCCGAAGTCTCGTAGGTGCTCGCATCCTTAAATCGTCTCTGTCCTCACCTCTTGCTTAGAAAGTTTAAAATTGGGGATGGTTCTTATCTTAATCAAACTTCCAGTTCGGCTATGAGTTCCTTTGATCCCCACTTGGACTCTTTGTGAGTCGTTGTTTCTGATGCGTAGTCCACTGACTGTCTCCAGAACAAATGCTGCCGGTCTGCCTTTCGTACCGATGTTTTCGGAGATTGATGAGTCCAGTAATGAAATGATGGACCCATCATCAAGCAGAGCCAATAGTCGGGTTGATCCCTTAGGTTCATGGAGATCCACTGGAACCAAGCTTAGGTATTATTTGGCGCTACTGACGACGCGCAAGTAAGTAACGACCTCTCCTCTCGTTTATTCGGGATCGTTGTTCGATGGAGCTATATCATGGTGTGACCTTCCTCCTCTCCTTGGTGCCACCCCCGGTGAAAATTCGCCTGGGTGGAGGATTACGTGCTCTCTTTCCCACTTATATCTATATTCTATCACGTGACATAAAGCTCCGTGTCTATAGAACCATAATCATGCCAATTGTTCTATATGGATGCGAAACATGGGCTCTCACAAAACGGGAAGAAAACAAATTCCGTCTATTCGAGAATAAAGTTTTGAGAGGCATCTTTGGAGGTAAATATGACGAGGAGGCAGGACAATGAAGGAGACTCCATAACCACGAATTGGAAGAACTATATCGCAAACCTACAATAGTGAGAGTAATCAAGTCGCGAAGATTAAGATGGGCCGGACACGTGGCGCGAATGGGGAACGATAGGACCGTGCATAGAATTCTTGACGGTAGACCAACGGGAAAGAGACCGGTAGGACGGCCGCGACGGAGATGGGAGGACAATGTTAGGTTTGACCTTGAGGAGATCGGATCGAATGGGGAAGCGTGGAAGGAGAGTGCCCAGGACAGGGAAGGATGGCGAAGCCGAGTCGGTGAGGTCACGAACTTCCGGGTTCCTACAGGCCAATAAATAATAATAATAATAATAATAATTTCCCACTTATCACACGCTGGTGCCTTGAAATCCCATCATCGATGTTTGGAACGAAGGCATTTAAAGAAAAGCCTTGCCGTCTTCGCCAGATTCCATTTCTCGCCAAAACTGGCCGCCTCAAACCTAGTGCATCTGGAGACGTCATATTCTTTGTGACAAAGTGGACACTTTAATTTGCTTCCCCCCACTTTGACCCCTTTCTCGAACCGCGTGGATTGCTCTCTTTTCCGAGTCGCACCCTTCTTGGAATGATATATGGTGGCGGTGGTCTGTCCTCGGCTCCCAAGATACTTCGGTGGGGTGAAATCACTACACATATCTGCGTCCGTTCTCATGAAGTCGCTGAAAACCCTCAGTTCCGACTGGTCCTCCCGCGATGGCTGTGGTGGTACATGCACCATCTGTACCTCATAGATGACGGCATACTGGTAGTCGGTTCCTTTGCTGTCTCAGCTGAGTTCAAATGCTGCTCCTTACTCAGTGCCCTGATGGTGGCCACGGAGTTTGTCACCCGGCGGGCAAAGACTGCAATCTCGATCGGAACATCTGTGACTCGAGGCAGTCCCTTCAATTTCGTTAGCTCCGTCAGGGCTAATACTCTCTGTCTTCCAAAGCGAGTCTCCAGTCCCTTCATCACCTCTTGAGAGTCCTCGGCAATTAACAGGAGACTTCTACAAGTTCTTTCGCTCCTCCCGGAAGAGCTCTCTGAAGATGCGCCAAGTACTGTGCGTGTGTTAATCCGACGGCCGTATCTTCAAACGATCTCCTGAAAGACAGCCACTCTTAGCTGGCACCGTTGAAATGGGATAACTCGAATATTAGCCTCGGGGTAATTACTCTGGGCGATTCTTGCGAGAACCTGGCTATGGGTTGGGTCAAATCCTGGATATCGCTTCTTTCCTCTTCGTGATGCGGAGACCTGTCTTTGTGAGTTAACTTGTAGGGTGCAGGTAGGTGTGCTAAGACACGGGCACTGTTTCACTTGAATCCACATCAAGTTGTTTCGACGAAAATGTTCTCCAAAAAGAATAAACGAAATGCACTGGGGTGTGATTTAATTGTTAATTAATGGTTCTTTTATTTAACTCCTTCTATTTTTGTTTACACAGGTTTGAGGTGATGAATAGCACAATAGCCAACTTTTATTCAAAACGCCGATGGCGAATTTGCTTATATTTATTTTTACAAAACGGATTTTAACGAACACAATAAAAGGGAGGTTGTATTTCTCTAACTTTCTTTGTAAACACTTCCAAACGACGACCACTGAGCATATTTGCAGTCCGACTGAGTGGTAACACTTTGTTACTCTCGCAGAGACGTACTTCTATTTTAGATGCGCGCGCCTCAGTCATTAAAAATGCGACTCAACTTATTACGTGACCGTAGATTGTACACCGATTCCGAAGACGTGTGCTCCATTTGAGTGATGAGTAGCGACTGATTTGAATTAGAGAAATTAATTTTTGGGCCCGAGCGGCGGCATGACCAACCGCGATGATGATTGTGTAATGACTGATTGAAAAATGGATGAAGATGGGTAATTTAATTTTTGCACACAGGAAAACCAATAGAGATCATACTTCTGCTCTCTCATTGCCACGCCCGTCGATGTGTGGTGAATACATCGGTTAATTCGATAGTCGACGAACATGGGAGAATGAGAGAACAGAAACACAATGTGCAATGATCCCGGGGTGGATTCGGTTTTTTGTGTGCGGTATCAGTGCAGCTCTGAGAATGACCTACTGCCTTAGTGAGATGACTGTGGTGATCTCAGAGCGCTTTGAACCCGGGGAAGATAAAAATGTGGAGAGGAAAATGTTCTGTGGGTATTCACCTGCGAATGTAGTGTCTGGGGAAAGTGAATAGGACGCCGACTTGGCTGGGGAAATCTGAACATGGGAACTAAATTAAATACTTTAATAATTTCCCCAGCGATTGCATGATTATGCAACCCCGTCGCTTGATCAGACTATGCCGTTGCTAACGGCAATTTTCCGGTGGAAATCTCATGGGTTAGCGAAATGGAGTTGCCGTATGGCGAAAAGATAGCTAAACTCAATTATGCATTATCTGCATAGGATAATGAGTCTAGCTATGCGTCCTTTTGGGAAACAGGTTTTTAGGTGAATTACTGAACGGTGGAATAGGGGTTGATATGACACACTGAAAGCGGTTGAAATAAGGCGGAAATTGTGGTTGAAATTGTGGGTTGGTTCTCCATGTAGTATAGAGAACCCCCACAAACTCCTCTTGACTTTTTTCGGGCAACCTTATTAGACGAGTGCTGCTTAATTACTGTCGATGAAACTTGAACACACCATTATACGCCCGAAAAAAAATATGCAGTCAAAACAGTGGACTGCAAAGGGGGAATCGGCTCCAAAAAATGCAAAAAACATCGACTCACTAAAACGACTGTCAAATAAAAACTACGCTTTCAAAATGGCTGAAATTTTGATGAGTAACTGTCAAAAGATGCACACCTGCATTTGTGGCGGTTCTTTAATACATTCCCAAAGAACCGCCCATCCTCTTAAATTAGCCACCTTCCAAACCCATAATACTTACCTGCATTCGAGCAGCTTAAGCTGTCTTTCAAATAACTTTCACCTGAAAGTTAAACCTCATTAAGGCATGCATCACATTGAATTTTTCCGTTTATGAACCGTACCATATCTCCATCGGCTCGGCGTGTCAGCAATTATAATAGATAAATACTAGCTGGCCAGCGTAATTGTTGACATAGCTGTAGCGGATGGTTTCTTGCTACCGTTCATATCCATTTATTGCCCCAGTCCCAAGGTTCGCAACACTTGCGACCAATTTACTTTGTCCGTTATCTACCGATCATCGGATTTGGGCACTAATATGATTGGCGTTAGACAATCATAACCCAAATCATGCTAACGATGCTCCGGCCTGTAAAAAAAAAAGATACCATAGCCTAGATCATAGGCGAGCAAACCATCGGTTTGCTTATCGCCACGAAAAATCTATAGCCTACAATGGCATTAGCATGAACGCCTAAGTAAACACGATGTGCATATCATCGTGACCCTTGAAATAGCGTTTTTGTGTATCTTGAAGCAAAAACCTATTTCGTTCTTAGGCGCAGGTCATCAAAGATTTATGGCCCTCGAAATAGCGTTTCTGTTTATTTAAGACACAGAAACCTATTTCTCCCTTCGTCGATTTTTCGCCATCGCATATCTCTATAATACCAATTCATTGCACCAGCCCATGTTATTTCGTCGTCGCCGATATCCAGGCTGAAGGGCAACGATCGACTACACAATCCCCCCCTATCGATGAAATTCGCGGGCATCGAACTGATAAATGTAAATTACATCTGAGTCAGATGTCATATCCCTAAGTGTGCGCACGCACTATTGAAGTCCCCTGAGGATCGTTGCTGAATATTCAATGTTGAGTGCATTAGTACGCGTTGCATTAACCCTAGTGTGGTTCCTTACATGGTGTTGAGACCACAGTTAATCGCTGCTGTCGTTTCTTACGCGTGCCCAAGTATAACTTTATGTTAATCCGTGTGTGTGTTAATTCGTGCTAGCGAACTGCAACAAACCTTGCCGCGTTCGTATGTTATCAAGTCGCACACCTTATTACGCTGATTGAAGTGGTTCTCCAGAACGTATAGTGTTTAGAACTAAGGGAAGTTTCCCACTCATTGACTTTAATATATTTATCTTAATCAATATTAAATGACTCAGTGTTTTATAAAATCGAATACCATCTTGTCACTTGTGAACTCGAATAAAAAGAATATCTTACCAACCTAATCATTTTTTTCATTTTGATTTTAAAAACATTTTTTATTTTTCTTTTTATCTTCTTAATTTCTAAATTAAAGGCTAGACAAAAAATGCTTAAATTCTAGCTTAATTATCTTATATAATAACTTACTGGTCCTTCGCAGACGCTCTAAGCTAAACATTACTTAACATTTGTATAATTTGCCTTTCGGCGACAGAACTTTGTGGCAGTACTGATATTTAGTTGAAATACAAAGAAAAATTTGAAAAACTTTGTCAATTTTTTTTTTGTTTTTTTTTTTCTTAAAATTTATCTTACTTAACTTACCTTTTTTTTTTTAAATTTTATGTAAAATCACTTAGCTTAACTTAACTTAAATCTTATACTACCCTAATTCTAGAAAAGCTAAGTCTATGTAAGCTAGCTGATGATAGTATGATTCTATACCGACTTTGGTACCCAGGTCTTTATATGCCATTCAACCACCAGAACTGTTGACGCTGTCTAATGCTACCGTCCCGGTCTCTGTGGGAGATAGCCCTACTGAAGCGCAGGAGCTCTTCTTCGGCGCGCGTTACTTCCCGGTCGTAGCACAATCGCCCGTCTACGGATGATCTACTTACATGATAGATCAGCGGAATTCCGGATCTATCCTGTATAAGCCCTTTCATATCCAAGTCAAGGAACGCCTCTGGTGGAACAAAGCCGTTGCGACGCACGCTCTCATAGTATAAGGTGTTTGAATAATAGGCGCCGAAAATTAGGTCATCGGAACAGCTTATTGCTCTCGCAATATGTCCGCTGATTAATTTAACCATAAAATTATCCACCCTATTTATGTACGCTTCATTATATAAAGTCTCATTTGAGTAATACTTTTTATAGTCCGATTCCGGTGTCCGATATAATCTGAGACAACTTCTGAGACACTTTCTTTCGAACACCCGAATCTTTTCCATCAAATTTGGACCTATGTTGAACCATACTGGGCAACCATATATGAGCATTGGCCTGATTAGCGTCATGTAGCATATGACTTTTACCTTGCTGTCAAGTTGGCTACTGTGAAATAGCCTCCTTGTCATAGCAAAAGTTCTCCTCGCTTTGAGCAAAGCAGCCTCTACATGTCTGTTGAAATACAGATATTGATCTAGCCAGATGCCCAGGTATTTAACTAAACTCTTGGTTTCCAGTTTATCTCCATGCGGTCCCACGATAACTAGCTTTCGCCAGTTTTTCCTTGTGTCGTTCGTGGCTTTATATAATGGGGTTCTAAATAGGATGGCTTCACATTTCTGGAAGTTGATCTTAAGTTTCCAGTCATAGCAGTAGCGCTGCACGTTGTTGAAGTCTCACTGTAGTAAACTATTTATGATCTCAACTTTCGGAGCTGTTCTGTAAATTATGAGATCGTCTGCGTACGCAATAGCCTGCGGAAGTGCATCTAATAAGTCGCTAATGTAAATGTTAAAAAGAATCTGAGAGATTACCGCGCCCTGCTGCAAGCCATTCTTGATATAATACGTTTTATTAGAGGTCACATTACCATTTTTGACCACGAACTTCTTGTCCTTTAACATATCGTAAAGTACATATAGTAAAGGCCATGTCTGACCAATTTGTAATAAAAGCCTTCGATCCAGACGGTATCAAAGGCTTTTTCCAAGTCGATCAGACAGGCCCCTGTGCATTGGTTCATACATTTATTCCATTGTATGTCAGAGACCAGCTTAAAGCCAAACTGGTTATTTGTAATAATGTTGTTGTCGTCTACCCATTTTAGCAAAGCTTTGTTAATGGTTTTTTTAAATACTTTACTGATGCTTGGGAGTAAACTTATCGAACGCATGTTCATTGGGTTTCTGCAGTCTTTGCCCTTTTTTGCGATGGGCTGAATGATAGCCGTTTTCCAACGCGCGGGATAATATGCATTATTCAACGCGTTGTTAAACAGGACGGTGTATATATCTATTGCCATTGGGGGCAGGTTCTTGAGTACGATGTTAGGTACTCCATCTATTCCCACTGACTTTTTGCTTCTTAATGAGTCGAAGATATTCTGGATTCCTTCCCTTGTTATTAGAAGGCTATTAGCCACTACGCCATTGGCATTAATGTCAATTGACAGATTATCTTCACTGAATTCCGTAAAACCCGGATTCTCCGATTGCCAATGTGAAATTTCATTCCGGAGGTGCAGGTGATTCAGTCGAATTCTGTCCTCCAGGTCATGATTTCGGTGAATGCTTTCATTCACCTTGTATATTTCCTGAAAGACAGCTCCCACAGCGTTCGCCTTCACCAAAGGATCTTCGATCACGAAGAGCTCACTATTGAGGCTAGCGTTCTCTGCATCTAGGCCAATGTTGGTTAGCAGCTGCTTGTTTACCTGAGTACGTGGGATTTGGAGACACTGAATCTCATTTTGATTATTTCTCCGGAATATTTTATTTATTTGTGGGAACATATTCGGGTTATTAGTTTTTATAGCTCGAATTCTGTTGTTCCAATACAAATTTGTTGCTAATCTATAATTAGCTTTAAGTAATTGTTGGAAGTTTTTTAATCGGGATTTCAGTGATATTATCTCCTGGTCTTGTCTGCCTGTAAACTGTCTGTGTAATTGTTTTGTTTCGATAGCAGTCTGCTCTTTTTCTTGTGGAGTGCGTTTATTGTTGCGTTTCTGTACATGTTAACGTGATCTGTAACTGTTGTTTTGGGAATTGTTTTGTCCATTGTTCGTTTTATGGTTTCGTCCATTTGTTGAATGTATTTGTCGATTTCGACATTAGTCAGGTTTCTGTTTACTGGCAGATTAAAGTCAATCGAACGAAGTTCTTTTGTTAATGATCTGGTGAACCGCGGCCATCGCATTGCCCTGTAGTTATAGGGTTGCGGGATCACGAATTCCTCCAGATCTGCGAGCTCGTTCGGAAGCTCTATTACTGCCGAGAATGCACAGTGGTCACTGTCGTATTCAATTGTCCGTAAACAGTTTCTGTTTCGTCTGTTGGTGCTAAGTAATCTGAGTCGTGAGTCGATTAGCAAGATATCTAAGAACGATTTACCTCTGGGGAACGATGGATATTTCGTAGCTAGCAGGTCAGTTCTATATTCAGTATGAAACTGATCTAACCATCCAGCCAACTGATTTCCTCTGGCATTAGATATATGATTTCCCCAATTTCTATGCTTGGCGTTCTTATCTCCCCCTAGGATAAAGTAATTTTTGCCCAGGTGCAATTGTAAGCATCGGAAGAGAGTTTCGAGCTCTGCTATAAATATATTATGTTGGTGCTCCTCAGGTGCGTAGATCGCAATCGCATACAAACCCCTTCCTTGTTGAAGGGGTATGCGTACGATACAGGCTTCCAGCACCCGGAACCTGCGCACTTCTCCACTACATATTACTTTATGATTGATTCCTTTTCTAATAAAGATTGCGACACCCCCCGGTTGAGAGGAGTTAGGTCGGTCTCTTCGTATAATGTCGTAGTTTTTATGCCATATCTTGTGTCTCTGGTTTAACTTTGTTTCCCCCGCCACAAGTACATCAGGCTGTTCAACTTGCAACAGGTTGAAAAGATTGACTCTTCTCTCAGTTCTTATTAGTGAATTTACATTCACGACAAGAGCTTTTATTGATATTGTGGTTAGAGGGTTTATATTGACTTTTTGTTTAGATTGGCCAGTACGAGTAGATCTCGTTTATTTGATTTTGCAGCTGTGTCATCTGTCTCTACAGATTAAGCAGACCCGTGACCACGTCTGCTTGCGATGTTGTTTCAGGTTGTGTGGGAGTATTTGTGGCTACCGATGTTGTAGCCTGGTTTGATGGTCTCCCACACGACGCAACTTGTGCGTACGACCGCTGCAATGTTACGAGCAT
Organism: Microdon myrmicae; assembly: GCA_963931805.1. Classification (NCBI taxonomy): domain Eukaryota; kingdom Metazoa; phylum Arthropoda; class Insecta; order Diptera; family Syrphidae; genus Microdon; species Microdon myrmicae. The sequence continues at coordinate 25,965,876 of OZ007498.1, forward strand.
TGTTGTTGTACGAGTTGGCTCTGTGTTTTTTTGCCGGGTCACACTTCTTGACATTATTTCTCGGTATTTAGGACATCCTCGATAATAAGCGGGATGTCCTTCATTCCGACACACTGCGCACTTTAGAAGGGCTTTGTCCTCTACCCTTTCTTTTCCCAGAGAGCATTCTTCTGCCTTATGGTCTTTTCCGCATTTCACGCAACGGTGCTGCATTTCACAGTTCGCCGCCGCGTGACCAAACCTTTGGCAGCGGACACATTGCAGGATGTCTCTGCCTTTTTTTAACTTGCCCCATGTGACAATTTGATGATCCAAGACTGTAATCTTTCTTAGACCACCAATTTTGCTGCTGGGCGTTAGTTGGACCAAAAAGAAGGGTAGCTTGCCGTTTTTCCTTCTTGCCTTGGTTGTGGTGAACGGTTTTACGGAGATAAACTCGAGATCGTCTTGCCTCAACTTTTGAAGCATCTCGAGCAGAGCCTCCGGTTCCACCTCAGGGTCGACACCCTTTAATAAAACCGTTACCCTCTTTGTTTGCTTCGGCGTGAACGAGTAGAATTCCGCGGTGGCCCTTTTTAAGACCTCTTTAATTTTTTCGTGGTCTGCCACCGCATAGGTTTGAATGGCATGCCTGGTACCAGCCAGTCTTTTAATTACAAAATTGTTTCCTATCGCTAGCTTACAAAGACTTACCAATTCCTTACACTCAATGTTTATGGTGTTGATTGGTGGCATCTTTATTTTTTGGTTGTTATTGTTGCTTTGCCGCTGTTGCCAACCTAATCATTCCTGTGTTTTTTTTTTTTGTTATTCCTTTTTTTTTCTTTCGACGGAACAATTTCCAGTGTAACATCGGTGGGTGTTTTTATGGAACCCGCATCCTTGCTGATGCCATCGTAATAACACACCACACATTTACTATTATTGACGAGTGTTGCTATCTTCACGTTAAGGTCGGACTTTTCTCAGGCCACCCATGTATACCTACAGGTGTTAAAGCATATGTTTCTCAATGTGATCTAAACCATTTACCACAAAGTGAACGCTTATTCGATTGTTTTTGTTGCCTCAGAGTCGTGTGTATTTTTTGCGGGACATACCGAACCATTGCTTGGAATATATAGATTATTACATAACATATAAACAATTAACGGAAACAATGAAGTGCATTGAAATAAAATAAAAATTTAAGCTACAAGCTATGTTTCATTTAGTCTGTATTGAGTGTACGATAGTGTGTTATATTACAGTGTAACAATGGAGCTCATAGGTACGTGACTTGATCTTCCTTCTACCTGAACGCAACCATGCGAAGGACACGAAACGCCCAAAAAACAGGGCGAACATGTAAAAGAACAAGCTATTATCACGTACCCAACTAAAAGAAGGATATGGTATCACTAAGAGAAAACATCTTGAATTGTCGTGGAGTTTGCCGATTAGAAAAAGGTGAAATGCTGAAGAAGGCGATACCTGGAATCAAAAATGCATTCAATTACGTCGACTAAATTGATCAGCTTATTAATTCAATCAGAGTTTCGGCAGAAAATTATAATTGGCTGGTGTGATTCTGTATCAAACTTCGATACGTACACATCGATGAGATGCTTAAGAGTATTGCGAAAAGCAGCTTACCCTATATTTCAAGGCCAACGAAGAAGCCCCTTATCGAAATTAACTATTCTCATAAATGAATTTAGAAGAGAGCTCCATGATCCTGAAAACAATATAATTCATTGGGACGGTTACTTAACAAATAAAAATTCTAAGATAATCACCACTTGGGGCAGACAAACAATTCTCGGCAACTGTTCCCTTCGATGTATCCATGTTCAACTTTCTGTGCCAATTAATTCCAATAATCTTTAGCCTCTCACAGCTATTTACTGAATCCTAATGATTCACCAGAGTGAAAAGTAAGCTTTCGCGCAGCGCAACAATAACAACAAAAGACGAGAATAGGATAAGGGAAAACATAACATCGAACGCCACATGTCGCCCCTTAAGTTAAACCAATTGAAATCCAGGGCTAAGCCCCCAATTAAGCTAACAAGTATTCTTTTGGCATTGTCTCAATTATAATCTTGTTCTTCGTTGTGTTTTTGCTACAGACACAAACTAATTCAAAATTTAAATTGCTCTCCTAATTATTTAGGATAACAATAATCTGTATCTGGTATTTTTGAAGAATGATGGATACCCTCCACCAATAATGGCTCAAGCTAGTTCTAACTTCGCCATCAATTTCGACTAGTTCCCGGGATCCAAGTTTCCTGTCTCATAGCAGCGACATCAAGCCAAGCAACACAAGCGGCACTGTTGTACTTGTCTACCTCACTGAATGTATCTCGAAATTTAGTTATTAATTCTTTTGAATTTTACATGGTCCTAAGCTGGTTTAATTAATGGAACTTTTAGTTTGAGAGTTTCATGTCATATTCATGGTGCATACTCTCGTCGATGCTTGGAAGCGGACGATGTAGTGATATGAGAGCTCATGTAATTTATATAAGACATTGCCAGTCGTTCCTGCAAGGTTAAATCGAAATATCACCACCTAATCCCCCGACTTATAAGTTCCATGCATAGAAATTTGTGGTTAATGTTCGTGTCGGTTGTCTTTCATGTCAGTTCCACAAAATGCAATTAGTCGGATCAGGCCCTTAAGTTGAGGGGATCCTCGCCGTCGGGTAGTGACCGATTGTTCGAAAAGGATACCGTGGAATTGATTGTGCGGGTATAACTTTAGGGAGTCACGTCTCGATTTGATTCTCTATGCCATCATTCTGACCGAGGCAAACACAACAAAGGCCTTAAAGGTCCTTCAATTGAGAATTCACCCGAAGTTTTGTGCATTTGCTGAATTCGAAATGAGGTGAACGCCTTTGACATAGTATTCTGTTTTTTTCCTCTCCTGGTTGTATTTGTTCGAAGTTAAGAAGAAGAGAATTTATGCCACAGTTAAGCTTCACGCTGCATCAGGATGCTGCCAATCGAAATTGATTCGAATCACAATTTGGTACAGCCAACGGAATGCAATAAAATGCTAATGAAAATCTATCATCAGGAACGGAGGCAGAAGCGATCAAATGGTTCAAGTGCTACTGCTGTAAGCTTACGACAATTTACAATATGCGCTCTTTGAGGGGGGAAATCTGTTTCAATAAAGGCTTCGGAAAAATTGAATTTCAGTGCAAGAGAATTTTTCTATTTAGAAAAAAAAAAAAAAAAAAAATCTGCCCCGAGGGAAGCTTTTGCATTGAATTGCCGATTGTTACACGAGAAGGAAAAATGAAACACTGAATAAAAAGAAAAAAAAAAAACGCCTGAGAATTAATTACGGATTCCGTAGCAATTTTATAGAAACAAATGACACAACCGCGATAATAGCTTGGAATATACAGTTGGAATCGCTTGTTTCAGTACCCTTCCTAAACCGATGAAAAGCAACGCTGAATAACCAACTGAACAAAAAAGGTCAATAAAATAACTAATTACTCTCGTGTTTATATATAACTTTGTATATCATAACAAATTTTCTTCGTGCGAAAAAAAAAAAACTCTAACACCCGGCCGGGGATTAGAGATACAGCATATACAAAATTAATTTGGCCTGTGTCAGCCAAAACGCTTATATACCTCATATGTATATATATATATATATATGTGGTGTGTTATGAGGACACGAAGGCAACTGAACGTTTCCATCAATATATACAGGGTGGCCCAAAATTAATCACTCTATCAGAAGATGTTATAATTTCTGCAAATGGTGTCGTATGTCAATCATATTTGACATTTGTGTACAAGACAGCTGCAGTATCCAAACAGACAACCAATGGAGCGCTATACTCCCCCAAGAGCAGGGAATAATTGTGCCGATTTAATCTCAACAACGAAGAGGACGATTTTGTGTCAAAAATCATCATGAGCGACGAGGCCCATTTCCACCATTTAAGAGGTTACATCAATAAGCAAAATCTTCGTTTTTGGGGCACTGAAAATCCGCGTGTGATGCATGGCGAACCATTACATCCACTCAAAGCCACTGTGTGGTGTGGCGTTCACGTGGGACAAGTGATTGGGTCGTATTTTTTTGAGGACGCCAACGGCATTACGATGACTTTACTGACGAACGATACAGGGTAATGATAAACGACTTCTTACAGCCGCAATTGGATGATCGGGGCTTGGTGAACATGTGGTCTCAACAAGAGCTAACCCAACACACAACACAAGCCACAATGGATATTGTGAAGGAAGCCTTTCCAGGTCGCTTAATCTCCCGTTTTGGCGATTTGGCATGATCAGCAAAATCCGACTTGAAGTCAACATCAACATCAACTTCATCAGCAACATCAGAATCAACAGCAACATCAGGATCAACAGCTACATCAGGATCAACAGCAACACCAGGATCAACAGCAACATCATCAGCAACATCAGCATCAACAGCAACATTAACAGCAAATACCAACATAAAATTGCCCACCGAAACAGGAAGCAGCACAGCAGCAGCAATGCAACAACAACAGCGGAAAAATAAAGATGCCACCAATCAACACCATAGATATTGAGTGTAAGGAATTAGTAAGTTTCTGTAAGCTAGCTATAGGGAACAATTTTGTAGTTAAACGACTGCCAGGTAACAGGCATGCCATTCAAACCTATGCGGTGGCAGACCACAACAAAATTAAAAAGGTTGTAAAAAGAGCCACAGCGGAATTTTACTCGTTCGCCCCGAAACAAACGAAGAGCCTAACGGTTCTATTAAAGGTTGTCGACCCTGAAATGGAACCTGGGGCTCTGCTCGAAATGCTTCAAAGGCTGAAGCACGAAATTCTCGAGTTTACCGCCGCAAAACCGTTCACCACAACCAAGACAAGAAGGGAAAACTGCAAGCTTCTTCAACCCTTCTTTTGACGTGACAACGTCTTATAAATCGGTGTACCTTGGGAGGCATTCGGAAAAAAGTTTGTAGCGTTACGATAACGATAACCGATAACGCACGAGCCGCAGTGAGCGAGAGCGCGACCCTCTTAATTACTCCTAAGTCAAATGCAGAGAGACAACGGGAATACAGACAGCGCCTTGCAGCATTAAATAAATCGGATATAGTGGTTTCGCAGCGGCAAGTTCAAACAACGTTCAAGAACTACAGGTTGTTAACCTACAACAGCCTTCAGCAGCAGAACCCGTGTATTTTATGTTACAATACAACCAGTTATATCGGCGCAAGAGGTATGGGAATGAAATGGAACAAATCGATATCAAGATTTAAATTGATGTTTCTTGTCAATGACTTTGGGTATGCTTGCTCTGTTTGCGATACTTTGGTTTGAACGCGATTTAAAACCGACCACAGTGCAACAGATGAACGTAATTTCGGACTGGCACACAAAAGAAAATCGACAACTGTGTCCTGATGAATACACAGTAGTTTGCAATACTTGTAAAATTTCGTTAAGCAAACCAAAATGAATGCCTACACTTGGAGGCATTCGGAAAAAAAACTTTAATTTTGATTTAATAACTTGTATATTCAATGTTACATATTTAGGATACGTTGTCACGAATATAATGTCCGAGCGCCTTGCGCCCAGACAACCATTTTTTAGTTCAACTAACACCCAGCAGCAGAATTGGTGGTCTAAGAAAAATTACAGTCTTGGATCATCCAATTGTCACATGGGACAAATTAAAAAAAGGCAGAGACATCCTGCAATGTGTCCGCTGCCAAAGGTTTGGTCACGCAGCAGCAAACTGTGAAATGCAGCACCGTTGCGTAAAATGCACAAAGGACCATAAGGCAGAAGAATGCCCTCTAGGAAAAGAAAGGGTAAAAGACAAAGCCCTTCTAAAGTGCGCATCAGGCTACAACACTGGTAGCCACAAATACTCCCACACAGACTGAAATAACATCGCAAGCGGACGTGTTCACAATCCTGCTCAATCTGCAGACACGGATGACACAGCTGAAAAGTCAAATAAACGAGATCTAGTCGCACTTGGCCAGTCTAAATAAAAAGTCAAAGCTCTTGTCGTGAATGTAAATTCACTAATAAGAACTGAGATGTACAGAGACATAAGATAGGACATAAAACTACGATATTATACGAAGAGACCGACCTAACTCCTCTTAACCGGGCGGTGTCGCAATCTTTATTAGAAAAGGAATCAATCATAAAGTAATATATAGTGGATAAGTGCGCAGGTTCCGGGTGCTGGAAGCCTGTATCGTACGCATACCCCTTCAACAAGGAAGGGGTTTGTATACGATTGCGGTCTACGCACCTGAGGAGCACCAACATAATCTATTTATAGCAGATCTCAAGACACTCTTTTGATGCTTACAATTGCACCTGGGCAAAAACTACTTAATCCCAGAGGGAGATATGAACGCCAAGCATAGAAATTGGGGAAATTATATATCTAATGCCAGAGGAAATCAGTTGGCTGGATGGTTAGATCAGTATCATATTGAATATAGAACTGACCTGCTAGCTACGGAATATTCATCGTTCCCTAGAGGTAGATCGTTCTTAGATATCTTGCTAATCGACTCACGACTGAGATTACTTAACACCAACAGACGAAACAGAAACTGTTTACGGACAATTGAATACGGCAGTGACCACTGTGCATTCGCGGCAGTAATAGAGCTTCCGAGCGATCTCGCAGATCTGGAAGAATTCGTGATCCTGCAACCCTACAACTACGGAGCAATGCGATGGCCACGGTTCACCAGATCATTAACAAGAGAACTGCGTTTGAATGACTTTAATCTGCCAGTAAACAGAAACTTGACAAATGACGAAATCGACAAATACATTCAACAAATGGACGAAACCGTAAAACGAACAATGGACAAAACAATTCCTAAAACAACGCTTACAGATCACATAAACATGTACAGAAACACTACAATAAACGCACTTCACAAGAAAAAGAGCAGACTACTATCGAAACTAAAACAATTACACAGACAGTTTACAGGCAGACAAGACCAGGAGATAATATCACTGAAATCCCGATTAAAAAATCTCTAACAAGTACTTAAAGCTAACTATAGATTAGCAACAAATTTGTATTGGAACAACAGAATTCGAGCTATAAAAACTAATAACCCGAATATGTTCCCACAAATAAATAAAATATTCCGGAGAAATAATGAAAACGAGATTCAGTGTCTCCAAATTCCACGTACTGATGTAAACAAGTAGCTGTTAACCAACATTGGCATAGATACAGAGAACGTTATCCTCAACAGTGAGCTCTTCGTGATCGAAGATCCTTTGGAAAAGGTGAACGCTGTGGGAGCTGTCTTTCAGGAAATGTACAAAATTTCACATTGGCAATCGGAAAATCCGAGTTTTACCGAATTCAGTGACGATAATCTGTCAACTGACATTAATTCCAATGGTGAGGCTAATAGCCTTTTAATCACAAGGGAAGGACTCCAGAGTATCTTCGACTCATTAAGAAGCAAAAAGTCAGTGGGAATAGATGGAGTACCTAACATCGTACTCAAGAACCTGCCCCCAATGGCAATAGATATATACACGGTCCTGTTTAACAACGCGTTGAATAATGCATATTATCCCGCGCGTTGGAAAACGGCAATTATTCAGCCCATCACAAAAAAGGGCAAAGACTGTACAAACCCAATGAACATGCGTTCGATAAGTTTACTCCCAAGCCTCAGTAAAGTATTTGAAAAGACTATTAACAAAGCTCTGGTAAAATGGGTAGACGACAACAACATTATCCCAAATAACCAGTTTGGCTTTAAGCTGGTCTCTGACATACAATGGAATAAATGTATGAACCAATGCACAGGGGCCTGTCTGATCGATTTGGTAAAAGTCTTTTAATACCGTCCGGATCGAAGGATTATATTACAAACTAGTCAGACATGGCATACATAAGCCTTTACTATATATACTTTACGATATGGACAGGAGGTTCGTGGTCAAAAATGGTAATTTGACCTCTAATAAATAAATAATAAGTAATAAAACGTATAATATCAAGGATGGCTTGCAACAGGGCGCGGTACTTTCTCCGATTCTTTTTAACATTTACATTTGCGACTTTATAGATGCACTTCCGCAGGCTATTGCGTACGCAGACGATTTCATAATTTACAAAACAGCTCCGGAAGTTGAGATCATAAATAGTTTACTACAGTGAGACTTCAACAACGTGCAGCGCTATTGCGATGACTGGAAACTTAAGATCAATTTCCAGAAATATGAAGACATTCTATTTAGAACCCCCTTATATAAAGCCACGAACGGCACAAGGAAAAACTGGCGAAAGCTAGCTATCGTGGGACCACATGGAGATAAACTGGAAACCAAGAGTTTAGTTAAATACCTCTGTATCTGGCTAGATCAATATCTGTATTTCAGCAGACATGTAGAGGCTGCTTTGACCAAAGCTACTAAAATTTTGCTATGACAAGGAGGCTATTTCACAGTACCCAACTTGACAGTAGGGCAAAAGTCATATGCTACAATACGCTAATCAGGCCAATGCTCATATATGGTTGTCCAGTAAGGTTTAACATAGGTCCAAATTTGATGGAAAAGATTCGGGTGTTCGAAAGGAAGTGTCTCAGAGGTTGTCTAAGATTATATCGGACACCGGAATCGGACTATAAAAAGTGTTATTCAAATGAGATTTTATATAATGAAGCCTACATAAATGAGTGGATAATTTTATGATTAAATTAATCAGAGGACACATCGCGAGAGCAATAAGCTCGTCCAATGACCTAATTTTCGGGGCTTGTTATTCAAACACTCTGTACTATGAGAGCGGGCGTCGCAACGGCTTTGTACCACCAGAGGCGTTCCTTGATTTGGACATGAAAGGGCTTATACAGGATAGATCCGGAATTCCGCTGATCTTTCATGTAAGTAGATCATCCGTAGACGGGCGATTGTGCTACGAGCCGGAAGTAACGCGCACCGAAGAAGAGCTCTTGCGCTTCAGTAGGGCTATCTCTTACAGAGACCGGGACGATAGTATTGGACAGCGTCAACAGTTCTGGTGGTTGAATGGCATATAAAGACCTGGATACCAATGTCGGTCATTCACAACGATACACACTGACCGAGTGCGGACGTGTTTTCAATTCGCCGAACGAGATAATTGTAAAAGTTACTTTTATGAGTCGCGAGTGACATTTGAAATAATACGACTATTGTTGTATTCCAGAATACTACCCTTATTAGATTTTTACACTGAAAATCATTACTTTTCTAACACACCGTTAATACTTCCTCTGTTCATATCTAAGTCTCACTTAATATATAACATTAACAAACTTTCACAATATTCTATATCAAGCCTGTTAAGCACATTTCATAACATGCCCCTTTTTATAACATGCCACTTTTTTCATTCAAAACATAGCACTTTGATTTCCGTTCAAATTTTATTCAATTTAAAAGTCACAGAAACTAAAGGAATACTTTGAGAAAATTTGTTTTGTTCACATTATAATTTCCAACCAATTAGAACAATAAGTAGCATAAGAAGAGAGAAATTTTAATAGTAAAATCAGTTTGAGTTGAGAAGCAGTAGACTTCAGTTTGAGTTTAGCAATTGATGTAGGAGTTCGAGTTAGAAGTTGAAAAGTTAAGTTTTGAATTCGGAAGCAGTTGAGGAAGTTGAGTTTTAGAGTCGAGTCAGTTTGAGTTATCAGTTAAAAGTAGAGAGTTGAGAAAACAGTTAAGAAAAAGATAAAACAAAAAGAAGTTATTAGAAAAGAATAAACAGTAGATTGAAAAACAATTAATCCTGCGTTTTATTAAGTTTCATAATAAAAGGTCCCCGCTCGAAAGAGGAAGCACGGCGCCGGACACATAACACTATTTATAAATAAATCAATTCTAGTGACAAGAACAGTCAAAACAAAGTTATTATACATAAATATAAACAAATAAAAGAGAACGAAGCCACGTGTTTTGACAGTCAAAACAAACACCGTTTAATACTAATCAACTGTGAGAGTGTATGTGAGCACGTATTTAGCGAAAAAATAAATTAAAGTAAAAGAAAAACAAAACAAAAACAATAAATATAAATAAAAAAGAAACAAAAGGAACTAAAATATATATTGAAATCACAAAGTGGAGCCAACCCAATAACTGGTTTACAACAAAGACCGGCCAGCTATCTTGGATGCAACAAGCTCGGTGTACTGACCCTCAGCATGTAGAATGGCAGACAAAAACAAAATATTAAAAAATTGAAATCAAAGTCCGCGTTAATAAAACGCCCGGCGAGCTCCCCACTAACACGAGTGACAACAAAAGTCAACAAGCCAAACGAGGCAATAACAGACTTGCTCGAAAAGGCGCAAAAAAATGGAAGAGGACAATACATTCCCCCGGTTCCATATAATGACGGCCATGTAACCAATAACATGTTTGCATGTTTAGCGACTACAGACACTGAGGACGAGGAGGAGGAAATCAGCGATCTTGAAACGAAGCTAGCCCGAGCAGGGGCGCAATTAGCAGAGAAGCGTCGCAGAAAAAAGGTATTGGTTGAAAAGGAGCAGCTAATGGCGAAACAACAGCAGCAGAAAAATCAGCAACAATGTGCACAACAGAAGCCTACCCAACAAAAAAGATATCCACCGCAAGAGATTACAAAACAACAACCACAACAAGGGCAACAGGCAGCAAAAAGGAAAGCGAAGATGCAACCCATCAACATTACAGATATGGACTGTAACGAACTGATAGGTGTATGTAAGCTTTCTATTGGGGAAGATTTTTCAATTAAAAGACTGACAGGGAACAGGTTTGCCATACAGACAAATTCGGTTGAGGATTTCGAAAAAATGAAAAATATGCTAAAAAGGGCCACCGCGGAATTTTACACCTACACCCCGAAAGAAGTAAAGAATATAATAATAAAAGGCGTCGACCCTGAAACAGAACCAGAAGTTCTATTACAAACGCTACGAGAGCGTAACTGTAATGATATTTAGTTTATCGCGGTAAAACCTTTCAATACAGCTAGGGCTATGTGCACAGGTGCCTGTTTGATTGACTTGGAGAGGGCCTTCGACACCGTTTGGCTAGAGGGGTTATACTTCAAGCTAATGAGACTAGCCATTCATAAACCACTACTGTATATGTGGGGTTTCTTCAAGGTGCCGAAGAAGCACCCATCGCTTAACCCTCTTTCTATTTTACCCCATGGTACTTACCTTCAATTAGGCAGCATTAAGCTTCCTGCAAAACATTCCATGGCAAGATCATCATCTTGCCACAGCAACATCCACATCGCTGCAATCTTTAAAACTTTTTGTTTCCTCTGGTAGGCACCCATGTCCATTGCCAACCATTGGGAAATCTTCCGTAGTTCCCTTATCGCAATTCATGGCAATCATACTCACGGAAATTCTTCTGTGTTTGTTTTTCTCAAGCAATTATCGATCCCCACGAGCATATCATGCAAATCGATGCCCATGCAGCTGCATCCAATTATCACGGATCACCATTGCCTAGATATTCCTAATGAATTTTTATTGGCTTGTTAAAACAAGCCGCATTTTAGCGCTTAAACATTGGATTACATTTCGGTATTCAATATACCCTCCAATGTTTATGTGTACCCAGCTGCACATCTCCCATCTATTCGTTTCGATGCGTGTTCGTTTGTCCTTCCTTCCAATGGGAAGACATTCGCTCCCATAGAAAAGATATTGTGCATGGACTTTCCAGTGGGATGCTGATCGACTCCCATTGGTCACGCATGTCGGAAGGGATGTTTCTCCTGCGATGGTGTGCGGTGGAAATCCATCACAATCGCCGGAGGCTGGACCAATTTTTACGGAATCAGGCCAGTCCGATTTCAACCCTCAAATTATTCACACGCAAAGTCGAGCGTTCGTGTAATTTATTTTCTACATACCAAGCGATAAATAAAAATAAATCACATCAGTGGAATATAGTCGAGTTTGGAAATCAAATTCTAAACACGGTCAGTAGCCTGATGTGTAACGCTTAGGTATACGGTTCTGATGTGTTTTTCTTGTTCGATTTTTCGTTCGGTGTTCTTCACTATTTGTGCTTGTGAATTGTTTGTATCTGTTAGAGTTGCCACATATATACTATACGACATGTTGAATGAAAAGAAATTGGTCGTCAAAAGTGGCAATGTGACCTCCAACATTACTTACAATATAGAAAACGGTCTGCAACAGGGAGCGGTGTTATCTCCGATCCTTTTTAATATTTACACTAGCGACCTGGTAAGGTCTCTTCATCAGGCTATTGCGTATGCAGACGATCTGATAATATATAGAACAGCACCAAAAATTGAAATCATTAACGGATTATTACAAGGGGATTTCAATGATGTTCGGCGATACTGCGACAACTGGAAACTCAAAATCAATTTCCAGAAGTGTGAAACCATCCTCTTTAGAACACCACTGGCTGAAGCTGTGGGGCTTTTCAGGGCCCGAAGAGCCATGCATCGCTCGATCCCCACTATTCCAGGCGAACGACTTACCTCTCGGTCGAACTTCAGCAAGGTTGCGTAACCTTGCTACGGCATTTACCCCCAGCCAAATCGCTGGAATTAATACGGTTACCCAATCGGATAACTGTTTTGAATATCCGTTAGGCAGCTTACCTATTCTGTGGGGGGTTTTCCTTCCAAACCCCTTTTTCTCCAACACCACCCCTGAAAAACATTAAGTCCACGGCAAAGCTTATCACCTTGCCGTGGCATCGAGAACTCACCCTCGGGCAGGCATTAATTCCTAAAAAAACATTAAGTCCACGGCAGAGCTTATCACCTTGCCGTGGCATCGAAAATTCACCCTCATTTTCATTTTCATTTTTACAACATTTTTTATTTTTCTTTTTATATTCTTAATTTCTAAATTAAAGGCTAGACAAAAAATGCTTAAATTCTAGCTTAATTATCTTATATAATAACTTACTGGTCCTTCGCAGACGCTCTAAGCTAAACATTGCTTAACATTTGTATAATTTGCCTTTCGGCGACAGAACTTTGTGGCAATACTTATAATTATTTGAGACAAAGAAAAATTTGAAAAACTTTGTCAATTTTTTTTTTGTTTTTTTTTCTTAAAATTTAACTTACTTAACTTACCTACGTTTTTTTTTTTTTTTTTTTTTTTTTTTTTTTTTTTTTTTTTTTTTTTTGTAAAAGCACGTAACCTAACTTAACTTAAATCTTATACTACCCCAATTCTAGAAAACGAAAATTCACCGTCGACCAGGCATTAATTCCTAAAAAAACATTAAGTCCACGGCAAAGCTTATCACCTTGCCGTGGCATCGAAAATTCACCCTCGACCGGGCATTGATTCCTAAGAAAAACATAAGTCCACGGCAAAGATTATCACATTGCCGTGGCATTTGAAATCCTATCCTTAGGCATACATTCTGCCCAGGGCATCTTGTTTCCATAGCCTTATGCTATGGAAACAACATCAACAAAGAGTTCCTTGTTGACTCGTTTTATTTGTTTGCCCATGGCACTTCTTGCATGCGGCTATTTGGTCCCATTGGTTTGCTACCGCCGACAAGGTTTCGGCTGACGCAAACCAAACATTTCCCTAATTACCAGCAATCGCTGGTTTCCTATTATCGGTCCCCACCGAGCAGGGACCGCAAACGAGCAACGAACTGGATGCAGCCAGAAAATGTTTACTTTCAACATCTGGCAACGGCTGCACCCTATATTCGTTGCAATATTTAAACATCATCAACCGAAATGTTGATTTATGGCCTCCCATAGGATGACCAGATGTTATTGTTTGCATTCGTGTAAGATGCTGCAGCGATGTCGGCATCCGTCCAGGGTCGCCGGACGATCGTATGCGAGGCGTACACACACACGCATCATGTATGCCTATTTTCCCCCCGGTCCAATCACGATTAACTACCTCGAGTTAATCGTGTAGCTCCTCCTCTTTTTGCAGTTCCTTGAGGTTTCCCTCTTCTTTGGTGAGCACCAATTAGTCAGTCAGCCTTTTTCCTCGGAGTCAACTTGTGTGTGGCGAGTCTTGATACTTTATTTCCGTCGGCAGTTTATTTATTAGTTTCAATTATTTCTAATCATGCTTTATCGCTGAAGTTATTTTTAAAGGGAATATTCAATTAAAACCGTTTTCAGTGGACTTTCGTCATTTAGTGCGTTTATTATATTTTGCTTCTATGTTAACAAATTCACCAGACCGTAATATAAGTGCTGCGTTACCTATCAAAAGAAACAGTTGTATGCGAATCACCAGTGTAAATAAAAACAAAAAAAATAATAAAAGAACGTTTTTTGCAATTAACAACCCGGAGTTTAATTTCCTTTTTTGTGAACATTTAGCTGCGGTGTCTAGTTAATAACCATTGGATACTAGTGAACGAATATCAGGAGAAGTTAGTGGGAGTTAACTGAATCCGCGCCCGTGCTTGGTGCATAAGTAAACCCGTACCCCACATTGGTGACCGCGACAGTTTTGTTCGCGTTTTATTAAAGAAGTGAGCACGCCACCTTTGTAACCACCTGTGACTCTTACCACTCCAGAATTAGCGAAATCTCGGTGACGCGACAACCTTGCTCTATCGAGTTTGTAAAAGTGGACACGCGCCTCGACGTAACTTTTGAGTATTGTGCCTATGAACAGTGACCAGATGAGGCAAAAACAGTGCCAGTGAATTTTGTATACCCAAATTATGAGCACTATAAGGGCAAGTAGAGCCCCAACTCATCGGTACCCAGCTAACCATCGCACCTTTAACCATCCGGACGTTAATCTAACTGCAGACCCTTTCTACATTAGGACTCCCCAAGTTCAACCCAACGTTAGACCACAGGTAATATAACTCGAAAAACGTTTAATAATCTAAGAGTGTAATTTGTCTAAAAGAAAATTTTGCTTGTAACCTTCAAAGAAAAACTAGATGTTAGAATTGTAAATTAAAATTCATGTAATACTGACAATATTTGAAAATTTTTTTTTTTTTTAATTCATGTCTCGTTTCTTGCTTTTTATCGAACTCCTTACACATCGTAGGATACTCAAATATACAATAAGAGTTTAATAATTTCGTTCTGTTTTTAAATTTGCTTAAGTATAACAAGTTAAATATAGTTACAGAGTTCATAAAAGAAGAATTGAGTATAAGTACACTTTTTCCAGCTCACCAATAAATATCCTTCTGTCAAATAATGTATATAGAATAAGATTTATAGTGACAAAACACACAAAGACAAAAGTTATAATCCTTTTAAACACAGTGATACTATTAACGGCCAAGCTCCTCAAGCGAAGCATACGTTCATATAAATATAAATTTATTCAGTTTTTACTTCTTCCTCCTTTCGTCTATGTCACTGCATGGAGAATTGCACTCTAAATTCGTTAGTCGAACGCATTACGAAATACATTAAGAAAGCCGTGCAAAATACAAATCTTTACTTACTTAACATACGGCACACTAAACGAACTTTGGCCACGAAAATAATAACAATTGTAAACCCCTTCAGGGTATTCATCGGCAAACATTTTCACCAGGTGACAACAGCACACACATGTCACATTTAATAATAAACCACAAAGAAATAAAGATAACATCGAGTGTCGAATTGTAAATAATTGTTAAAATTCTACTTCGAATTAGCACAATATATTTCAGGATCGTACCAGAATTACGTAACCGTATTAAGTAAGAAAAACGATCGGAACAACTGGATAAATCCACGAATTTTCATTTGGCAGACACTTGATTTACTTGTTAATTATTAAAAAATATAGAAACGATCCGGAAATAAATTAACAAATATAATAAACATTTGTAAACCCCTTCAGGGTACTAAGTATAGGCAATATACGCCCCTTTTGCCGAAATTGCACCGCTTAAACCTTGTTTTCCTTTCTTTGTCGGATTTTAATTTTAATTTTTTGTTATTATTTGTTTTTACTATCAATTTTGGAACCTTTTTTTCTTTCCTTTAAAAGTAAAATAATTAACGGAACTACACTACCGACGTCTCATTAGAGAACGGAAATATTAAAATTCCTAGGCAAACGCGTTTCCCATAGCACTATTAATTCGAATAATTCGCCAATTATCGGTAGTACAGTCAACAGACCTATCGTACGGATCTGGAACTCGTACAATTTTTGCCCTTTTGGTAACACAACGACTGTCGTAAGCCCCTTCAGGGCACAACTAAACGCACAATACTCTTCGCTAACATTCGCGACTCTAAGCTACACCACCCGACTCCGCACGACCACTCTCGACTCCACTCGACCATCTTCGACGCCTTTGACTCTTTTACTTGGCCTCCCTTCACTTTCTTCGCGTCCTCTCACGCCTTTAATTCCCGTTTCGCGTCACTACCCATAATGGTCAACACGCGGAACACCATGGCCAAAAAGGCCCAGGAACACCCCGAATCCCTTGAATTCCACGACGCCTCCAGCGTCGATTTCCCCACCGAGCAAGTCGATGCTGACCTAGACTTGCCCGGACAAGCTACTCCCCTGGCACCACCCGTTGCCCCCAGCGTCGTGAACCGACCCATACCTGCTTCTTCTAACGCACTCCCGACTTCCTCTACCGCCCCTAGTGCCGGCCAATTGATGGATTCTGGCATAACGATGCCCACATCTCGCGCCGGCACATCAAAACAAGCCCATAGACTTTCAGAGTCCCAAGAATTCCACGATGCTTCCAGCCTCGGGAATGGGACTCGTCCTTCTAATATAGGGCTTCCCCCCTTCGATGAGGAGGACCCAGACCTGTGGTTTGCAGTGGCAGACCGCATCTTCCAGGCCTCAGCCTTGCACGACGAACAACTTCGTGCAGTCGAGCTGTTGAAAGTGCTTGACCGCACTCAGCGACCGCATGTTGCCCACATAATAAGGTCGGCCGGCCGCAACCCGTAAAGCAACATGCGTGAAGCTCTGCTCGACGCTTTGGACGAGCCTGGAAGTGTGCGGCAACAACGCTTAGCCGCTGTAACCAACCTTTCTGGGATGCGACCATCTCTTTTCCTGACCCATTTACGCTCTATAGCGGGGACCAGGATTGGGGACGATCTGATAAGGCCTCACTTTTTGAGGTGTCTTCCCCAACATGCCCGTTCGGCACTTATAGCCCAACCCAATCAGAGTTTGGGCTATTTATCCAAAATTGCGGACGCAATTATGGATAGCTCAGATCAGTATTCTGAGCCTCCTGCGTACCAGGTAGCGGCGGTTTCTCAACACGCCGCCCAGCCTGCACGGCATCCTTGTCTGCCTTTCACAGCCCCTCAATTGGTCCCAACTCTCCATCCTCCTCAAACCCAGTTACCTCTTAGAAGGCCCGCCTCAACCAATTTCCCTCAGGGGAACCCAGAGGCAGGCCCCAACGTTAACCAAAGAAGTTCACCCACACAATTAACCCCTGCTGACCTTCGGGCGCTCCAAACCTCACTCCTCCGCGAGATAACTCAATTGCGCGCGGAGGTGAGGAACAATCCTCGAAGCGCCCGGAATCGAGCCATGCCGAGCCGTCCTCTCAATCGGCAGAATTCCTACCAAACTGCCCCTCAGAGGGCCTATATCCCTCAAAATGCCCCACAGAGGGCCATTTCCTCTCAAAATGGCTCTCACCGGGCCAATTCCCAGCGAGCTCCGGCTCGACCTCCCCGTAACGGCAATACCAATAGGCAGAATATACCTGATAATGCCGTTACTCTGCCTTGGTGCGCCAATCACCAACGATATGGTGATCGCGCATTTAACTGCAAGGCGCCTTGTGGTTGGACACAACCTTCCACCAACCAAAGGCGCTCTTTAAACTAATTTTGCCGACCGACACCCTCGCGCAATCGGCCGGCACCCATACGATAAGTCGCCTAACCATCCGGGATGCAAAACTGAATATCGCTTTTACTGTCGATACCGGCGCCGATATTTCAGTCCTCCCGCGATCGTTTGCTCCACGTAACCGCGTGCCAGCCGCACTTAAATTGTCAGCTGCAAATAATACGCCGATACTTACGTACGGACGTAAAAAGCTGACACTTTAATTGGGTCTTTGTCGTCCGAACACTTGGCGTTTCGTCATTGCGGACGTAAATGAACCCCTGATAGGTTCCGACCTATTAGGTGCACATAATCTGTTGGTCGATTCGACCCATAACAGACTAGTGGCTCCAACCGCACCCCCCTTGCCCATGACGGCATCACCAGCGGCAACTTCAGGGGCCACAGAGTGCATAGACCCATTTCAGGTTATGGTACAAGAATTTGTTAGTACGACAATTCCTCTACCTAACCAACGCCGACACAAAGCCATGGTGTTTCATCATATAGAAACGCGTGGTCCCCCGGTGAGCCAGCGTCCACGTCGACTGGCTCCTGAAAAATTACGTGCGGCGCGCGCGGAGTTCGAGCATATGATCGAACTAGGTATCTGCCAACCGTCGGACAGTCCCTGGGCAAGCCCACTCCACTTAGTGAAGAAACGTTCTGGTGAGTGGCGCCCATGGGCGATTACAGGCTGTTGAACGCAGCAACTGTCCCGGACAGATACCCAATTGCACACCTCTACGATTTTTCGTACAAGTTACGAGGGTGCAATGTCTTCACTACCCTGGATCTCACCAGGGCATACCACCAAATTCCGGTGGCACCAGAAGACATCCCCAAGACCGCAGTCATTACACCTTTCGGACTCTTCGAGTTCAAAGTGATGACTTTCGGCCTCAGGAATGCCGCACAGACATTCCAGCGGTATATCGACACGGCTTTACGAGGTCTTAATTGCCGCCATGCATACCTTGATGACATTCTCATCGCCTCCAAAGACCAGGCCGAACATAAACGCCACTTACGTCAGGTCCTAGAGCGCCTCCGTGAATTCGGTCTTGTCATCAACCCAGATAAGTGTCAATATGCCAAGGAGCAAATCACCTATCTGGGTTATGTCGTTGACAACCAGGGCATTCGCCCACTACCAGACCGTGTGGAGGCCCTCATGAAGTATCCCCGGCCTACTAACGTGAGTGAGCTTCGTCGATTTTTGGGCATGCTGAACTTCTACCGTCCGACCCTGAAGAATGCTGCCCAGATTCAAGCTCCGCTCAATGAATTCTTAAAAGGAGCTAAGCGCAATGATAAGCGCCCCATCAATTGAACAGAAGTCTCCGATAGAGCATTCCAACTGTCCAAAGAACAATTGGCAAATGCCACCTTACTCCGATACCCTCTCGAGGGAGCGGCACTTTCTATCCAATGCGACGCATCGGATACCGCAATCGGAGCCGTCCTTGAACAGGACATTGAAGGACGCCCGGAACCACTTGGTTTCTTTTCAAGGAAGCTGAGTCCCACTGAGCGACGTTACAGCGCCTACGACCGTGAATTGCTCGCGATCTACAGCGCTGTTAAGTACTTCCGTCATATGATAGAAGGACGTTCGCTCTCTATTTTAACAGACCACAAGCCATTGGTCTATGCGTTCCGGAAGAAGTCGGGAAATGCCTCCCCCCGACAAGAGCGTCAATTAGACCTCATTGGGCAATATTCTACGGAGATAAGGCATATCTCCGGTAAACAGAATGTCACGGCGGACGCCCTTTCTCGAATCGATACGATTCATTTGCGTACCGCCTTGAATAACGCTGACCTTGCCCTAGCTCAAGAGGAGGACGAACAGCTCAAGCCCCTCCTAACTGCCGATACGGCACTAGAGCTTAAGAAAATTACCCTTCGCGACCCATTGGGCGAAATCTGGTGTGATGTCTCCACTGGAACCGCTAGACCTTACATTCCCGAGAAACTTCGTAAGGGCGTGTTCCAGGTTTACCACAACCCAGCCCACCCCAGCGGCCGAGCAACAGCCGCTGCTGTCCGTCGCAAATTCATTTGGCCCCGGATGAACAAAGACCTCACCGGTTGGGCCCGTGCTTGTCTCCAGTGCCAGCGCTGCAAAGTAGCGCGACATAATGTACTGGAGCCAGCGCAATTCAAGCTT
This sequence comes from Microdon myrmicae, assembly GCA_963931805.1. Lineage (NCBI taxonomy): Eukaryota > Metazoa > Arthropoda > Insecta > Diptera > Syrphidae > Microdon > Microdon myrmicae. The sequence continues at coordinate 25,985,912 of OZ007498.1, forward strand.
CCCACGGCACGCTTCGCCCATGTCCACATAGACATAGTGGGACCGCTTACTCCATCAAGAGGATTTTCTTATATCCTCACTATGATGGATCGCTGCACGCGATGGCCAGAGGCGACACCTCTCCGGGCAGTTACTGCCGAATCAGTCGCCAAGGCCTTTTATACAACTTGGGTCATAGGCTTCGGTGTACCAACCACCATAACTTCGGACCGAGGTCCACAATTTGAGGCGACAATTTTTAGGCAGCTAACAAATCTTCTCGGCTGCCAAAGAAGTCGTACCACCGCCCACCACCCGCAATCAAATGGGATGATAGAGCGCTGGCACAGATCTCTTAAAGCCTCACTCATGTGTCATAATGACACACAATGGTTTGACGCCCTTCCAACCGTCCTCCTCGGCCTGAGGACAAGTATTAAGGAGGACCTGGGTGCTTCGGCAGCAGAGCTTACCTACGGTACCAACCTCCTTCTTCCAGGAGAACTTTTCCTGAATGGCGAAACACCGCGTGACCAACTTCGTGAATTGGGACATCTCCGTGACCTGCTGCGTAAGGTTAGGGCAACCCCTGTAACCAGGCACGGCTCCAAAAAACTGTTCGTCCACCCTGAACTGCACAGCTGCACGCACGTCTTTGTCAGGGTGGATAAGGTCAAAAAACCCCTCGACCCACCTTATGATGGCCCATTCAAAGTCTTCCGCCGCATCAGTGACCGCGTCTTCGAGATCGACATTAGAGGCAAGCGATCCACGGTCAGCGTCGAAAGGCTTAAGCCCTGTTTTCTGGAAGCTTCCGCTCCAGAATCATCTCCATCTTCAAATACCACTCCTACACCACCGGCACAACCTCCCCGTACTCGCGCTCAAGCGCTCGCCCATAACCAACTAACCACCCCCTAACCTGCCTTACCTGTTTCGTGACTAAAAAAAGCACGTAACCTAACTTAACTTAAATCTTATACTACCCTAATTCTAGAAAACGAAAATTCACCGTCGACCAGGCATTAATTCCTAAAACAACATTAAGTCCACGGCAAAGCTTATCACCTTGCCGTGGCATCGAAAATTCACCCTCGACCGGGCATTGATTCCTAAGAAAAACATAAGTCCACGGCAAAGATTATCACATTGCCGTGGCATTTGAAATCCTATCCTTAGGCATACATTCTGCCCAGGGCATCTTGTTTCCATAGCCTTATGCTATGGAAACAACATCAACAAAGAGTTCCTTGTTGACTCGTTTTATTTGTTTGCCCATGGCACTTCTTGCATGCGGCTATTTGGTCCCATTGGTTTGCTACCGCCGACAAGGTTTCGGCTGACGCAAACCAAACATTTCCCTAATTACCAGCAATCGCTGGTTTCCTATTATCGGTCCCCACCGAGCAGGGACCGCAAACGAGCAACGAACTGGATGCAGCCAGAAAATGTTTACTTTCAACATCTGGCAACGGCTGCACCCTATATTCGTTGCAATATTTAAACATCATCAACCGAAATGTTGATTTATGGCCTCCCATAGGATGACCAGATGTTATTGTTTGCATTCGTGTAAGATGCTGCAGCGATGTCGGCATCCGTCCAGGGTCGCCGGACGATCGTATGCGAGGCGTACACACACACGCATCATGTATGCCTATTTTCCCCCCGGTCCAATCACGATTAACTACCTCGAGTTAATCGTGTAGCTCCTCCTCTTTTTGCAGTTCCTTGAGGTTTCCCTCTTCTTTGGTGAGCACCAATTAGTCAGTCAGCCTTTTTCCTCGGAGTCAACTTGTGTGTGGCGAGTCTTGATACTTTATTTCCGTCGGCAGTTTATTTATTAGTTTCAATTATTTCTAATCATGCTTTATCGCTGAAGTTATTTTTAAAGGGAATATTCAATTAAAACCGTTTTCAGTGGACTTTCGTCATTTAGTGCGTTTATTATATTTTGCTTCTATGTTAACAAATTCACCAGACCGTAATATAAGTGCTGCGTTACCTATCAAAAGAAACAGTTGTATGCGAATCACCAGTGTAAATAAAAACAAAAAAAATAATAAAAGAACGTTTTTTGCAATTAACAACCCGGAGTTTAATTTCCTTTTTTGTGAACATTTAGCTGCGGTGTCTAGTTAATAACCATTGGATACTAGTGAACGAATATCAGGAGAAGTTAGTGGGAGTTAACTGAATCCGCGCCCGTGCTTGGTGCATAAGTAAACCCGTACCCCACATTGGTGACCGCGACAGTTTTGTTCGCGTTTTATTAAAGAAGTGAGCACGCCACCTTTCTAACCACCTGTGACTCTTACCACTCCAGAATTAGCGAAATCTCGGTGACGCGACAACCTTGCTCTATCGAGTTTGTAAAAGTGGACACGCGCCTCGACGTAACTTTTGAGTATTGTGCCTATGAACAGTGACCAGATGAGGCAAAAACAGTGCCAGTGAATTTTGTATACCCAAATTATGAGCACTATAAGGGCAAGTAGAGCCCCAACTCATCGGTACCCAGCTAACCATCGCACCTTTAACCATCCGGACGTTAATCTAACTGCAGACCCTTTCTACATTAGGACTCCCCAAGTTCAACCCAACGTTAGACCACAGGTAATATAACTCGAAAAACGTTTAATAATCTAAGAGTGTAATTTGTCTAAAAGAAAATTTTGCTTGTAACCTTCAAAGAAAAACTAGATGTTAGAATTGTAAATTAAAATTCATGTAATACTGACAATATTTGAAAATTTTTTTTTTTTTTAATTCATGTCTCGTTTCTTGCTTTTTATCGAACTCCTTACACATCGTAGGATACTCAAATATACAATAAGAGTTTAATAATTTCGTTCTGTTTTTAAATTTGCTTAAGTATAACAAGTTAAATATAGTTACAGAGTTCATAAAAGAAGAATTGAGTATAAGTACACTTTTTCCAGCTCACCAATAAATATCCTTCTGTCAAATAATGTATATAGAATAAGATTTATAGTGACAAAACACACAAAGACAAAAGTTATAATCCTTTTAAACACAGTGATACTATTAACGGCCAAGCTCCTCAAGCGAAGCATACGTTCATATAAATATAAATTTATTCAGTTTTTACTTCTTCCTCCTTTCGTCTATGTCACTGCATGGAGAATTGCACTCTAAATTCGTTAGTCGAACGCATTACGAAATACATTAAGAAAGCCGTGCAAAATACAAATCTTTACTTACTTAACATACGGCACACTAAACGAACTTTGGCCACGAAAATAATAACAATTGTAAACCCCTTCAGGGTATTCATCGGCAAACATTTTCACCAGGTGACAACAGCACACACATGTCACATTTAATAATAAACCACAAAGAAATAAAGATAACATCGAGTGTCGAATTGTAAATAATTGTTAAAATTCTACTTCGAATTAGCACAATATATTTCAGGATCGTACCAGAATTACGTAACCGTATTAAGTAAGAAAAACGATCGGAACAACTGGATAAATCCACGAATTTTCATTTGGCAGACACTTGATTTACTTGTTAATTATTAAAAAATATAGAAACGATCCGGAAATAAATTAACAAATATAATAAACATTTGTAAACCCCTTCAGGGTACTAAGTATAGGCAATATACGCCCCTTTTGCCGAAATTGCACCGCTTAAACCTTGTTTTCCTTTCTTTGTCGGATTTTAATTTTAATTTTTTGTTATTATTTGTTTTTACTATCAATTTTGGAACCTTTTTTTCTTTCCTTTAAAAGTAAAATAATTAACGGAACTACACTACCGACGTCTCATTAGAGAACGGAAATATTAAAATTCCTAGGCAAACGCGTTTCCCATAGCACTATTAATTCGAATAATTCGCCAATTATCGGTAGTACAGTCAACAGACCTATCGTACGGATCTGGAACTCGTACAATTTTTGCCCTTTTGGTAACACAACGACTGTCGTAAGCCCCTTCAGGGCACAACTAAACGCACAATACTCTTCGCTAACATTCGCGACTCTAAGCTACACCACCCGACTCCGCACGACCACTCTCGACTCCACTCGACCATCTTCGACGCCTTTGACTCTTTTACTTGGCCTCCCTTCACTTTCTTCGCGTCCTCTCACGCCTTTAATTCCCGTTTCGCGTCACTACCCATAATGGTCAACACGCGGAACACCATGGCCAAAAAGGCCCAGGAACACCCCGAATCCCTTGAATTCCACGACGCCTCCAGCGTCGATTTCCCCACCGAGCAAGTCGATGCTGACCTAGACTTGCCCGGACAAGCTACTCCCCTGGCACCACCCGTTGCCCCCAGCGTCGTGAACCGACCCATACCTGCTTCTTCTAACGCACTCCCGACTTCCTCTACCGCCCCTAGTGCCGGCCAATTGATGGATTCTGGCATAACGATGCCCACATCTCGCGCCGGCACATCAAAACAAGCCCATAGACTTTCAGAGTCCCAAGAATTCCACGATGCTTCCAGCCTCGGGAATGGGACTCGTCCTTCTAATATAGGGCTTCCCCCCTTCGATGAGGAGGACCCAGACCTGTGGTTTGCAGTGGCAGACCGCATCTTCCAGGCCTCAGCCTTGCACGACGAACAACTTCGTGCAGTCGAGCTGTTGAAAGTGCTTGACCGCACTCAGCGACCGCATGTTGCCCACATAATAAGGTCGGCCGGCCGCAACCCGTAAAGCAACATGCGTGAAGCTCTGCTCGACGCTTTGGACGAGCCTGGAAGTGTGCGGCAACAACGCTTAGCCGCTGTAACCAACCTTTCTGGGATGCGACCATCTCTTTTCCTGACCCATTTACGCTCTATAGCGGGGACCAGGATTGGGGACGATCTGATAAGGCCTCACTTTTTGAGGTGTCTTCCCCAACATGCCCGTTCGGCACTTATAGCCCAACCCAATCAGAGTTTGGGCTATTTATCCAAAATTGCGGACGCAATTATGGATAGCTCAGATCAGTATTCTGAGCCTCCTGCGTACCAGGTAGCGGCGGTTTCTCAACACGCCGCCCAGCCTGCACGGCATCCTTGTCTGCCTTTCACAGCCCCTCAATTGGTCCCAACTCTCCATCCTCCTCAAACCCAGTTACCTCTTAGAAGGCCCGCCTCAACCAATTTCCCTCAGGGGAACCCAGAGGCAGGCCCCAACGTTAACCAAAGAAGTTCACCCACACAATTAACCCCTGCTGACCTTCGGGCGCTCCAAACCTCACTCCTCCGCGAGATAACTCAATTGCGCGCGGAGGTGAGGAACAATCCTCGAAGCGCCCGGAATCGAGCCATGCCGAGCCGTCCTCTCAATCGGCAGAATTCCTACCAAACTGCCCCTCAGAGGGCCTATATCCCTCAAAATGCCCCACAGAGGGCCATTTCCTCTCAAAATGGCTCTCACCGGGCCAATTCCCAGCGAGCTCCGGCTCGACCTCCCCGTAACGGCAATACCAATAGGCAGAATATACCTGATAATGCCGTTACTCTGCCTTGGTGCGCCAATCACCAACGATATGGTGATCGCGCATTTAACTGCAAGGCGCCTTGTGGTTGGACACAACCTTCCACCAACCAAAGGCGCTCTTTAAACTAATTTTGCCGACCGACACCCTCGCGCAATCGGCCGGCACCCATACGATAAGTCGCCTAACCATCCGGGATGCAAAACTGAATATCGCTTTTACTGTCGATACCGGCGCCGATATTTCAGTCCTCCCGCGATCGTTTGCTCCACGTAACCGCGTGCCAGCCGCACTTAAATTGTCAGCTGCAAATAATACGCCGATACTTACGTACGGACGTAAAAAGCTGACACTTTAATTGGGTCTTTGTCGTCCGAACACTTGGCGTTTCGTCATTGCGGACGTAAATGAACCCCTGATAGGTTCCGACCTATTAGGTGCACATAATCTGTTGGTCGATTCGACCCATAACAGACTAGTGGCTCCAACCGCACCCCCCTTGCCCATGACGGCATCACCAGCGGCAACTTCAGGGGCCACAGAGTGCATAGACCCATTTCAGGTTATGGTACAAGAATTTGTTAGTACGACAATTCCTCTACCTAACCAACGCCGACACAAAGCCATGGTGTTTCATCATATAGAAACGCGTGGTCCCCCGGTGAGCCAGCGTCCACGTCGACTGGCTCCTGAAAAATTACGTGCGGCGCGCGCGGAGTTCGAGCATATGATCGAACTAGGTATCTGCCAACCGTCGGACAGTCCCTGGGCAAGCCCACTCCACTTAGTGAAGAAACGTTCTGGTGAGTGGCGCCCATGGGCGATTACAGGCTGTTGAACGCAGCAACTGTCCCGGACAGATACCCAATTGCACACCTCTACGATTTTTCGTACAAGTTACGAGGGTGCAATGTCTTCACTACCCTGGATCTCACCAGGGCATACCACCAAATTCCGGTGGCACCAGAAGACATCCCCAAGACCGCAGTCATTACACCTTTCGGACTCTTCGAGTTCAAAGTGATGACTTTCGGCCTCAGGAATGCCGCACAGACATTCCAGCGGTATATCGACACGGCTTTACGAGGTCTTAATTGCCGCCATGCATACCTTGATGACATTCTCATCGCCTCCAAAGACCACGCCGAACATAAACGCCACTTACGTCAGGTCCTAGAGCGCCTCCGTGAATTCGGTCTTGTCATCAACCCAGATAAGTGTCAATATGCCAAGGAGCAAATCACCTATCTGGGTTATGTCGTTGACAACCAGGGCATTCGCCCACTACCAGACCGTGTGGAGGCCCTCATGAAGTATCCCCGGCCTACTAACGTGAGTGAGCTTCGTCGATTTTTGGGCATGCTGAACTTCTACCGTCCGACCCTGAAGAATGCTGCCCAGATTCAAGCTCCGCTCAATGAATTCTTAAAAGGAGCTAAGCGCAATGATAAGCGCCCCATCAATTGAACAGAAGTCTCCGATAGAGCATTCCAACTGTCCAAAGAACAATTGGCAAATGCCACCTTACTCCGATACCCTCTCGAGGGAGCGGCACTTTCTATCCAATGCGACGCATCGGATACCGCAATCGGAGCCGTCCTTGAACAGGACATTGAAGGACGCCCGGAACCACTTGGTTTCTTTTCAAGGAAGCTGAGTCCCACTGAGCGACGTTACAGCGCCTACGACCGTGAATTGCTCGCGATCTACAGCGCTGTTAAGTACTTCCGTCATATGATAGAAGGACGTTCGCTCTCTATTTTAACAGACCACAAGCCATTGGTCTATGCGTTCCGGAAGAAGTCGGGAAATGCCTCCCCCCGACAAGAGCGTCAATTAGACCTCATTGGGCAATATTCTACGGAGATAAGGCATATCTCCGGTAAACAGAATGTCACGGCGGACGCCCTTTCTCGAATCGATACGATTCATTTGCGTACCGCCTTGAATAACGCTGACCTTGCCCTAGCTCAAGAGGAGGACGAACAGCTCAAGCCCCTCCTAACTGCCGATACGGCACTAGAGCTTAAGAAAATTACCCTTCGCGACCCATTGGGCGAAATCTGGTGTGATGTCTCCACTGGAACCGCTAGACCTTACATTCCCGAGAAACTTCGTAAGGGCGTGTTCCAGGTTTACCACAACCCAGCCCACCCCAGCGGCCGAGCAACAGCCGCTGCTGTCCGTCGCAAATTCATTTGGCCCCGGATGAACAAAGACCTCACCGGTTGGGCCCGTGCTTGTCTCCAGTGCCAGCGCTGCAAAGTAGCGCGACATAATGTACTGGAGCCAGCGCAATTCAAGCTTCCCACGGCACGCTTCGCCCATGTCCACATAGACATAGTGGGACCGCTTACTCCATCAAGAGGATTTTCTTATATCCTCACTATGATGGATCGCTGCACGCGATGGCCAGAGGCGACACCTCTCCGGGCAGTTACTGCCGAATCAGTCGCCAAGGCCTTTTATACAACTTGGGTCATAGGCTTCGGTGTACCAACCACCATAACTTCGGACCGAGGTCCACAATTTGAGGCGACAATTTTTAGGCAGCTAACAAATCTTCTCGGCTGCCAAAGAAGTCGTACCACCGCCCACCACCCGCAATCAAATGGGATGATAGAGCGCTGGCACAGATCTCTTAAAGCCTCACTCATGTGTCATAATGACACACAATGGTTTGACGCCCTTCCAACCGTCCTCCTCGGCCTGAGGACAAGTATTAAGGAGGACCTGGGTGCTTCGGCAGCAGAGCTTACCTACGGTACCAACCTCCTTCTTCCAGGAGAACTTTTCCTGAATGGCGAAACACCGCGTGACCAACTTCGTGAATTGGGACATCTCCGTGACCTGCTGCGTAAGGTTAGGGCAACCCCTGTAACCAGGCACGGCTCCAAAAAACTGTTCGTCCACCCTGAACTGCACAGCTGCACGCACGTCTTTGTCAGGGTGGATAAGGTCAAAAAACCCCTCGACCCACCTTATGATGGCCCATTCAAAGTCTTCCGCCGCATCAGTGACCGCGTCTTCGAGATCGACATTAGAGGCAAGCGATCCACGGTCAGCGTCGAAAGGCTTAAGCCCTGTTTTCTGGAAGCTTCCGCTCCAGAATCATCTCCATCTTCAAATACCACTCCTACACCACCGGCACAACCTCCCCGTACTCGCGCTCAAGCGCTCGCCCATAACCAACTAACCACCCCCTAACCTGCCTTACCTGTTTCGTGACTACGTCACTGGGGAGGGAAAGATGTGGGGCTTTTCAGGGCCCGAAGAGCCATGCATCGCTCGATCCCCACTATTCCAGGCGAACGACTTACCTCTCGGTCGAACTTCAGCAAGGTTGCGTAACCTTGCTACGGCATTTACCCCCAGCCAAATCGCTGGAATTAATACGGTTACCCAATCGGATAACTGTTTTGAATATCCGTTAGGCAGCTTACCTATTCTGTGGGGGGTTTTCCTTCCAAACCCCTTTTTCTCCAACACCACCCCTGAAAAACATTAAGTCCACGGCAAAGCATATCACCTTGCCGTGGCATCGAGAACTCACCCTCGGGCAGGCATTAATTCCTAAAAAAACATTAAGTCCACGGCAAAGCTTATCACCTTGCCGTGGAATCGAAAATTCACCCTCGACCAGGCATTAATTCCTAAAAAAACATTAAGTCCACGGCAAAGCTTATCACCTTGCCGTGGCATCGAAAATTCACCCTCGACCGGGCATTGATTCCTAAGAAAAACATAAGTCCACGGCAAAGATTATCACATTGCCGTGGCATTTGAAATCCTATCCTTAGGCATACATTCTGCCCAGGGCATCTTGTTTCCATAGCCTTATGCTATGGAAACAACATCAACAAAGAGTTCCTTGTTGACTCGTTTTATTTGTTTGCCCATGGCACTTCTTGCATGCGGCTATTTGGTCCCATTGGTTTGCTACCGCCGACAAGGTTTCGGCTGACGCAAACCAAACATTTCCCTAATTACCAGCAATCGCTGGTTTCCTATTATCGGTCCCCACCGAGCAGGGACCGCAAACGAGCAACGAACTGGATGCAGCCAGAAAATGTTTACTTTCAACATCTGGCAACGGCTGCACCCTATATTCGTTGCAATATTTAAACATCATCAACCGAAATGTTGATTTATGGCCTCCCATAGGATGACCAGATGTTATTGTTTGCATTCGTGTAAGATGCTGCAGCGATGTCGGCATCCGTCCAGGGTCGCCGGACGATCGTATGCGAGGCGTACACACACACGCATCATGTATGCCTATTTTCCCCCCGGTCCAATCACGATTAACTACCTCGAGTTAATCGTGTAGCTCCTCCTCTTTTTGCAGTTCCTTGAGGTTTCCCTCTTCTTTGGTGAGCACCAATTAGTCAGTCAGCCTTTTTCCTCGGAGTCAACTTGTGTGTGGCGAGTCTTGATACTTTATTTCCGTCGGCAGTTTATTTATTAGTTTCAATTATTTCTAATCATGCTTTATCGCTGAAGTTATTTTTAAAGGGAATATTCAATTAAAACCGTTTTCAGTGGACTTTCGTCATTTAGTACGTTTATTATATTTTGCTTCTATGTTAACAAATTCACCAGACCGTAATATAAGTGCTGCGTTACCTATCAAAAGAAACAGTTGTATGCGAATCACCAGTGTAAATAAAAACGAAAAAATAATAAAAGAACGTTTTTTGCAATTAACAACCCGGAGTTTAATTTCCTTTTTTGTGAACATTTAGCTGCGGTGTCTAGTTAATAACCATTGGATACTAGTGAACGAATATCAGGAGAAGTTAGTGGGAGTTAACTGAATCCGCGCCCGTGCTTGGTGCATAAGTAAACCCGTACCCCACAAAGCTACCAGAGACACCAGGAAAAACTGGCGAAAGCTAGCTATTATGGGACCACACCAACAAACACTGGAAACCAAAACTGTAGTCAAATACTTAGACATCTGGTTGGATCAGTATCTATATTTTAACAAACATGTGGAAGCTGGCCTGGCCAGGGCAAAGAAAGCTTACGCTATGACAAGAAGACTGTTTCATAGTAGTCAACTTGACAGCTGAGTTAAAGTTATATGCTACATGGCTCTCATCAGACCGATGATCATATATGGATGCCCAGTGTGGTTTAATGTGGGACCTAGCTTAATGGAAAAGATTCGGATTTTTGAGAGGCAATGCCTCAGGACGTGTCTTAACTTACATCGGACTCCTGAATCCGATCACAAAAAATATTATCCCAATGAAGCGTTGTACAGTGGGGCCAATATAAACAGAGTGGATAACTTTATGATCAAGCTGATCCGAGGGCATATTGCGAGATCAATGAGCTCACAGAACGATTTGCGTTTTGGTGCATATTACCCAAACAATATGTATTATGAGGAGGTACGTCGCAATGGCTTTATTCCACCAGAAGCATTCCTTAGTCTTGACATGAACGGCCTCATACAAAATGAATCCGCTATACCGTTGATTTATCACGTGCGTCGGTCGGGTATAGATAAACGAATATGTTATAATCGAGAGGTTGCGCACACTAATGAAGAGAGCCTGCAGTTCAGTACGGCAGTAGCACAGAAAGACCGAAAAGACACGAATAAGCAACACCAGAGATTTTGGTGGCTGAGTGGCAATTAAAAACCTGTTTCCTTATAAAACTAAAGCAATAATAATAATAATAATTAAAAAAAAAAAAACCCGACAAACAACGGAAAGCTTACATAGATTTAGCATTTCGAAAATGTAGTTTTGATGTTAGGTTTAGAATAGAGTTAAGTTAAAAAAAAAAAACAAAAAAAAACATCTATAGATAGTTTAGTATTTAAGTTAGATATAAGGTAAAAACAATAACAAAAACAAACTTTTTGTTTTCTTCATTTTCTTTGTATCCAATTAAGTTCCCTAAAAATTCATGTAAACAAAATAACCATAATGTCGAAAGACAAATTTTCATGCTTTAAGCGTAGGCATGTAACTTAGAGAGTCCGCAAGGGACCAGTAAGTTAAGAAATAAGATAACATAAGCTAGAGTTTAATCATTTTGTCTAGCAAGTAAGTAAATTATAATAATTATCATCATCATCGGCACTACAACCGGGAACCGGTCCTGGCCTTATTTAGCAAGTCCTTATAATAATAGGAAGAAATAAAAAAATGATATATTAAAAAAAAAATAAAAAAAAAAAAAATAAAAAAAATACCAATGTCGGTATAGAATCACAGTATCATCAGCCAGCTTACATTGAGTTAGATTTTCTAGAATTAGGGTAGTATAAGATCTAAGTTATGTTAAGTTAAGTTCTTTTAAATAAATAAAAAAATAATAAATAAATAAAAAAAATATAAAAAAAAATAAAAAAGAAGTGATGTAGGTTAATTTTTATGAATAAAACAAAAAAAAAATTCGACACAAAGTTTTTCAAATTTTTCTTTGTCTTTCAAATAATCTTAAGTACTGCCACAAAGTACTTAGAGCGTCTGCCTAGGGCCAGTAAGTAAGTAATATAAGATAATTAAGCTAGAATTTAAGCATTTTTTGTCTAGTATGTAATTTAGAAACTTAGAAGATAAAAAGAAAATAAAAAAATGTTTTAAAAATGAAATTGACATTGTTACTAATATTTAAAGAAGAGTAAATAAATAATTATAAAAAGAAGATAATTAATTTAAACGACAGAGACTTATTATTAAATAATTAAAGCAAAATAATTACAAAATTGATATTCTTTCGTTACACACATGGTAAAAAAAAAAAACAAGCGACAATATAGAGACATTTTTAACAAACAGGAATTTATACAATCGTTTTGATAATAATTAGTATAGTAACAAATAACATTTTCATTTCCCTTAATTGAAAAACTAAGGATTCAATCCTGAAACTCGCCAAGGAAAATTATAAATTTAGTACAATATAAAAGTATTTACAACAGAATTAAACATACAGACATCATTGTAAATCCTTAGCACCAAACATATTTCACAATAAGTTTATCGTCAGGAAACAAGAACCCCGAATAATATTAAATTAAGCTGAGTGACAATACAGCTCCGTCCGTCTTTGTAGCAACTCCGCTCGACTTACGCGGCCCATTCTTTTTAGGCTTCTCTCGACTCAATCAACCCCATACCAACTGTCTCAATCCCGGCTACTCTTTAGACTTCCTCACCACAATGCCCACCACCCGAGCCGGTACCACACTGCAGGCGCAAGCGCGAGCGGATTCCCTAGAGTATCTGAACGCTTCCAGCGTCGAAAAACGAACCCATCGACCAAATATAAAGCTCCCTCCTGTCGACGAGGAGAGGCCCGAGCTGTGGTTCGCCACCGTCGATCTGCTTTTCACAGCTCACGGGCCAATTTCGGAAGCCCTTAGGGCGGTCGACTTGGTATATGTTTTAGTCCCCGCGCAGCTACTGCACGTAGCAAATATAATTAGTACGCCAGGCTCTACACCTTATTCGGATATAAAGTTCTCCCTCCTCAGAGCCCTCAACGTCTCGTCAACAACAATTGGCGAGGGAAACAAATCTCACCGGCTTAATACCTACCCACTACCTAACACATTTACGTTCGGTAGCGGGCTCGGAAATGCATGACGAACAAATTAGGCCGCATTTCCTTAGGTCCGTGTCCAGCTCTACACAGGCAATTCTAACGGTACTAACGGGCCAGAGCCTGGGTAATCTGGCTCAAATTGCCGACGCCATTCAGGCGATTCACCCGGCACAGGCTGAACCTCCAGCCTACCATCTGGCCGCCATCAATACTCACCCTACTCCCCCACAGCTCTCCTCACAGCCACGCGCACCCCCCAGAAGGTCCTCTGTCCTCAGTGTACCACATTGCCACCAGAAGACCCAAGAGTGCAGGCCCAGCGAGTCCCTCCCAGACCACTCCCCTGCACAACTCACCACATCCGACCTTCTGGCATTACAGGCCTCACTCCACCACGATTTAAACCAAATTCGCGTGGAGGTAAGAATCGCCCAACGAAGCGCGCAAAACCGACTGCCAAGTCGATCTTCGCCCCCTCAAAATACCTCACCAGCGTATCAAACCACGTGGGACCAAGGTGCTCGTCAGTGGTACTTGGTGGCTGCACGCATGACGTGCAGTTTTTGCCATAATAAGGGACACTTGTATGACGAGTGCCTTAGAAGGCGATATACACCATTATGCTTGGTTTGCAAGGAGTATGGGCATGACACAAAAGATCGCCGTGCACATTACACTCCACCATTACGCAATCTCAGACCACCACCACAGAATAAGCCACCAGACCAGCAGAGGGAGTCCCAGAAAAGAACACATCCGGGACCACGCCAACCCTCTGCCTCCAAGAACCCAGCAACATCAAACCACCCAGCGTACAGCATTTGAAGTTGCTGCGAGTTATGTGGCCGTATAGGTCACACATGCGACAAGTGCGGAGACAGGATGAGGTGGTTAAAAGCAGGAAATTCCCCAGTAACACCCACCCCAACACGAACCCAAGTGGCGACGACTACACGTCAACGCCAGTGCCCACAAACCTGCACGGTGAATCAAGGATGGCAGGAGGTGGTAAGAAGAAAACCCAAGGGCCACGTTAACATGTCCGACAAAGGCGGCAAACGCCGGAAACCGCGATCACAACAACGTCGGCCCACAGCAAGTGAAAGCCGCTCCAACTCTGCCAGTTCTGAGCCCGCTAAGGCTCACAAGCAGACTATAGACGCATCTTCGGGCACAATAAACCAATACTTACACCCGCCTTAACCCCCGCCTACCCGAAGACGAGCGCGCCTATTGCAGCAAATAAAACCACCCAGACCTCCAGGCACATAACTCTCCTTCCGACACCACACCAAACTACTCCGCTCCCCTACTTATTTCGTGACTACGTTACTGGGGCGGGGGGAGGGGGTGCTGCCGGGGTTCTCTATATTACGCGGAGAACCAAGCCACAATTACAGCTAATTTCGCCCGCTAACCGCGCACCACCTCAACCCCAATCCCCTCCGTCGGCCTATTTCACCTGCAAAAGGTATCTACCCAAAGGACGCCTAACCAGATAATGCATAACTGAATTCAGCCTTTTTATGCCATATGGCATCAAATATTCATAAATCACATGAGATTTCTACCGGAAATCACAAATTTCATGTTTGGTTAGCAACAGCAAAGTCTGGGCAAGCGACGCTGTTGCTACATAGCGAAGCCGCTTGGGTAATATCGTATCCCGTTAGTTCTTTTTCTCTCGCCGATATTTTCCCAAGCCATCGCGGCGTCCTTCGACCTCCCCCAGACACGACTATTCGCTGGGGATCAAGAAACTCCTTAGTCAGGTGAATAGCACGAAAAATATACGTTTCATTCCACCCCATTTCCCCTTCTCGGGGTGCATTGCACTCTGAGATCAATCCAATATCAAACTGGGTCATGCGGTCACCGGGTTTTGCTTTCGTTGCATGCGAAGGCAAATCATCCCTGGGATCATCACGCTCTCCGTTCCAGTTCTCCAAATTCTCTAAGTCCATTGACTGCTGGGTAAATTCGCAAGGGTTTATTCACCTCGATGGGCGGGGAAATGAGAGAACGCGGACGAGTATGCGATCGAGATTGGTTGATCGTGTGGGTAGAGAGAGTCGCCAGTTAAGCTGCCAAGTCAATTTTCATCCCTCGTTGAACCAGTCGAATTTTAACCACGGAGGTGTGCACATTCCCAAATCTAACCCCGTCCCTACGCGAGTACGAAAGATTCTTATTAGATTTTAATTCTTTAAGTCCACATTAATTCTCTATTAAACGTGCGTCAAATAGAATCCATTTAGAAAGCAATAAACGGGGGCGTGAATTTACCAAAGTAAACAACATTGTCTGATCGAAGAAAGTCTTATTTAAGAACAATTTATTGATCGAAAAAAGTCTTATTTAACAACAATTTATTGATCGACAAAAAAAATCTCGTTTAAGAACAAATTGGTGTGACCGAAAAATATTAATAAACGTCTAGTTAAAGAACAGAATTGTGCAGCTGAAATATATCTATATAAACTACTAATTTAGTGTCAAGCTAAGAATTGTGAACTTTTCATACATTTTAAGACGTTAAAAATAAAAGAACATTTGGACCACGAAACAACACTAGTGCGTTTTTATTTATTCTCTTCTCTTGGTGATCATTTTGCTGCGGTAATCGGTAGGTGTTAAGTGAACCGGTGCCCGTGCCGGCAAGCTACTTTTAACCCCTTCAATGTTGTAAAAATGAAAAATGAATGAACTCAGTTACCAGTATCTGACTACCACGGAAGGTGCTTCAATTGAGTTTATCACTATATAAGAGATGGAGAGGACCATACCCAGTGCCGGATTAAGCCAGTCGGGGGCCCTAGGCCATTCAAATTTTAGGGCCCTCTTTTTTTTAATAATCGTAAAATTAATCGTTATTGATGCATTTGTATAATTTAAACAACTAATTCATATCATTTTAAGGTTTTCAAATACAATAAAATAAAGGAAATCATTTTTTTCAGTTGAATTATATATTTTTTGATTAAAAATAATTAACAGTATATTAAATTATAAAATAATCTTTGGACATCTCTTTGGAAGATGAAAGCAACATCATGTTGATGTAATTGGGAAACATTTTTCCAATCATTAAATCCATCGCAAATTTTACATACAAAACAATACACGCAACCAGTCGTGGGAGAATAAATTAGCCATTCGCGCTTTGCCTTTCTTTCAAAAAACGTTTTTTCTGAGCAATATCTTGCTCTCCCTTCTGCATCGTAAAATCTACGAGACGGCTCAAACGGTCCAGAGTGATTTTGGCACATGCTTGGACCACGATTGATCCAAAAATCGGCGTCATCGTCAGTGAAATCACCCCACTTGCCTGGATCGCTCGAACAATTGTCATTGGGCGCTGCAGTTTCAAAAGTACCCAAATCCGCGGCTCTGAGCTCTTTGTATTCGTTCAGACTAACATCGCGCTGCGAGTTTGATCCATCATCTTGATCCAAAGATTCAGAGGTTTTGAGATGATCGACTTGCTCTGTTTCAGATTGAATCTGCAAATTTGATAAAACAATTTTGAATTCAAAAGTTTTAAGAATTACATTTGCTCTAAAAACACTTTAATTTATATTTTATAAGAAAGTTATAATTTATAAATATCAACAGTAAATTATATTTCGATTCTTACATCTTCATTACTAGATTCGATCTGTTCATCATGACAAATTTTCTTGGGGGCCCTTGCTCGCCAGGGGCCCCAGGCCATGGCCTAGTCCGGCCTAATGGGTAATCCAGCACTGCATACCTCTCGCTCGATGAAGGAGGTGAATAAGGCATCAAGGGCATTGGGGTATTAAACTGTATAATTTTGCTCGCCTTAAGAACAGTTGGAGGAGTGGAATAGGGATCGAACGCGGAAGCAGAAACCGATAGATAAGACTGCATCTACCAGTCAATCAATATACATAGTCGGGTCTATTTTTGAACTTTGACACACCTCTCGCTCTCATCCGCCTCAATGGGTGAGTTGGTAAGGAGGTTGTGTCTTGCATTTGATTAGGCAAACCTAGGTTCAACTGACAACGCTTGCTATTGTGCGGTTGAGCACAATTACTGAGTGGTAGGTAGGGACCCAAAGCCCAGCGGCCTTTTGAAATACCACCCACCACCATAAGTTATAGGCTTTGTGAAGTGGTTGAGAGAAGTCCTTGAACAGCTTTCTAAGCTTGGCTGATATACCTGTAGGGGTATGAAGAAGGTGTGCGAATACATGGGCACTGATTCACTTAATCCCCAACGTGGAAAGAGCAAAACGCCGATCGCAGAGAAAACAGGAGAAATTAAAACACGGGGAGTTACTGTTCTTGAAAATGTTTCTTTTCTTTTTATTATTGTTCTTTTTTTTATTTTGAAACATTAAAGATTATCAATATTCTCGTCTACTCTAATTTCCCGAAGAATTAACTTTGACTTAATTCGCGCCACCGAAACCTGTGGTGGTTAAATTTTGACGCAACGTGTGTGCCCGCAGCGGTAGTGATAAGCGACTATAATTCGGCGTGACCGTCCACGAGGGTGTTTGAGTTATTACTACTTGAATTAGGGATGAAACTTTGGGATTTTTGGATTTGCACCACAATCAACCAATCGAGATCATCTTTGCTTTTGAGCTCTCTCATGTTCCCCGCCCATCGAGGTAGATAAACGCTTCGGTTAATTCGATAGTCGACGGACAAGGGCGAATGAGAGAACCGCAACACGGTGTGCAATTATCCCGAGGTGGATTTGGCTTTTTGTGTGCATGTATCAATGCAGCTCTGAGAATAGACCACTGACCTAATTCGGTGAATGTGGTGATCTCAGAGTGCATTGAACTGTGGGAAGTTAAAATTAAGAAGGAGAGGAAAATGTTTTGTAGCTATTCACCTGCAAGAAGAGATCATTGATCCCCAGCGAATGGAGTGTCTGGGTAAAGTGAATAGGACGCCGAATTGGCTAGGGAAATATTACCTTGGGAAAAAACGCTAAGGAATCCGGTAATTACCCAAGCCATTGGATGATGATGCAACCGTTTCGTTTGATTCGACTTGGTTGTTGCTAACCAACATGAGTTGGAATTTCCGGTGAAAATCTCATGGGTTAGAGGAATGGAGTTATAGCGTTTCGAATGAATAGTGAAGAAGAACGTGTGATTCGAACTGACGCTATGACAGTTAGAATCACCAAAAATTGTACCTAAGCGTTACCCATCAGCCTACTGGCCGTGTTTATAATTTGATTTTTAAACTCGACTATACTTCACTGATGTGAATTGTTATGCTATCGCTATGGTATACGGGATGTATTTTCTCATTCGATTTTCGGTCGGTGTTCTTCACTATTTTGGTTGTGAATTGTGTGTGTATCTGTTAGACACGCCACAGATTTGCCGAATGGCAAAAAGATAGTTGAATTCAATTATGCATTACTTGCATAGAATAATGAATTAAGCTATGCCGCTGTAGCGATCCGAAATCGCTACTCCCACCCAAATCCCCAATATTATCAAACCCTAAATTTCCTAATTTCATATTGAATCATATGAGCAATAAATTAACCCAAAGCTAATTTATCGTTCATTGATTCAATTCCACATAATAAACCCAAATCCCAAATATTCCATTGCTTCATATTCAAATCCCATACTGAGTCACATGTACAACGAATTTAACTAAAAGTTAATTCATCATACATTGACTCAATTCCTAAAAACATTGACATCATGAAATGCTAAATTCAAAACGCATTTCATGATTCCCATTCCTAGAACCCATCCAACTAAACTTCTAACAAATTCCCAGAACACAACCCAAACTAAAACACGCAAACTCGTATGTGTGTTTCTGGGAATTTTGACCATAAAATAGTTGACAATTCTCAACTAGAAAATTTATAAAAGGGCGGTAAATTTGAATTTCGTGATCAGTTAAAGTTCCGAGGCCGAATCTATGGCCAACAAAATATAAATCGCATCAGTAGATCTTCAGAGGCCAAACCTCTGGCCGCGCGCAATGTAACCAAATTACAGAAAAATAAAATAAACACTGATTAGTAAAAGGATTGTCCTTTCGTCTTCTGCGCTGTTTGAGTTTCGGCCCGGCCCTCCCTACCGCTTGAAATTGCATTGCCCTCGATATTCGACTACAGCCTCTTGGGCTGGTTTGGCTTCGGGATTTCAATGACTCTTGCAGTGATGTGTTCGTATAATTGATCCACCCAGTGTCAGTGATGTCAACTGATGAAAACTGATCCGACGCACCAACTCTTGCAGTGATGTGTTTGTATAATTGATCCACCCAGTGCCAGTGATGTCAACTGATGAAAACTGATCCGACGCCACCAACTATATCGTAACGTTCCGCAGCCGAGTACAGGGGAATTTCCAATAAAGAGGCAAGGCACAATTACTACGCCGCCTCCTAAAATATCGCACACGACACCGCCGTTTTTGAAATATGATTTACAGGTGAACTATGTTGGTAGAAGGAATTGGGGAATGATATGACACGCTGTTAGCGGTCGAAATAAGGCGGAAATAGTGGGTTGGTTCTCCAAGTAGTATAGAGAACCCCCACAGACCCGGTCGTGAAATATATCATCTTAGGGCGCTCACTCCTGGCGAAGACAACAAAGGATAAATAAATAAGGGAGAAATAAATATACTCTCTAATCGTCTACTGGCGATGGGCCTTATAACATTTGAAAAACGGCACAACGCAAATTTTTACCCGATCAACTTCATAGTATTATTTCGGATAACATTTTATTCTCGTTAAAAAAAAAAACGCGGAAAATATTTGGTGGCTATCCAAGTAAATACATTGTAATAAGCAGTCCGGTGCACCATCGCCTTGGAAACAAGTATTTTATCAGACCGTTCGTATAAGCTGTTTCTGTCAAACCGAATCAACTAGACGCTGACATAATAAATAAATAAAATGAAAACAGCATATCTGTCATTGCTATTGTGCTATGGTCAGTATCCCCTACCAATTCAAAGCGTAGGTGAAAAAATTTATCTTCCGGGCCTAAGTTCCCAGCTATAAAATATAGTTAGGTAGACACCCTCAATCGATTATGGCACCTCATGCTGTTGACAATACGAGTCAAACTGAGGCAACAAAATGTTCTGTATATTTTTATTCGGTTGCAGGTCGTGCAAGTCCAATCATAGCTGTATTGTATCTCAGTTTACCCTGAAATCAAATATCAAAATGGCTTTTATTTGTTTTCTCTGGGTGGGGTACATAGTCATTAGTGTATTCCCTGTATCCTCGAGCGTCAGCAATAGACGTTAGTATTTACCCCTAGTAGAGATGGGAACCGAAGGAAATAAAAACGATTTCACAAACGTCATTCATCCCGCTGATTTGCAAAGCCGTTCTTGAGTCCGGCTCTCCACTGTACACCGGGGAACTCTGCACACAACGCCCTGTTGTTCTGGAGAATATGCACGTGAAATATTATTTAAATTACATTTGCATTCGCACCTGTACTCCTGGTCCTGATTGCCAATGCTTTTGTGAGAATTTGCATTTTGTTGGCGGAGCACAATACAAATTGAAATATTTTTTTGTCACTTTTCATTTACAGGAACCACGCGAGCTACAAAAGGAAATCATAAAAATAAACATAAAAATAAAAATATGAATAAACGTGAAAAAGGACACATGTAGGATGACATGTCGGAGATTCATGCCTTTGGTTTACATGGAATTGCCACAAGTTTTTGAGGCTCTTCCACTGGTTCGCACAGGTACCGGTTTCCTAACATATGAATTCCGGGAAGGAGAATGGAAATGGAAATAAGTTTTCAAATTGCAATTTCTAGTTTAATGAAAATAAAAAAAATAAAAAATAAAAACGGAATAGCGCGGAGAAGAGAGGGACAAAAAATCATAGGGCACTTGTATATGAATACATGAAACATGGAATCAGAGGAAATGAAATTTGTGTTACAAAAGTTTTATGACCACCTTAGGCATCTGTTGATTTAAAGTGACATCGACTCAAGAACACTGACTCAAATCCGGATTAACGAATCGTCGCTGTTCACTTTTTTAATATAAAGGTTGAAAGGGTTGAACTACTCAGGATCTGTTTCGTTTTGAAAGATCGAATACATCAAGTAATTAATTTTTAGTTTTCTAAATGTGCTCATTGTTGCAAAAATGCGAAACAAGAAACAAAGAAGAATATTCTCTGACATAATAAGGTATATAGTATATTGTGTATAGTCTGTAGTAGATAGTATATACTGTGAACGTCAAAAGAGAGTGTACAGCATTGAACTGCATTTTTACAACCCTGTTAAAGCAAGGGGGTTCGATCTTTTAGTAAAATACTTATGTTATTTTTTAAGGTAGTTTATTTTCAATGAATTGCCATATAAAACTTAACAGAAAATAATGAAGTAAAAATACAATAAAAAAATAAAAAAAATATTTCAGTTTTAAAGCATCAAAAAAACGTGTACAACTTGCCACACATACTGTGCAACTTTCATAACTCAGTTAACGTTCGAAGGATACGGATCGTTCTATCGTTCTATCCCGCGTCTTTCTAGTGTGTGCACCTGTGTGTGAAAGTGTGGCCGTCACTGAGAACGGCTGTATAGTCATTGAACTCGTAGCCAAAGTGTTGTGCAAGGTGCGCGTAAAAGATAAAATAAATATTAATTAAACCCAAAAATAGGGTGTAACTTGAATAAAACGACAATGCGCCAAGTGCTTGTCTAAAACTCTCGTTGAAAACATTCGTTCGCCGGTCGTCCACACAAATTTACAATATTGTCGCGTACATGTGTGTGCTGACGTGTTTACCGCTGTGTATATACCGAACGGCCAACAAAAAACTGTGCGTGTGTTAATGTGTATGCGTGTGAAAGCAGATGTTCTCTGCATGCTGCTTCACAAATAAAACAATTAAATTAACGGTCGAAACAAATAATGGAAAAAAAGAAAAGTAATGCTAAAAGTAATTTCAAAGAGAAGGCCCAAAACCCAGCCAAACCTCCTTGCCAAACGGCATAAAGCTAACCCAACCAACAAAGAAAAAACTCGCAGAGAAGGAATGACCACTACTGACAAGCCACATTATTCCGGAGAAGGGAATAAATTTAAAGAACTGGCAACTGAAGACCACAAAACCAGCAATACTGAAATGAGTGACAAAGATGCCGAACGTGCTGAATTTATTGCGGAGCTATACAAAAAGAAAGAGAAGCTCTCCAAAAAGAAGAACGATTTGGATCGACAAATCAAAGAAGCCTTATCGGAAAGCAATATTCAACAGCAAGAGGAGAAACAACGACAGCAGCAGAAGCAACAGCAACAGCAGCAGCAACAACTGCTGGAAAAACAACAAGCAGCAGCCAGTAAGAAGGAGAAAGTGCCTCTCATCATAGTCAGTTTTATGGAAGCTAAGGACCTAATTAAATTGGGTAAGTTAACATGTAGACATTTTAAAACGAAGAATTTAAATAATAATAAAATAAGTTTTTTATGTGATAGTTTAGATGATTATCATAAAATTAAATCTGCTCTAAGGGAAGCAAGTAGTGAGTACTTCACGTACACACCTAAATCGGAGAAAACTATCTCCATGTTACTTAAAGGAGTTGATCCTTCTTTTTCCTCGGAAGAACTCCTCTCAGAACTACAAACTGTCGAAAATGACAGTTTAAAATTCATTGATGTGAAGCCATTCTCCACTTCTCTCTCCCGAAGTCGCAACCGCAAGTTGCCGTTCTTCATTGTCTCCCTAAGTCCCAACAGCAAAGTCGATGCACTTAGGAATATTAAAGTTATTTTCCACCAAGCAATAATTTGGGAAAAAATACGGAAGGCTGACCGTGTGTTGCAGTGCATGCGGTGCCAACGATTCGGCCACGTTGCATCTAACTGTTGTATGGAATTTAGATGTGTAAAGTGCCAAAACAATCATACCGTAGGAGAATGCCCCTTAGGTAAAGAACAGGTTCAGGATAGAAGCAAACTATCTTGCGTCCTGTGCAAAAATACAGGTCACCCGGCCAACTTTAGAGGTTGTCCGAAATTCCAACAACTAAAAGCCAAGTTGGAATTTAAAAAAAAACAACTTGAAGAGGAGAAACGAATGAAGGATCGTTCTTATAATAACTTCGTTGCACCGAGTGTATCATTCGCTCAAATTGCCAGTAGTCCATTAAACTCAAACTTCGCGGCACAGGGAAGTAATATCACAAAACCTTCCGCACCCAGCATATCATTTTCTCAAATGGCTAGTAATCCAATTAATATAACGGCGGCGGAACTTTCACGCAACGTCATAAAAGCGCCCGCTCCAGAGGCAAATTCAGATATAAGAGCAATCCTGTTAGCCATACAAGGACAGATTGCTGGATTTGAAAAAAAACTGACTGAACAAGCGTCCCGAATAGATATTATTTATTCGCCCTTGTTCTCAGACAACCCAACATACCACAATGAACTATCCAACTAATTTAACACTAAAAATTATTGCTGTGAATGTGAATTCACTAATCCACGAGGCAAGAAGGGATAATCTAGGTAACCTGCTTGAAGCCGAATGCCCCGATGTGCTTCTAGCTAGCGAAACCAAGCTAAACCAGAGGCACAAATTGGGTTACAAAAACTATAAAGTCATTAGACGAGATCGTCCACACGCCACACAAGGGGGTGGAGTTGCTATCTTAATTAAGAAAGGCCTTCACCACAAGGTCGTTTACAGCACAGCTGTACACAAATTTCAGCTGCTGGAAGCTTGCATTATAGATATACCTTTGAAAAGTCAAAGGCATCTATACGTGGTATCCGTGTATGCACCTGAAGCTCCTCAGTGTTCGCAATTTATCAGCGAAATGGATATCCTTTTTCGTAATCTCAAGTTAGACTCGGAAAACAATTATTTTGTTCTGGCGGGAGATTTCAACTCCAAACACAGTGCTTGGGGTGATATCACGCCGAACACAAGAGGTAATGCACTGTTCAAGTGGTGGCAAACAAATGCAACAGAATATAAACTAGAATTGTACGCTACAACTACACCATCTTATCCAAGAGGAAACTCCTTTTTGGACTTACTTATGATTGACGACAGACTACAATTATTAGGCACGGACCTAAATACTCGAAATTGCCTTCGCACAATCGGGTATGATAGTGACCATTACGGCCTCGGCGCCGTTTTACATGTTCCAAACGAACATGCAATACTTGAGCAGTACGACCAGATACATTCGTTCGTTTTCCAAAAATCACACTGGTCGCGCTTTGATCGCATACTAAAAAGAGAACTATGCTCTAATGGCATAGACCCTCCAACTAATAGAAACCTTCGAAATGAGGAAATAGATCATTATCTCTCAACGATGGACAACATTGTCATCAAAACAATGCACCGTTCCATTCCAAAAGCCGCGCACATGGAGGAGAATTTTAATAGATATAGAAACTCAACTATTGGTGCCCTCTATAGACAAAAAAGCGCTCTGCTCTCCCAGCTCAAACTGCTCTACAGACAGTTCAGCGATCCTTATAGCCAAGAAATAAAGACAATTAAGTCATTGATTAAAAGCGTTCAAAAGCTGATCCGTGACAACTACAGATCAGTAATTAATGAAGAATGGAAATGTAAAATTCTCTCCATTAAAACCAGTGGTGGGAATATGTTTCCGCAAATAAATAAAGTATTTAGAAGAATAGATCATAATGACATTCCCTGCCTTCGAGTCCCGAGGACTCCCGAGAATTGTCAAATATTGCTGAACGCAGGACTCACCCCGGACACATCAACTCCAACGAAGAACTAATAGTAGTCGACGATCCGCAAGAGAAAGCGAACTCCATTGGCGCCTGTTTCGAGGCAGTACACAAAGTGAATGAATCAATTGTTGTATTCCAGAATACTACCCTTATTAAATTTAACACTGAATCTCCTAACACATCCTTAAAAACTTCACTTAACATATATTACATTCTCACTTAATACATACCATTCATAAACATTCACAATATTACCAGTTACAGCACACTTAATAACCTGCACCTTTTTATTTATTGAAAACATAGCAACTTGGATTTTCGTCCGAATTGAATGTGAAAAGTCACAGAAGAAAAAACAGAATAGAAAAAAAAAGCAGTTCATAAAGTTCGTTCGGATTAAGTTGAACGTTTTAAACAAATCTTAGAAATGTATAAGAAATCAATATACATATATATAAAGTATACTTCGTCTTGACCTGTGGAAATAAATGGGTTTTCCAGTTAGTAAATTTCTGGTTGCAACCATCGAAAAAACATACGTATGAAGAAGATACAGAGAAAAATTGAATCGAGACGGAGTTTGATTTCAATAACAAATGAAAAAAAGGTGAACGTCAAAGTGAAAAGTGAAAATAAAATGAAACCAGATGAAAATAATGAAAAGAGTTAAATTTTAAACATTTTAATTAAAACTTTCATATGTAGACAAATTTAAATAAAACCAGAAAAAAAGTTAATATGCAGTGAAAATTGGATCTAGTTATCACTAATTCAGTGCGTTGCAGCCGGTTTTGTCGGAGTGGTATACAAGAAAGGAGAAAAAATTGGTTAATTAAATTTCGCCAATCTATAAAAGGACTAGAGGATAGAAAAAACTTAATAAATCTTCGCCAGTGAAAACGGACGTCAACACTGGTGGCAGCGGTGGGATACAACCAAAGGATCCCAAATAAAAAGAAGAAAATAAGAAGAAAAAAAAAACAAAAAAAAAAAAAATTTTTTTTTAAACAAAACAAAATTTAAAACAACAAAAAAAAAATATTTATAAGAAGAAGAAAAAAGTAAACATAAAACAACGAAAAACAAAGTAAACAAAAAATTTAAAACAAAAAAAAATTAAAGTGAACACAAGAGAAATAACCAAATGAGAAGAAGAAAAAAAATTTTTCAAGAAGAAAAGAGAGAAAAAAAAACAGGAGAAATAACCAAACCAAAATAAGAAGAAAAAAAAAACCAGACAAAACTACGAAAAAAAAAAACATAAAACAACGAAGAAAAAAAACATAAAACAACGAAAAAAAAAATCCAGCAAAAGACCAGGATATTCAACTTCTAGGGCGTGGAGTCTGCCTGGCAAGAATAACAAAATAATATAAAATAAAGAAAGGAACACAAAGAGGAACTCTACGACACAACAAAGAAGAAAAAAAGGGACAACAATAAGAAATTCAACAAGACTTCTATCAACATCTAGAGTAGTGAGAAATTTTTTCAATATTTTGTTTTTTCTCTCTTCCTTTTTTTTTGTAGGAATATTTTACTTGGATTTTTTTCCTTTTTCAAAAAAAAAAGTGTTTTCTCGATAGAAATATTTGCAAATTCTCATTTCAGTATTTCGAAGACATTTCCGTTTTTTTTTCTTTCTTTCTCGTCGAATTTTCTTTCTTTTCAGTTTTGGGACCAATTTATTTTTCTTTCCTATATATATGTATATATTGAATAACCAAAAGAAAGGCCAATTTTTCCATAACCATATTTTTAAGTTAACCATATTTTAAGAATTGAATTTTCGCCATACATTATTTTAAACTTTCACTATTACGAGTCCATATTACACGAGACAGGCGGCTAGGCAGGGGGAAGAACAAATCCACTATCAACCGATACACATTAAACCCCCTGAAATGGCTCTTTCTGTCGGAATTTCTGATGTTTTCAGAATCGTCCCTACCTTTGACGGGAAACCCTGCGACTTAGGTAAATTTATTTCCGGGGGAGACGTTTTATTTAGATCCATAAAGAAGGCAGACCCGGATATATACGAGACGTTTTTAGAGCTAGTCAAAAATAGACTAGAGGGTCATGCGTACGATCTGATTAGGTACTAGCCAAATCGCTAAGTGGGAGGATTTAAAAGATAAACTCGAATCGGAATATAAAGAGGAGCAATCTCGGTCGACGGCACACAATGAGTTGATTTCTCTGAAACAACGCTACAGAGAAACCGTCCGGGAATACGGTGATAGAGTCGCGAATGCTCTAAGGACTTTAAACTCTGCCACGTGTGAAATAACAGCAGACGCGGTGGTTAGGGAATTCTTAATGGAAGAAAACAAAAAATTGGCCGTACAAACATTTGAGGATGGACTAAACAACGAACAGCTAAAGATACTAGCTAAAGTCCATGGGGGAAACAATTTAAAACAGTCGATTGCACATGCAGTGTCACATGCGGCTCGAATGGACAACTCTCCCAGGTCATATCAATATAACGAAAAACCTACATTCAATAGTATAGTCTGCCAAACCTGTGGTAAGCCAGGGCATACACAGGACACATGTTATCGGAACATGCAATCCAACTTTTTTCCGAATAGACAACCCATAAAAAGGGAATATAACATTGTATGTAATTTCTGTGGACGGAATAATCACACAGAGAATGAGTGTAGATACAAGATATCTAGGAATGGAGCGTCTTCAACAAATTACCAACAAGGTACAACAACGCGTAACCCATTCCGAAATAATCCTACAAACTCTGAAAATCGTTTTGGTGAAAATTCTAGGAGCACCAATAGACAAAACGATAGACAAAATGTTCACTTTTCTCGGGTGCAAGAGTCGGAAAACGAGGCCTGACGCCAACCAAAATTGATGGAAGACAGACCAAATTTTTCTGTTTACAGAATTAGATCTTTGGAAATAGATAACGACCATTTTAATGAAGCTCCTAGCCAAATTTACCCTGAGCCCACATACTCCTATAAACCAAGCCATATAAACGAAGATAACCCTGTCCCTAATATAAAGACTCCGATTCATACTCCCATTCTGGAAAACAATTCAGCAACACAGACTGAAAATCCGAAATTTTCAGCAGTATTAAAGACTGAAATCGCTAATATCTCAGATATCCCTATTGACAACGCAGACACTTCAGCAACCAAGACTGAAAACTCAGCAGTATTAAAGACTGAAAATGCGGATCCTGCAGAAAATATACAAACAGAAACCCCTAATATTCCGGCTATCCCAATAGACAACCCCGGCACTTCAGCAACAAAGACTGAACATTCAGCCGTGTTAAAGACTGAAAACCCAATAGTTGCAATAAAAGTCGAAACCCAAGTCAGTTCAGCAGCTAATACTGATGAACAAATCTTTTCTGCAGCAAAGACTGAAGGATTGAATGTTTCTACAGCAGATATAACTGAAGAAATAGTTCAAACAGCAAATAGTACTGGGAACCAAGATGTTCTAACAGCTAATAAGTCTGAAGAACTATTCGAATCAGTAAATGAGACTGAGAAACTAAACGATTCATCAGCAGTGAGTAAGACTGAAAAGGTAAACGTTCCTACAGAAGTTAAAGCTATAGAAAATGATGACATTGAGCCGAAGACACTAAACATTTTAAATAACGATACTGAACAGCAACACGAAGTAATGAAAATTGAAAATAATAATTCAATTAAAGAAGTTAAAGCTATAGAAAATGATGACAATGAGCCGAAAACACAACAAATTTTAAACAACGAAAACAAACACAAACACTTACTCAAACACGAAATAATAAAAAATGAAAATAATAATTTAACTAAAATAGGTATTGTAAAGAGTAACTATATAAATACATTACAAGTCTTTTTTTTTCAACAAAAAAAATTTATTCCAATGCAAAATACAAAAAAATAAAAGGTTACACCGTCATTTAAATTATTTAAGATCATTTTTCAAGAAGATTTTTGGTAATAATCATCTTTATTCAATCATCATAGTAATAGGCCCAGAAAGGTTTTGGAAACTTTTCCATAAATTTAAGGAAAAGATAAACACATAACAAATGGCCTTTGTTTTATTATTCAATATATATGAAATACTCTAACAATTGTAGGAAATGACGGAAATGAAAAAAAAAAAAAAAAAAAAAAAAAGTTAATGAGGGGGACGAAAGAAAGAAAATTTTAGAGGTAATATATATTGGAAATTTTAGAATTTATATATATTCGAACGAAAAAGGAAAGAAAGGAAATTTTAGAGGTAATATATGTATTGGAAATTTTGGAATTAATATATATATTCGAACGGAAATGAGAATTTTGAATATTAATATTATGTAATTAATATAATAAGTAATAATAACTTTTGGATTAGAAAACAAAAGGTTCCAAGGAGAAATATTTAAATTTAGTTAGGTAATATGTAATGTAAATAGACTATTTTGACTATTTTTCTAGTGTTAAGAACTTTTTGATTATTGAAAAAATTTAGTTAATATATAATGTAAATAGATTATTTTTCTAGTATTAAGAACTTTTTGATTATTGTAACCTTTGATGAAAGATTAATTTTGAAAACCTTTGTAATGTAATTGAACGAAAATCCAAGTTTTTAATTAATCTTAATTTAATATATAGTTACTAGAAAATTATTCTCTTCAAGGATAATTTTCTTTCTCGAAGAAGGGTGGGATGTTGTATTCCAGAATACTACCCTTATTAAATTTAACACTGAATCTCCTAACACATCCTTAAAAACTTCACTTAACATATATTACATTCTCACTTAATACATACCATTCATAAACATTCACAATATTACCAGTTACAGCACACTTAATAACCTGCACCTTTTTATTTATTGAAAACATAGCAACTTGGATTTTCGTCCGAATTGAATGTGAAAAGTCACAGAAGAAAAAACAGAATAGAAAAAAAATTCAGTTCATAAAGTTAGTTTGAGATTGTAAGTTGAATAGTGAGTTTGGAAAGTTGATATAAATATATTAAATATAGTGATAATATATGAGTTTTAATATCATCTAAAACCCTTTAAGAGCCGTTGAATTTAAAAAAGGGTTTTTCTTGTTAATGGCGCCTCAGCCAGTTGTAACTGGACTTTCACCAAAGGAAGGTCCGCCTGGGACGCGGATCATAATACGTGGAGAATTCTTAGGAACCAGAGCGAGTGATCTAATTGGTTTAACTATTTGCGGATGTGACTGCCTTCTATCAGCAGAGTGGAAAAGTTGTAATAAGATTGTTGTGCGTACAGGACCAGCAAAAGAAGAAGAGGAATAATAAAAGGTCCCCGCTCTTCCCTCAACCGAGGAAGCACGGCGTCCGGACGTCAACACCATTCATTCTAACCTCGATATCGAAAACAGAGCTATCCAAAACCATATTTCGCTGCACAATGAACGGCAAAGTTGGCATTCCGAAAACAAAAGTTTCACCACCTTCAGTGAAAACAATAGAGCGGATGCGCCGCTTAGAAATTTGCACACAAATATATTTGTGAATAAGAATGAACTCATGAACTCTAAGATCCATTAAAAACAAGAAATCCTCTGGAACAGATGGTATTCCGAATACAGTTCTTAAACATCTGCCTCCGGAAGCGGTGAAAATTTACACTACCTTGTTCAATAACGCTCTAAATAATGCATACTTTCCAAGACGTTGGAAAATAGCAGTAGTCCATCCCATCCCCAAAAAGGGCAAGGACAGGAGCAATCCCGCTAACCTTCGCTCGATTAGTCTGCTTCCAAATATTAGCAAAATATTCGAGAAAATCATAAATAGGGCATTGATAAACTGGTGTGATGAAAACGACATCATTCCGAACAACCAGTTTGGCTTTAGAGCGGGCCACGACACAGTTCATGCAGCTACAAAACTTGTTTCCGATATACAGTGGAACAAGGCAAAACGACAATGCACAGGCGTATGTTTGGTTGACTTTGAAAAGGCCTTCGATACCGTATGGTTAGAAGGACTTGTATATAAGCTATCAAATCTAGGTTTGCCCGAATATCTGTTATACATCATTTACGATATGCTTATCCATCAATTTGTGGTAAAATGTGGGGACAAAATCTCTAATAAAACTTTCCATATTAAAAACGGCTTACAGCAGGGAGCCGTGAATTCTCCCATTCTCTTCAATATTTATACTAGTGATCTAGTTGGGTCTCTTAATCATGCTATTGCATACGCCGACGATATTGTAGTGTACAGATCAGAAAAAAATATCGATGCCATTAACAGACTTCTTCAAGAAGACTTCAATAAAATCAAACGCTTTTGTGACGATTGGAAATTGAAAATTAACTTCCAAAAAACAGAAACCATCCTTTTCAGAACACCTCTTTCTACAGCTTCAAGAGATACAAGGCATAATTGGAAAAACTTTTCCATTGTAGGAAGCAATAATCTTCCGCTGCAAATTAAAACTGTTGTCAGGTACCTTGGTATCTGGATGGACCAATACCTATACTTTGATAAGCACATAGCAGCTGCCCTCTCCGCAGCTAAAAGTGCATATGCAATGACAAGAAGTCTGTTTCGAAATAGTCTCCTAGATCACAAAGTTAAAATAATTTCCTACTCAGCATTTATTCGTCCAATATTAGTGTATGGTTGCCCGGTATGGTTCAACGTTTCCCCATCCTAGATGGAAAAGTTTCGCATGTTCGAGAGGCAGTGCTTGCGTTCCTGCCTCGGGTTACATAGAACACCTGAGTCTCAATACAGGAAATTCTATCCTAATAAGACACTGTATGACAAATCAGGACTGAATAGGATAGACAATTTCATTATCAAAATTATTCGTGGTCACACTGCAAGGGCAATGTGCAGCGAAAATAATCTTATCTCGGGAGCATACTACCCCAATGACATATACCTGGAGAATACATTCCAAAATGGGTTTATCCCACCAGAAGCGTTCCCTCTATTGGATAGAAAAGGTCTTATCCAAAACAAGCACGGAGTCCCTATTATTTACCACGCTTTTCGTGGTGCCAGGGACAAACGGATTCTTTATAACAGTGATATATCAAATGCTGCAGTTCACTTGCGATTTAGCATGGCAATAGGCGATCGAGATAAATCTATAAATGACCGATCCCATCCCAACTGGTGGTGGATTGACAATGAAGAAAGGATTTAATATCCCCAAATATAGTAGCATCTTCAGACGCTACGCCTTCCCTTCCCATTCCTCACTTCCCTTTTCATATTTATTTATTCTTCCTTTTCATTTCCATTTTTCATTTAGATTCCTTTTCGTTTTAAAATTTCTTTATGTTAACATTTTTTGTTTTTTTGTTATTAATTTTTTTAATAAACTTTTTTACCTTATATTATTTATAAAAAAAAAAAAAAAAAAAAAAAAAAAAAAAAAAAATACAGAGAGAACTTCGTCTTCTAAAATATTCGGGTAATAGAAAATATATAAAAATATAAAAATATAAAAATATTATTGTACGCCGAAAGGCATTACACAAAATTGTATCGTGTAATTTAGAGTGCTCGTGTAGAGTCAGTAAATTATTTTAAGAATAAGAAAAGATTGTAAAATAGGATTTAGCATTTTAGTCCTAAGTCAACATTTGTTTAATTATTGTACTAAATGCGTTATTCAATCAATCAATCAATCAAAAAAACTGTGCAACTTTCAGCTTATCGGGAAAACAACCGTTAAATTTATTTTGTTTTCTTTACAACTCATAACTAATTGATTAAAAGTGTTATTGAGTTAATTTCCATCGAATCACTTAAACCCAGTTTCGCAACACTACTTGGCAAATTGTCTCTTAAAATATTAAGATAATCTTCTTTTCTCATTGTACTGTCAATAAAGACGAGGTTCCCAACTCCAGATGACGCCATACATCCCCAGACCATTACCGAACCGCCTCCGTGCTTAATTGTTGAATTTAAATTTTTTTGTTCAAATTCAGTTATTTTCGTTCTCCATATTTTTGGTGGTTTTATTGAAACAAAAATGTCAAATTCGCTCTCGTCACTAAAGAGAAAATTTCCCCACAATGAAGAACTTTCTTTTTGATACTCAATAAAACCACCAAAAATATGGAGAACGAAAAAAACTGGAGTGTTGCGAAACTGGGTTTAAGTGATTCATGGGTTTTCCAACAAGACAACGACCCCAAGCACACATCGAAAATAGTCAAGGAATGGTTACTTTACCGTACACCTAATCAACTGGATCACCCTCCGCAATCCCCAGACTTAAACCCCATCGAGCATTTGTGGGAGTATCAGGATAAGCAGATCCGAAAGAGGAACATTTCAGACAGAGAGTCACTAAAGTCAATTCTAGTTGAAGATTGGCAAAAAATCCCAACCGAACAAGCAACTTTCGATGGAAATGAACTCAATAACACTTTTAATCAATTAGTTATGAGTTTAGTTTAGTTTTTTTAGTTGAGTGTGAGGGCAGAACCCTCATTTATTTAGCTTAATGCAAGCTTCCATTAACTTAAATTAACTTAATATAAAAAGTCTTACAGACTATCTTAAATCTAGAGTAAGAATGAGAAAAAAAGAAAAAAACCAGGAAGGTAAAGGTGACTGTGCGATGGGGGAGGTAGAAGGCTAGGGAGGTGCGAGTGTATGTGGGGTGGTAAATTCGGCATTTGTGAGACAGTGACGGTGCAGGGCATGTCTACGTACTGGTAGGGGGAGGGGTTGGTGAGCTGCGGGAAGAGGTTGAAATTGTGGGTGGGGCTGGGGGAACTATTTTGAGGGTAGGAGAGGAGAGGTAGGATTGTGGGGTAGAGAGGATTATTGGAGGGAGGGGGCGGATTTAGGACGGGTTTATTCTGAGACGTCGTTTAAGAGTGGGGGGGAGATGTTGAAATCGAAGGACGTGGGGAAAGAGTTGACCTGTCGTAGCATACGCGAGATGGGTTCGTTAGCGCCGTAAGAAGTGTGATGAGCAGGCACTTAAAACAGTCGCGGGTTACGTACGTTACGTGGGTTTGTATGCAATGTTAAAGTGGAGAGCAAGCTTGGGCAATTGAATGAGCCAGACAGAAGCCGATGGACAAAGATGATATCGGCTTGGATTCTGCGCTCTTCAAGTGTGTTTAGATTGATTAGACGGAGCCGGCTTGTGTATGGTGGTAGAATCAACCGATTTTCCCAGTTTAGTCCGCGGAGGGCGAAGCGCAAGAAACGACGTTGAACTCCCTCAATCCTGCGAATGTGAGTCACTTGATACGGGGACCAGGCCTGACTAGCGTATTCGAGTAGTGGCCGGACAAAAGTTGTGTAGAGTGATCGAGTGACGTATGGGTTAAGGAATTCCTTCGACTAGCGTTTGACAAACCCAAGGGCGGCGTTAGCCCTGAGGGTTATATAATCAAAATGTGCGGTAAATTTGAGCTCCTTGTCGCATAGGACGCCCAGATCGCGAATCAATTCAACCGATGTTATCGGTTGGTTCAGTAAGAGATAGGAGCGTGGGTGAGTGAGGGAACCTTTCCGAGAGAAGGTGATTGTGTGACATTTGGCGATATTCATTTCTAGACAATTATTTTGGCTCCAAGTCGAGAAGCTGTCAAGATCTGCTTGGAGAAGTGAGGAGTCTAGAGGAGAGCGGATTGTCTTAAAAATTTTGGAATCATCCGCGTAAAGCGGGATGAAGGAGTGATTAATGCAGGAGCCTGAGGTTGGGAAAAAAGGATCGGAGAGGGTGGATCTAAATCGCACGCGGCAGGTTCGATAACTAAGATAGGATGAGACCCACTTGTTGAATGTCCGGCGCCGTGCTTCCTCGGTTGAGGGAAGAGCGGGGACCTTTTGTTTTTCTCTTAGTTATGATTCCTTTTATTTTTCCTTTTATTTATTATTCCGCTCTGATAGAAAGTACGTTTGAGCGGAAATTTGTTGCAATTGATAATTAATTAATTAAAAAAAAAACTAATTCCGTCTCCTTAATATTGTTTATTTTGTGTATCATCTTCTTCACTCAAGGAAAACTTATTCTCAACTCAAAACATAAATTTACTTGAGACTGTAAGCAATTCAACTAACTCTGTTCTCTAACTCAACTCCAAACTCAAACTGATTTTACTATTGAATTTTTTCTCTACTTATAGAACATTGTGTTCTAATTTACTGTAAATTATAATATGAACAAAACAAATTTTCTCAAAGTATTCCTTTAGTTTCTGTGACTTTTAAATTGAATAAAATTTGAACGAAAATCAAAGTGCTCTGTTTTGAAATAAAAAGGGGCAACTTATTAAATGTGCTGTAACTGGCAATATTGTGAATGTTTATGAATGGTATGTGTTAAGTGAGAATGTAATATATGTTAAAGGAAATTTTTAAGGATGT
This sequence comes from Microdon myrmicae, assembly GCA_963931805.1. Taxonomy (NCBI): domain Eukaryota; kingdom Metazoa; phylum Arthropoda; class Insecta; order Diptera; family Syrphidae; genus Microdon; species Microdon myrmicae. Next base: position 26,021,058 of record OZ007498.1, read on the forward strand.
GTAAGGAGATTCAGTGTTAAATTTAATAAGGGTAGTATTCTGGAATACAACACATTTAATCAACAGGGGTTCGAAACCGAGGGAGGATAGCTTGAAGAGAATGAGGTTATGGGAGATTATGTCGAAGGCCTTGCTAAAGTCGGTAGCGACTACGTCGACCTCGTCGCCGTTTTCTAGGGCAAGGAGTGTGTGGGATGTGAATTCGACAAGGTTAGTAGTAATGGACCTGCCTGAGAGAAAGCCGTGCTAATTCGGAGAGATGATGGGCGCGCAGCGAAAACTTAACGCCTCATATAGTAGGCCTTCGAACAGTTTACGAATGTGCGAAAGCTTAGCATTGGGACGATAGTTGGATAGATCGTTTTTTCCCCCTTTTTATGTATGGAGGTTATGTAAGAGGATTTCCAAAAGTTGGGGAATATACCTTGAGCAAGGGATAGATTGAAAATTGAGGCGAGCGGGAGAGAGAGAGAAGAGGAACATTTTTTTAAGAGGATAGCAGGAAGTCCGTCTGGGCCGGGACTAAAATCGTCTTTCAGTTCTTCAAGTTTCTTTGTGACTTGGTATTGTTGTATGTGTAGAGGGATGAGAGGGCCGAGGGAGAATTCAGACATGCCAGTAAAGTGGGAGGGGTTAGGCTCGAACGAGTCGTCCGTGAAGGATAGTTTGAAGAAGGACGCGAAAAGATTGGATATGGTTTGGGAGTCCGTTGTAGTAGTTGAGCCGTAGAAAAGGGATGTGGGATAGGCATCAGATTTCCGTTTGTGGTTGATGAAGTGGAAGAAAGATTTGGGGAAAAGAAAACAAATTAAAATTTAACGGTTGTTTTCCCGATAAGCGGAAAGTTGCACAGTATGTGTGGCAAGTTGTTGCTTTAAAACTGAAATTTCTTTTTTATTTTTTCATTGTATTTTTACTTCACTAACAGAAAATAGTTAAGTTTAATATGGCAATTCATTGAAAATAAACTACCTTAAAAAATAACATAAGTATTTTACTAAAAGATCGAACCCCCTTGCTTTAACAGGGTTGCAAAAATGCAGATCATATCTGTACACTTTCTTTTGACGCTAACAGTATGTAGGACAATTTTCTTCCAGAATATTGAAAACCAATGCGTTTCTCTATACACAAGGATTAACATTTATTTTCTATTTACAATGTTTATTTACATAATGTACATTCTTTCCTACAAACAGGGAAACGATACAAAGACAACGTTTTTCCGTTCTTCATTTTCTTTGTATCTAGTTAAATTCTTTAAAATTCATGTAAACAAAACAATCATAATGTCGAAAGACAAATTTTCACGCGTTAAGCGTATGCATGTAACTTAGAGAGCCCGCAAGGGATTAGGAAGTTAGAAAATAAGACACTATAAGCTAGATTTTAATCATTTTTGTATAGCGAGTAAGTAAATTATAATAAGAGGAATAAATAAAAAATGAAAAAATGAACAGAGAAAGGATAATTGAAGTCATTATTATTATTTTATGTTTTACAATTTACATATTGTTATATTTTTATTTTACTTTCTGTCTCTTTGACATGTCTTCAATTACATTTACTTACTCCATCTACCGTAATTTTATTAAACTAAAGTGTGTAATTAATGTGTCGATAAGATAGCACGTAACACTTAAAAGGCGGATTTATACGTACTCACCACTGTACAACCGCACCCTATATAAATGTAGGTTCCATATAATCCGTCTTCGCAGTTAGCGAAAGCTTGCAAAAAGAAGGAACAGACGGGGTGAAAGTACGGAACCTTAGGTGACATCAGTATTAATTGCCTGGGTCCCAGATTTGCCTAAAACTAACTAGATTAGTTGACGGGAAAAACAGTTTCCTATACATTGAATGACTGTATCATCAATTCCATTGGAAAGCAATTTCGACAACATGGGTGAGTGCGAATCTCCATCGCATGATTTTGAGATATCCAGTTTCACAACCTTGCTTTACTGAGGTACTGGTTCTGATGCCTCTACTTTTTGGTAACGTACGCCATCAGGTCTCTTGTTGGCCTCTTGTTACGAAAGCCATGTCGGTGATTGTTAAACAAGACATTTGATTTCGGATATTACGTAAGTTAATAGTTAATCAGCAACTCCATACACTTCCACAGCACATAAATGAATGATTACATACATAGAGTAAAAACTTACGGGATTTTTTTTTTTTTTTTTTTTTTTTGTTAGACATCTCTCGGGAGAGGCGAACCTATGACGTCGAGTGGGCGCCCCGAGATGCCATCAAATAACTGTTGCAGTTCTTTTTGAACAGTTGCAGGTTGTAACGCTTCGGGAACACTCGCGTGGGAAGGGAGTTCCACAGCTTCCCCGCTCTGTAACTGAACGAGTTCTGATACAGGGATGTTCGCGCCGTCGGGAGATGAACCATAAACGGGTGCGATCCGTCGGATTGTCTTGTGGAGCGAATAGAAACCAAATTGCGTGGAACAATACCAAGAATCTCCGAAGAACAGCACCCGTGATAATATCTGTAAAACAGACAGAGGTCGGCTACGCGCCTTCGATGTGATAGCGACTGTAGTCCCGACGTCAGCGCCGAATCCCTGATCAGGCGGATCGCTCGTCTCTGTACGCTCTCAAGTAGGTCGAGGGTATATTTAGGAGCCGAGCTCCAAACATGAGAGCAATATTCGAGCGCGGGTCTAATTTGAGATTTATATAGGAGAAGAAGTTGGGCCGGAGTAAAGTATTTCTTGGCTCTAAAAAGATAACTCAGTTTTCCTGAGGCTGATCTGGCGATACCCGATACGTGTTTATGCCACGATACATTCCCACAGACCGTGACGCCGAGCAATTTCAAACTTTCCCCAGCCTCGAGGCCCCGGCCATTCATCATCAGCTGTGGAACCGATGATCCAGTTTTCTTTGTGAATGTTGTATACTGGGTCTTCGTTGCGTTGAAGTCGACAAGATTGGCCTTTCCCCACTGCAGGACTTTATCCAGATCCTGGTTCAGAGAGTCAATTTGTCTACATCTCAGCTGGTGCGACGTTGATGCACCAATCGGCCGATCACTCGAAAAGGAGGAAACAAGCGTACTATCATCCGCAAAATTGAACACTTTTTTATCCGTTGTCTCCAACAAATCATTTATGTGAAGCAAGAACAAGGTTGCAGCCAAAATAGAACCTTGGGGCACCCCCGAATTAACAGGATACAGATCCGAACACTCGCCGTCCACAACAACCCGGATCGATCGATTCTCGAGGAAGCTCCTCGTCCAGTCGCAAAGCTGTTGGGAAAGTCCATATGAACGAAGTTTGCTCAGCAATGCCCCGTGCCAGACGTGTAGTTATTCAACCCCCGAGTTGAACCAAATCGCTTAAAGTCAAGTGTAAAAGTCGTTTTAAATCATTGTCCGCGTTTCAATATCTTTATTTTCTTTTTAAATACATATCCAAATATTGATTTTAAACGCAGTAAATAAACAGACAGGCAAGGACAAATTATATCTGGATGTGATCACCACAATTAACTACAATTAAATGTTATGTGAAGAAATAACTAGTGAAACGAAATTGCTGTTTATGTGTAGACATTTCCGTCACGCCCAAAGGTTTTCAATCAAATGCATGTGCGCCATATATATAAAATCAAATGTTTCTTTTTGTATTAACACGTTCTTTAAAAAAAAAAATAAATAACTAAGCATTCATGAGCGAAAAAAATCGTATTTCCAAATAAATAATTTTTCAAAAGAAATACGAAATATGTGTAAAGTTATAATATACAAGAACAAATAAAAGAACGTTAACCTTAAAATTTCACCAGTGCCTTTTTATTACGTTTTTTGCGGATCATCTTTTGGTGGAACAATTGTTGGGGGAGTTAAGAGAATACTTGCCGTACGTCGGCATCGAACATTCACCCCCACAACTTTACCTGTTACTCCGCTCGTCTCGTCCCAACTGCTGTATCATTTATTATTTATTGGCCTGTAGGAACCCGGAAGTTCATGATCTCACCGACTCGGCTTCGCCATCGTTCTCTGTCCTGGGCACTCTCCTTCCACGCTTGACCATTTGATCCATCCTCCTCAAGGTCAAACCTAACATTGTCCTCTCATCTCCATCGCGGCCGTCCTGCCGGTCTCTTTCTCGTTGGTTTACCGTCAAGAATTCTATGCACGGTCCTATCGTTGCCCATTCGCGCCACGTGTCCGGCCCATCTTAATCTTCGCGACTTGATCACTGTCACTATTGTAGGTTTGCGGTATAGCTCTTCCAATTCGTGGTTATGGACTTTCCTCCATTGTCCTGACTCCTCGTCATATTTACCTCCAAAGATACCCCTCAAAACTTTATTCTCGAATACGCGGAATTAGTTCTCTTCCCGTTTTGTGAGAGCCCATGTTTCGCATCCGTATAGAGCAATCGGCATGATTATGGTTCTATAGACACGGAGCTTTATATTACGTGATAGCAGTCTGGATTTCAGCAGTTTACTGACTGCATGCCAACTAGCGTTGCCGGATTGTTAATTTCCTTCGACGTTTTGTTTCTGGTCGTCAGTATCGGTCCCAGATATTTAAATTCTTTGACATTTTCAAATATCTTGCCCCTGACGTTTATATGTGTTCTCTAAGGTCCACCTGCTCTCGCCGTAATCATGTAATTTGTTGTGTCTTCATTTATTTCTAGGCCCACCGCTTCTGCTGCTTGCATGATGATTTCACAGTTTTTACTTACAGTTTCTAGATTATCGGCCAGAACGGCGATGTCATCCGCATACGCGAGCACTTGTGTGACCCCGTTCAGGGATGATCCGGCCGTGTTGTCGTCTTGTAGTTTTCTGATAACATACTCGAGGACAAAGGCTAAAAAGGCATGGTGAGAGGCCATCCCCCTGTTTTAGTCCGTCCCGGATTTCAATTGGTTCTGAGAGGTGGTTTTCTATTCTAACTCGCCCTTTGTTTTCGTTCATGTAAATTTGAATGAGGGCGGCATATTTTTTCGGGATCCCCAGCTCAACCACAATATGGTTGAGTCTTTGCCTTGCGACTGAGTCGTAGGCTTTTTTGAAGTCAACGAACAGTTGCTGAACCGTCTCTCCGTATTCCCACTTCTTTTCCAGCAGTTGCCTTATTGCGAACATCTGGTCGCTTGTTGACCGGTTCCGACGGAATCCGCATTGGTAGTCTGCCAATATTTCTTCTGCGTACGGCGTGATTCTTGCCAGTATGACATTTGTTAATATTTTGTATGTGGTTAGGACCAATGATATTCCTCTGTAATGTTGGCAGTCAGACCTGTCACCTTTTTTGAAAATGGGGATGACTATTGCGGTTTTCCATTCTTCCGGCATGACTTCCTTATCCCATATTGTTTTGATGAGTTGGTGGATCTTTCGAGCGGTTGCCACTCCTCCATGCTTCACAAGCTCTGCCGGTATGCAATCGACTGCGGGAGCCTTGTTGTTTTTCAGTCGATTTATCGCGTCTACAACTTCGTCGAGAGAGGGCTCTGGGATCTGGGGCTCCGCTGTATATACGTCTGGTGCGTTTATTTGTGGTTGATGGGTGCGCACATTGAGCAGGTTTTCAAAGTACTGCTTCCATCTTGTCACGATATTGTTTGTTTCTGTCACCAGACAGCCGTTTGTGTCTCGGATTATTTTGGCTCTCCTTCGTAGCCATCTCTAATTGAATTTATGCCGGCATACATACCTCTGCTGTTCTTTGCTCTGGCATTTTCTATGATGTTTTTGATCCGAGTCTTCTCCCATTCGCGTTTTTTGCGTCTGAAAAGTCTGGTTGTCTCTTTCCGGATTGTCGCGTATCGTACTGCGTTGACTTTATCATATGCTCCTAAGTGGATCATTCTGAGGCGTTTACGTTGTTCGATCTTTGCCCTGCAATCATCGTCAAACCAAGGTTTGGACTTAGTTGTTTTCTTAAATCCTAATACCTCTTGGCCTGTTTGTTTGATTGCGTCTCTGATCGATGTCCATTTAGTGTCCACACTATTGACTTCCTCTTCCTCACTACTGCCATTCTCTAGGATGCTAAATCTATTCGTTAGTTCGTCTTGATATTCAGCCCTTTTGCGTAGGTCTTTTAGTTTATCAATCTCGAACTTTTTACTTGTCTCCCGTGACTGTCCACGTGGGTTTGCTGCAAGCCGACTTCTAATTTTGCCCATCACTAGAAGGTGATCGGTGTCGCAATCTGCTCCTCTATATGATCTTACGTCAAGGATATTCGAGTGGTGTCTTTTGTCTATGAGGAAGTGGTCTATTTGGTTCCGCGTTACGCCGTCGGGTGATATCCATGTGGCTTTATGGATTTGCTTGTGCTTGAACATCGTGCTCTTCACTACCAGATCTTTTGACGCCGCGAACGTGATAATTCGAATACCATTATCATTTGAAACGTCATGTAGACTTTCTTTACCTATTGTTGGTTGGAAGATATCTTCCTTTTCAATTTTCGCATTGAGGTCGCCGAGGAGGATTTTAACATCGAATGATGACATCCCATCAAATACTTCCTCTAGGGTCTCGTAGAATGTGTCCTTCGTTTCTTCGTCGGTAGATTCTGTTGGGGCGTGTACGTTTATAAATATATAATTGTACCATGGGCCCTGTATTTTTAGCACCGACATTCAGTCATTAATAAACTGCACATCTTTTACATGGGGCGTAATCTTCTTGCTTATGATGAAGCCAGTTCCGAGGTTATGTGTATCGGTACCTCCACACGCCAGTGTAAATCCATTGGTTTCGATTACTTGATGTAGGAGTCGAACTTCCTGAAGCGTGACGATGTCCATTTTATATTGTTTCGCGTTTTCTACGACCGTCTGTATGGCGCCTGGTTTAAATAACGTTCGAACATTCCACGTGCCGACGCGTACATCCCGCTTTTTCCGTTTTTCCTTATGTCTGTTTTTGCCGAGTCGGTATTTTCCTGATGGTTTTTTCCCTTATGGTAGTGTCGGCTTGTGGGGCTTTTTAGGGCCCGAAGAACCTCGCATCATTTTTAACCCCATAAAAATCCTATAAACCCCATATCTACCCTTAAGTCAAATCCCTGGCAAGATCACACAACCTTGCCATAGTATTCACCACTGTCCTAAAATAGTTGAAAACAAATCGGTTATCCCCTCGGATAACCGTCATAAATATCCCAACATAGCCGAGGAGTTTTTCCTCTACACGCGGCAATGACATACTTACCCTTTATCTGCAGACCCATCGACCAGATGGGACGTTACAGTCTGAGCAGAGCAAAGGGTATACAAACACCGTCTCCATGCCCATTACCGTCCAAAAATACATGACGGGCTATTTGCCGGCTTGCACATCTGCAAGCCAGATTTCTAATAGCCCTGCAATAGGACATAATGAGCGGGATAATAAAAAGACCAATATCCCAAAGATCAATAAACCTTTCTTTCTAGTTGCTATGGCGAGCGATCTTCTGTGAATTTTACATCACAGAAGACCCAATTGCCGCCGCCAGCATTGTTCCTTTATGCTACCCGAAACACTTCTGTCTATCCAATGTAGACGAAAGAAAACATTTTCGTCCAGACGGCAATTTCCTATACAAATAATGTAAAGATACATGCTCTCAGGCAGCCTTAGGTTACTGTTGATATTATATCAACATCATGGGAAAACCATTCTCATGATTTATGGCCATATTTTCTGCCAGCCTAAATTTCCGTCCCTCTATTTGAACAGATGTGCATTCGGATTTTCCTTACGCATCAACGGATATCGGCACAGTCACCGCTTCCAGCGAGGGGCGTGTCATACTGGCCGTACGATTACTGAAGGGATTTCACGGTTAGAATTTTCCAGTTCGATCGTCATTGTCATCACAATGAAGCGATCGGATTGGCTCTTCGATTATACAGCATCTCATCCTCTACCCTACCAGGAACGTTGAGAATGAATCCTAATGAAGTCAGATATTAACATTAGAAGAGTGCGCATGTGCCACGGGGTACCTTTTTAAAAGTCGAAGTTTTCACCTCCAGTTAACCGAGCGCTAAACTGTTGCGGAATATTGTTGTGTGTATTTTTAATTAAATTCCGAGGCTATCCCGTCGAGCACTAATATCGTATGTGCTGAAATAATCTGCAGTTGCAGGCGTTGCGTGTAATTGTGGTTAAAGTAAACCCGGGCGAAATCCAGTAGAACAAATAAGTGAACCATTAAAACTTAAAAAAGTATCAATAAAGAAAAACATTAATCCGTGATCGTTTTGTTTTCTGTCGAAGGAACAATTTCCAGTGTAACATCGGTGGAGTTTTTATTAACCTTGCATCCTTGCTGATGCCATCATAGAACACTCCACAGGCTTGTAGCGGATCCGCCAAACCCTACGGTCTACTTACCTGAAAAACCCCCATAACTACTACCCAACTCCCTTAAGTTTGCTAATACAACAGTATTAGTACCCGTAAATGCTTCACACATCAAATGAATCAAATTTATTTACCTGAAGGTCCCTGTAAAGAATCCTTACCTTTTCTTGCATTTTTTTTCGCATACAATTCCTGTAAACAAATTGCATTCGATGTAACCGTCATGACAGGGACCATAAATATTGCACCGTCTATTTTCCCAGCCGCGTCATGTACCTTTTCATACACATTGCCTGGCAACCTTTTTTGTTTTTCTTATCAATAAACAACCCGCAGCTGCATATAATTAGCGCAATAGACGCTGAAACCAAATTCTCCAGCATTTCCTAATGCAAACATGAACTCGGTTTCTACTGCAGCCAGAGATGCCATAAACATCCAATTTGCTTTTAGCACCTTTTTTCTCCCAACGTCGAAAATAGCGACGAGGCATCGCGCAAACAATGACCCGCATTACCAACGGCGCATTTGGTCATTTTTCCCTTTTGTCTTTGCCGCCTGCCTGTTTCGTTGTTCCACTGCTGTCGGGCACGTGTGAATAACATCGATCTGAACGATCCCACACATACCACCATGACCTTTATTACAAGATCTGGTTTCCAATACCACCAAGAGAGACTTTACATTTCCCTGGTGGTAGGTAAAAAGGATATCCTTATTGGAGAGGATATCGGTGAGTCGTTTTCCAACCTTCGACCGAACAAGTCGCATTACAACCATTTAAGCGGACAGGTTGTCCGCCATCCACCGTACCGGCGCCGGTACGGTGTGAACCAAAAAGTCGATTGGAGTCGATCGCGCATAATTTTTTTGTTCGAAACGCTTCCAACTACGGGTATATGAAAGACAATTTTTTCCCTTTAATATATATATCAATATCCGAACACCTAATAAAAAAACAATAAAATCCTTTTCCAAATTACAACAAGTGAACAATAAAAATAATTCAGAAACTATGTGCAGTGTGATTCCTTTAATCAGTGTTTTATTTTCCTCCTGGAGGGCGGTGCGTTGCTGAGGTTCGTGTTTGTGCGTTGTATTCGGTTTGTATTCGGTGGAACATTTAGTGAATGATGGGGACGTGAAGTGAACCATTGCAGTACGCCCGCGCAACATACTTCTATCCCCACAGGCTCATCGCACCTACGCCTACCGGGTTTTTCGTGGGATTGTTTTTTGTATATTGATTATTCATTTTTGATCCCACGAGTCTTGGGGTTTCAAATAGTCCGCCACATCAGAGCCCCGTTTTTTTTATATCGTAAGGTCTGCTTACTGCTCTGATTCGACCCGGTGTCAGAGAGGTGCCGTTATAATACAGCCGGTATACCCCTGGCTGCAAACCATCCAATGGGCACGGTGACGCGTTACACCCTGGATTAATGGGAGGATGATCTTTGTGTGTTACTCCTCGCTAGCCTGTCTGACATGGGTGGCCCTACTGGAAGCATATGCTTCCGTCAGCATAGCCTGAGTGATTCAGTGTAGTTTAAGCCCCCGCACCACGTCAAGGTTTCTACGAAGCGGGGGTCTTTGTTGTTTTACATCGTTATATTTTAAACAATTTATATCTTTATATGTAAACAAAAATGACCTTTCTCCTTCAGGTTTTTAATCAATTCTATCAGTTTGCTTCATTCAAATTTCTCCATTCGCTTTTGTTTGGATATTATTTTTCTGGAATCCCCATTTTAAACTTTTATTTACATTCAATAACTCATTGAAGTAGCATTCAAAATTATTTTCTTACTTTTGTAAGTAAAATACAGAATGTCTCAACTACTACGTATACGTATATGAATATGAAGAAATAAAAATAAAAATAAATAATTAACTTTTCGTCCGAAGCGGAAAAGTGAAAACCCGCTTATCACGTTACCATCACTCCAAAATGCAATAATTTGGAAACAAATACCGAAAAGATTTAAAAAAGCTCGCAATCAGAGGCCTTGCCTTTCATTAAAAACCTGTCAATCTACAATTGAATCTTTCGAGCACTATTCGATTACTGCATTACCGCCTGGGAGGAAGGATAAATTTCCAACTAAAGAGATCAAATTCTCAATACGCTTCTCGTCAACAAAGCTCATCCTCCGAAAAATCTCTCATCACATCAAGTGTCTTCTCAAATCCACTTGCCCGCTGTATTGAGCTGCCAAAATAAGAAAAAAAAAATAAAATAAACTATGGCATTTAATTTAACTTACACTTGAGAAGAAGTGTGACCTGAGAACTTAATTGCAATTTTACGTTGAGTATCGGATATGGGAAATCGGATTGGTGGAAAGGCTTGGCTGCAGATTAAATCAGCACAAGGTTATTTAAAATAGTGATTGAACATGGAGGCGGGAGACAAACTGCGAGGAGCATCTGCGAAAATATAAAGCGGATACCGAAGGGGTTTTCAATGAAAGTAGGAATCAACCTCCAGAGGGTTTGCAGGGCTGAAAAAAGCGAGAAACAGGCTGATGAGAGCGTCTCTGACAATTGGTCGAAGTTATTCATTAAAGAACTTCCCTCCTCTGTGCATTTGTTTTCGTTTTTCCTGACTTTCAGCACGTGTAGACACAATTCGGAGCAAACACCGCCACAGAGGAGATGATGAAATTGCTTTATGTGTTTTCTTAAAAAGGAAACCAAGATGAAGGATTATCTTTGAATTAAAAGTTTCTGGTGGAAAAGCTGTTCTCACAACTTTAGAACAAGGGACGAGTAAGTTAAGGTAAGTAGTGTTTAATGGAAAAAATTACTAAGTATATAAGCTAGAATAACTAGAATTCAAAAATGAAATCAAATGAAAATCTTTTTCGCATACTTAACGTAATATAATCTATTTTCTTTGTTACAGTCCAATGCGACCAAACCCTCCTTAAAGTAATATCAGCCTTCGCAATAGTACTGGATTAAACAGCAGGGTGCGTCTGTATACGTGCTCAAAAATATTTATAGACCACTGAGCCGTATTATAAGACATCTAAAAAAGTTTTTAAAAAAGGAAGAATATTGTTGTTAACTTCTTCTAAACATTCATTGTTAATGAAACTTCCGAATACCGAAATTGTTATGGCGAATGATATAACCGGGTATAATTTTCAATGACTTCGTTACACTAGACACATAATTCCCGAAGGTCAGTAAGTTCAGGTTTTCGGCGATTTAATTCGTAAGTAAGTCAATACGAGTATAGATGCATGCGGTCATTCCGTCAACCAACTAGAACTATTTCATACCTTCAGCATACATACATAGGCAATCCTTTCCAGCTAAATTTCTTTTACTCGTTAGCAGTGTAGCGGTTGAAGTTAGAATGCCAAGGCAGGGGCGCTGGTTCACTTCACCGCCAATAATGTCTGCGCAAAAATCGTCTTCCCGAAACAAACTGACCAGCACCAGTCGAAATGGAAAATAAAAGACACAGAGTGATTTGATGTTAATGTTTTTATTGTTTTGTTTATGGTGTAACACGTTGCTGTATAATTGTTTATTCCAAATTATAAGAACTCTTTTGTAACTAGACATGATCCACAGCTTTGAAAATTATTAATTTTTTAAATATCAAATCGTTGTACAGCGAAAAAGAAAACGAACACAAATAGTCGCACAAAGATATACCAGACACCGCCTTAATACCAATTTCACGAGAACAGGTAACGAACGAGATTCTCTCCAGACACAGCTATTGCAATATTGATTTTTTGTCGACACTCGGGTAGGAACATTATTTACAAACCTCCAGTGGTGACAATCCTCAGGACTCACTTCTATAATATATTTTACGACTTCGACCAAATAACTCGCACTTGAAAAGAAAATAGGTTCACACCCGACTGATGATAAAATCTGACTCTTCGATGCAACTCACATCCATCAGATTCAATGGCCGCGATCGGTGTTCTTCACTATTTTTGACTGTGAATTGTGTGTATCTGTTAGAGTTGCCACAACCTGATTACACAAATTCACGATCATCAGGGGCTGCGGCGATGTACCCATACATCGTTGATGATGTATGCCAGGGAACGGAATAGATTTTTGTTTCAAAGTAAACAAAAATGCTATTTCGCAGGTCAAATGGTGGCACGCATGATGTACATGATGTGCCTATGTTACAAATGGGTCGTCATTGTATTTGCCTAAGATTCCTTGGAAATACCGATGTAGGCAATATCTACTGGTGTCAAGAGCTCGACCAGAGATTGGGAATCTGTTTACTCTAGCCAAATGGCTCTGAAGCAGAATGGGGGAAATTGAATCTGGACGTTAAGTCCACAGAAAACTCGCGGACGGTGTCTATGGATTGTTTGTTCGGGTTGGATGATGGGTCTTCATGGGACATGAACGTGAGTAAATAAACGATCACGTTCATACTCAAATCAAATCCATGGCCGGGAAATGGTTAGAGAATTGGTCGCACTGACGCGGACCTAGGGTAAGATAATATATACGATTAAGTAGGTATATCGATTGCAGCTGTGTCCGCAATATGCTGGCCAGCGTTTGTTTATCGGTAATTGAAGACAAGCTGAGCCGATAGGAGATGAACTGGTTCATGGAGTATGAACCAGGAAAGTTCAGGATGTATGTATGCCGTCGGGTAGGTTTTCCTTTCAGGTATAATGCTGCAGGGGAGCTTACGCTGTCCAAAATTGCAGATAAGTATCATGGCTTTGTATGGGAAGAGGAAGGTGGTTAATTTAAAGAGGATGGGTGGTTCTTTGGGAATACATTAAAGAACCGCCACAGCAGTGTTAATGAAAAATGACCAAAAAGAAAAGTAGGTCTGTGGCGTTTCCAGTAACGCCACTGCTTGCCTTTTCCCGGAGCGACACAAAAACTTCCCCCCATAACATCCAGTTCCATTGAACGCCACTACATACCTTTCCTTGATTTATGAAGAGACTGCTTCCTGGAGCACTAAAACCCTGGGAAGCATTTACTTACCTTTTTGTCATCCATATAAAATGTCTCCTAACCACCTAAACCATAGTTCTGCGCTTAGGCAAAAAGCATCGCACCAAACACATTTTCCACAAGGGCATAATCACACCAAACGCACCAAGATCCGAAAAAGCAATTCGGTCGCATCACTAAGCAACCGATTTAAACTTAAATCATTTTCGGCGCCCATCTCTCCTGTCGGATGCCGCCCCACACATGCAGGAGATATTCCTTCTTTTCCTTTTCGGTGCGAGTATGTCGGTCGCTAAACTGATCGATAAGCAAATTAAGAAATCATGCCTGGCCGCTCAGAAAGGGCAAATCAAGATAGCACCAGCGAAAATGCTGCACCAATTACCAAACGAAGGATGTACGACCGGCGAGATGCGGCGCACAGTCGCCGATCGTATAAACATCAAATATTCCCTTGTACCAAGTATTGCACAGCTGCAGCCCTTTCGGTTGGCATTCTCTGTGTTTGATTTTCCCCTAGGGAATCGAATGATCCTCGGTTCGCAGACACGGGGACACACATCACGAGCGACCAAAAAGGGTCAATTTCGCCAATTTCGTTTGACACATACCACATGTGTGGACAATTGGCGCGAACACGCGAGCACTTCGAGCCTCTTCAACGGAGCAGACTCTCGACGACAACGACGATTTGGGAACAAGAGCCCCAAAATGGTGACCCCGTAACTTCCAAGTACCTAACGTAACAATAGCAAGCAGTACAGTTTAGGAATGTACAATATTACATTCTGGAATAAATGACATGCAACGAGTTAATGATTCTGAAGTCTAGAGCGCTGGTATTTTAGTATAGGAACTATCGTGAAATTGCCATACTTCAAACAACCCGGCTAACTTCCGTCCCATATCACAGCTAAATTCGCTTAGTAAGGTTTTGGAATGTAAGATATACAAACATCTTCTCTCATTTGCTAAAGACAACTCCTTTATCCCAAATTCTCAATTTGGCTTTCGTCCACAACACTCAACTTGTCATGCTCTGCTAAAACTGACACATGATGTGACAATGAATCTCCAAAACCAATACCCAGCAATATGCGTCTCTCTCGACATAGCAAAAGCATTCGATTGCGTTTGGATTGCAGGACTGCTATACAAGCTACATTCAATGTTCGGATTAAACACCCACACCATAAAACTTCTCGCTTCCTACCTCTCTGATAGAAAGTTCATGGTGAAAATAAATTCAACTCTTTCGACACCATACAGTATAACCGCGGGTGTTCCTCAAGGTTCCATTCTCGGACCATTATTATACCTCCTTTATACTTCAGACACCCCGCAGCCACTGTCACCTAATACAGTAATGCTGAACTATGCCGATGACACTTTAATTTATTCAAGCAACAAGTTTGTCAAGGAGGCAAGAAACTGTATTAACAGCTATCTCCCGAATCTCTCAACATATTTTACTAAGTGGAAAATCCGACTCAACCCAGCGAAAACTCATCTCATAGTGTTTAAAGGCAGAAATGCGAATTGTACTAACACCACCATACGCTGCCATAACAAAATCAGAATCAAGTTAAATCGCCAAATGTCACACAATCACCTTCTCTCGGAAAGGCTCCCCCTCCCAGCCACGTTCCTGTCTCTTGCTAGGCCAACCGATAACATCGGTTGAGTCAATTTGCGACCTGGGCGACCTATGTGACAAGGAACGTAGATTTACCGCACATATCGATAACACAATCCTAAAGGCCAACGCCGCCCTTGGCTTTGTAAAACGCTGGTCGAAGGAATTCCTAAACCCCTACGTCACCCGATCCCTCTACACAACTTTTGTCCGGCCACTACTCGAATATGCCAGTCAGGTCTGGTCCCCGTATCAACAGTCTCACATTCGTAGGATCGAGGACGTTCAACGTCGTTTTTTGCGCTTCGCCCTCCGTGGACTGAACTGGGAAAACCCACTCATTCTCCCACCATACACAGACCGGCTCCTTCTAATCAATCTTAACACGCTTGAAGAGCGCAGAATCCATGCTGACATCATCTCTATCCATCGCCTTCTGTCAGGCTCAATCAATTGCCCAAGCTTGCTCTCCTCTTTATCATTTTATACAAACCCCTGTAATGTGCGGAACCCTCCTCTGTTTTACGTGCCGACTCATCACACGTCTTACGGCGTTAACGTGCCCATCTCGCGTATGCTACGACATGCGAACTCTTGATTTCAACCTCTCCACTCCTGCCCTCAAACGACGTCTCAGAATAAACCCGTCCTAACCCCACCCACCTCAATTTCAAATCTCTCCCCCCAGCTCTCCAGCCCCGCCCCTTACCACTGTGTAGACGTACCCCTCACTGTCACACCTCAAGCCCTCTTCTCCTTCCGTGTTTTTTTTTCTTCTTCATTTTTTTTTTAATTATATATATATATATATATATATATATACATAATTTTTTTTTTTTTTTTTTTTATTAACCACTACTTTAGTTTTTAAGTTAGTCTGTAAGTTGTTATATTATATTAACTTAAGCTGCTTGGATTAAGCCTAAATAAATAAATAAATCCTTAAACGCAAGTGTTCCACTAACACATTTTTATTTCATTTTTAAAACATTTTTTATTTTTCTTTTTATATTCTTAATTTCTAAATTAAAGGCTAGACAAAAAATGCTTAAATTCTAGCTTAATTATCTTATATAATAACTTACTGGTCCTTCGCAGACGCTCTAAGCTAAACATTACTAAACATTTGTATAATTTGCCTTTCGCCGACAGACGTTTGTGGCAGTACTTATAATTATTTGAAAGGCAAAGAAAATTTGAAAATCTTTGTGTCAATTTTTTTTTTTCTTAAAATTTAACTTACTTAACTTACCAATTTTTTTTTTTTAGTTTTTTTTTTTTTATTTAATTTAATTTTATGTAAAAGCAGTTCCACTAACACATACACGTTTGGTATGTCGATCAATCGAATGTTTGATCAACAAAAGAATTCACCGACATAGTTATAGAAGAGAAGTAGCGTGCGCTCCTGAATACAGACAGGACTCAAAGACAGACCTTCGACTGAAAGCCTACTCATAACGGGTACCCCTAAAGGCGAAACCATGTCTTTGCTTTCTTCATTAATTTCCCCGCTTCTACAAAATGTACGATTTTTTCTCTATACTTTATAATGAAATCTCTTCACAAAATGGTTACACGTCTCACCCTTAACCTTCTTTCATCTATAAAAGTAGCTGCGTCTTGAAGTGCTGACCTTGCTCTCACTACCCACTTTCACAGCACAGTGCACGCAGTCAGAACCTATTATCGCTGACACGCAATGATTGACCTCATACGAGAGACAATATTGTCGCCAAACTTCGCTCGCTGTATGTCATTTATCTTCGCTCCCAACTACAGTGAATGATATAATATTATGTGCGGAAGGTTATCCTCTTTATCAGGACTAGTAACAATGGGATGGCCGGTGCCACTACAATGAAGGAGCTCTTAAACGTGGCTCCATTGATTATCTATAGAAATAGCTGTTCCCCTGAGACAATGACAAATCTTCCCATTTATCTTCCCAGCAATCGGTGATATATCTCCTTAAGATTGACGACCTTAAAAGCGGAAATGCGGAAGCACAGTCCCTAGTTAATGTATTGATTCCTCTTAAGTCAGATGAACACAGTCGCAATTGAAATGAGGGTCCTGATGCTGTGACTAGAGAGTCAATTACACTATTTTCACTTAAACAGTTACCTCTTAACATAGAGGATGGTACGACTATTCCCGGTCGGCCAATATGCTCGCCTAGATCTACGTGATGATATGCAAATGCAAGAGGCACACTCGCAGTCATCTAACAAATATTATCGCCACATCGTACATCCGAGTATTCTCCGAGTGGGGAGTGGACGCCTTCTAATCGATTACTAATTCCAAGTCGAGTCTTGTTTCAATTACCTGTGTACATTAGTTAATTATTTCTTCATTGATTCGGAAGCAATCCATCGAGCTTACGCCCAGCCAATCATCAATCAAAGTGATTTGTTTTATCTCAACTTATCGTTAGTGACTCTGAGATTTTCGGATGCACGTTAGGTGTAATCAATCACACGCTTATTTGGGTTTTGTCAAGTGCGACGAGTAAGGATTTGTCCCCGTCGATATGTAATCACGTGTGGAGATGTGCACGACCGGGCAATGGGGAAGTCGCTGTGTGCTGAAGTGGAATTTCATGTGGCGCAGAGCCACCCGATGGTGGTTATAAAGTGAAAGGAATTAAAAAGTAAATTTAGGATAACCAATCTCTGAACATCCCTGTTGACTAGGAAATTAAAATGTTCAATCAAAACTGTGTCCCAGTAAACAGAGTTACGTTCTGTACACTGTGTGTAGCATATATGCGCTATGTGTAAATCTTTGATGTGAAGTAACATACGCATCATTAAAACCCTCATCGGTGATAAGCCAAGAATTTATGATCATTGAATATAATATCGAATGTGGTATCACACTCGATTGGATTTTATTAACAATACCCGGGGGATAGGTTATGTCATTTTGAAAAACAATTTCATATCATTGCCGGCGACTGGTTGGATTCCAACCACATATCGGAAACGGTCTGATTTATGAAAAGGTTGAAAAGTCTATTGGGGATATTCACTGGAGAGCTACCTTGCGTATGGTTCCTTTAATGTGGGCATGAAGACAACACAACACATTTCGGTGGCCTTCTGATAGTGCACAGGGAAATATGTCTTCATCATCTGATCAGGAGGATAATTTTCCTAATTATCTCTGTCCGTAGTCAGTTACGTGACTAGTAGGCACTAGAAGGCAAAAAAAAAAAAAAAACGTTAATTCCCAAACATGTTCATGTACGAGGGTTGCCTTTTATATTTCGGGATTAGAGAACAAAAACAAATACTGATCATCGAAAATCACTTTACTGTTTTTCAAAATATTCCCCATGAAGATCTATACACTTTTGCATGCGTGTGAACCAATTGTCGAAGCACTTTTGCCACTCTGATTGAGGTATCTCTAACACATGCATTCTGAATGCAGCAACCGCTTCTTCAGGTGTCGAAAAACGTTGACCTCTCAGTTTGTTTTTTACGTACGGGAATAAAAAAAGTCATTCGGTGCCAAGTCAGGACTATACGGCGGATGACCCATCAAATCGATGTTTTGGGTGCTCAAAAATGCAGTTGTCGCAGCCGATGTGTGAGAGCTCGCATTGTCGTGGTGAAGAGTGATCCGTCTTTGGCGGTTGGTTTTCCTGATTTCTTGGAAGACAACTGGCAAACAAATGGTTTGGTACCACTCAGAATTGACGGTTCTGCGTTGTTCTAGTGGTGCGGTTGCGACATGTCCAGTTTTTCCGAAAAAACAGGCGACCATTTGCTTGGAAGTGCTTCGTGCGCGAACAACTTTTGTTGGATTTGGCTCATCTTGAAACACCCAGACAGTCGACTGCTGTTTACTTTCAGGCTCATACGCGTAAATCCACGATTCATCACCTGTCACGATGTCATAGACGTGTTTCGAAGCACCGCGACCGTATTTTTTGAGCATTTCTTTCGACCAATTAACACGAGCCTTTTTTTGGGCGATTGACAAATTGTGTGGGATCCAACGCGAACAAATTTTTTTGACAGTCAAATGTTTATGCAATATTGAATGTATGCTGGTCCCACTAACGCTTAAGGTTGTCTCAATCTCACAATAGGTCACATGACGATCTTTCAATATCAGTTCGCGCACAGCATCAATAGTTTTTGGAACAACAACTGATTTTGGACGACCTCACGAAATTCATCTTGGAGTGAACTACGACCACGATTGAATTCACCATACCATCGATAAACACTGGTCCTTGATGGAGCTTCATCGCCAAAAATTGAATTAAGTTCATCCATTCACTGTTGCTGAGTTAATCCACGCCGAAAGCTGTAAAAAATAATCGCACGAAAATGTTGACGATTTAATTCCATTTTTAGGCCGAGATGAATCTTTAAAGTTACTGTAAACAACACAAATAGCGCTCGTATGTCAAAACGTTCTAAGTGCGTATAACCTCAAAAATGTCCAACTTTACGACAGAGCTGTCAATTGCCGGATTGCAACACTAGGGTTGCCAAATCCCGAAACATAAGAGGCAACCCTCGTAATATGATAATTCAAAAAAGAATGAATGAAAATTAAAAATGAAGTTAACAACTGCTCTAATGTTCGTGTGCTGACATCTGTTCTCGTTTGATCCTCTTATGTCCAAGCGAGACGATGCCTTCCGAGAATGTTGAGAATTGTTAATTGCACATGGGATGAGTTTACATTCGCGTTCGTGTGGTCGGTGGTTTAATTTTGTGGGTTTAATTCTTTATTTTATATTGTATATTTTTCTTTTTATTAAATTAATAGTTCCAAACCAATAGTTCCCGTTTAAATTCTGTCGACTTGTGGATTTTTTTTTTGTTGCTTTATTTGCTGGGAGTGTGTACAAAAGGGTGTAGTTCTCCTTTTTATACAATTCTCGTAGGTATGCCCCATTTCGTGGCAGTAATTGCAGGTGATATTGCTGATAGGGGTGTAGTGGTGTAGTGCTCCAAAAAGCCCTACCATCTTTTTCCCCCATTCCTAATCCAAAATCACAGCAATATTACCCTAAAACCCAAAATCCTATCAAAACCTAAAAAAACCCAAACATGATCCAAAATTCGCAATAAACGAATCAAACATTCGTTTATCGCATAACATTTGCCCCCACGGCATAATTAAATCCAAAATCAAAATTAAAATTAAAATTCACAATAAACGAATCCAATATTCGTTTATTGTTCTACATTTACTCCACAGCATCATCCAAATCCAAAATTCAGAGATCGTTATCTCTATCCCAAAAATTCCATTGAGTTAAACAAACAAAAACTCAAAAGCAGATACATTCACACATTCTGCGTAATAGTTTCGTAAGAATTCAAGAAATTGATTTCTTATCTTATGTAAATACAACATCTCGCTCGAAATATCCAAAAGATCGAGATTGTTGCACGAAAATGTGTATCTTTGGGATACAATTTTCGATTCCTTTTCCTTTATAAAGGAATAGTCAAGTGATCTCCGGGCCGCAGTATAATATCGTCCATTCTCCCTGGAGGAAGTACCCCAGGAGAAAGGCCGCAGTCTAAATTCACAGTCCCTGGAGGAAGTACCCCAGGAAAATCGTGAATAATATAATAAAATCATATTCGAAAAAGAAACTAGACGACTTTTAATTTCCACGGATATCTAAATATCACCTGGCCCCCACGGAAGACCAAGTGAAGACATCAGGACGAAGGCCGAATCAAAGGACGTTGCTCTTCCCTCTGAACTCAGAGGAAGCAAGGCAACGACCCTTTTGTAGGACAAATTTTCAGGAGCGGTCAACATTTTGAGAGATCGCCTTGTCCTTTTAAGGACCAGGAGACACGCTTCCTGAAAATAAAACCCCTACAAGAAACACAACAGTGCTCTACAAAGCCCTACCATCTCCTTTCCCCACACATACATCCAAGTTTAAAACCCTACAGGATGATTCAAACAAATCAACACCCCCAAATTCAAAAATACAAAATCCCGATAAACGAATCAAATATTCGTTTATCATCCATACGCACTATTTCCAGTAACCCCCAAACAAAAGCAAACATGGTAAGTTGAACTAGATGTTCAATTTCCATACTCACGCTCATGTGTCCGAGAATTCGCCTAACCTTATCTCAAAAAACAAACACTTGGGTCCAGCCAAAGTATCCAAATCGAGATTTTGCTTTGAATTCGATCTCTTCGAGATACAAAATCTCGATTTGGTTTCATTTATAAGGGTGATGAATTGCAGATTCGAGGATCCAGCGAGAACCCGCTTGTACGGGAGTCTTGTGTTCCTAACCCTTCTCTCTTTCGATCTCTTCGGATCAGACCACCACAATTTCTTCTTCAGTACAAAAGTGAAGAAGCAGTCTTCCCAACAACATTCTCCTTTATAATACAGGATTCCTGGACCTATCCCATAGGGTCTACTGCTAACACACTACATACACGCACGCACAGTACAAGACAACACAAACACAAGCACACACACACACACACACACACACACCGACCAAAGCGCAGATTATCAGACCCCAAAGACGTGATCTGCGTTTACTACCACACTCAAGACCGATCGGTCTTGTACGATTTCTTTCCCACCATCCCCCCGTCCAAGTAGTTAGAGAACAATTGCACTAACCCTGTCTACACTATCCTTAGATACGTCCTTCCCCTTTCTTTTCATATATCTTGAGACCGAGCCCAACATCTTCACGGACGTGGGTGGTTCTGGTTATCGCAAGATGACCAGAACCCAGAGACAAGATGAAGGAGACATTTGTCCTTGTCTCCCTAAAGTTGGCCTCTCGCCACGCAATTTTTGTTTTTTTTTTTAGAATCGAGGATTATTGTCCACACTATCCTTGGATACGAGGATCAGTCTCGATTGGCGTCCGACGTGGTAGGACGGCAATAAATGAAGTTAAAATAAAATAATAATATAATAAAATGAAAAGTATTTTTACTATTGGATCCGGCCGAATATCAGATCTCTTTTTACAGCAATCGGTCGTCACCCTTACAGGAGGCCTCGGAAGCAACGTGGCGACCGCAACGGGTCCCCTCAGGCGCGGTGTAAAGATATCCCTCATCCTTTTCAGGGCAAGGAGACACGCTCCCTGGGAGAAGGACAACAGGGGCATCCTGTGTCAGTTTGGGTTGATTGACCCCCCCCCCCCCCCCCCCCCCCCGTTCCCTTGTATGTGTGATCGGCCTCTGGTGTTTTTTTCCTGTAGTTGCGGAGTCCCCTGTGCAATGGATTGGATGTGTGGGAACATTTCTACGTTTTGTCCCAATTCGGTACCTAAAATCGGTTTATGAGCTCTGGCGGTGCTATTAGTGTATAGAGGAAATAAGTTGGAAGTTAAAGCCTAAATGCTTTTTTCTCCCTGTGTGCCTTCTGGAAATTTGCCTCATGTCTATTAATTTGCCTCAGGATATCATTGAGAACTTTGTTCATTATAAAGCTAAGGTACAAAGCTACTACTATGAGTATTTACTCAAACCTTGCCGCTTGATGAGGATCCCGCGTATTTTTTTAGCGGAGTGTTGTTTTGATTATTGGGATCTGTGATAAGAGAGCTGTGTTATGTGTTCCTTTGAATAGAAACTCTCGCAGAGAATGTTTGTGTCACATTTTGTGGGATAATATAATTATTACTCAATAATTTCCCAGAGATGATTTCTGAAGTCTGAAAAAAAAAAAACGATTTCTTCATATTTATAACTTTTTTGCGTGTTTATCACCGTTTGTTAGATTAAGTTCGGCTCTAAAGGTTTAAGAGGCTAGAAATGTGAACGAACAGTGCGTGTTATAGTTGCCGAACTTGATATAAACAATATACCAGTTTCTTTCTTTTTTCATGTGCATATCTACTGGAGCATAGGTGCCTGCAACGGCAGTAGTTCAAGTCTTTATTGAACAAGTCTGCTATTTCGTATGTTACATTTTGATACATGATGTGTCATTAATTGAATAATGAATTTATTGCCGAGTTGATGAATTCATTTATTGATTGGGTGATTGCTTGTTTGTTTGATTGATTGACCGATTAGTTGGCTGATGAAGAGGAATATTTTAAGTTCACTTCAATAGCTTTAACCCGACGTTGTAATAAAAGGAAACATTTTTAAATCATATCGCCTTGTCTCTGCTAACCATGTAACCGAAGAATTACCTTATCCACTTCTTAAACATAGTATGTCACGGGTTTTCTTAATTATTACGAGTTAAACTTAACCCAATCATCCTCCCATTGACATCAAGTTCGTCTTAAATAGAATCCTTCCAGTTTTCAGTTCACGTTTTAAATTTAGCTACTCTCGCATGTCAGCAATGGCAATTTCATTAACTGTTAATACGTGGCACGTTTGTCATTCCATCGTTCAGTACAAATTCCGTGAACTGACAGGATATACATTATTAAAAATAGGAAAATTCAACATCCCTGGGGTTAAGGTGATTACATTAAATACCCTAAAGAATGGCTGCAAATTTTTGCTGATTTCGCATATTAGCAATTCTGATGTAGATAACAGGAAGGAGGTACATCTTGCCTAGTATCCTTCATTTTGTTGTCCTTAATTTGTGCGAAATGTTAAATTCCCAATTTACCGCTTGAACACCCACATCCGGTTGAATTTCAGAAAAGAATATACACAGAAGTTTTCGATTTTGATGCCAGAAAAGCAATTCTACGGCAACGTCTACCTCGTGTTCAAATAATGAGAGTATCCTTCAGCAAAGGCTAGAGCGTAACCCATTGAGGATGTTTGGGGAAAGATGTGACAGGAGGGTATATGAACCATAGCAAATGATAGAAGGAGTTCCTACAGAAAAAATCAAAATCATAATTTTCGACGAGGTAATCAACCATCGAACGCACAAGACCATGTCAATAAACCGTAGCATATTTAAAGGGTTGAATGGGATGAGATTTACATGTAAGTCCTATACCACTGAGATCCTGCTGCTGTTGTTGTTAGAAAATGTGGTTGATATTCATGCGGTTAGAGAGCACGTGCAGCTTATCTGGTTTGATAACGTCTGTACTTACAATATATTACAACTCAATAAATTTGTTCCCATTTTCCCATATAACCTCGTCGGCCGCGAGTCCTTCAACGATGGTGTGCACAATAAATTAAGTTGTATTCATTTTTAAGTCTAATCAAGGTATATTCATGTTTGTATTCTCT
This sequence comes from Microdon myrmicae, assembly GCA_963931805.1. Classification (NCBI taxonomy): domain Eukaryota; kingdom Metazoa; phylum Arthropoda; class Insecta; order Diptera; family Syrphidae; genus Microdon; species Microdon myrmicae. The sequence continues at coordinate 26,045,226 of OZ007498.1, forward strand.
TTTCGAGTGCTACAAAACATATTTGGGACTTTGTTTCAAAAGACTGGAGGAATAGAAGAATACAAAGCCAGGACGACAGTTGTACTCTCAACTAGTTTCGTTCCAAATTTGTTTGTTTAATCCGTGAAATGTAACTTTTGTCTTTTGAGAATTGCAAATTAAACATGCAGGCGGATTGAAAGTCTGTCCATTCGAGAAGTTAAGGGTGAAGATGTGGGGCACACAACGACGACGAAGCGCTAAAACAAGAATGGAGTGCAAAAATCATTCTAGTTCAAGTTTTCGAGGACATTATTGTCCTTCTGCTTGAGATGACATCTTGGTTGGGATGTTAATGCTGATGCAACGAAGTTGCCCGAACGCCTGCGTGTCTTGTTGATTTTTTTATTAAATTTTTACAACATTCTACTTTCACCGCAAGCTCTCAGTGTTAGAGGAACAACACGAAGAGGATGGCAGGAAAAGGACGTTTGTGATTTCTAAAACAGACGTTTCCTGCTCATGAATTAAATGTAAAGCACTCCGTTTCGCTGGGTATTTTCTGCACAGTTGCATTTTTGGTTCCGTATAAGATTTGTCATTTGAACGACGACTTGAAACACTTGTTATAGTCGCATCCTTTGGAAGCGTTAGCAACATAGAAAAATTATGGTGCATAAGATTTGGACGATGTCTTTTTTTTTACATGCATTCAGCGCAAATCGTTCGTAGGAGACGTAGTTAAACGTGAGTCGAATGTTGGCGAAGTTGTTAGCAGTGTGTTTTTGTTGATAAACTAAAGTTAATTTTCGGAATTAACGAAAGAATAACAGAAGATGTAGAATGAAAGGAGCTTTATTTTGGCTTTAGCAGATTTTGTTTCAATTCAAAGTAGGACACACCATAGTACGACCGGAAGATTGGATTCCTTTCATTCAATTTTCAATGGCTCATAATATAACACAAAAAGAAAGGAATTGAATTCCTTCCGACGGTACAAATATTATACAATATCTATTTCTAAAAAACGTATTTACTTAAAACAGGTAAGATTTCAATTCAATTCAATTTTGTTTGGTAGATAATTACATTTATGGTATATTTTACAACTAGTAGTTAAAAGATTTAGGATAGCAATTCCTTTACAACTATAATCTTAAATCCATATAATGACAATAGCACAATTTTAATGAATAACAAATAATAAATTAAGGGAAAACTACAAGAAAAAACCCTTATTTGAATCTTAAGACTAATATTGCACGAGCTTCCGGTTATTTTATATAGTAATGACCTCGATATAATTTTCATAGACAGAGTACATATGTAGTGATTTAGGATAACGCAAGACGGGAAACGAGAACATTGTCAGAAAAAGAACAATTGACGAAGAAGTTTCGATTGATTTTGTCAATAAGGAACTCTACCGGTTTAACGTTGGCGTTTTCATGTAGTTCATGTATCGAATAATGCCATGGCAAATTCAGCAACATTTTGAATATTTTATTTTGACACCTTTGCAATTTTATTTTGTTTGTGCGAGCACAATTACACCATACAGGGGCCCCGTACAGGAGCATCGCTTGAAAAATGGTTTTAAATATTATAATTTTATTTTCGATGCTAAGCTTTGACTTTCTACACACTAATGGATACATAACTCTTACGACTTTGTTTATTTTGTCAATTGTGGTAGTGATGTGTTTTTGAAAGATAAGTTTTTTATCTAGAATAAAACCTAGATATCTACAGTCTTCGGACCAATCAATATCAACTGCACACATACTGAGTTTAGTGCCATTTGGTAGGTAGCAGTGTTTCCTACATCTCGAAAGCCAGACAACTTGTGTTTTATTACCATTTATTTTTATTTTCCATTTCCTGTAATATACTGCTAGTGTGTCAAGAGCTGCTTGCAAAGAGTTGTAGACATTAGTGAATAAGGCACCCGAAAAGAAAATGGCCGTATCATCGGCAAACATAGCTACCTGAATGTTTTCACCTAGATATGGTAAATCTGCGACAAACAATGTGAATAATATGGGACCAAGGACCGAGCCTTGGTGTACACCATGGTGGATTTGGTGAGTAGACGATATGTCGGTTCCTAAACTCACAACATATTTTCTCGAACGAAGAAAGCTCTGGATAATTTTGATAAGCGGTATTGGCAGCTTAAGTTTTAGTAGCTTATAAATCAAGGCATCGTGCCATACCGTATCAAAAGCTTTTTCGATGTCTAGAAGAACTAGTCCCGTTGACTCCTTGTCGATGAATTTACCAGCTATGTGGTTTTTAATGCGCAAGACTTGGTGGATTGTGCTGTGGCCACTACGGAAACCGAACTGAAAGTTTGGTAAGACGTTATTGTCTTCCACAAAACGATCAATCCTTTCCTTAATGATTTTTTCTAAGAGCTTACTTAGACAGGTAAGTAGACTAATAGGTCTGTAGCTTTCGGGGCCGTTCTTCGGTTTGCCGGGTTTCGGGATAGGTATTACTTTTGCTGTTTTCCAACAGTCCGGAAAATAACAATTCTTAAGACAAGCGTTTAAAATGAACGTTAAATAGTTACTTGCAGCAGGTGGAAGTGCTTTGATTAATTTGTTGTTAATATTATCGAGACCCGCAGCCTTTTTTGATTTCGATTTTTTTATCAATTCTTTAACTTTGATGATATTAGTTGCGTAAGTACTTTCAGCTGGTGTTTGAGAAAGTACATAGATAGTGTTAGCAACTTCAGCTTCAGTATACGCGTCGCTTAGATGCATAGATATGGAGTGGTTCTTACTAAACGTGTTAGCAAGTAGGTTCGATTTCTCCACTGAAGAAATAAACAACTTGTCGTGAACTTTAAACGGAGGAATACTGGACCCTCTCTTTTTCATAATTTTTGATATTTTCCAGAACGGTTTGCTTGCTTTGTCAAGAGAGGAAAGGTGTTTATTCCAACACTTGTTCCTATATGTTGAGATTTCGTTTTTAATGATATTATTTAAGACTTTAACATTAACTAGAAAACAATCGATTCTACAACGCAGCCATTTTCTTCTTTCTGAGTTTCGTAGCCTAATCAGATGTAAGATATTTTCAGGAAGCGGAGCCTTATCAACTGGAGCAGTGGAACATTTAGGTATCGCAAGATCGGCCGCTCTATTGATAACAGAAACAAAATTGTTACATAGGATATCAATGTGCTCGCTGCAGGTTATAGAATTTAGGCTGGTATCACCTAGAACCAAGTTCGTGTTTATATATGATTTATAACAATTCCAGTTGGCGACGGAATAGTTGTGGTATAAACTGGTACGATTTACAGCTACTGTATGATTCACTGTGAGGCTGATCGGAAGGTGGTCTGAACTTAACGCATTTAGAGTTAATGGTACTGTGCAGTAATTTGGAATATTAGTGATATATAGATCAAGAGTTGAGGGGTTCTTGTTAGCGGTCGCTGGGATATAGGTGGGGAGAAGTGGATAAAGTATGGAAAAACTTGGGCTGGATTCAGCAACATCTAGTCAAATGTTACCCCAGCTGTTTGCCCTAAGACAATTCCACGACTGATGTCTGCAGTTTAGATCATCACCAATAATTACCTTGTTTCGAGTGTTGACCCTATACAATTTTTGCAGATCCCGCTTAAAGTAAGTAGATTTCTCAATGTTTCTATTTCCTCCAGGGAAATAGACCGAAAAAAATGCATCGAGCCGTGACCGTAAAGCTGGCAATTGTGACATTGTGTGACCTTACCTGGATTATGTTTTTTAAAGTCCCAGCGAACGATGGTTTTGAACAAGGTGGAGTAGTTCCGTTTTAATTCGTTTAATTTAACAGTACCGCGTTGACTATAGACGATGTACAAGTAGTGTTTGTACAGGGCTTTTGTTGATTAATTTAATGTGATGGTTTTAACATCTAGGCACTTTATCGCGAGTGCAATTAGTTCATCTTTCACTATATCGTTGCTAATCAGGTCTAATCCGGATAACACTACCTTTAATGGACGATTTTCCTTACGCGAGTGGGTGAAAAACTCACATTTTAACCGTAAGAGTTCGGTTCTGATTTTGTTATATATGTCCATTGTTGGGGCACATATTTTTTGTCCAAGTTAAATGTTTTTAATTAAGTATTTGTCTATCTTAATGTTGCTCAAATTATCACGCACTTTAGCACTAGGTCTTTTTAACACCACAATTGGCGGAACGGTTTCTTTAGGAAGTTCTGCGCACTGTTCGTCATTGGTCGGATCCATCTCAGGAGAGTCTTCCATCAGACTTTGAAGTGGTTGAAAAAAGTTAGTGTTGGAACACATTTTAGATTTTTCTAGCTCTTTATTGTTCACTTTTGAAAGTTTATCGGGAGGAGTTTGGACTCCAATAACGGGGTCGTAACGCAACCGTTTGCGCTTAATTTTGTTTAACACACGTGGCCCAGGGGCCATAATTTAACGGTTATAACACTTGTTCAAATTTTTGTATGCGGAAAACGAGGCAAAGAAAACAAGATAATGATAATTAAATTGTGAAAATTGTTGTGAAAATAACGGTTGATTAAGATAAATAGCACGAGCAAAACTGTGAGACAAGTTGTCTGTTTGAAAGTCAGCCAGGTACTGGAACAGGTAAGATAGTACACATTTCAAGTGAACACGGTTGTAAGTATTTACATTGCCCTTGGTTGATCAAAAAAGAAATGCGTAAAGATACAAGATGCGGACAAAAAGTTCGTATAAAGTCTTCTGAAAATGTTTTAATAATCTTGTCTCAGCTATTAAGACTTCTTAACTAAACTCTTGATTCCAGTAAATTAATGTAAGTTGTAGCTACACACACTTTCCTATTTTGTTCCTACATACTGCGTCAATTGCGATTGTTTTCGTACTTTCGAAATTCGACAGTTATTTTTTGAATTCTCACCTCCGCACTAATTGTAGAAACCTAGGAAAAAATCTATAATTATAATTCAGAATCGCGCCGCCTATTAATTTAATTTGTCACCTATAAATCATAGTGAATACCTATTACAGCCAAGTTTAAACCATAACAAATATGAATGTAAGTATTCTCTTCTTCAATAAATATTACCATTCAAACAACAGTATTTATCATTATAATCTAACCGAAAATATCATTTATATATTCTGTAGCCAGTTCATAGCGTTAATCACATTGTAGTGAAGAACGTGATTCGAACACGATCAAAAATGGAGAGAAGCATTAGACCACGGTCGTATGTATGTGAGGTTATATTTTCTCGGTACCTAAGCAATAGATTGGTATAATAAATCCCTCAATGATTTATGTTTCTTAATTCTAAACATAAAACATTGGAGAAGAAAAAAATGAAAGGTAAAACAGGAAAAGAAAAAAAGGAGAAGGAAAAAGAAAAAAATGGCTAAAAGAGTAAAAAACGTTGCCATCTTTTCAATTTATTTGGTGGTGGTATGTTTGTGGGGGTTCTCTATACCACATGGAGATCCAACCCACAATGCCAACCAACTTGACCGCTGACAGCGCGTCACCTCAACTCAACTCCCCATCCCAAACCGGCTATACACATATTCGCAACCATGCAAAACCTGCAAGCGCACCCATCCCAATATGCAACAGCATCCGTGCCCAATCCGCAATTGCATACATCCCCCAATTTACCAGGAACCCATTTCCCAAGCTGAAATAAATGCATATTCCAATTTACAACGGAATATTAATCATCTTCCTCAATTACATCACCCCACATATAATTTTCCCCAAAATTACTTCGGTCAATTCTTTACTAAAGTTATATTCCTTCCTTGCGACCAAGCAATCTTAATTTCCCCGAAATTCATATGCTGTAAGAAAACGTATACCCAAACCTACAACGGAACATTAACCATTACCGTCAACTATATCGAGCCGTATACATTTCCACAAACTGCTTCGGTTAATATCTTATCTAAATGATATTCCTTGCTCGCACCCAAGCAATTCCAATTTCCCCTGAAAACATGTCGGTTCATTTCCTCCTTAAACTACACTTCTCGCTTGCAACCAACCGACAGCTAATTTTCCACGAAACAATCACAATGATCAAGACCCTTGATCACACTTGGCTGCCGAAACCAATTTCTCGGTATACACAACCAACGAATCCAACTCAGCTTACATGGCAAAGATTTGCTGGAACTGGATTCCATATGCAAGCATAGCAATCCCTTTCAAGTTCCTAGTAAGTGACAGTGAGATTATTCAGCTATGACTCCACTGCCACGACGCGATGAACGTTTTCTTTCCATTTATTATTCAGTCGTCATTCAACTCCCAACACGCGCACGTCGAGGGCCCCCCTCATAGCCGCCCCGGCCCCGCGGGGTACGCCGCTCCCGTGTGTAAGAGCCAGTCGAGTAATAACCATCCCATAGGACAGCCGGTCCCCACTACCCCCCCGGTGCGCGTTTCGGGACAGTCCATAGTCATAATCCCAATCGCAGACAAAGACGATCGTGCCTAAAGTCGGTCTTGTGCCGTCGGTCGAAACGTGCCTACCTTCGAAAACCAAGATTACACTAGCGGCTCTGAATACGACGTGTTATAAACCCCGTACAATTTAAACGTGTTGGTATAGTTATATAATCATAATCATAAATAGTTTTAATATTATTATTATTCTTATTATTTACTGGCCTGTAGGAACCCGGAAGTTCATGAGCTCACCGACTCGGCTCCGCCATTGTTCCCTGTTCTGTGCGCTCTCCTTCCACGTTCGATCATCCGATCCGAACTCCTCGAGGTCCAATCTCCTCCCATCTCCGTCGCGGCCGTCCTGTCGGTCTCTTCCCCGGTAGTTTACCGTCAAGAATTCTATGCACGGTCCTATCATCGCCCATTCGCGCTACGTGTCCGGCCCATCTTAATCTTCGCGACTTGATTGGTCTCACTATTGTAGGTTTGCGGTATAGCTCTTTCAATTCGTGGCTGTGGAGTTTCCTCCATTGTCCTGACTCCTCGTCATATTTACCGCCAAATATACCCCTTAAAACTTTATTCTCGAATACGCGGAATTTGTTCTCTTCTCGTTTTGTGAGAGCCCATGTTTCGCATCCATATAGAGCAATCGGCATGATTATGGTTCTATAGACACGGAGCTTTATATTACGTGATAGCAGTTCGGATTTTAATAGTTTACTGGCTGCATGCCAACTAGCGTTGCCGGAATGTAGTCTTTTGTTAATTTCCTTTGACGTTTCGTTTCTGGTCGTCAGTATCGTTCCCAGATATTTAAATTCTTTGACATTTTCAAATATCTTGCCCCTGACGTTTATACGTGTTCTTTGAGGTCCACCTGCTCTCGTCATAATCATGTATTTTGTTTTGTCTTCGTTTATTTCGAGGCCCACCTCTTCTGCTGCTTGCATGATGATTTCACGGTTTTTACTTATAGTTTCGAGACTACCGCCCAAAACGGCGATGTCATCCGCATACGCGAGCACTTGTGTAACCCCGTTCAGGGATGATCCGGCCGTGTTGTCGTCTTGTACCGTTCTGATAACATACTCGAGGACAAAGGTTAAAAAGGCATGGTGAGAGGCCATCCCCCTGTTTTAGTCCGTCCCGGATTTCAATTGGTACTGAGAGGTGGTTTTCTATTCTAACTCGCCCTTTGTTTTCGTTCATGTAAATTTGAATGAGGGCGACATATTTTTTCCGAATCCCCAGCTCAACCACAATATGGCAGAGTCTTTGCCTTGCGACTGGGTCGCAGGCTTTTTTGAAGTCCACGAACAGTTGGTGAACCGTCTCTCCGTATTCCCACTTCTTTTCCAGCAGTTGCCTTATTGTGAACATCTGGTCGCTTGTTGACCGGTTCCGACGGAATCCGCATTGGTAGTCTCCCAATATTTCTTCTGCGTACGGTGTGATTCTTGCCAGTATGACATTTGTTAATATTTTGTATGTGACTGGGAGCAATGATATTCCTCTGTAATTTTCGCAGTCAGATCTGTCGCCTTTTTTGAAAATGGGGATGACTATTGCGGTTTTCCATTCTTCCGGAATGACTTCCTTGTCCCATATTATTTTAACCAGTTGGTGGATCTTTCGAGCGGTTGGCCCCCCTCCATGCTTCACAAGCTCTGCCGGTATGCAATCGACTGCGGGAGCCTTGTTGTTTTTCAGTCGATTTATCGCGTCTACAACTTCGTCGAAAGAGGGCTCTGGGATCCTGGGGCTCGGCTGTATGTACGTCTGGTGCGCTTACTTGTGGTTGATGGGTGCGCACATTAAGCAGGCTTTCAAAGTACTGCTTTCAGCTTGTCACGATATTTTTTGTTTCTGTCACCAGACAGCCGTTTGCGTCTCGAATTATTTTGGCTCTCCTTCGGTAGCCATTTTTAATTGAATTTATGGCGGCATACATACCTCTGCTGTTCTTTGCTGTGGCATTTTGTAAGATTTTTTCGATCCGAGTCTTCTCCCATTCGCGTTTGGAAAGTCTAGTTTTAATACATAAATGTAATCGCAGTATACAAGTTATGCTATCACATCACAATTCGAATGGACTTGTAACCACAATATAATAAACTCAACCAAAACTGTGTGTATATTATCATTTACGTGAAGTACATGTGATTACTTTCGGCGGAACCTTGGTCATGACGGGGGTTGGGAAGTTGGAATGTTGGAATTTGAATCGTATCTCGTCTGCTGTCAATGTTGTGCGCGTAAATTTCAGTCAAACCCCCGAATTAACGGCAGGAGAGGACCAGTGCCGTACGTCGGCGCACCCCTTTCCCTCCTCACCACATCATGTTCTTTGCTGTTCACATGTTCCTGTGTGTGTGGGAATTGCCACATAGAGCTATGGGACACCTTTTTCGCCGAGCATAATTTACAGGTCTCATAAGAGAGTCTACCCAATTTCCCAATGGTCTCCGGACTGAGTGCAAAAATATTTTATCACACGGAGACATTTTTTGGATCTCCGGACGGAGTGTAATGATTGAAAGGCAATGTGCAGGAATTAAGCATTTATTTTTGTTCTACTTCAACGATGATAAGCTATTGTCGATGAAATATTTTATGTTGTTTTTGTTTCCTTCGCTAAGTATGAGAAACAAGTGTCTTTGTTAATACCAGTAGTTGAGCATACCATTCATAATGAGTTAGTTTCTATTACTATACTACTATTTATTGGCTTATAGGCACCCGGAAGTTCATGACCTCACCGACTCGGCTGCGCAATCGTCCCTTGTCACGTGCACTCCCCGTCCACGCTTGACCATCCGATCCAATCTATTTCTCATTGGTCTACCGTCAAGAATTCTACACACTGTCCTATGGTTGCCCATTATTGCCACATGTCCGGCCCGTTTCAATCTTCGGGATCTGTTGATAATGAGATAGTATCCCTTGTAATTTTTTTTGTCGCACTAGTAATCTTTTATAATTTTCCCTTCTGCGCCAATAGGCTCTATGCGACGTCCGCACGCGAATACAATACACCAATGACGAAGGGAAGAGTTAAGAATATCGAATTTGTAAACCTTTGTATGGAATGTACAATGTACATACGTATGCGTGAAACCCTATAACATACAGCGACGCGCCCTATAGTCAACTCCATATAGGTATGCTACATACGTATAGCCACTCTCGCTGGTCTCCAGGCAGTCGCTTCCAGTCAGTCGCACGGTAAAGTTCGCTCGCGTACTCATCAAGCTCTTTTGTATTTCCACCTTATGCTTTATTATTTACAATAAACCGTTTTGCTAATGATACTCTGCGTGCATTATTTCCATCAGGAAGAAGGAATAAAACACACCGGCTTGTTGAATATTTTATTGTTTTTCTTTCTTCTTAAAGTAGTTTTTAACACCAGTTCACAGAAATTGTTTGTAGATTATATTTACAGAGGTCGCTTATAGCCTGAACGCTGGCGCTTAATTATAATTTTGTCCGGACACGTGACACCGTTATTTATCATCGAATAGTTTATAACATCAACCCACGCGTATATATATATATATATATATATATATATATATATATATATATATATATATATATATATATATATATATATATATATATATATATATATATGTATATATATATATAGATGAAGTAACATATTACAGGCCGACAGTAACTTTACACGACTTTAACCCCTCGACTTGTGTGGCGTGTGCGCACTCAACGTAGGTTAATGTTCGACCTTTTTCGACGTGACCGCCCGCGGTGGTGATTGTAAAACAACTGACTGATCGAGGCCAGAAATCGTTCATCGCGTCGTGGCAGTGGAGTCATAGCTGAATGATCTCACTGCCACTTACTAGGAACTTGAAAGGGGTTGCTATGCTTGCATGGGGAATTTAGTTCCAGAGAATCACTGCCGTACAGGCTGAGTTAAATTCCTCTGTCGCTATGTATACGGGGAAATTAGTTTGGAAACACGACCAAGTATGGGCATGCGTTGTCGGTTAGACAAGGGAATATGGGTCTTGGTCGTTGCGATGGTTGTTTCGCGGAAATGCAACGCACCGTGCTGGAAGCGGAATTGGTATTGGGTAGGATGGGAGCCGAGGTGATTTTCGGGGGAACTGAATGTCGCTTGGTTGCAAGCGAGAGAATAGTTTAAGCACGAAGTGAGCTGGATTGGTTTCGGGGGAAATTAATACTGCTTGGGTGTAAGCGAGGGGTATAGTTTAAATGAGAAAATAACCGAAGCGGTTTTTTTGGACAAATGTATGCGGTTTGATGTAATTGCGGGAGATGATTAATATTCCGTTGTAAGTTTGAAAATGTATTTTGTTGCAGCTTGGGAAATGGATTCTTGGTAAGTTTGGGGATGTATGCGATTGCAGATTTGGGTTATGGTGACGTGCTGTTAGCGGTTTAACTTGGTTGGAATTGGGGGTTGCTTCTCTGTGTGATATAGAGAACCCCACTTGTTTATTTAGGCATTTCATCATCATCATCGGCACTACAACCTGGAACCGGTCTTGGCCTTATTTAGCAAGTCCTGAGGCTTGTTAAATTTTCCATAATGATTTGCTTTTTCCGGGCAAGGTCATTAGTCTTGCGCCAGAGGCTCCCCGACGGGGAATCGAACCCCGGCCTCCCGCGTGACAGGCGGGTATACTAACCAGTATACTATTGAGGAGCTTATTTAGGCATTTGACGCATCTGAAAACCAGATTGCGATTCGCTGCCACATGGCCGAAGCGTTGACAGCGCATACACTGCAATACGCGGTCGGACTTCTTTATTCTTAAAGCAACTTACAGTAGCGATTTCTAGAATCTGCTGTAGAAAATGGTTTCACACCTGTAAATTTCAAGGTATCGTTTTCGAAGCTTTTTAGTTCTTCGAGCACCTCTTCGGGAGTAAAGGAAGGATCAACTCCTTTGAGGAGTATGAACACAGTTTTCTCCGAGTACGTGTAGTACTCGCTTTTCGATTTCCCCAATACCGATTGAATTTTGTTATACCCTTCTAAATCATCGCATGTTATACTTATCTTAAAATTATTTATAGGTTTTGTTTTAAAAGTTTTGCAAGTCAACTCACCCAACTTTATGAGATGTGTTTCCTTCCGTTGAGTTTTCTAAGCTTTTTTTTTTTCTTTTTTTGTGGATGTGGAATCTTCATAGATACTAGCAGCCCGTGCGACTAGCATGCACGATTCGTGTAACTGGAACGACGGTTCCAAGTCGCACGCCTGCGTACTAAACCACACCCTCGCCCCCGTCAACCACTATCCCCGCGGGACTGGTTAGCTTTATGTTTTTTTTTTAAGCTGCTCTCTCCATGTCGGCTATTTGTACTTGCCTTACTCTCTCGATTCTTCTAAGTTCGGGTTGCACTTTGGTCACATATGCGCTTATCTCAATCCAGTTATCCTCCGAGCATAGCATGCGCTCTATGAGGTCTTGTGGGCCTGGCAGATTGGGTCTTCCTTCGTTGAAGCGTCTACACGTGGAACACCACATGCTCCCTATGTTCCTCTTGGTTTGGACACGCTGGACACCACGGTGAGATGCTGTGTCCAAAATTGTGCAGATATTTGCGATATCCACCATGGCCGGTCAGGAACTGGGTAAGATGGTAGTTGCAGGCACCGTGGTCTCTCTTCACCCAGGTGGCCATAGATGGGATTAATTTGTACGTCCATCTGCCTTTCGTAGTGTTGTCCCAGTTTTCTTAGCTTGTCGTGTTTTCATTGCCTTCGTGGGTTGATGTGGTCTTTGTTCTTGCTGTTGTTGTTCTACCAATTTCGTTTTCCGCTCATTCTGGGTCAAATTGTTTTTTAGTTTAGCAACTTTCTCCATTTGTTTATCCAGTTTTTGTTTTTTAAGACTAATCTCATGGATGAGTCTGTTGAGGACCTCGACCTGGATGCCGGCGTCTGCATTTCTTTCGCCGACAGCTAGTTCTTGGAATTGGTTTCCAGCCTCTGAGTACTGGGCACTATGGGCGTTGTCTTCGTCGTGACTGTTGACACTCAACGTGTCGTGGTCTTTGTTTTTATTGGTTTTAAGGCGGTTAGTCTTTAGATTTACGTATGTATTTTGCCTTCTCAAAAGCACCATTTTGTCATCCATTTGATTTACGTCCATATTATGGACCACGTGTTCTCACTTTTCCTTTTTTTTTATTACGCGAGTGACAGATAGAAAATCACGTTCAAGAGTTTATTTATTATACTGTGTATATACACAAACAGGAACACTTCGTATGTCGCGTATCGGCACTAATTGTTTTTTAATTATTTTGGGTGCAGAGAAGTCCCAAGCGAACCCGTACTCATTTAAAATGTGCAACGCGGTTTAATTTAAAAATAATAATTTAACAATAATTTGAAAACAATTTTACATACACATCACTTTTTAAGCCGTTCCGTTCAACGGTCACCAACTATCATCCGTCGATTGTGGATACGTCGGCTCGTTTATTGTTCACCATCTGTTCCCACAATAGTCCTTTCGATAAGGGAAAACCAAATTGCGGTTGGCTCAAGAGAGGATCATAAATATTGTTTATTTCTTGTCCGTATTTTTATCGCATGTGATTTTTGATGGCTGACATCGTCTGGTATCCAGCGCTATCGCGCCGGGCCGCTTGTATTTATTAGCTAATGGGTTGCCAATCAACTTCGTTTTTGTTGTAGTGTCCTTCAACAACCGTGGCGGCATTAGGAATCGGCAAAAGAATTGGGCCCACGTGTCTGTGGATACATAGGGTTGTGGACACCGGTATGTATGACTCCTTTAGCTGGGCGAAAAGGTATTTAACCGCACAGTGATTTGTGGGGTTCGCAGGACCGCCACAGCCTATAGATAAAAAGCAAAAGCACTGAAATAAACAACTTGTGTTTAAAATTTGGCGCCCGGAGAATATTTCCTATTTGTAAATCAAAAACATAGCATGTTGGAAGAGAATTCTCAAGGAACGAGGAGATGGTTGTTGTTATTAATGCGTATTTTGATGTTTTCGAAAACACTTACATTTTCAACAAATTTCTTTGAATTCTATTGACTTAAATCGAAATTATGTAGATGTAGTATAGACGCACTTTCAAGTAAGAAAAGTTTTTACATATTGTAGCGAGCTTAGGGTTCGCTGGATTAATTATTTTGAATAAATCATCATCATCATCATCGGCACTACAACCTGGAACCGGTCTCGGCCTTATTTAACAAGTCCTGAGGCTTGTTAAAATTTCCATAATGATTTGTTTTTTCCGGGCAAGGTCATTAGTCTTGCGCCACAGGCTCCTCGACGGTGAATCGAACCCCGGTCTCCCGCGTGACAGGCGGGTATACTAACCAGTATACTATTGAGGAGCTTTTTGAATAAATAAGAGCCGTTAAATCGATTTTGAATTAATATAACACTTTATTAGTCCGTAATAACAACCGTTACTTATACCGTACACTTAACGATTTCTTTACTTATCGCTTCCGTACTTATCGCGTCTTTTACTTCTTCACTGCTTACTTCTCATTCGGGACTTATCGCTTGCTTCACTTTCTTGCTTCTCGATCTGCCTGCGACGTATTTATACCGTTTCCTCATTCTGATTTTGCGTTTCGTTTCCGTCCGTTCCATAATCTCGACTTTTCTATTCCAGTTTTCCTGTACTTCCTAAAATAATCTAGTACTTTGTTTCGGACTTTCTCGAAGATTCCAGTACTGATTGTCATATGCGTCACACTACCCTCCGCCTAGATTAGTTCGTCCCGAACTAAGTTCACTGATCTCCTGGGTTAACAAAAGTCGCCAGTCGATCACGATGTACCACTTTCATCTTGGCGTTCGGTCTTCGCTGAATCCTATAGACAACGTCGTTAATTCTTGTGGGAATCTTATACGGTCCTTCCCAATGTTGCTGCAACTTCGGAGACCTTCCTTTTTGCCGATGAGGGTTATAAAGCCACACGTCATCGCCTGCATTAAATCCGGATGCGTTGGCTCGTCGTACCTTGTTTTCATCCTGTCACTTGATATCTTGATTTGCTTTCGAACCAAATGATGAATCTCGTCGAGGCGATTTCTCCATTCGGCTACGTAGTCTTCGGTCTCATCTGGAGGTATTCCGAATCGCAGATCGGCTGGTAACCGTATCTCTCGTCCAAATATAATTCTTGCTGGAGAATGGCCCGTCGTATCGTGATTAGCCGATCTATAGCTCAGGAGAAAGGTTTGTATATATTTGTCCCAATCTCGTTGGTGATCACTAACGACCTTCGATATCGTAAATGCTCTTTCATTGTTCGGTGAACCTTTCGACCATTCCGTCTGACTGCGGATGTAAGGGTGTGGTCATGGTTTTCCTTACGCCTAGTGCCGTACAGATGCCTTGAAATATCTGCGGTTCGAAATTTCGGCCTTGGTCGGAATGCAGCTATGGGGTTTGAAGTCTTGTTGCAGTCTTTAGCTCGGTTCTACTCCTACCACCATAGTATCGCGCACTCTATTGTCACCAACTTGGGGAGTAAACGTTCGATTTTGGTTTCGTCTGGTAACTAAGCGGAAGATCGGTTCGTGGAATGAACTGCCGCGGATACAGTTTTATCCGTAAAAAGCGATTAAAACACATTCTTTGTTTCTGTTCTTTTCTTTTGTTTTATTACGCGCCGGATGATTAACGCTTCAAGCACTATATGACAATTTCCTTATACTTAGTTTATACTGTTGTTCAATATTGGTTGAGACGCAAGCACAGTATTCCACTTATATGATATTCGGTTAAAATAGTTTGCTTAATGTCTACTACAAAGAATGTACAATATTCACTTTAATTAGGTTTGGTAAAAATGGTTTTATTAATAACAACATAAACGCAGTATTTCACTTCAATGATATTCGGTTAAGTTAAAATGAAATATAATTTGTACCACGCGCAGGACAAAATGTTATTTGACCAAAATTCAGTGTAATCTCCTTTGCTTCGTGAGTCCGCCCGCTATACAATTCAGATGAATATACTAAACAACCCGTGGTTCACCCAGACTTTGGATATCAAGCTCTATTGTTTCCGCACGAAACAGCGCTACCGATACGACACTCCAGACTTGCTATGCAATGAATTAACTTATCCCTTGGGTCGCCCCAAGAGGGATGTAAATTAACGTGAGGGCGCGACCTGCTCTCACGGAATCCGAACCGAGATTAAATTATTTCATCGAAGCGATAGGATACCAAAATCCCATCATCGCTTCGATGACCGAATTTGGTAATATGTCCCTTTTGCATTTGGTTCAACACAAAAGGGGTGGATATACACACACGATGATTGCTTTCGCTGCTCATCGTGTGCGTCCGCAAGTATGCAGACATTGCATAAGTCCCCTTTTTAAGTTCGCAACAGGTGCGAGTATCTCGACGGCAAAAGGGTTGCAATGTTTACACGATCAGTGGCTACGAGTAGCATGATGCTGATCGTGTGCGTGTTGTTGGTGTATCCTCGCAGTCGAACTCTGATGGTAATTTTCCATTTGCGAATTCGACCGCCGGGGCGCCAGCCGGATGCCCTCGTGTATCGGTCGCTCGATGTGGGCATGCTGTGCCCAGGTAAAATACCTTTTTCTGCTGGTGTGCAGCTGCCGTACAAAAGAATATCGTGTAGATATTTGCACAGGCAATATTGGTTGGTTGGTTGTTAAGCCAAACTGCCTTGAAGATATTATATTAGTTGCCGCTGTAATTTCATATCAGCGAGAATTTATGTTTCATGGTTTTGCTTCGATTTTGCAGGTACAGTGCAGAAGGTAAGTACAGGCTTTTAATGTATTTCAGGGAACTGTTACCTTGTGTACCTGTAAGGTAAGTAGTGGCGTTCAATGGAACTGCCACGGTACTTGTTTCTCTTTTTAATTGTATGCCCTATTTGTGGGTTTTTACTTAGGTTATGGGAAGATGTTGGTGGCGTTCGTGGGAACCGCCACCCAGCTCACGGGGAACCCCATATCTGCTGATCCAATTATTGATAAGCTGCTCAATGACGGTTGTTGCTTCTTGGTTTGGAATTGGAAGGACTTCCACCCACTTGCTGAAGTAATCCATGATGACCAACATGTATTTGTTGTTGTCGTTGGTTTTTGGAAATGGTCCTGAGATATCAATCGCAATTCGCTCGAAAGGGGCACCCACGTTGTACTGCTTCATAGCGCTCATTGGTTTTGCTGTTGGTCCTTTGGTCGCAGTGCAAGTTGTGCACTTCCTTCACCAAGACTCGACGTCATCTCTCATCTGAAGCCCGTAAAATCGAGATCGTAATTTTGAAAGTGTCTTATTAATTCCCAGATGTCCACCGGAGGCCCCGTCGCGCATTTCTGTTAGAACATCTTTCACTTTTGATGGTGGGACTAGAATCTGCATTCGATAGGATTTTCCGTCCGCGGCTTCCCATTTACGCATAAGAATACCATCTTCCGCCAGCAAGGAATTCCATTGTGTCCAATATGCCTTAAATGTTCCACTCTTGTCGGAAATATTGTTCCAAGTTGGCCGCTCGTTCTTTTCTTTGTAATCCAGAATTAGCAACATATCTTCATCCTGAAGTTGAGCTGCGCGTATAGCATCACTCGTCCACCCATCTAGTACTTTTACTTGTACATTTCGCAGGTCGTACGCCTCTTCTTTCTCTTCCGCTCTATGACAATGTTTACAATCTGGCTTACATGGTCTTCTTGATAGAACATCAGCGTTATTATGTACCTTCCCTTGACGGTGGGAAATTTGGAAATCGTACGTTTGAAGTCGTTCGATCCATCGAGCTATTTGTCCTTCCGGATTCTTAAAATTTAGCAACCATTTCAGGGCGGCATGATCCGTCCGAAGGTGGAATCGACGTCCGTAGAGGTATTTATCGAAATTCTTAACGGCTTCTACGACAGCCAGCAGTTCCTTTCTTGTTGCGCAGTAATTTCTCTCTGGCTTAGATAGAACTCGACTATAATATGCGACAACTCTCTCTTCACCATCGACTTCCTGTGACAACACTGCTCCAATTCCTGTGTTACTTCCATCGTCAAGTACACAATACACGTCTTCCATGTAAGTCCCCATAGAACACTTTGCATTAGTCGTTGCTGGAGCATTACACAATCCAAAAGGCATCACGTTAAATTGATAAAGTCCGTTTCCGGTAGTAAACGCTGTCTTCTCCTTGTCCTCCTCCTTCACTTCCACTTGCCAGTAACCGCTTTTTAGGTCCAATGTTGAAAACCACTGAGCTCCAGAAAGGGTATCTAGTGTGTCGACGATTCGAGGAAGTGGGCAACTGTCTTTCTTCGTAAAGTCGTTTAACCGGCGGTAGTCGACACAAAATCTAGTTGTCCCATCCTTCTTCTTGACGAGCACTACCGGCGAAGCCCATGGACTCGATGATTTCTCGATGACTCCTTGCTCTTCCATATCTCGAATCATGTTGCCTACTTCTGATTGTTTGGCCAACGGTAGTCGACGAGGTGGCTGTCTTATAGGTCTTGACTCACCCGTGTCAATGCGATGTTTAACTATACCGGTGCGTCCGAATTTATCATTTCCTGTCACAAAAATATCAGAAAAATCGTTCAGCAGTGATTCAACGCTTGTCTTTTTTCCGTCTGTTAATACGATTTTCTTGGGCATCAGCCTATTAATCACAGGGGGTGCACCAGAGGGATGTTGAATTGAATGGTCCTCTCCCCTTGTCTGAATTGAGCTTATCATTGACATGGGTGCACATTCTGCGATTACCTCTCCTTTTCTTATTGCGATCGACTCCTTGGACGCATTTAGTACCCTAACGGGTACGATGTGCTTCTTCGCATCGATAAGGGCTTTCCAAACAAGGATGTTCCCCTTACGCTGATTGTGTACAGCTTCGGTGATGTAAAATCGATTGTCACCGGGATCACTCTCGAGACTGGTCCAAATTACCGAGTCCGAACGAGCTGGGATCTCATCCTCCCCACGCACATAACATTTCAGTCTTCGCAATTGTTCGTCCTGCAATGTAATAGCAACCTCCAAGTTACAAATTCGCAGTGTTCTTTGCCCGATATCTAGAACAACTTGGTGCTCCTTCATGAAATACATTCCAAGAATGCATTCATCCGTAATATCGGCAACCAAAAATTGGTGGGAGATGGAAATATTGCCCAGCACTATTATGCTCTCGACTTCTCCGTAGACTGTAGAGCATTCTCCTGTAGCAGTCCTCAAAGCGTATCTTCTATTTTTATTAAGGGCTATTTTTTGCACGACATCCGCCCGAATTATGGATCTCGCTGCTCCAGTGTCGATTGTCACTGTTGTCGTCCTTGCATTAACAATCGCAGTTATAACCAAACTTTGGTTATCCCGTTGGAGTTGTGATACAGTTACGATGCTGGGGCTGCACATTCCACCAGGCGACTTTTTCCCCGTAAAGTCTGCCCTTACAAGTTTCCCGAGCTATTGACCTCAGGTTGGTCCGTTGATAGTCTCCTCTTATAATTAGCGCATGAACAACAATTCTCACTTGATGTTTCATTCGTTCGTCGACGTTTCCTACAGTCAACGGAGATGTGGCCGACTACGCCGTATGTCCAACACTTCATATCAGGTCTCGGGGTTTACCGTTGTACATGCCCCATTCTTTGGCAGGAACATTCCTGGACGGACGTTTCTCGGACTCTATATGTACTCCTGGTAGCCAGTTTAGCAGATTCATGTGCCAATGCGAACGCCAGTATTTCTTGTTGCAAGTCCCGATCTTGGAGTGCAGTTATAAATGTATCCATTGCTACCTCGTTCAGAAATTCCTTAGTCATATTTGTATAAGAAAAGTTTGCCAATCGCTCAATGTCTGCCTGCAACAGTTGAAGATTTTCTCCAGGTTTGCGGTAGACCTGCTGCATGTGGTTGTCTCCATACCTAGCTTCAAGGCCGTCTCTTACCGCTTGGAAATCTATTTGCTTCTCTGCTGGCATGGTTTGTAGCAATTCTGCAGCCGCCCCGCGGAGTGACAAGATTAGTGATGTTGACTTTTGTTCATCCGACCACTTTTTATGATTGGCCGCGGCGTCAAACTGACGTATAAATACGGAGAAGGGTCCCGTTCCATCGAAGGTTGGCAGTTGTATCCTTGTATCTTTGTAGTCATGTTGATTGCTAGGCGATGTCTTATTTCTCCCAACACACTCAAGTCTCTTTTCGATTCGTGTTATTTCATCGGTGACTTTCTTGAATTCAGCTTCGTTTTTTGGATCTAGATTTTCTACTTCGTTTCGAATTTCGTCCTTGAAGTGTTGAAAATTACATTTCATCCACTGCGTTTGGGCATCCAACTTTGCATTAACATCTGTAGCTTGTGCGCCCAATTTTATCATCATCATCCTGAGCATCTCCGAAATGTCCAACTGTGGCGAACTCTTCTCCGTTACATTGGCACCATCTTGACTCGGTGTTTGTTCTCCATCCGGACAGTCTGGCGCAATCGCAAAAACATATGTGTCAACATCAATACCCTCTTCCTCCATTGCTGCTTGTAGACGCTGTCGAAGAATTTACTTCTGTCCTCTGCTATCCAGATTCAGGTCCTCAAGTTCCTTCTTCAACACAGGAACGCGAAGATCCTCCAAAGGTCGATCTGACATTGTCACAACACACTTTCACAGACTTATTCACTTCACCAATAATTAATCCCACTTCTGACACCAATTGTAGCGAGCTTAGGGTTTGCTGGATTAATTATTTTGAATAAATAAGAGCCGTTAAATCGATTTTGAATTAATATATCACTTTATTAGTCCGTAAAAACAACCGTTACTTATACCGTACACTTAACGATTTCTTTACTTATCGCTTCCGTACTTATCGCGTCTTTTACTTCTTCACTGCTTACTTCTCACTCGAGACTTATCGCTTGCTTCACTTTCTTGCTTCTCGATCTGCCTGCGACGTATTTATACCGTTTCCTCATTCTGATTTGGCGTTTCGTTTCCGCCCGTTCCATAATCTCGACTTTTCTATTCCAGTTTTCCAATACTTTCTAAAATAATCTAGTACTTTGTTTCGGACTTTCTCGAAGATTCCAGTACTGATTGTCATACGCGTCACAATATAAATTCATTGAGTTGTTATACATCGCTCGTACAGTTAACTAATAAGTAAACTCCCAAACAAAAGGCTCTCATGCTTTCTTGGACAATAACGATACTTCCCGCATCACTGGGCCAATTATGCACAATGGTGTTGTTGTCAATAACGACACCAATAAAGCAAATATCATCGGAGAGACCTTAGAAAACAATCACAAACTCACTCTCCAAGATGGCGACCCGGAAACTAATGCAATCGTTAGTTCAGAGGTCCACAGTAAGTTGGACGACCTCAACGAGCGAATTATTGTCTTTAACCCAACTAACAGTGCATACTTCGATGACACACGTGATAATGGTCACGGTTTCATCACACCCAATACCCTACAGAGTCTGGTTAAATCTCGACACCCTAACAAGTCACCTGGTATCGACAACATGTCATACCACTCGTTGCGAAGGCTTTCTGCCTTATTCTTTATAAAGCTCTCCATTCTGTTCAACCATGCTTACAACATGGGGTACTTTCCCCAAGCTTGAAGGCACGCTATTATTTGTCCAATAGCAAAAGTTGGGAAACCAACGTATCACCCCTCAAGCTTTCGCCCTATATCGCTTCTCACTTGCATCAGCAAAATATATGAAAAATTCATATACGAGAAGCTAAATAACTTTGTCAGTGCCAGGCACCTAATACCTGATTTCCAATTCGGATTTCGAAGAGCGCACAGCACCACTATGGCTCTCAATTTATTTCAAAACCACGTCTGCGTGCGACTCTTTAATAAGGAACCCACCGTTGCGGTAAGCCTAGACATTGAAAAAGCTTTTGATACGACTTGGATCGAAGGTCTCGCTTTTAAACTACTGAATACTGGCCTCAGTAGAACGCTATGTAGCATCATCTACCAGTTCGTTCGAAACAGAACCTTCCAAGTTAGAATGAATGGAAAGCTTTCCCGAACTTTTCACGCCGCTGCAGGCGTACCACAGGGCTCCGTTCTAGGCCCCATCTTATTCAATATTTACACCTCCGATATTCCCCGCCCTGTGGACGGGAGAGTAAACCAAATATGCTATGCGGATGACGTCCTGGTGTACACGTCCACCAAAGGCCCTAACCTCGCAACAAATCGACTCAACCGTCACTTGGACGAACTGTATCAGTATTACAGTCGATGGAAAAACCCACTTAATCCATCCAAAGCAATAGCCATAATTCTGAGTAGTAAACACTCCCAACCTGCTTCTCGATATTCACAGAATATTCGAATAAAAATGGGAGATACTACGATTAGACCACAGGACAACATGAAATATCTCGGGGTCACTTATACCCCAAAAATGAATTTCACCAAACATGTGACCCACATTCTCCAAAGGGGCCTCGGTCGGTCTAAGCAACTGCACAACATCTTGAAGTGGAGGAACAAAGTTGACACCAAAGTTAAGCTTCTCTGCTATAAGCAGCTAATCCGATCTGGAATATCGTACGCCTTTCCCATATGGTCCTGCATATCTTCGGCCCAAATGGAAAGACTTCGAGTTTTCGAAAGGAAACTCCTCAGAAGATGCACCAATCATTCTAGAAGGCCTGACGGTCGTCATTACCCCAACTCTCACCTATACGAAGGCGCCTCCATTACCCCTATCGACGAGTACTTGCTTCAATTAGCATATAAGTACCTCGAAAACATTCAGAACAGCGAGAACCTACTTGTACGGGACTCTTGCGTTCTTGACCCTTCTCTCTCACGATCTCTTCGGATCAAATCCCCACAATTTCTTCTTCAGTACAAAACTGAAGAAAGCACCCTTCCCAACAACATTCCCCTCTATAATAGAGGATTCCTGGACCCATCCCATAGGGTGTACTATTAACAAACCAAACACACGAACGCACAGTACAAGACGGCACAAACGCAAACATACACACCGACCAAAGAGCAGATTATCAGACGCCAAAGACGTGATCTGCGTTTACTACCGCACCCAAGACCCACGGGTCTTGTATGATTTCTTTCCCACCATCCCTCTATAAAAGTAGTTAGAGAACACTTGGACTAACACTGTCCACACTATCCTTGGATACCCCCCCTTTTTTCTTCTCTTTTCAGATGCCGCGAGACCGAGCCCAACATCCTCACGGATGTGGGTGATTCTGGTTATCGCAAGATGACCAGAAGTCAGAGACAAGATGAAGGACACATATGTCCTGTCTCGCTAAATTCGGCCTTCTCGCCACAATTTTTTTTTTTTTTTTTTTTTGACAATAACGATTGCCATATGTTTCTCCTGCTTATTTACGTAATACCCCGCGTTCTTTTCTTCTCGGTACAATTATGACTCTTAGCATTAGTGGGTCACTTTGCATTCCTGTACGTAATAGAATAACTCACCTTGCTCATCCTGAAAATAACAATACTGACCAATCTATTCCAGCGCTGCTCAGTCCACATTCTGTCTTTGACATTTACGCACCCACGCCAACATCCCCGCGACCCCATGGCGCGCATCAATAACTCTAAAACTATGGCAAAATGCTTAACCCGCCCAAACACTTTCAATCACTTAACATCAATGTCTTCGAAAGTCCCGGCACCATTTAAAACTCGCGCGTCATTTTGCTCGTTAACCCGCAGCATCCGTTCTCGATGCAAATTAAAATTCTTTAGAGGGAAAAATTCCAGGATTCGCCGCGATTCTATCAAATTTTGAATTTCGATTATGGGTACCGGAGCGGAATAAATGATTGCCTTCGGTTCGGTTCAAGGAATAAATTTTCAATCAAGACAAATCCGATATCCTTCGACACAGAAAAAGAGAAAAAAATTTCCTCCTTCTCGAGTGTCAGTTTAGTCCCGAGTCACGTGTGAACGTCACATCCTAGAATGTTTGAAATGGTTTATCTTGCGTATCACATTATAACACTTATGGGATCCTCCTATTCCTACATGTAACGTTTGTCACTAATGGTTAAACACGTTACGAATCGATAAGACATTGAAGAGCACGACTCATTCCATTTGGTATAGGGGAGCTAACATCTTACATCTTACATCTTACATATCTAATTGTCCGACATGAAGATGTTTTTGCCGTTGAGTTACATAACTTGGCGGCGAAATTTCTCTCCAATGAAATCGGGGGTAATGTGAAGACGACTTCTTTCCTCCGTCTTTTCTATTTTCCTTCGGCATGTCGTCTTATTTTTATGCAGTTTCGATGAGAGTAATACGAGTAATTGAATATTGAATATTGAATTGAAGAGGAAGTTGCGAACAGCGAACATTGAGCGACGCCATCGTACATGGTACTCATGTGCCTATTTATCTGATGCCCAAATAAAAGATAATAGATTGGAAAACGCAGTCGAAGCGGACGAAATTCGATCAGGATGTGTTTGAATAAAGCGAATGGTGATGATTAACCATCGAAATATATAATAATAAGAATTCTCATTAAATTTAAATCGTTAGAGTTATTTTTTCTTTAAATATTATGCTTACATCAGAAGAGGGGGAGTGTTGGATATAGCTCTTGGTATACGGATACGTACTTTTTGAACAGCTGCAAATTGTAATATTCATGAAATATTTATTTATTTATTTATTATTAACAAGTAATTCAAAATTACTTATCAAAAAATTAACGGGAAGAAAAAAAATTCCGAGTATTCGAGAATGAAGTTTTAAGGCGTATCGTTGGCGGTAAATATGACGAGGAGGCAGGACAATGGAGGAAACTCCACAACCACGAACTGGAAGAGCTTATGGGTTTTTAATGTCTTTTGCAATTCTCTCACCTTGGGTCGGTTGACAAAAAAACACACCTCTGATCATTTATTAGTTTATTTGTAAAATACAATTGCCGTAAATTAACTTGAGTTACATTCATTAGAGTTCTTACACGACACTTAGTTTAACTATGGAAATACAGTTGCATGTATTTAACTGAAGTTACATTCATTAGATTAAAAATATTAATTGACGTTACATTCATTAGAGTTCTTACACGACACTTAGTTTAAATTCATTAGGTTAAAAATATTAATTAACGTTACATTCATTAGAGTTCTTACACGACACTTAGTTTAACTATGGAAATATAGTGGCATGTATTTAAACGACACTTAGTTTACATTCATTAGATTAAAAATATTAATTGACGTAAATGATCCGTTGACACACGACACACATCTATATGGCGCTCTTTGCCGTATTCCACCAAGTGCTATTTCAGACTTCCACATGTAAGTTAACCGATCCCTTGGGACGCCCCAAGAGGGATGTAAATTAACGTGAGGGCGCAACCTGCCCTCACGGAATCCGAATCGCGACTAAATTAGCTCACCGAAGGGACAGAATACCACATATTCCATCATCGCCTCGATGACCATATTTGGTTGAAAATACACACACGGTGATTGCTTTTGCAGTTCCTCATGTGTGTCCGCAGGTACACAGACACAGCACGGATCCCATTTAAAGCTCGCGGCTGGTGCGAGTATCTCAACGGCAAAAAGGGGTTGAAATGTTTACACGATCAACGTGTGCGTAAAGCATTATTGCCGATCGTGTACTTTCCATTTCCATAAAAGGATATGTTCCTTCAACATCATGGTGTGGAACTTCACGCTGCCTGGGCGCGCTTTGCTGGCGTCCTTTGGTATGGTTCGCTATGCGTGTGTGTGCGAAAATGTTTTTGTCTTATGCACATGGATAATGTAAGGGAATCATATCGAACACGTGATGTTGTATCGAACCGTGTTTCGAGGGCATTTGGCTGGTGCCAACAATTCGCTTGTTGGACGGGTGGTCGATCGATGTAGGTGTAGACGACCACAAAAAGGAAGAAATATCTCCTGTAGTATGTGGTAAACACATTAGGAGGTATTTCTTTGATACTTTTGGGCAGTGTTGATTGCTGCATATGCAACCGGATTTGCCTTTGGTGTACATGGCACGATTCGCACGACTATGCCCTTGTAGGAATGTCTGTTGTTGCTGATGTATTTTCTATCAGCAGGCATTCTGCTTCACAGGTTTTTCGTGGTTATTGGTATGACCAACGCAGGTAAGTACGTGCCTTTTATGAAAATAGGACGTTCATGAAAATGGTTACCTAATAGTAGATGAACAGGTGAGTAGTGGCGTTTGCAAGAACCGCCATAAGCTATACCGCAAACCTACAATAGTGAGAGTAATCAAGTCGCGAAGATTAAGATGGACCGGACATATAGCGCGAATGGGTAACGATAGAACAGCGCGTAGAATTCTTGACGGTAAACCAACAGGAAAGATACCGGCAGGGCGGCCGCTATAGAGATGGGAGGACAATGTTCGGTTTGACCTTGAGGAGATCGGATCGGCTGGTCAAGCGTAGAAAGAGAGTGCACAGGACGGGGAACGATGGCGGAATCCAGTCGGGGAGGTCATGAACTTCCGGGTTCCTACAGGCCAATAAATAAATAAAATATCAATAAATTAACACAATCAGCCTAGCAGCTGAGACTATTGGCTCGATACTTTATTTGATTTTTAGAATTTTTATAAACTTATATATATTTTCTATGCTGTCGGGGATAGGATCTTGGAGAATTTTATAAATATCTATATTACGAAAAAGACGGGCTCTTAGAAGTTTCAGGTGAGGGCAGTCTTTTAGTATATAAATGACTGTAAGTGTTGTGTTGCATTTTAGAGAGATTGAGGGTGTGTCTTTGTTGAGCAGGTAAAGATGCGTAGCGAACGTATGACTTAATCGCAATCTCACGAAGTTTGTGATTTTAGATTTACTTAAATTCGTTGGATATATTTGAATGGGTTTACGTTTTTATATGTGTGGTGATAAGTATCCCACTTCATTCGAATTGTAAATTTTAGTTTATTTTGGATGGTTGCTAGTAGATCGGCTCTTGTATAGATGTTAAATTTATGAACTGGAGCGCTTCTAGCTGAGTTAGCTGCACAGTCTGGATTTTCATTCCACTGATGGGAATATGGTTGGGAATCGACATTAGTTTTATTTTATTATAATATTTAATGATATTGTTTCGAATCCTTATTGAGTGGGGTAATGAGAAGCTGTCTGTGCAGATGATATATTTTTGCCTGTGCTTGATGGCAATTACTACGGCTTGTTAGATGGCGAAGACTTCCTCCATAAAAATGGAGCAAAATTCAGGTAACAGTCCGATTTTCTTTACATCACCTTTTTCAGATGATGTATACTATATATAATCGGTTGTTTTGGATCTGTGGCGAGGTATATGTCGTGGTGCCGGCACGGGTACAGGTTCACACAAACTCCACACTTAAAATCACAAAAACTGTGCACCACAGAAGAATGAAAAATAAAAACGCTGGTGATGTCTAGTTGCTTAATCTCCCCTTTTATTTTCACGCGTCTTCCAAATCGAAATTACACAGGTGTTGCCTGGTTGCTTAATTGTCCTTTTTTATTTTTACGTAACTTACAAATCAAAATCACACTGGTCTCGTCTAGTTACTTACTTGTTCTTTTAATGTTTACGTACTTTCCAAATTAAAATAACACAGGTATTGTCTAGTGGCTTAGTGGTTCTTTTTTTTATTTTCATGTATTTTTCAAATCAAAATAACACTGGCTTTTAATGTTTACGTTTATTGTCACAACCGATTTGCTTTTTGATCGCATTAGCCCGCTAAAAGAATTCAGCGCAAATGACGCGGCGGTATAAATCAGTGGAAGACGAACGAACGTGAGTTTCCAAGTACGAACCTCTCCTGACTCTCGCAACATACGACCTCGACTTGATTCCTCGGTGGTTGGGATTCTCTCCACTAAGGATATCGTTTTTACCTATCACCAGAGAAACGTAAAGTCTCTCTTGGTGGAATAGGAAACCAGATCTTGTAATGAAGATCATGGTGGTGTGTGTGAGATCGTTCAAATCTGATGTTGTTTACACCTGCTCGAAGGCAATGTAACAACGACGCAGCCAGGCGGCAAAGACGA
Source organism: Microdon myrmicae (assembly GCA_963931805.1). Taxonomy (NCBI): domain Eukaryota; kingdom Metazoa; phylum Arthropoda; class Insecta; order Diptera; family Syrphidae; genus Microdon; species Microdon myrmicae. The sequence continues at coordinate 26,072,761 of OZ007498.1, forward strand.
AGGAAGAAGCGACCAAATGCTTCGTCCGGTAATGAGTGCCATGTTTACGCTGTGTATTGTCCCTATAATAGACGTTGGGGAAAAAAAGGTGCTAATGGGATTGGTGGCAGAAACGAATCCCATGCCTGCATTTATGTATGCAGGGAAATTAGTTTGTGGCGACGTACGAAATTGATGACTGTTTGTCTATTGAACAACGAATTGGTGGTCGGTTTGCTGCAACTGTAAAAACAAGCCGTCTGTCGTTGCATTTCAATTGATAACAATGGGTGCCGAATGTTTTGCATTTATGGTGCATATGCACATTAAGGAACTATTTTTAGGAATTTCATCTACCGTGTTGAAAGCATTAAATGTCCTTGTAAAAGGAAATGTTTTAGGTATGCTGGGTGGAGATTGCGGTGCTGGTGTGGGAAATTGAAGTTTGCATGGGAACCGAAGGTATCGAATAGGTTTTGGGAGTCCTAAAAAGGTATAAAAGAAATCTTACAGGAAATTATTTGCGAAGAGATGCATGAAGGTAAGTTTTCTTTTACAGGAACTTTTTAGATTATACCTTAGATAATGCGATTGCATTAGCGAAATTATATGATTGTGTCCGTGTCTATAGAACCATAATCATGCCGATTGCTCTATACGGATGCGAAACATGGGCTCTCACAAAACGGGAAGAGAACAAATTCCGTGTATTCGAGAATGAAGTTGTGGGGCTTTTCAGGGCCCGAAGAGCCATACATCGCTCGATCCCCACTATTCCAAGCGATGCGACTTACCTCGAAGTCGAACCTTCAACAAGGTTACGTAACCTTGCTGAAGGTTCGACTTCGAGGTAAGTCGCAACGCTTGGAATAGTGGGGATCGAGCGATGTATGGCTCTTCGGGGTGTATTTGGCAGTAAATATGACGAGGAGTCGGGACAATGGAGGAAACTCCACAACCAAGAATTTGACGAGCTATACCGCAAACCTACAATAGTGAGAGTAATCAAGTCGCAAAGATTAAGATGGGCCGGGCATGTAGCGCGAATGGGCGATGATAGGACCGTGCATAGAATTCTTGACGGTAAACTAACAGGAAAGAGACCGACAGGACGGCCGCGACGGAAATGGGAGGACAATGTTAAATTGGACCTCGAGGAGATCGGATCGGATGGTCGAACGTGGAAGGAGAGCGCACAGGACAGGGAAAAATGGCGAAGCCGAGTCGGTGAGGTCATGAACTATGATTGGATGGAAGATATGTGGGCTTTTAAGAAAAGCGAACCGTGGGTTTTGGCGGAACCGCCGTGAAATTTATGGGGTATTGTATCGTGGTCAGTGTTTTCCTTTGCAGGGAGATGTGTAAGGTGCGAGTTTGCCAAATCATAACTCAGGTGTTTTAGGTTAATATTATTAAATTTATTTTCTTTTCTTATTTCAACTATTAAACAATGTATTAAATAATGTTATTTCAACTTTGAACTATTGATTAAATAATGTTATTTCAACTTCGAACTATTCATTAAATAATGTTATTTCAACTTTGAACTATTGATTAAATAATGTTGGTACAAACCACTTTTATTTTTTTTTTTCTTTATTTCAACTATTGTGCGATATCTCGGTGCCGAGCGAGGAATGTCGTCGGCCGAGACCATTGGTGCTCCGCCGGACGAGGAATATCGTCGGGGAATAGCTAAAGATGAGCACGTTGCTGATGGATTGACGCAATGGCGTCCGAAACCACGATGCCTGAAACAAATGGTTTAGAATGAAAAGGAACAGCAATACCTTTTGGCAATTCGAAGTGCTCGCGCTGAGTGGATGTATGTGTTGGACTGGCTCGTCCCACCGTGTGCCGTGATGATCACTTGATGTTCGGTTGCTGGGTGGTATTGAACCCAATTACAACACGATAACAATAAAAACGTTCCTTGTCTTAGTTCATTATATAACTTTAATTAAACTATCCTAAACCACTACTATCACAGCATTAAAAATCCAAAAGCCACATGGTGGCGTGCGAAAAACCCAATTGTTGTTAGACAGTTGCTCGTGCACCTCATGGAAGTTGATTGCGGACAGCCTGACCGTTGGTCACATTTGAATTAATGTGACAGTTGGCTGGCGTCCCTTGGCGATGACGCACTGTCAGCTGGTTGCTGACAGGTGTGGTGGTTATATTTGTTGGGGAGCGTTTGGCGGATTTGAATTATATAACTTTGGCGAAGTTGGGTATTATCGCCGGAGGAAGTGTTCCGCCGACACTGTCCAATACTTAACACGGGGCGAATGACATGCTCTACCAGCTCTGTCCACAAAAACCAAAAGACCGGAGCCGATGCCGCCATCAATTAAACACAACACATTTTAGTTTCAAGACTCGTTTATTGTACACAATTCAAAACCGCAAAACACTGTGACGACCGACACACGTTAAACTAAACTTTCACTTTTAATTTTCATTTTAAGTCGCGGTTACTCCCGACACCGAACCTCGTCTCGCGCACCTCCTCCTTAGGATTCCTAAGCTCGCCCTTTCGGCTTGCGTATCTTTTAGGTTCTTTCCCATCGCTGTTCGATAAAAGACTATCTCGTCTCGCTGACGATTGAAATCTGACTAACCATCTCCATCCGAAAACCAAAACCTGATACAGATCGTATCTACGTCTGCCAGAAGAAATCTTTCATTTCATCCGCTAACAGAATTTTCCACAGTATCTGTTAGCGGCATGTTATTAATGCCCATGGGTAATTTAGGTGCCTGAAAAGGAGAAAGTCCCTCGACGCATACATCCTCATATCATCATCACCATCCGTGGTGGTGATCGAAGTTCCGATCGACGCTTGTCGATTGTGTGCCGCCTCTATTTGCATAAAACATCTGGCACGCAGAACGGAGATGATTGTTCGGGCGTACAGCCCGTGGTTGTTTCCCTTTTGTAAACACAACCGAAATCCATTAGATCCTTCTAATGGGTGTGAAATTCTTACAAAGGAGTCGTGGGACTGGGGTATTTCCTTTGTTGGCGTTGGTCTTGTAAATCTTTCGAATTATCTTGTTGCGATAATTACGGTTGTTTACAATTTTGGCAGCGGATAGGCGATATGCTTTCTTGCATTTAGCTGCCAGCGTATGCATCCGTTGTTCGGTCTATCTACCGAAAATGGTAATTCCTTGGAAACATCGTGCAGATGTTTAAGATGGGAGATCTGTATGCGATGCTTGCTGCCTTTGACGCATTACTTAGAAGCGATGCTTTAGCTGCCTTTTTGAATTGGGCAGAATACCATCTATGGATGCGTTGAACTCGATCCTGAAAGTTTTTGAACGTTAAGTTCCTTGTTTTTTTTCTTTTTTTTGATGTCGGGTTCAACATTGTTGCAGCTTCCTATTCCCTTGTTACAGGTCTGATTAGGAGCTTTGGAGACACGTGTCTGTGGGCACGTGTAATGGATAAGGTAAGTAAGTTCCTTGAAGGTTTGGAACCTTACCTGGGCGGAATTGTGCGTTCGTAGGACGCTACAAGTGTACTAGACGAAAAACGTACTAGATTCTCCCCGCTGCATATAATTGTGAGTCCGCAACAACTATTAAACAATTTATTAAACAATGTTATTTCAACATTGAACTATTGATTAAATAATGCTATTTCAACTTTGAACTATTGATTAAATAATGTTATTTCAACTTTGAACTATTGATTAAATAATGTTATTTCAACTTTGAACAATTGATTAAATAATGTTATTTCAACTTTGAACTATTGATTACGTAATGTTATTTCAACTTTAAACTATTGATTAAATAGTGTTATTTCAACTTTGAACTATTAATTAAATAATGTTATTTCAACTTTGAACTATTGATTAAATAGTGTTATTTCAACTTTGAACTATTAACACTAGATATACCAACAAATTTACATACCTATTTATACCAAAACCAGTCAATTTGACTGTATATGACAAGTTCTATTCATTTATATTATAATGCTTTATCGTTTGAGAGAATTGATGAGACATATAAAAATTGGTTCTAAGGCGAAGCAAGGGTTGTTTTTCCAATAAGCGGGGGGTGTGAGGGGCAAGGCCCCCCGCATTGATAACATTGAAATTAAAAATTTAGGGATTTAATATCTCGGTTATTTATGAAATATGCCCAAAAAAATATGAAATTATATCCCAAAAATCAATTTATGTCACAGGGCAAATAAGTAATGTCAAAAAAAAATTGGGGCATAACTTCCGTTTCAGTTTGAGGCATAAGTTCGTACCCCCATAAAAAATAAAAATATAAAAACTCATCAATTATATTCCAGTTTTATTCAGAATGATCATGTTTACATGCTTTACAAATACTAACTTTTTTTTCCACGCATTTTCCGCACACATATTTCTTACAGATGTCACAATTTGTAGTTGTCTTGTTGTTATTACAAAGTCCTATTTGGCACCATTTACGTACTGGCCGGGGATTCTGGGTTGCTGGACGGAGAATTTCACTTGCCCTCCCTTGGCTTGATGACTTATATTCAGATGTGAGCTCTTCAGCTAATCGAAACAAAAAGTCTTTCCTAGAAATATTCTTTCCTGTTATACTTCTATACAAAATCCAGGAATTGATGCCGGCCAAATCTAAAATATTGAAAAATACTTGAAGTGGCCACCTTCTGGATCCTGATTTCACACTATACTTTCTTGCCATTTGATCAGTTACATCAACACCGAATTTGGTTTTATTGTAAAAAGATATAGTTTCAGGTAGTTTCTTGGAACTGGTATCAATTTTGACGCCTTTGTGTTTAGTACTCAATAAAACAACCTTTTTGTTAGGCTTACTCTTATAAACAGTAAGTGTGCATTCATTTGTTTCATATAGATGCGTTGAAAAACGTTCCATACCATCTTTTTTTTCTTTGCAAATTTTTGGAAGCTCCCGTTTGTTGCAACGTACTGTACCAACCAATGCAGTATTTTTAGCTAATAATTTTGAAGCCAGGGGGAGGCTGGTAAAAAAATTGTCGGTTGTCACACACCTTCCTTTCATGATATAAGGTTCTAGTAGTCTTGTTACAACAAATTCACTGAGAGGAGTTGACGAATTTCGTTTTTCGTCTTTTCCTAAATAGGGAAAGCCATTTATAACATACTTCGTTTCAACATCAGAAGCCAGCCAGAATTTTATCCCAAATTTGTCTGGTTTGTTTGGCATATACTGGGTAAATCGACATCTAGCCTTCGTTGGAAAGAGTTGCTCATCTACTGTGATAAATGCTCCTGGTTTGAAAGCGTTTTGACTATTCTCGATAAATTTATCCCAAACAGTTGATACCAGCGCAAATTTATCCGTTTGCAAGCGCTGACTCCTCTCATTTCTTTTATCAAAGCGAATAAAACGTAAAATTTCCGTAAAGTCATTCCTGCTCATATTTTCGGAAAAAAAATCAGGACCCCACTTTTTGTTCCATAAATATGATAATTTCAAACCTTTTGCTTCGTATGCACCACGGCCATACAATATTCCAATAAAAGCCTTCAGTTTTTCCTGCGAAAGGGTCCACTTCTTACCTAAAACTCGAGAGGCTTCTATTTCAGTGCAATTTCTAATATGTTCTAATATATGATGATCAATCAATAGTAAGAAGGCACTGCTTATCTCTTCTTCCATAATATTTCTTCTAGCATGTGCTGTAGGCCCAGGTAAATCTTTGAAAATGCGATGACTTGGTAACCTTCCAACGGCACCCCCTTCTTGTATTTTTTTCCAAATTGTTCCATCAGCAGAAACTTCAATTTGCATATTTTGTGTGTTTTCCTTTTCAGAACTCGAGGAAAGCCGCATACATCTTCGTTTTTGCGTATTATGCTGTTGTCTTATGTTGTCTTCTTCGTCACTCGATTCGCCTCCAACATTTTCATCAAATTCCTCGTTATCACTGCTTTCAATATGAACACTTTGATTACCATCATCATCCGTATCACTGTCGCATCCCAAAAACTCATATTCGCTATCACCACCATCAACGTCTGATAGATCCGAAAGTATATCTTGTATTTCTTCCAATTTCAAAATTTTTCGTTTTTCCATTATGAGCAATTTGTATGTAGCAAAAGTAATAAAATTATTTCTTACTGAACAGAACAGAACTCAATGAATAAATAATGGTTTATAACAGTTTCCTACGAAATTCTTGATAAAAAAAATAAATAGGGAGATCCCCGAAAAATATGAAATTTGAAAAATATGCTGATATACAATACTATTTTACCAGGGATGTGCAAACATTTTTCTTTACACGCCATTTTCCAAACAAGGGAATTTCCTAAAAGTGAAGAATATAAAGCATTTGCACATAGAACTACAAAAACGTGTACCAGGTCAAAATGACTGGTTTCGGTATAAGTACCAAAAACAAAAAAAAAATTTTTGTTATGAACACAAAATCAAATTAACTTATCAAATTATTTGTATTTAATTGTTGTTATAAAAGTCATATAATAGTTTCGAAAAAAAATAAATATACATAGTAAATATTTATGAAATAAAAGGTAAAACCAGTCATTTTGACTGGTATGGTAAATCTAGTGTTAATTAAATAATGTTATTTCAACTTTGAACTATTGATTAAATAGTGTTATTTCAACTTTGAACTATTAATTAAATAATGTTATTTCAACTTTGAACTATTGATTAAATAATGTTATTTCAACTTTGAACTATTCATTAAATAATGTTATTTCAACTTTGAATTAGTTGCTAGACAATTTTCAACTCTAATCGATTATTACAATTTTTTTCCTTCTGAAATTATTTTTGACCCGTAACGCTTCACGATTATTTTCAACTAACTATTAAAACAAATCGACTCTCCCCGTGGACATTCGTCATTCGGGTTTTTTTTTTGTTAACCCCTGACGTGAAAACCGACTACCTGTTTCGTCCACGGAGAGTCGACCCTGATTTTGGTTCTCACCAATCCATTATCCTTTTTTGGTTTCCTTCATTTTCAATTTACCGTTATGGCTACCCCTCTGCACTGGCTATAAGGAATCGCAACTATCATTATTCCATTACGGAGAGTTATTTTCCAACGGTAAATCCACAAGGAAACTTTTTTTTGGGGGAAGTGTTGTTGTTTCCTGGTGGATAATATTTCGGGCCTCTCGTAAAGATTCCATAAATGCCTTTTCAGGTGGGCATTTGAATAAACTGCGTATTAACGTGGGGAAAGAAATGTTTTGCATGATTTTGTAACGGACATGTGGCCAACAAAATATTAATCTATTTGGATAGGGATCATGTATCTCTAGGGGTGTAACTGGCTAATAACTTTGCCCAGAAAAACAAATTATTATTGACAATTTGACAAGGTTCGGATAAGGATCGGACACCGGTGGAGAGACTTGTTAAATAAGGCCAAGAGCGGATCCCGGTTGTAGTGCCGATGATGATGATGATTTTATATTTAAATGTGCCTATTCATCATCATCATTGGCACTACAACCGGGAACCGGTATTGGCCTTATTTAGCAAGTTCTGAGGCTGGTTAAATTTTCCATAATGATTTGTTTTTTTTTCCGGGCAAGGTCATTAGTCTTGCGCCAGAGGCTCCCCGACGGGGAATCGAACCCCGGTCTCTCACGTGACAGGCGGGTATACTAACCACTATACTATCGCGGAGCCAAAAATGTGCCTATTGCTTGGTGGGAATATGCTATTGTTTCTGTAATGTGATGCTTGATTTGGGGAAAGGATATATGTTTTTATATTAAATTTATCGTCATTATCGATACCTACATATCCGAGCTGGACACTCTATACGCCAAATTCCAGATCGGAATAAAAATTGTAAAACAATTGACCTTTCTCTTTGTATACTTACATATTTTACATACTACACTGAATCGACCAATTAAACAAGGGTCAAGCGTTTTTTTAGTAGTTCTTTAGTCACTTCACTTCAACGAGTCCAAATCTGAATTATTTATTTATATTAATATTTTGAAATATGTATTAATAAGGCCAAATGATGGATTTCTTTTTCCCTAAACTAATATTTGCAACCATTGCGCATTTATATTATTACTTTCTTCTCTAAAGTAGAGTTCGCATCAGGTTTTGTTTTTCACAAACATTCGGTTCATTTAAATTCATTGAAGTGACTTAATAACTAGCCTAAGGAATTCCTACACCAGCAAACCTAAAGTATCTACTGCCACATTCCACCGTCCACTCAAAAAATTAGGTATTCACAGTCGCGGCCATCAACTGAATAACATTGACGACCTTACGACTCTGAAGCCTGATAAAGTGCCTCCCTACACGAACTGCGACATTATTTAACGTGACGCCCGCAGAAGTCATTTTCGAAATTTGGAAACCGTCAAGGTCGTCAACGTCGTGCAGAATAAAGTGAATTAACTTGTTTAAATGTACAATAACGAAACCAAAACAGTCTTCAAGTCGACACGACACACAACCAGCATCTTTGCTCATCTCCGCAATCCGGAGAACGACCCACTCCGCCTTTCAACGCTGCGAAACACCATGCGCATTTTATCCCGAGTGTCAACAAAGTTTGTATTTTTAATTTAAGAATTTTCATTTTGATCCAGATACAAAACGTCTCTTTGCGTGTGTCCTTTTTTGTTTCTGGAAATGTATTTGAACAGATGGGTCTGTTGTTCGTTTTGCATTATGTGTTTTAACGTCGCGTGCGATAGTTGCAATTTGGCGAGTAATTGCTTTGAAATCAACTTTTCCGCGAATCCTGGATGCAGCTTTCTACTGCAATTTATTTATTCTGTCAGGCTCAGATGGAAACGTAGCATTAGGATGCTTTGCATTTGCTGCAGTTAGCAAGCAATGTAAGCAGCACACCGGGGGTATTTAGGATGCTTCGGCGAAAGATGAATTTAAAGTGTTGTTGATATTTGTTGCTTCCGGTTTTACGGATTCAGAAGTGCAATTTAAGTTAGGCAGAGACCTTGATAAAATCACTTAGAAGACGACAGATATTATTAACGATTCGTAAAATGACATGTCAAAAGAATCTTCGAGTTTCCTTTGATAAATAACGAAGTTCTGTCGGCCATATTGATCTTATTAAGAATGCATACCGATAAGCTCTGCAAATTTTTAAAACACACGCGAGAGCGTTCATCAATTTCGCATTGGATGTACTTCTGCTTGAGGATTTCTTCTTTGTTTGCTTTTTTACAAGAAACGTGAGCGCAGATATAATCTTGAGGGACCGTTATCCATTAAATCTTGCTACGAGCAAAAGAAGACTGATGTGGTTGGAAGTGGGGGGGGGGGGGGGGGGGGGGGGTACATACATACATGGTCGGCCAGAGTATTTTGCTTTCGTGTCAGTCGGCCCAAGAACGGTTGACAGTGTTTATCAACATGTTTAAAAGCAATTTTTAACATTAACTGATGTACATCCCCTAATTGATGGAATAATGAAGCGCGTTAACTTTTCTACTCGGGACCTGGTATGTTTGCTCGCGGTTCTGCAAAGGAATAAGAGAATATTCATTAGTAGGGTGCAACTCCGCTTTTATCCGATCTATGGTTTGGGAATAATTGGTTATATTTGTTATATTGAGTGCCGTTATTTGCGCACTCTTTACCTTTCTTGGTATACAATTGGAGAGTGAAATTCCTGATTATATTGCCTTTAGCTCGACGATTACCCCCTTCCGGTTCCTCCTATATTTTGTGAGCACCCTCGTAGTATGAACGATGAACGAAGGATGTTCCGCGAAGAGTTTCATTGTGTACTTTCTACAAACGTTTTCCTTTCTTTCTTACTTTTTTTTTTACACAAACGCGCGCACAGCAGCTTATTTAGGAGTACCTTAAACGTCAGAGCACAGTGCGAGCGGTAGGAAAGGAGGCGGATAAGGAAAAGAGGTATAGATGTACACTGGTTTTAAATGGCTGGACATTACAACGACGAGGAAACACAAGATCAGGTAGAGTATTCCGCATTCGTGTGGTTCGTTTAAAGAATGCCTGTCTACATTTATTTGTGCGCCTGAAGTTGACTTTCAACGTGAATTGATGCGCATTCTCAGATTGACGGTTATCGGGAGAAAATCTCTGAGGAGGCGGAAAACATCGAGCAACCTATTGAAAAGAGATATGCACGACGCGTTGCACATTCCGTTCTAACGACGGAATTGATCGACACATTCGCTCGTCGTTCGTCAAGCGACAAACATCCTAAGACGGTGAGTAGCTCTAAAACAAAGAATATCGAGTGCGTGTGTGCGTGAATTCGTGAATAAACTGTGTTTTTCGCAGCTCGGTCCGCGTGGCACAGCGAAAAAAAAAAAAACGAGTGTGTGTGTGTCTGGAAATCAAAATGGGTAAGTCGAAGAGCGTCGAATTAAAAATGGCACACTCATGTGTAGTCGCTAATTCAAAAACAATTAAAAAAATTACCAAAAGGAAGAACGAAGTATCAATTATAGACGACAGCCCAGTGGCAAATAAAGTCCGCTCAAACCTGTCAAAGGAACGACAAAAATTCAAATGTGATGAAAAAACCGTCACAGAAGAAAATGTACCTGCCAAGGATACTTGTTACTCAGGAGCAGGGAACAAATTTAAGGAATTGGAGATGCTGGAGTCAAACATTCCCAAAGGAGACGATGACCTAAACAGCTTAATTGCTGATCTCATCAAAAAACGCGAAGAACTTTCCAAACAGGTACGAGCAGCCCTAGAAGAGCAAAACAAAAGACGGAATGAAACCGAAGCAAAAAGAGAGCAAAAAACAAATCACCAGCGGCAGCTACCACATTCGCTACAAATAAGCGAAACAAAGGACGCCCAACAACAGAATCAGAAACAACTGCAGCAGACAAAGACAGCGAAAGACGAGCAACAACAGCAACCAAAAAAGGAAAAAATACCTCCAATTGTCATCAGTTACATAGAAGCGAAAGATTTAATGAAGTTGGGTGAGTTGACTTGTAAAGATTTTAAAACAAAAAGAATTTGTGCTGAAAAAACTAGAATTTTGTGCGACGACCTAGAAGGTTACAATAAAGTAAAGTCTGCGTTGGGAAGGGCAAAAACCGAGTACTACACGTACACCCCAAAATCAGAAAAATCAATTTCCATACTCTTAAAAGGAGTTGATCCTTCGTTCTCCCCAGAGGAGATACTCGAGGAATTAAAAACGGTTGAAACAGCTAGTTTAAAATTTACAGGTGTAAAACCGTTTTCAACTGCGAATTCTAGAAAGTGCAACCGCAAATTGCCTTTCTACATTGTATCTCTAAGTCCTAATAGTAAAGTTGATGCGCTTAGACATATAAAATGTCTAAGCCACCAAATTATAAGTTGGGAAAAAATTTGAAAATCTGAGCGCGTACTGCAATGTATGCGCTGTCAACGACTTGGACACGTTGCATCAAATTGCAATATGAAATTCAGATGCGTAAAATGCCTCGCCGACCATAACATGGGCGAATGTCCGCTGGGAAAGAAACAGCTTCCGGATAGGGAAACACTGTCATGTGTACTATGTAAAAATACAGGACACACGGCAAATTTTAGGGGTTGTCCCAAATTTCAACATATGAAGTTAAAGTGGGAATCAAAACAAAAGCAAGTGGCAGAAGAGAAAAAATTTAAAACTCGTTCTTATAATAATTTCGTTGCCTCGCGTGTAATATATGCACAAATCACGGGCAATTCTATGCAACGAGTCCCCGTGGAATCCTCACATACCAATGGGCGAATACCGGCAGTAGATGCTCAACCTGAGATATTAAATATGATATCGGCCATGCAAACACAATTTGCTAATTTTTGTTGTATTCCAGAATACTACCCTTATTAAATTTAACACTGAATCTCCTAACACATCCTTAAAAACTTCACTTAACATATATTACATTCTCACTTAATACATACCATTCATAAACATTCACAATATTACCAGTTACAGCACACTTAATAACCTGCACCTTTTTATTTATTGAAAACATAGCAACTTGGATTTTCGTCCGAATTGAATGTGAAAAGTCATAGAGAAAAAATTCAGTTGATAACTTCTATTTGCCTTGAATACTTCGAGGCGTTTACTTCTACTCTAGAGAAAATAGATTTAATAATAATTTTTAATAGAATATTCACTCCAAGATACAATAACCAGAGATTTGTGTTTATAAAAATATTTTGCAACGAGATCAAATAAAAGCCCGACATAAAATAAAACTGATATGGACATTTTTAAATAGCCGGCTGCAAATAAAAATCTAAGAAGAAGGAAAGGCACCAAGCGAGAGTTAAGTAATATATCTTTAGTGACAGTTCGACATAGCCATCTGCATAATATTCCCGTGATAAGTTTCAACCAGAAGACGAAATGTAGAACAGGACCAGCATTTTTCAAGAAGAAAAGGAATAATAAAAGGTCCCCGCTCTTCCCTCAACCGAGGAAGCACGGCGCCGGACTACAACACTGGTGGCAGCGGTGGGATAGCCGGAATATTAGGGGTTTCTGTTTGTATATTTTCTGCAGGATCCGAATTTTCAGTCTTTAATACTGCTGAGTTTTCAGTCTTGGTTGCTGAAGTGTCTGCGTTGTCAATAGGGATATCTGAGATATTAGCGATTTCAGTCTTTAATACTGCTGAAAATTTCGGATTTTCAGTCTGTGTTGCTGAATTGTTTTCCAGAATGGGAGTATGAATCGGAGTCTTTATATTAGGGACAGGGTTATCTTCGTTTATATGGCTTGGTTTATAGGAGTATGTGGGCTCAGGGTAAATTTGGCTAGGAGCTTCATTAAAATGGTCGTTATCTATTTCCAAAGATCTAATGCTGTAAATAGAAAAATTTGGTCTATCTTCCATCAATTTTGGTTGGCGTCAGGCCTCGTTTTCCGACTCTTGCACCCGAGAAAAGTGAACATTTTGTCTATCGTTTTGTCTATTGGTGCTCCTAGAATTTTCACCAAAACGATTTTCAGAGTTTGTAGGATTATTTCGGAATGGGTTACGCGTTGTTGTACCTTGTTGGTAATTTGTTGAAGCCGATCCATTCCTAGATATCTTGTATCTACACTCATTCTCTGTGTGATTATTCCGTCCACAGAAATTACATACAATGTTATATTCCCTTTTTATGGGTTGTCTATTCGGAAAAAAGTTGGATTGCATGTTCCGATAACATGTGTCCTGTGTATGCCCTGACTTACCACAGGTTTGGCAGACTATACGATTGAATGTAGGTTTTTCATTGTATTGATATGACCTGGGAGAGTTGTCCATTCGAGCCCCATGTGACACTACATGTGCAATCGACTGTTTTAAATTGTTTCCCCCATGGACTTTAGCTAGTATCTTTAGCTGTTCGTTGTTTAGTCCATCCTCAAATGTTTGTACGGCCAATTTTATGTTTTCTTCTATTAAATATTCCCTAACCACCGCGTCTGCTGTTATTTCACACGTGGCAGAGTTTAAAGTCCTTAGAGCATTCGCGACTCTATCGCCGTATTCCCGGACGGTTTCTCTGTAGCGTTGTTTCAGAGAAATCAACTCATTGTGTGCCGTCGACCGAGATTGCTCCTCTTTATATTCCGATTCGAGTTTATCTTTTAAATCCTCCCACTTAGCGATTTGGCTATACCTAATCAGATCGTAAGCATGACCCTCTAGTCTATTTTTGACTAGATCTAAAAATGTCTCGTATATATCCGGGTCTGCCTTCTTTATGGATCTAAATAAAACGTCTCCCCCGGAAATAAATTTACCTAAGTCGCAGGGTTTCCCGTCAAAGGTAGGGACGATTCTGAAAACATCAGAAATTCCGACAGACAGAGCCATTTCAGGGGTTTTACTGAGTATCTGTTGATAGTGGAATTGTTCTTCCCCCTGCCTAGCCGCCTGTCTCGTGTAATATGGACTCTTAATATTGAAAATTTGAATTAAAGTATGGCGAAAATTTGTTATCAATTCTTAAAAATATGGTTTATGAAAAAATGGCCTTTATGTTATTATTCAATATATATATATGGAAACGATATGGTTTGGACCCAAAACTGAAAAGAAAGAAAATTTTCGACGAGAAGGAAAAGAAACGGAAATGTCGTCGAAATTGCGGTTCTAATTGATGAACTGAAGAACGAAGATGTCCAGCTCCGTTTAAACTCCATCAAGAAGCTCTCAACGATTGCCTTAGCCCTCGGCGAGGAACAAACAAGATCCAATAAACTCCCGCCTTAAAAATGCCATAATACAAACATTCGCACAAACCAAGATCACCGTGTATCTTTACTCTGACAAAAGAATCTATATCGAAGACCGACAGGATATCGCTCAAATCCTCCGTGACTTCCATAATTCACCTTTTGGAGGGCACCAGGGAGTCTCCCGCACAATCAAACGTGTTAAAACAAGGTACTTTTGGCCAACCCTCATAAAAGACACGAAAGAATTCATCCGCAAATGCGACTCGTGTCAAAGAAACAAACTAACGCTAAACAGAAAAATCCCAATGAAAATCACAACAACAAGTACAACCCCCTTCGAACGAGTAGCTCTAGATATTGTTGGCCCGCTCCCAACTAGTTACGAAGGTAATAAATACATATTAACGTTCCAAGATGACTTAACAAAGTTCACTGAAGCTATACCGTTACCCAATGCGGAAGCACCCACCATAGCTCGTAGTTTTGTGGAGAAAATCATATGTCGTTTCGGAATACCCGACGCGGTATTAACGGACCAAGGCACCAATTTCCTAAGCCACCTTTTTAAAGAAATATGCAAGATTCTAAAAATCAAAAAGATACAAACAACACCTTATCATCCCCAAACAAATGGAGCCTTAGAACGTAGCCACCGAACGTTGGCCGAATATCTCAGACACTACGTTAACAAGGACCAACTCTCATGGGATACTTGGCTACCATATTCAATGTTTGTGTATAACACCACACCGCACAGTAGCACCGCATTTAGCCCTTTTGAATTACTCTATGGTTTTCCTGCACGAATACCGAATTCGCTCAGCATAAATCCGCAAACGTCATACAACTACGAGAACTACGCTAACGAACTAAAAGCCCGCTTACAGTACGGTTACAAGATTGCTAAAAACATATTGCAGGACAAAAAGGAAAAATCTAAAGCGTGTTATGACAAAGGGACAAGCCATAAAACATTCAAAGTTGGCGACAAAGTACTCATAAAAAACCATACCAGGAAAAATAAGCTCGCTCCCTTATGGGAGGGTCCCTACGAAATACACCACATAGTATCCGATGAAAACTCAGAAATCAAAATAGGAAATAAATTCAAAGTTTTACACAATAATAATATAAAACTATTTTCGGAATAAATAAATAACCCATACACACAACATAACCAAATTTTTAACAATTATCTTAAAATTAAACACGGTTGGAAAATTTTCCATAAATTTAAGGAAAAGATAAACGCATAACAAATGGCCTTTGTTTTATTATTCAATATATATGAAATAATCTAACAATTGTAGGAAATGACGGAAATGAAAAAAAAAAAAGTTAATGAGGGGGACGAAAGAAAGAAAATTTTAGAGGTAATATATATTGGAAATTTTAGAATTTATATATATTCGAACGGAAAAGGAAAGAAAGAAAATTTTAGAGGTAATATATATTGGAAATTTTAGAATTAATATATATTCGAACGGAAAAGGAAAGAAAGAAAATTTTATTGGTAATATATATATTAGAAATTTTGGAATTAACATATATACGGAAATGAGAATTTTGAAACAATAATATTAATATTATATATTTAATATAATAAGTAATAATGATTTTTAGATAAGAAAAGAAAAGGTTCCAAGGAGAAATATTTAAATTTAGTTAATATATAATGTAAATAGACTATTTTGGACTATTTTTCTAGTGTTAAGAACTTTTTGAGTATTGGAAAAATTTAGTTAATATATAATGTAAATAGATTAATTTTCTAGTATTAAGAACTTCTTGATTATTGTAACCTTTGATGAAAGATTAATTTTGAAAACCTTTGTAATGTAATTGAACGAAAATCCAAGTTTTTAATTAATCTTAATTTAATATATAGTTAATAGAAAATTATTCTCTTCAAGGATAATTTTCTTTCTCGAAGAAGGGTGGGATGTTGTATTCCAGAATACTACCCTTATTAAATTTAACACTGAATCTCCTAACACATCCTTAAAAACTTCACTTAACATATATTACATTCTCACTTAATACATACCATTCATAAACATTCACAATATTACCAGTTACAGCACACTTAATAACCTGCACCTTTTTATTTATTGAAAACATAGCAACTTGGATTTTCGTCCGAATTGAATGTGAAAAGTCATAGAGAAAAAATTCAGTTGATAACTTCTATTTGCCTTGAATACTTCGAGGCGTTTACTTCTACTCTAGAGAAAATAGATTTAATAATAATTTTTAATAGAATATTCACTCCAAGATACAATAACCAGAGATTTGTGTTTATAAAAATATTTTGCAACGAGATCAAATAAAAGCCCGACATAAAATAAAACTGATATGGACATTTTTAAATAGCCGGCTGCAAATAAAAATCTAAGAAGAAGGAAAGGCACCAAGCGAGAGTTAAGTAATATATCTTTAGTGACAGTTCGACATAGCCATCTGCATAATATTCCCGTGATAAGTTTCAACCAGAAGACGAAATGTAGAACAGGACCAGCATTTTTCAAGAAGAAAAGGAATAATAAAAGGTCCCCGCTCTTCCCTCAACCGAGGAAGCACGGCGCCGGACTACAACATTTTCAAAAAATACTGACGGAACAAATGGCCCGAATAGATATGCTCTGTTCGGCTGTGTTTTCAAATAACTCCTTCCATCAAAATCTTCAACCCTCTAACTGAACTAAAACTAAAAATTACTTCGGTGAACGTAAATTCACTAATACACATAGACAGAAGAGATAATCTAGGCAACATGCTTGAAGTCGAATCCCCTGATGTACTTTTGGCTAGTGAAACTAAGCTAAACCAAAGGCACAAAATTATCTATAAAAACTATAAGATAATCAGACGCAGTTTTAATTAGAAAAGGTCTTTATCATAAGTTAATTTATAGTACAGAAGTACACAAATTTCAGGTGCTGGAAGCCTGCATAATAGATATTCCGTTGAGAAGTCAAAAGCACCTGTATGTGGTCTCCATTTATGCCCCTCAAGCTACCCAGTGTAAGCAATTTATCAATGAAATTGATATGCTATTTCGACATCTGAAACTAGATTCGGAAAACAACTATTTCCTAATAGCGGGTGATTTCAACGCCAAGCATAGTGCTTGGGGTAACTTAACCACGAACACAAGGGGCAATGCTTTATATGATTGGTGGCAAATGAATGCTATCGAGCGTAGATTAGAATTGTAAGCCACAAGTACACCGTCTTATACTAAAGGAAATTCATTTCTGGATTTACTTATGATCGACGATCGAATAAACTTGACAGGCACAGATCTAACTACGCGAAACTGTCTTCGCACAATCGATTACGATAGCGATCACTACGGATTTGGAGCGATAATTGAAGTCCCAAATGAACTATATTCACTAGAGCAGTTCGATCAGATCCACTCTTTCAATTTTCGAAAAGCTCACTGGTCATGCTTTGATCGATTAATAAAAAAAGAACTTCGTAACAGTGCCACAGACCCTCCGACTATTAGAAACCTCGATAACGACGAAATCGATCATTACTTAACAACATTGGACGATATTATTACCAATGCAATGAATCGCTCTATACCTAAAGTTCCCCATACCGACCGTTATACTAATAAGTACAGGACATCAGCAATTGACGCTTTGTATAAGCAAAAGAGCATTATGCTCTCAAAGCTGAAAAGACTTTATAGACAGTTCAGCGACCCAAATATTCAGGAAATAAGAACACTTAAGTCCCTAATCAAAAATCTCCAAAAATTGATCCGTGACAATTACCGTTCAAGAATAAATGAAGAGTGGAAGAACAAAATACAAGCCATTCAAGCTAGCGGATCGAATATGTTCCCACAAATCAATAAAACTTTTCGAAAGAAAGATCACAATGACATTCCATATTTGCGAGTCTCACGGACTCCTGAGAATTGTCAAGCAATGCTGAACTCAGGACTCAATCTGGAGCATATTAACTCCAACGAAGAAGTAATATTAGTCGAAGACCCGCGAGACAAAGTGAACTCAATTGGTGCATGTTTCGAGGCAGTATACAGAGTGAACGAATCCACTCACTCCAATACGATCCTCGAAAACAACGCATTCCAGACCTACAGCGCACTGAGAAACCAAATTTGTACCTGTCGGAACCAAAACCGTAGTTTTACCACATTCAGTGAAAATAACAGAGCGGACTCCCCCAGGAGTAATCAGAATATGAATATGTTTGTGAGTAAGGATGAACTTACGAACACCCTTAAGTCAATCAAAAGCAAAAAGTCTTCTGGGATAGATAGCATCCCAAATGTAGTTTTAAAACATTTGCCTCCTGAAGCAGTAAAAATCTACACTACGCTATTCAACAACGCCTTAAATAAGGTGTGGGGAGGAAGTATGGTGTGCAGGCGTACTGCACCGGATTCACTTCTGTCCCCATCCTCACTGGAAGTTCATCATGGACATCCAAGAAAATCAGCAAGCACACAGATGCCGGTCGAGAGAAATAAAACACCGACACACTGGTTTGTTATTTTTGATGTACAGGAGCACTGTTTATTCGATTTAGTTATTAATAGATCGGAGAACTTGACAGGGTATTTTAATACACACGTAATAAGCCTTATTCCTTATAAATGAATTAATATAATCACTTTTAAACGACTTTCGTCCATTATTTCTATACTTGGTGAACGACCAACGCGACTGGCGATTCTCGCGATTATCGCTACGCTGTGCGCACCAGGGTAGCGATGGAGACACGACCTGGTCCGGTCGAAGGATGGAATTTGACTCAGCGATCGTCATCTCATGCAGAGATGATTTCGCTAAGGAAGAAAAAGGAAGAGAGAGAAAAACTTTTCTCTTAAGGGTGTAACTAGTGGCGCAGTGGTATATGTGCGCGATCGAACAGATTCAATGTTGTTGCATGTGTTCGAAAACAGGCAGGCGGCAAGGACAATAGGTAAAAATGACCACATGCGCCGCTGGTAATGCGGGTCATTGTTTACACGATGCCTCGTCGCTATTTTCGACGTTAGGAGAAAAAGGTGCTAAAAGCAAATTGGATGTTTATGGCATCTCTGGCTGCAATAGAAACCGGGTTCATATTTGCATTAGGAAATGCTGGAGAATTTGGTTTCAGCGTCTATTGCGCTAATTATATGCAGCTGCTTGGGTTGTTTGTTGGTAAGACAAACAAAAAAGGTTGCCAGGCAATGTGTATGAAAAGGTATATGACGCGGCTGGGAAAATAGACGGCGCGATATTTATGGTATTTGTCTGGTACCGAATTGGTTCAGAATACCAAATAAGCAAACAAAGAAATCTTACGGAAAATGGTATGCGAAGGGATGCATGAAGGTAAGTTTTCTTTATAGGGATTTTATGATTACAGATGGTGATTTATATAATGCGTGAAGCATTTACAGGTACTAATACCGTTGCATTAGCAAACTTAAAGGAGTTGGGTAGTAGTTATCGGGGGTTTCCAGGTGAGTAGACCGTAGGGTTTGGCGGAAACGCTACAAAGGCATACTATCCAACCCACTGGAAAACTGCAATAGTCCACCCCATCCCTAAAAGGGCAAAGACAGGACCAATCCAACCAATCTTCGCGCGATTAGTTTGCTGCCAAATATCAGCAAGGTTTTCGAGAAGATCATAAACAAAGCACTGATGAACTGGTGTGATGAAAATGAAATCATCCCCAACAACCAGTTTGGCTTTAAAGCGGGACATAGTACGGTGCATGCCGCGTCAAAGCTTGTTTCCGACATACAATGGAACAAGACAAAGCGCCAATGCACAGGTGCCTGCTTAGTTGACTTTGAAAAGGCTTTCGACACCGTGTGGTTAGAAGGACTTATTCATAAGTTAGAAAACCTGAGAATGCCTCATTATCTATTGTACAACATTTACGAAATGATAACGGACAAGCAGTTTGTGGTAAAATGCGGAGATAGCATTCTCAAGCAAGACCTTCAAAATTACAAACGGTTTACAACAAGGGGCGGTGAATTCTCCCATTCTGTTTAATATTTACACCAGTGATCTAGTGGGTACGCTTAACAATGCCATTGCATACGCAGACGACATTGTCGTATACAGAACAGGAGAGAAAATAGATGTCGTCAATAGACTTCTCCAGGACGACTTCAATAAAATAAAACGTTTTTGTAATGACTGGAAACTAAAAATTAATTTCCACAAAACCGAGACTATCCTTTTTCAGAACTCCGCTCTCCAGGGCCTCTCAGGGCACAAAGCACAATTGGAAAAACTTCTCTATCGTAGGGAATAATAATCTCCCACTACAAGTGAAAACTGTAGTCAGATATCTCGGTATTTGGCTTGATCAGTATTTATAATTTGACAAGCATATAGCAGTCACTCTCTCTGCAGCAAGAAACGCATTTGTTGCCACAACAAGTCTATTCCGAAGCAGCATTCTCAATCCAAAAGTTAAAATGATCTCATATTCTGTATTCATCCGACCAGTGTTGGTCTATGGCTGTCCAATATGGTACAATATATCCCCATTCTACATGGAAAAGATTCGCGTGTTCGAGAGACAGTGTTTGCGTTCCTGCCTCGGACTTAATAGAACACCAGAGTCACGATATCACAAATTTTACGCTAATAAAACCCTGTATGATAAATCAGGACTAACTAGGATAGACAACTTCATTATAAAAATTATTCGTGGCCACGTTGCAAGGGCAATGTGCAGTGTAAATAATCTTATCGCAGGAGCATATTATCCGAACGATATGTATCTGGAGAGTACCCTCCAGAACGGGTTCATTCCCCCAGAGGCGTTCCTCTTCTTGGCCGGAAACGGTCTAATCCAAGATGAGGGTGGAATGCCTATTATATACCACGCTTTCCGTGGTGCTAGGGATAAACGAATTGTCCACAATAGCGATATCTCTAATAGGCCAGACCGACTTCGATTCAGTATGGTGATCAGTGAAAGAGATAAATCAATAAAAAACCGAACCAACCCCAACTGGTGGTGGCTCCAAAACGAAGAAAGGACTTCACGTCCTCAGATATAATATTCAGTTTGGCGCAGCTTCCTCCCTTCCTTTCCTTTGCCCTCCTTCCCGATAATTTCTGTTATTTTATCTTTTTTATTTTCATTAAGCACATATTGTTTTGTTTTTAAAATTGTTGCATCCTCAAAAACAAAAAAAAAAAAATCTTTATTTTTTTGTTGTCATAATGCCTCGAAAAGAAGAAGAGGTAGACCTCTAAGATAATAGTCTATTTTTTTTATAAAGTATGTGTATTATATTTAGAATAAATAAAAGAAAATGTAAGCTGAAAGGCATAAATTAAGCATATAATATTGTATAATTTAGAGTGCTTGTGAAGAGCCAGTAAATTACATTATGTAGTAAAAATTATTAAGATAGGTTTAGCATTTAGACTAAAATTGTAAAACATAAAAAAGACTGCAAACAAACAAAACCCCACACACCCATTCCCTTATTTGGGTGAGGTCCTGAGGTAACTGCCGACTGATGTCTACACCCTCCAAGGTTTCCTTGCTGAGGTAGTTTTTTTCTTTTTTTTTTGACTACCTTACGTCGAATCGTCCCTGCGCTGTTGCTCCCAAAGTCAACAGAACATTTTCTGACGCCTATGGATGTCCGGAGAGATTTTAAACAATTTTTGGGCGATCGATTTTGCAATTTTTAGATTTGAACGTTGTACCCAACAAATAATCTTCTAACAACTCTGACAAGGAATTTATGATTGGATTTCCACTATGTATTTTTTTCTTCTTTTTTTTTTACGTCAGTTCGTGTGGCATTCAAACCTTGAGCATTTTGATTCAATCGCCTTTACCTAGATGGTTTAAAACTGCTTTGTGATCGATCTTTAGCTCCAAGGCGATGCAAAGGCTGCTTACTTGCCGATCTATATGGATCGTTTCCATAAATTTATCGACATTTTGGGCCATGATCTCAGCTATGCGCTATGCTAAGTGCATTTTAACATTTAAAATATCAGAATGAGCGGACGAAGCCTGAATTACGTGTAACTATCTTTAACAGTATCAGGACTATAAAGGCAATTTACAAAATTGCAAAATAAACCGAGTTTTCGCTTTTAAAACTCCCATAGAACTTTAGAGCTGACAACTAAATAGAGCGATCAAGAAATCTGCCAGGGATGTTTTCAGTATGGAATGTCACGTTTCCTGAATTTCATTAATTGATATTTAAGGAGATATACACCCAAAATAAACTGGAAACGCTTTAGGTAAATGGAACCGTTGACACCGTTTGGTGACTACGTTTACAAACTCATTGAGAGCGTTCACTATTTATGGCTGTCAAACGAGTAATAAGCAACGTACCGTCTTCAAACTTGAAACTTAGTTGTTCTATTACTATGTACTATTTGTCACACTCATTTTATTTTAATAATTATCGCCATCTATGTGTCAGGTCGATTAATTCTGGGACTGATCTCGTATATATGAAATTCCCATTCTATAACATAGCAGAATTCAGAGTTGGCTTTGGCAGTTACACATTATGCAATTGATTAATTCACGTCAGCTGTAACTTTGACAAAAGCGGCTCATCTTCAGGTTGCAAGGTGCCCGGCCTCATAGTTTACTTCGTTAATTTCGCAAAAGAAAGACAATTCGTTTCACACTAAATCATTCAAGTTAAATCCTACCAGATACCCGTCTATCAGGTCTTATGTGATTTTAGTGACGACGAGCAAAATACGCAGTGAAATATCTCCTATAGATGACTGTCTGTTTCCATTCGCGTGATTAACTGGGAACACGTATTCACAGTAACTTTGCCAGGATATCTGTCTTTTGGCCTATGAAGCCAATGTCTATGAACATCACCCTCGTAAAAGTGATTTTCTCCTGGGTTTTGCGAAAGTGTTTGTTGGGAATTATACGTGACTTCCGTTTCTGTTGTATTGCCTTCTTGTCTTCGGCTATTTAGGTTGGTCGAATCTGGTGTAGATGAGGCACTTTCAATTTAGTATCGTAAAGTAAATTAAACGCGTGAATTGTTGGCACCCGAGTTACGTGTGTCTTCGACTAGGACCATCGAATTTTTGCGTGTCGGTTTCTCATTTAATTTTAATTATCTCATCTCTCTTTTGTTTATTTATCTTAAAATTATATCCAGGGAATTGTACCTGCAGACAAGACTGTATGCGTGGGTTTTGAAATTGTGTTCTGTGATCCTTTCGGGGATACTTCACACCATGAGTAGTAGCACTTCTGTTTACAAATTCAGGTCGTAATACCAAAAAAGTTGGACACTAAATGATGTAGCCATATGCCCACAGATAACGGGCTGTAAACATAGGGAGGTAGACGAGTGTATACGCTATAAACGAGTGAGGTCTTTTATTGAAGAAGCCTTTCCTCCAGTTGGACTTCTAACAAGAAATATATGTGAGAGATGGTTATTTCATTTTATTTATTGGAAGTATACTCTTAAAGAAGTATAAGTTTCAGATTATGATTATGAAAAAATTATCTGCGCATACGCCTGTAGTGACGATCAGACAAGAAAAGAACTATGTCCTTTACGGATCAGAAAAGACACGCTTCCTTAGTGAAACAACTCTTGACATTTTTCTTCTCTAAAGTTGGTACTTTGCAAGGGGCCGAAGCAGTTTTTTTTTTTTCAGAGAAGATCATTTGGGAATACGTTTCCAAATAGAAGATTCAATCCAGAACTAATTGCAACAAAGATGGGATACTTTCTTAAAGGAAGACGGATCCGCATCGTGGGTGAAGCAAGAATAACTTAGCTGATATCAGAAAGTGGATGCTTTCAAAAGTATTCGCTCAGTTACACCATTGCACTCACCAATGCTGCTTCTAAGGCGAAGGAAAGATCGAAAATGCGAAACACGTACCCATAAAGTGCGGAGATGAGAGACCACAAACAGAACATTGGAGAAATATATCTAACCGGCAGACCATGAGGAATAGTATAATAAGTGCTGAGGTCAAAATGCATGGTTTGAAATAAATGACGTGCTATGCGCTATAGTGAAGCTGGCGGGACGAGATGAACTTGTGGGGGTTCTCTATATTACATGGAGAACCAACCCACAATTCCAACCAATTTTGACCGCTAACAGCGCGTCACCTTAACCCAACTCCCCTATTCAAAACTTGCAATTTAATTATTTCCCAATCTGCAAGAGCATGTATTTCCCAATCTGTAAAAGAAAGCATTTTTAAAACCTACAACAGAATACACCCCAAATCCTGCAACAGAATACATTTCAAATCATCTCCCTCATCTACACCAAACCTGATTTAGTTTCCCCTGAAAACCATTCCGGCTCACTTCCTACTTAAACCCATTTCCCTAGCTTGCAACCAAGCATTATCCCCGACAACCATTTCGGCTCCCATCCTTCCTAAACTATTTGAAATAACACCAATTCTCCTTACTGGTAAGTCACCAGCACGATGCGTTGTATTTCCAGGAAACAACCATTGCAACGGTCAAGACCCACGCTCTTTTGTCTAGCCGACAACCCATGCCCATACTTGATTATGCCTCCAAAATCGATTTCTCCGTATACACAGCAACAGAGGCATCTAATTCAGTCTGTACGGCAGGAATTCCCCGAAACAAAATTTCCTATGTAGGCATAGCAACCCTTCCCCATGTTCCTAGTAAGTGGCAGTGAGTTTACTTAGCAATGACGCCACTGCCACGACACCCCGAATGGATTCTTGCATTCATTCAACCAGTAGCTTCACAACCACAACCTTCAGTCATCCAAACCAAGTAGAACTTTAACAAACTAGCTGGTGCGATTTTAAGTTATCCGGAGTTAAGTGCGAACCAATCCGCCCGTTTGTGCCCCCTCATAGAATAACCTCGGTTCATAATTAAAACACAAACGGAAACTGTTTTGGAAATAGAACTACAGCGGACTTAATATTTTATTTCGTTATTTGATTATTGAAATGTATTACTGTGGGTGTTAGATCTTAACTTAGACATATATGTAAGTTGAAGAATGTGAATGGGAATATTATTATTATTTATTATTATTTATTGGCCTGTAGGAACCCGGAAGTTCATGACCTCACCGACTCGGCTTCGCCACCGTTCCCTGTCCTGGGCACTCTCCTTCCACGCTTGACCATTCGATCCGATCTCCTCAAGGTCAAACCTAACATTGTCCTCCCATCTCCGTCGCGGCCTTCCTACCGGTCTCTTTCCCGTTGGTCTACCGTCAAGAATTCTATGCACGGTCCTATCGTTCCCCATTCGCGCCACGTGTCCGGCCCATCTTAATCTTCGCGACTTGATTACTCTCACTATTGTAGGTTTGCGATATAGCTGTTCCAATTCGGAATGGGAATATATGAGAAATTAAAAAATAAAAAAACCGAAAAGGAACGTATAGAAGAACATTGACAAACCAAACAAGTGTTTTCATTCCCCCTTGGACCCTGTGGGGATTCTGTATACCACATGGAGAACCAACCCACAATTCTAACCAACCCTGACCGCTAACAGCGCGTCACCTTAATCCAACTCCCCATGCAAAATCTGCATTTGTATACACCTCATACTTACCAGGAACCCATTTCCCAAGCTGAAATAAATGCATATTCCAATTTACAACGGAATATTAATAATTTCCCTCAATTACATCACCCCACATACATTTTCCCAAAATTGCTTCGGCCAATTCCTTACTTAATCCATATTCCCTCTTTGCGAACAAGCAATCTTAATTTCCCCGAAATTCATATGGCGTAACTAACGCATATTCAAATCCACAACAGAACATTGACCATCAACGCCAAATATACCGCATACATTTCCCCGAAATGACTTCGGTTAAAATTCTATCTAAACGATATCCCTTGCTTGCACCCAAGCAATTGCAATTTCCCGGTATACACAACCAACGAATCCGACTAGGCTTATACGGCCAGGATTTGCTGGAACTGAATTCCTATGCAAGCATAGCAATTCTATTGGAAAGTAGAATACATTTTTTCCTTCATCAGTCAGTCATCATACTACCATCGGCGCGCACACTCCGGCTTAAAACACGGTCCTCGTGACGTGCACTCGGGGGGTGCAAACCCCCGAGCATACAATAAGCGTTTATCGCGTCTCGGTCGAGTGGGGTCGGGGCCCTTGATTCTTAATTGTATTCAAAAATCGGTATCGGGTACAATCGTGTCAGTTGAGTGCTTGTCAGCCGAACGGATAACTCGTGTGATGGTTCAGATCCTTGTCACCCTCAATAGCGATACTAATGATATTAAAGATTCCCTTGAGCGGCCGCCGGTTATTGTAGGCCGTGCAAACAAGATGTTTTAGTGACAATAAAAACAACCAAAGTGACCCCGTATATGGTATGAGTGCGTTTTATTTCTCGGCCCGTCACCTGTCCATTTTGTTCGCTTCTCGCGGACGTGCCATACCCTGGTACATACACACCGTACCCCCATAACCCCCTTTGTGAACATTTGCCCTCGTCGTGACAACGTTGGGGAAGAAAGTGAAACGGTTCCCGTGTTCTGGCACACCTACCAAAGACCTCCACAAACTCTGTTTCGTCCCATAGTAGAATAACTAAAAAAGCTGTTCCATGGAGAATAATGGGAGTATGCATTGGCGGACGGGTGATTTTAATCGGTAACAATCCAACGTATATCTGAATCGGAACAGAGATACTTCTGTGGAAGACGCCAACAAGAAAAAACAATAGAAGCTTATTTCATACCCAACCCATTGTATAATGGACACTGGTACACTACCAAATAAATGCCCAACACGTTCGAGGATCAGACGTAGACTCGAGCAGTTCACAGTCCACTGTCAGTTTTTATGCACAAACAGTAGTTGAAATTCGACAATTTACGCTATAAAACACATAATCGTACCCCATCTACTGTCTACAATACCCAAATCACAATTCAGATTTCATAGTCTATAGTAAGTGAAACACCATCTACAATTCAATATTCAAAATCCGCAATCCGAACTCTACAATCCACAATCCACCATGCACAGATCATAGTACACAACCCACGATCTACAATCCGCAATCATCCAACATCAATCCGAAAAGAAACCACAATTCACATTCCACGATCTAAAACCTACGATCTACAATCCACAATTCAAAATTCAGAATCCAAACTTTACAATCCAAACTTCGCAATTCAAACGACACAATCCAAACTATACTGTGGGGACGTGAGAATGCCGTGCCGGTGTAGGGCACAGGGTTCGTTGTGGTCCCCATCGCTCTGCCACCGTACCTGTCCACAGCGAAGAGAATGGAGGGGGGCAAACGTCCAGGGCGCTGCTGCACGGCGAGGAAGCGAAACCGCGGGAATAAAACACGCAGGTGTAGTTGGTTTACGAGTTGCTTTAATTGTTCACTTAGTTTTATTTACAAGGAAAGTTGCTTAAATTATTCACTTACTTTAATTTACAAGGAGACTTACTTTAATTGTTCACTTAGTTTTATTTACAAGGAGAGTTGCTTTAATTGTTCACTTAGTTTGATTTGAGAGGAGTTTCGCAACGGCGCTTATTGTTCGTGTTGTACGCTACCTTTACACTTAATGATAACCCCCGATTCGCTGAACCTTAAGACGCACTGAACCTCGACGTGATGTGCGCGCGTTGGTAGTTGGATGACGACTGACTAATAAAGGAGAGAATCTATTCATCGTGTCGTGGCGGTTGAGTCATAGCTAAAATCGACTCGCCGCCATTTACTAGGAACTTCGAAAAGAGTTGCTATGCCTGTATAGGGAGTTTGTTTCCGGGAATTCCTGCCGTACTGGCTGGACTAGATTCCTCGGTTGCTATGTGTACCGAGAAATCGGTTTTGGGAACACGAGCAGGTATGGGCATGAGTTTTCGGGGGAAATTGGAATTGCTTGGGTGCAAGCGATGGATATAATTTGGATAGAGAATTAACCGAAGCAATTTCGGAGAAATGTATACGGCTCGATGTAGTTGGTGGTGATGATTAATATTCCGTTGTAGGTTTGAATATGCGTTTTATTGCAGCATATGAATTTCCGGGGAAATTAAGATTGCTTGGTCGCAAGGAAGGAATATGACTTACATAGAGAATTGACCGAAGCGGTTTTGGGAAAAATTATATGTGGGGTGTTGCAATTGAGGGAGATGATTTAGAATGTATTCTATTGAATTGTATTCTGTTGGGAGTTTTGGGAAATGCCTTTCATTGCAGTTTGGGAGATGGATTCTTGCAAGTTTGGGATGGATGCGCTTGCAGATTGGGATGTGTTTTGCATGTTTTGAAATGGGTTACAGGTTAGGTTAGGGTGACGCGCTGTTAACGGTCAAGATTGGTTAGCACTGTGGGTTGGTTTTCCATGTGGTATAGAGAACCCCCACAATACAACCCAAACCTCACAATCCAAACTTCACTATTCAAACCTTACAATCTAAACTGCACAATTCGCAATTCACAGTACACGATCCACGATCCACAATCTGCAGTCCAGCGTTCACAATCCACAATTCACAGTCCACACTCCACAAACTGCAACCCATAGCCCATAATCCACAATACATAATTGACAGCGTACACATATATCGTAAATTACAATCCACAATCAAAAATTCGCAATACACAATCAACAATCAGCCATTCATAGTCCACAATTGATATTTCACAATGTACACTCTTCAATTCACAAACTACAACCCACGGCCTATAATTCACAGTACACAATTCGCAAACTACACTGGGATAGTCGTACATTTTTTTGGACTTTTTTTTTACATTCGTCGTTCAGCCCTAGTGAAGTTTCAGAGTACCATATACTTACAGCTGCATTATAAAAGGAAACAAAAGGCCAAGCGGTAGGTTGAGTTTCAACATTCAGCCTCCAGATTAACATAAGCCATATACTTTTGGGTATCGGTCCCGTATAATCTTATGAAGGAATGAAACACTGCTAATTGTTTATGATTTATGTTTATACGCCATACGTTTCTAGGATTGACCAATTACAAAATGCAAAGAAGGAAGTACCCCAACACACGATAAACAAACAACGTGACCATCTTTTCGGTCTTTGAAATTTTAAACAACAACTCCTCTGCCCACTCTTTGTAAACCACTTATGATTACGACTACTTTTCTTTTCCATTTGATATGTTTGTGAAAAATTTACCCGCATAAATTTGAGCTATCACCATCGTCCAATGTCCCATTCCCTGTTAGGACGCGGTTGCACGGTGCACACATAGATGCAAAGCGCTGTCTGGATACACGATGGGTATGAACAGGACCATGCGGGAATTTCACGCATGTTGGCGTTCAGTTTTGGTAACGAATTCGCGCAGTGTATCGTATGATCCCTACTTTTGTCTTATCTTTCTATCGAAAGACAGATCACAAGCGGTATGCCCAAAACATGTGGTGCTTTGAGCGCGTGGACCGACTGGTAATCGCCCGTGCTATGGCCGAAAGGAATTCTTGATCATCCAGAATAGAGTCCATAATCTACAGTCCACAGCCTACAGCGCACAGCGTACATTGCACATTCCACATTCCACACTCCACACTCCACAGTCCACAGTCCGCATTCCACAGGCCACAGGCCACAGCCCATAGTCCACCAGTCCACAGTCCACAGTCCACCATACACAGTCAAGGCAGAACAGTCCACAATTAACAGTCCTCAATAATTAGTAAACAATTAACAGTCAAGACTGAGCCGTCGGAGGTTGATAGTTGGAAATGTTTTGAACTTTTTTTGTATCAGTCCTGCGAGCTTCAGCTTTAGATAAGTAGGTTTATCGTAAAAAGGGACTAAAGGCGTAGTAGCTGGTTGAATCACAACGCCTAGGCGTTCCATGGGATATCCCTCTGTTAAGCTGAAAGCTTTTCGGGTATCGTTCAGAATAGTTTTTTTTTTTCATGCAGAATAAAACACCACCATCATCGGCACTACAACCGGGATCCAGTCTTGGCCATATTTAGCAAGTCCCAAGGCTTGTTAAATTTTCCATAATAATTTGTTTTTCCGGGCAAGGTTATTAGTGTTGCGCCAAGGAGAATGAAACGCTATTGTTTATTTATTACTTATTATTAACAGAACCCGTAAGGCCAACGAAATCGAGGATGTGCCAGATAGAGATAATCCGATGTAATACCTTGGCCTTCGGCAGCTGGTTAATTTTTAAAGCAAGTCGTCAGGATTATGTTTATGCTTATGTTTATGGTTTAAAGTATTTATTTAAAAATGTGATGCACTGTAAAAACAAATCTATTATAAAATAAACTTGGAACAATATGCTTGTAATTATACAGCTTGTGGGTGGTTTACATAAAATCAAATCTATGATAAAGACTCCTCTTCGTACAGCTTCGAACTTAAATTTTCATAACAAATAAAACGTAATTTTTGACTTGATAACTTTTATGTAAGGACAGAGTTCTTATTCGTCACACAAAGGAGTAGCGGACGTCTTTGGCACACAAGACCAGATAACAATGTGCATAAAGACTACATCACCCCATTCCCATGCAGGTGATTGTAGCCGGTTTTACTACCCGATTGTAGTGACAGCAACCACCTAACATCCTTTGTAAGAGCAATGCGTAAGATTAAGACAACAAAGTTCCCTGTACCAAGTTTATAAAGGAAGTCGAAGCAAAATTGATGTCTTCCTCCGAGTAAGCAGTATGCTTAACCATCTTCGGTAGACTGTCGAAGCCTAGCCTCGCATTATCAGTTATCTGTATATTAACCCATGTTAATCATTGGATACCAGGTAAAAGAGGGTAGTCGTATCACGACTAGAGGTCACCACCATTACACAGAAGCTGTATTCACTGTAGTCCTTGTCATCCTCCTCCCCCTTCTCCTCCTACTCATCTTTCTTTTCCTTCTTCTTTTGCCTTTTAAAAGTTATAAAGTTAGGTCCTTAGAGCAAAGAAGTTGGTGTATGTCAACGTTTTCTACGAAAAGGAGTCGTCTGGAACTTTGATCTATGATAAGCGGATGCCTGGAAGCACAGGCGATTTAAAATGTTAAACACGAACGCTAGTGAATGCTGCAGGCGGCACGGATAAGAGCGTAGTTATGTCGGTCGCACGGTGGTAAACCGACAGCCCACAACAACGTCGGATAAAGCGTCTTCTGCACTGGGGATAGTAAAGTTCAAATATGTTGCGTATGTCATCCAGAGGATGCTGAGGAACATCGAACAAACGAAAATCACAAGGTTAACGTAGAGATAAAGTCATTGAATTTAATGGAGTCGAACTTGAAAATAGAAACGAATGTTTGGAAATATTTTAGGGGAGCATTGTCTTTGTTTAGTGTGAAAGTTTTGTGCTCTGTGTGAATTGGACAGTTAGAATGTTGTTACGGATACTGTGTTTTTTGCGATGAAAGCAACCGCTGACCTGTCTGAAGAATCTGCTCGGGGACACGTCCGATTTTAAGGATATGAAAGGGGTTGATCTAGATAAAGTCAACAGACTGTTTCCCCTTTTTTTGTTCCATTTACGATTCTAATGGTAGCACGTTTCCGTAGATGTCACAATATGACAGTCGTTTCACCTTCCTTGAAACTTTGCATTACCTCGTTTGAGAATGCCAAAAGATATTATCTTAAAAAAAGGTTTTATATCAAACGCATACTCTCCGCAAATTGAACTATGTCTGCCTTTTATCCAGCGCTAGCTGACCACAGAAATTCCTTATCTGTACAATTACTGGATTGAAAATACCTTAATGTGGGGAATTGTATTCTGTAATACCAGTTTTTCCTCGGCAAATCTAATACTCCAAGTTTATTGTATTAAAATATATAATATTATTTTACTTGCTAAATAAGGCCAAGGCCGGATCACGCTTGTAGTGCCAATGATTGATTGATTGAAGGCGGAACCCCCATTTCTTGTTTAGCTTAATGGAAGCTTAAAATTAACTTAACATAAAACCTTACAGACTATCTTAAAATCCAGAGTAGTGGTTAAGACCATAATCAATTATTCAATCGAAAAAAAAAAAGGAGAAGAAAACCAGGAAGTTGAAGATTACTGGGCGATAGGAGAGGTAGGAGGCCAGCGGAGAGCGAGTGTATGTGGGGGTGGTAAACACGGCCTTTGTGCGACAGTGGGTGGCATTTGTACGGACTGATACAGGGGCGGGGGTTATTGAGCAGGGGGGTGGGGGAATTTTGGGTGGGGTTGGAAAGGTGCAGGGGAGAACTAGTTTGAGGGAGGGTGAGGAGAGGATTGCAGGGTAGAGAGTTATTGAAGAGGGGACGGATTTAGGACGGGTTTATTCTGAGACGTCGTTTAAGAGCGCGAGTGGAGATGTTGAAATCGAAGGAGGTGGGGAAAGAGTTGGCCTGTCGTAACATACGCGAGATGGGTTCGTTAGCGCCGTAAGAAGTGTGATGAGCTGGCACGTAAAACAGTCGAGGGTTACGTACGTTACGATGGTTTGTATGAAATGTTAAAGTGGAGAGCAAGCTTTGGCAATTGATTTTGCCAGACAGAGGCGACGGACAAAGATGATGTCGGCATGGATTCTGCGCTCTTCAAGTGTGTTTAGATTGATTAGAGGGAGCCGACTTATGTATGGTGGTAGTGTGGGTATATCCGCTGGAGGCGTTAGCATGAACGCAGATTAGACGAAAACACCACTAATGTCTGCAGCTAAAATTGTCACTGACCGACTGTCTCCGTTCTACACACATGAGTTATAAGACACTGAACCGTGCGGAGAGCTGACCATTGAAACGCGGATGTTGTTATTCGGAAGGAATAGAGCACCAAAGCGAACACAATAGTTCTCCAAAGGAAACACACTGGTGTAATTTTAATGTAAATAGTTTTTATCTCATCAATATTCTGTACAGTTTAAAAATATTGTGCCTTTACTGCAATTTACAAATCAGTAGCACTTAGACGCATGTAGTACAAAGAGTAGTTTTATACACTGGTTACGAACCTCAGACAAAGTATTATATTGTTTATTGAACTTTCTGTATTAACGATCGTTTATTTTATAATTATTGTTCACATGTACGCTAACAAAGTAGGATTCGGTTTTTTTAAATTCTCGTTCTTTGGATTATTATAAAGGCGCGATTTTCTACTCGACTCGACTACGTTTAAAGGGAAACACCTGACGACCCATATTGTGTGTGCCCGACTCGTAAATTGATTAATATAGTGTAAATTCGTAACGTACGCGACCTCACGACTAACTTTGACTCCGTGCTCCTCAAGATCAAATCTGACTCTGGTTTCCGTTCGCCACCATCAGTGGTGATATCGCAAAGAATAGCCTCAAAAGGGGGAGGAGCCACACGATCAACTCGAGGCAGTCAATCGTGATTGGATTGGAAAATATGGCTTACCTTTCGCATGTATGTGTATGCGTCACATACGATCATCCGGTGAACATAGATAGATGCGGGCGTCGTTATTGCATCTCATCGTAATGATCATTAAGCGAAGGGATAGGTCTCTGCGATCTTATGTCAACAGAGACGGTATTTCCATGATCGGGTAATGGATATGCATTGTTTGCGCTCGCCAACATTGCATGGGTCTGCGGCTGAGTACACAATTGATTGTGTAATGCTTGCCGGCAACAGACCCTTCTGGTGTGAAAAACATACCGACGATCTGCTCGCCCGAGGAGAGGCCATAAATCAAGATTCGGTTGATGGACATGCTGTTTTCCAGGTCCGCGGGTGGTTGGCGGCCGTTAATAGAAAATTCCGATGTACCATAAACAATCCGGAAGATATAGATGCGACGTTTAGGTTTTGCGAATATAGGGTGCGGCCGTTGCCAGTTGTTAAAACTAAACACTTGATGGCCACATCCAATTCGTTGCTTGTTTGCGGTCCATGATCGGTGGAAACCGATAATGCAAAATTAGACATTGCTGAAAATGCGGGAAATGTTTGCTTTGCGTCGGCTGAAACCTTGTCGACGGTGGCAAACTGGTGAGACTTGGTAGCCGCACGCTTATAGGTGACATGGACAAACAAAACAAGCACATTAGGAACTCTGTGTTGATTTTGTTTTCATGGCATGACGTGAGTAGCATAAGGTAATAGGGACGTGATGCACTAGGTGCAATGCATGCCCGAGGGTGAAAGTTTTTTGATGCCACGGCTAGGTGATAATCCTTGCGTGGGCTTAATGTTTTCAGGAATGACCGTGGAGCAAGGGTTTGGAAAAACCCCTAAAGAAAGGTAAGCTGCCTATAAGGTATTTATGTCGGTTATCCTTTGGGATAATCGAATTAATTCCAGCGAATTGGTTGGCGGTTAAAGCCGTAGCAGGGTTGTATAATCTTACTGAAGATTCGACTTTAAGGAAAGTCGCATTGCTGGAAATGGTGGGGATCGAGCGATGCATGGCTCTTCGGGCCCCGAAAAGCCCCACAGTAGAATCAGCGGATTTTCCCAGTTTAGTCCGCAATGTATCGGTTGGTCCAGTAAGAGATAGGAGCGTGGTTGAGTGGGGGAACTCTTCCGAGAGAAGTTGATTGTGTGACATTTGGCGATATTCATTTCTAGGCAATTATTTTGGCACCAAGTCGAGAAGCTGTCAAGATCCGATTGGAGAAGTGAGGTGTCCAGGGGAGAGGGATTGTCTTGAAAATTTTGGAATCATCCGCGTAAAGCGAGATAAAGGAGTGATTAATGCAAGAGCCTATGTCGTTTATGGTTAAGATAAATAGTAGAGGGCCGAGATGACTGCCCTGGGGGACACCTGAGGTTGGGAAAAAAAGATCGGAGAGGGTGGATCTAAATCGCACGCCTCAGGTTCGATACCTAAGATAGGATGAGATCCACTTAATCAGCACGGGTTCGAGACCGAGGGATGATAATTTAAAGAGATTGAGGTTATGGGAGATTTTGTCGAAGGCCTTGCTAATGTCGGTAGCGACTACATCGACCTCATCGCCGTTTTCTAAGGCGTGGGATGTGAATTCGACAAGGTTGGTAGCAATGGACCTGCCTGAGAGGAAGCTGTGCTGGATTGGAGAAATGATGGGTGCGCAGCGAAAACATAACGCCTCATACATAAGGTCTTCGAACAGTTTGGGACTGTGCGAAAGCTTGGCAATGGGACGATAATTGGATATATCGTTTTTCTCCCTTTTTTGTATGGGGGTTATGTAAGAGGATTTACAAAAGTCAGGGAATAGACCTTGCGCAAGGGATATATTAAAGATTGACGCGAGCGGGGGAGGGAGAGAAGAGGAACATTTTTTTAGAGAGGATAGCAGGGAGTCCGTCTGGGCTGGGACTGAAATCGTCTTTCAGTTCTTTAAGTTTTTCTATGATTTGGTGTTGATGAATGTGTAGAGGGATGAGAGGGGCGAGGGAGAATTCGGACATGCCAGTAAAATAGGAGGGGTTAGGCTCAAACGAGTCGTCCGTGAAGGATAGTTTGAAGAAGGACGCGAAAATATTGGATATGGTTTGGGAGTCAGTTGTAGTAGTTGAGCCGTAAAAAAGGGAGATGGGATAGGCATCAGATTTCAGTTTGTGGTTGATAAAGTGGAAGAAAGATTTGGGGTCGTTGATCAGGTTGAATTGAGTTTTGGTAAGGTAATTGTGGTAGATGGAGCTGTAAAGCTCGGTGAATTGGTAAAGGTAACCCAGATAGTTGGAGTAGTCAAGGGGAGAACGCGTGTTTAGGAAAGTGTTCCACAACTTATTCCTCTTGTTACGGAGGGTGCGTAGTTTGTGGTTATGCCATGGGGGCGATGAGAATGATAACCTGTGTCGGGAGTATGGGACATATAGGGATATGACGTTGTGGATTTCTGTGTAGAGCGAGGCTGTAGCGTCCTCTACACTTGTATCGTTTAAGCGGAGTGAGATTTTGCTAAGGTACTCATTCATGAGGCCGAAATTGGCTTTTCGGAAGTTGAAAGAAAATTGATAGGGGGGAGGTGTGCTGTGGGCTGACTAGTCGTAGTATAAGGATACGAGAAGCGGGGGGTGGTCGTTATCAATAGTTGAGAGGGCGTGAGGACTAGGGACGACTGAGGAACTAAAGGGGTCTGTCGTGAACACAAGGTCAAGTTGCCTGTTCAGATGGTTTTGGACATTGCTTACTTGGCAAAGGCTAGAGTCAGTGAGGCTGTCTATAAAAAGACATTCCTTAGTAGTAGTGGGGTTTAAGATGTAGTGGGACTAGTCGTCAGACAGCGTCCATTGGAAATGGGGGAGATTAAAATCGCCAAGGACTACAATGTCGTCTTCGGAAGAGCTAGGCTCAGTTATGCGGTCGATTGCCGCAATAGCGAGTTCGTATGACTCAATAGCTTGCGATGGCGGTATATAAAAGCATATGATTTACGCGGACTTTGAGCAATGTTCAATTTTTACTGCAACATAGCCGAGGTTGGGAGAAGAAGATGGTGATAAGAGAAGATGTAAGTCCGTTTTGGATGGCAAGCAGCACGCCTCGGTAGGGGGTAACAAGACCGAAATGATGGACCTCGTCGTCCCGAAAAACTGTGAAGGAGGGGGGACAGTTCTAGGCTATTGATACTCTGGGTGAGGTTACTTTCGGACAGTGCGTACACATCAAAGGGAAAGGAGTGAGTATTTTGTAAGATCGAATGGGTTTTGGACCGTAGTCCTCTGACATTGATGATGATACTGACAAATCATTAATAAAAAACAGAAATAGGGTTGATGCGCATATGGAATCTTGAGGTATTTCAACAGGTCTACCGAGGATCACCTGCGCCGGATTTCGTATTGGTGATCATTTTGGTGTCCGATTTAATCAACTTGGTATTGATGACATCTTCCATCACTGTAAGACTACTGGCGG
This sequence comes from Microdon myrmicae, assembly GCA_963931805.1. NCBI lineage: Eukaryota > Metazoa > Arthropoda > Insecta > Diptera > Syrphidae > Microdon > Microdon myrmicae. Next base: position 26,109,841 of record OZ007498.1, read on the forward strand.
AAGACACTTTTTTACTTTCTTTGAGATTGCTTGAGTTTGAACCGTGAAGGGTTATCGGAGCGTAAGATACGTAAAAAGATTTGCTGGGAATCGGCGGCAGTTTTAGGGCATGATTTTTAAGGTATTCCGTCCACAGGCTCCAGAAGACCAGCGTCCAGTTTTTAATTCATGAAAAATAAATTCACGAACATATTGGATTTACTTTTAAATTCGTAAACAACGTTCGTACCAAACAATTATATAGCAATTCCGCATCACTTGAATGTAATTGAGTTTAGAAATATAAAATTGGTTGAATCTTTAGTGATTCTAACCGTGATAGCGTCAGTTCGAATCACACGTTCTTCACTATCGTCGCAAACCCTATATACAGATATAGGGTCTATCATCAATCAGACAGAGCATCAAATTCGCTAAAGGATGCGTTTCTATCCAAGTTTGTGCTTCTGAAAAGAACAGTAAAGTACGGTATACTTACGAACGTGAAGTGAAATTAAATTCTGGACTGGAGCAGATGCCATATTGCGGTAGAAGCTGTTAAGCACTATCATTTCGTATGTATGTGGCTAGACCGCGTGTGGAAAAAACATAGGCACTAAGTTATACCCAAGTAGACTGAAATCGGAAATATCTGTATTAGTTATTACCTGGGTTTCGTTAATGCCAAGTATAGTTGGTTTCTGGTTAGAAGCGTGGGCAGACCCAGAGGAGAAATTGCATCTCAGGCCGCGAATTTTTCAATGATCAACGCGAATTTTTCCGTTCCGTTGAAGTGGCTACACAGAAAACTAATACCACCTCGTGAAAGGATGGAAGTCAGGACCAGCGATAGATAAGCGAAAGCAACGCTACAGGTATTATTCTCTTGTCGTAGGTGCCCCACTAGATCCGTGTCGAAATCCGTGTCGAAATCCAGGTCACATCCCTCCCATGACCAACATTATGCCACTCAGACACCAAAAAGTCTCCACAGATTATAAATCTATCGAGAGTATCTATGCCTGAGGGACGCAAACAGGGTTTGAAAAAGAGGAAAACAGACACAATGAATGGAACGGGTAGAGGGTTTTCCCACTTAATCCACACTGGGTAAAGAGTATCAAACCCAAGAGAAATGTGTGGTTCGATTCCGGGTGAAGAGAAGCCATTATTGTATAAATCGAACAACACTGAGGAAAACCCGAAAAGATTCAAGTGAGGTAGAAATGACAGTAATGCGCTTATTCAACGCGAAAACTTCTTGCATGACTACAAAGTGACGCATAAAACACTACATTCAACTACAGGTAGCAGGAGCTTCTAGACACACATTCCAAATTCGGTCTGCTCATCCACTCCTTCGCTTTTAGTATTGTGTGTCCAACAAACGTTGAACACATCTTCCACGAACAATGGTTCTTATCTTGTTGTGGGCCTGGCGTCAGGAACAGTGATGTCTCCCGACGTGTACTTGGGTTGGGCAGGGGCGACACGTATTTGGATGTCGCCGACCGATGAATGTAGTTGGGGAATATCCAGATGTGGTCACAAACACGAGGGACTGGATGTGCCAAAGCAATGGCGTCGGCAACAATGATGCCTGAAACCAAATTGAGCTATTGAGCGAGAAAGCGAACTGAATACCTGCATCGATTCCAGAAATATTCCTCAGTCATCAACCAACAACAAAACGCATTGGTTTAATTCTCTCAATAAGTTACTTTATTGACTCTCATGTTGATTTTCATTGGATTGGAATTTACGTCGAACGGTGCTGCTCGAAGTTTTACGAAAAAGAAGCCATTGAAAAAAGTTGATTGATAGCCAACAATTCAGTTGTTTATACGTAGTCACGACAACTGTTTGCTGACTGTTGTTGACTGATGGCGATGGTCACACTCGTTGCATCCAGTGAATCCGCAACAAGCATTATTGATGACAGCAATAGAAAATGCGAATCTATTTGCTGCACATTTTGCAGCGAACTCGACGCTGCCTGATACTATAGCGTTTTGGATGATAGTGAAAAACGTGTGATTCGAACTGATGCAATGACAGTTAGAATCACCAAAAATTGAACCAAAGCGCAACCCGTCAGGCCACCGCCGCCTGTACAAATTCGATTTCTAAACTCAAGTACATTCGACTGATGTGGTTTTTTGTTATGTTATCGCTATGGTTCTGATGTATTTTCTTATTCGATTTTCGTTCGGTGTTCTTCACTATTTGCTTGTGTATTGTGTGTATATCTGTAACAAACGCCACACTACTCCCCCCTCAGTAACTTTGTTACGATCAGCTTCGCGTGGGAACGACGGAGCGAGGGATGACCGAGCGAGAGATCGTTGGAGCAGGCGAGTGTGCCGGTGCTCTATGCGGAAGTCGCGATCGTGTCGTGAAGAACTGTTTTACCTCGGGAAAGCGTGTGCTGTGTGTACACAGATCACGACGTAGTCACCAATTATAGCGTTTTGGATGATAGTGAAGAACGTGTGATTCGAACTGACGCTATGACAGTTAGAATCACCAAAAATTTAACCAAAGCGCATCACATCAGGCCACCGAATTCGATTCCTAAACTCAAGTACATTCGACTGATGTGGATTTTTTGTTATGTTATCGCTTGGGTATACGGCTCTGATGCATTTTCTTATTCGATTTTCGTTCGGTATTCTTCACTATTTGCTTGTGTATTGTGTGTGTATCTGTTATAATCGCCACAATACGACATTAGTTATACCTCAACTTGAGCATAAGCAGCACACCATGCGCCGGATTCATTTCCGAATGCGTACTGTTCGCACACAAGGTAGTAAACGCAAACAAGTCCGCTGGTCCGGATGGCATTCCACCAATATTTGTGAAGAAAATGTTCCATTTGCCTCATTATATTGGCCGTTTCCAAAATAGATGAAAGCCAGTGAACTTTCAGCCAATTCCCAAAAAGGGTGTCAAATCGTCCCCCTCGTCTTATCGACCCCTTCCATTCTCTCGAAGGTAATGGAATCGTTTATCAACCGTCAACTTTAGAAGTATGTGAAATCAGATGACCTCCTCAACGTCCGCTCATATATTTTCTATAGCAACAGGTCTGTTGCAGAATATATAATTTGCCTCACAAAATATATATAATATAATTAGAAATTGAATGTACTCACAATTATTTGTTAGATGGATATTTGTAGCTGGGAATTGATTATGTTCCTACCGGTGTATTGACCCCGGGTTTCGGGGAGGGAACGTGTCGCTGTGTATCCCACGCTGCGATTTTGAGAAGTGTCGCTTCTTTAATCTGTTACTTTTACTACTTCCCGGATTTTTCAAGTCCTTTTCACTTGCCAGACCACTAGCAAGTCTGTGGGGGTAAAAGTGTTATGCCGACGTACGGCAAGTATTCCATTAACTTCCCCCAACGATGTTGCTCCGTGAAAATATCCGCAAAAGACAGGAAAACACTTTTTTTATTTATTTAACTTAATTAACATTTAGTTTATTTTTTTTGATTTAGATTACACTGGTATTTCCTTTGAATATGATAGATACATATGTACTTCCAATCAGTTGATCGTTCTCGAGATGCGCACTCTGCGAGGGTTGAAATTCCTTTTTTTTACACCGGCTGCGTTAAAAGCAAAATAACGCGCGACTCTTGTTGTGTGTACGAACACCTCGGTGGATGAAAACTAACTTGTGCGGCAGCGTGACTGCACGCAGTGGTGATTGAGATGTGACTGGTGTGAATTAGGGTTGAAATTCATATTTCTTTCTACACACAAGACAACCAAAAGAGACCACGCCTCTGCTCTCTCAACCCCACGCCCGTCAAAGTATGAGTACCTTTTTTTAATAGGGTAATTGACGGACACGAAGAATGAGAGAACAGAAAACATGATATGCTGTGATCTCGGGGTAGCTTTGATTGTGTGTGTTGGTATCAGATGCAGCTACTGACACGACCTACTGACCCAGTGGTACGGCTATGGTGTAGTTAAATCGCATTGAACCGTGGAAAGAAATACGAATGAGAGGGAACCCTAGCGGATGTTACTCCCCTGTAAAGAGAGATCATTGATCCCAAGCGAATGGGTGATCTGAGGGAAAGTCGATAGGACGCCGCTGATGTTTGGGAAATAATTCGCGTGAGAACCAGACTCTAAGACGCTGAAATTACCCCAGCTATTTTGCTATGTTGCAACAGCGTCGTTCTTTTAGACTTGTTGTTGCTAACCGACATTATGCGATTTCCGATGGGAAACTCATGATTAGCAAGAATGGAGTTGCCGTATGACATTTATGTAGCTAAACTCAATTATGCATTATCTGCAAAGGATGATGAGTTTAGCTATACATCCGTTTGAAATGTTTTACAGGGGAATACATATAATGGAAATTGGTAAGTATGACGCACTGAAAGCGGTCGAAATTAGGTGGAAATGTTGGTTGGAATTGTGGGTTGTTTCTCATGTAGAATAGAGAAACCCCCCACAAGTCACATTCGGCTATTCTTGTACGTCTTTATTTATGTTTAGTTGGACGGAACATATATAACTTCAATTTTGTTTTGTTTAGTGTATTTCGTGTCTTATTGTTAAATATTAAATTTTAACATCATTATAAACTTTTTTAGACCTGATGACGATCAAATACCATGATCGAAACGTCGTTGTTAATATAGTGTGAAAAATAAATTACATTAAAAACAAAAATTAGTCTGTATTGGCGTTTTATACTTCTCCGTTCTAAATTGTTTTGTTTAGTTTGTTACAGTTTATTTATTTAGTCATTTTTTTGCACACCACTCACGACACACTACGCACCGAATTTTTTAAAACAATCATGTCGACCGACAACTTAAAAAAAACAAGTCGCTATTCGAATTTTCAAACAGAGGAGAGCAAGTGTCGCTCGTTCCCGTCTTCTTATATGAGGACACAAATATCGATTCGTTGAATTTGGTTTCGGCCCTCGTTGGCCGGAACCCCCTTTCAATGAATTGCCAGGTGCATAAATATACAATGGTAAGGTAACGACGAATTTACTGGGAACTGTCATCGTACATAATTATGAGTGTGTTTATTACTCATGGCCCTCGTTTACAGAATTTTCTAATTCTTTTGGGATAAGAAATACGACATTTGCATGATAGGGGATAAAAGAGGCGGAAAATGTTTGTTGTAAATCGTGACTATTCCAAATTGAATACATGCTATACACAATGGAAAGTTTGGCCTTGAACGGTTTTTGGGGAGTAATTGTATTTTGTTAGGAAAAATATTTTGGATAGGAAATGACAAATATGATATTGAAGCGTGGGAAAAGTATTATTTATAGTATGGGATGTGTGTAATTAGAGGATAAGGATGCGAATATGCGTAATTATTTAGATGAAAAGTGGGGTGGAAATTATCAATTGTAAATTATGTAACAGGTCCACAGAATATTTAATGGCGTACCTTACCGAAAGTGGAGCCATTCCATCCACTACATCGGCGAAAACAAGATTATCGCATTGGATATTTCAAAACCCTTCGACAGAGTTTGGCATCCAGTCTTTTTGTCAAAATTACATTTCTATGGAATGGATAATATTCCCTGGTCCGATGGATAAGAGACTATCTTTCTGGTCGTTCAATTCAAGTGATTCTTGACGGTGTAAAATCTGCCTCCCATCAAATTAAAGCGGGTGTTCCCCAGGGTTTGGTACTACCACTCCTTCTCTTTCTGATCTTTATAAATGAAATGTTATCAATGACGCATAAGTGAATTCAGTCCTTTGCTGATGATACCATGTTGAGTTTTTCAAACTCCTATGACTCCGACTTAACCCTTCGAACGTCATTACCAATGTTTATGCGTGACACATTCAATTCCGACCTCAACAAGATATATCAATGGGGATTATCTAACCGAGTAGAATTCAATGCCTTAAAAACTTAGTACTGTTTCTTATCGTCAAAGGCGAACCCCAAAGTAAATATATTGTCGATGAACGGCACTTCCATCGACGAAACCAAGGAGCTATCAATCCTCGGCACTCGAATTCATATAACTCTTAATTGGAGCGGCCACATATTAGAAGCTGCGAAAAGTGCGGCCAAATGTATGGAGATGCAAAAAATACTTCACTCTCATGTGACCACAATCTACTATCTAGGCGTAAGTTCCTTCCAAAGTTCAACTCCCATATTTGGTCAGTCGCATACAAAACTGCACTGCACGTGCTCGATGGCATGCAAAAACGAGCAGTAAATCTTATTGGGGACCCAGCCGTAAGTCGCTTAATTCCGTCGTTAGAATATAGGCGCAACGTATCATTCCTGTCTCATTGCTATAGGTCGTTGCTCAACCGAACTTGCTGAATGTGTTCCGCAACTTCAGACATTTTCTCGCAATACCCGTCAATCCATGAATATGCATCAGTTCACGCTCAAAATCAACTTGAGTCGCACAAATAAACATAGAAAGTTATTCTTTAGCCGAATCAGACAAATGTGGAATGAGCTATCTGATCATGGGTTTCCTCGTGGTTGTAATCTCCCGACATTCAAGACCAATATACACACATGCCTTCTTTCCTTATCTACCTCCTCTCCACCCGCTCGCACTGTACTCTGACATTTAAGGGTACTTTAAAATCCCATTTTGTGGTCGCGTTAGTGTAAAAAAAAGTGCACAAATCAACTCTACCTTTCGGCATACATATGCTCACTCTACATGACGATCCCGCAGTAACTGACATTTTCGCGTATTTTAATGGCGTCGTTGTCATACGTTAACAGCAGTTGTCCCGGGAAAGACATTTTTACCTGAAAAATGAATGCCGGGATTACCGAGATTTTATAAAGATATACGATATATTTATATCGTGTGTGTTTTGTTGTTGTTTGTTTTTTTTCACTATAAAAATGGAGTAATAAAACGGGTACCCACGGACCTATAATGTTGATTCTCTGTACATCTCGTTTTTTTTTCTTTGTAGTATTTTCCATGGATCGGTGTTTTATTCACAACTCTGCCAAGCAACTCTCCACTCCAAGACGGTTGTTGTCACTGCGATCAATTTTGTTTGAACGCTTTTCTTTAATACACACGGATTTTCTGAGCGTTTTCCTTTTTTCCACATAATTTAGTTTACTTACAGTTTAGTGTTTTAAATTAGTATTTATCTATAATTTTTGTTTTCCACTGCCCGTTCCTTTTTAATATACATTGGCTTTTATTTAACGCTTGACTACTAACTACCACGAACAACGGACAACCGTTCTCTTTCTTAGATTCACTTTCAACTCTCGACTCTCTCCAACCACTTTTTATTATCGACTAACTACGAACCACCACTGACGGCCAACGGGTGCTCTCCTCATTCGCGACCTTCTATCTGATCGTCTATTTCCGATCGCACATTCCTCCTTATTTTCCTATTTCCCCGCCCACTAAATGTGAATAAATTCTCGCGAATGTACGCAGCAAACAATGAACACAGGGAGAATGGGAAAACTGCAAAGGAGAGCAGCTTGGTTTAGGGGTGGATTTGGTTTCGCTTCCAACGAAAAGCGAAACCCGAAGGATGACCTCGTTGGAAACTTGGGAAATTCTCGGAATGCATAACTGTGGGGGTACGAAGTCGCGACGGCGCACGGGCGAGAGTTCTACCTCGTCCCCACAATTCACTTAATTCCGCCGTAAGTAGTTCACCGAGGGGAAACGTCACACACTGGAGAAATAAAAAACACGTCGCCAAGACACTCGGAGAAATTAAACACAGTATTCCCTTGGTTTAGTTTTATATTTATTTAATTGGAAAACACTATTGTTGGTTAACTTGTTTGAATTCGCGGATTATTGTTTTCGTTTCATTTTTTATTGGATATTAAGATTTTACTATAGGACGTCAATAAAAAAAAAAACACAATCTTCTCCACGACTAGGGGTATATTACCGGTATGTACGCGTCCCCGTGCCCACCAGAGAGCGGGAGTTAGCATGACCATCTAGTGCAGTGATCAGTCGCTAATCATTATCATGGTGGTATGTGTGTGATCGTACCCATCACCGTGTTTATCGTTGCACTTAGCAAAGGCTAAACGAGAAAAAAAGGAACAAAGGGAAAAGCGACCAAATGTTTCGTCCGGTAATGAGGGTCGTGTTTACGCTATGTATCGCCGCTATAATAGACGTTGGGAAGAAAAAAGGTGCTAATGGGATTGGTGGCAGAGACGAATCCCTTGCCTGCATTTATATATGCAGTCAAATTAGTTTGTGGCGACGTATGAAATTTATGATTGCTTGTCTATTGATGGTGAATCGCCGGTCGGCTTTTTGCAGCTGTAAAAACAAGCCGCCCAACGTTGCATTTCAATTGATAACAATGTGTGCCGAATGTTTTGTATTTATGGTGCATATGCACATTAAGGAACTATTTTTAGGAGTTTTATCTAACGCGTTGTATGCATTAAATGTCCTTGGAGAAGGAAATGTTTCAGGTATGGGAAATTGAAATTTGCCTGGGATTCTTGAAAAGGTAGAAAGAAATTCTTACAGGACAATATATGCGAAGAGATGCATGAAGGTAAGTTTTCTTTCGCAGGGACTTTTTAGATTGTAGATTTGTAGATTTTAACTACAAGCGCACTCCGAGAAAGGGAAATGGAGAGTGATGAAAAAGTATATTCACGCTAACCATTTTACTGGGCAGAAACTATATCCAAGCGCTTGCCTGTACTATTTATTTTTTTAACGGGTATACCGGCTTGGGATCTTCTTTTGCATTGGAATGTGCAAAAGGAATTTGATGATAGACTAAACTGGTTCGCTATGTAGAAACAGCGGGGTCTACCCATGTTTTGGCGTTGTTAAAGAGCAAGATTGGTTATGGTATCTTGTAGGGAAATCGGTATCGGGGATTTATGTAGAATAGTGCTGTGGAGGTTTTAGGGTTTAGGAATAATGACGCGAATCGGATTAATGATTGTGTGGCGTGGGGGTGGGGCGTTAATTATGTGACAGTTTCCACCAAACACCGTCAGAAGTCTTAATTTGTTTGACTAATTTTCCTTTTATTGTTCTTATTGTTATTGTTAATTATAATTTTTTTTTCTTTAACATGGCTTGACGACCCGATGATGCACTCAACGTCACTTTTTCACTTTTCGCGACGGGTTGTCTCCTTGAACGTTAGTTGTAGACTAAAGAAAATCTTTCCAGTAGGAAAGGAAACTCACTCGATTGTTTTTCGTTTTTCTTCTTACTTTCTCTTCTCCTGGAATCCTCTCTCTTCCAGAGGATTTCATTTTCCAGGGGATCGCATCGTATCCTCCTTTTCGCATCCACTTCGATCGTGCAGATACAGTATGATTGCACCCACACACACAAACGCAAACGTTGCTGTTGGTGTGGTCGAAGATACGCCGATGTTTGTTAGGCTCTTTACACTTCTGCGGTATCCCCTTTGTGTGGTTTACCCGCATGTGATTTATTGCCCGTAGTGATTTCCTCGGCTGTGTTATGTTTGCATGGTTTGTATTTCATAGCAAGAATAGTGTTAATTCGTTTAATAAACAACGTCTTCGGTTCCAACAATGGTCCTGTGGGGGTGGTTTAGTCTGTGCGCCGGCATGGGCGCGGGATTCACTAAACTCCCACTACTTCGCAACTGCGGTCCTCTGGAATTAACTACAACGGCGGCGGCGTCCCAAGCGGAAATAGAAGTGAAACACTTTGATTTTCTGATTGTATAATGTTCTTTTTATTTATAATCGTCGAGGCTCACTTGTTCGTCTGAACAAACTAAACACAGGTTAGCACTCTTAACTGTCTTTATTCTAAATTGAATTTAACGTCTGTGGTAATGTTACAGGATTGAATAATGTTTCTTATTAATAACCATCGAGGCGCCACTTGTTCGTCTGAACGAACTAAACACAGGTTAGCACTCTTAGCTGTCTTTATTCTAAATTGAATTTAACGTATGTGGTAATGTTACAGGATTGAATAACGTTTTTTTATTAATAACCGTCAAGGCACCACTTGTTCGTCTGAACGAACTAAACGGAAATTGGCACTCTTAACTATCTTTATTCTAAACCGGATTTAACGTATGTGGTAATGTTACGGGATTGAATAAGGTTTTTTTTATTAATAACCATCGAGGCTCCACTTGTTCGTCTGAATGAACTAAATACAGGTTAGCACTCTTAACTGTCTTTATTCTAAACCGGATTTAACGTATGTGGTAATGTTACGGGATTGAATAGGGTTTTTTTATTAATAACCATCGAGGCTCCACTTGTTCGTCTGAATGAACTAAATACAGGTTAGCACTCTTAACTGTCTTTATTCTAAATTGAATTTAACGTATGTGGTAACGTTCTTTCACTCGTGATACAATTGCTCTCGACTCCTGACTCGCGCTTCAACATTGGCTTATAACCCGCTTGAAGGATGAGTATCGACTCTTCTCGTATTGGTAGTTCAATCTCAACCCCGCGTGTGTGCCCGTTGATGGCTATTTCTCGACTGACTAAAAAGGGGCAAGAATCCATTCATGGTGTCGTGGCAGTGGGGTCATAGCTAAGTAAGCTCACTGCCACTTACTAGGAACATGAAGTAGGGTTGCTATCCGTGCATAGAGAATTTGTTTCAGGGAATTCCTGCCGTACAGGCTGAGTTAGATTCCTCGGTTGCTGTGTATACTGAGAAATCAGGTTCGGAGGCATAACCAAGTATGGGCATGGGTTGTCGGTTAGACAAAGGAACATGGGCCTTGATCGTTGCGATGGTTGTTTCGTGACAGTGCAACGCATCGTGCTGGCGATTTACCAGTAAGGTGAATTGGTATTGTGTCAATTGGTTTAGGCAGGGTGGGAGCCGAAATGGTTTTCGGGGAAACTGAATGCTGCTTGGTTACATGCGAGAAAAATGGTTTAAGTAGAATGGGAGCTGAAATGGTTTTTTGGGAAGAGTAAATGCCCCTTACTTGCAAGCGGGAAAAATAGTTTGAGTGGGAAGTGAGTCGGAATGGTTTTCGGGGAAAACTAAATTGGGTTTGGTGTAGATGAAGGAGATGATTTAAAATGTATTCTGTTGCAAGATTTGGGATATATTCTGTTGTAGGTTTTAAAAATGCATTCTATTACAGATTGGGAAATATATGCTATTGCAGATTGGGGAATGAATTCTTTGCAAGTTTGGGAATGTATGCTATTGCGGATTGGGGAATGGATGCTGTTGCAGATTGGGAGGTGTATTCTTTGCAAGTTTTGAATGGGGGAGTTGGGTTAAGGTGATGCGCTGTTGGCGGCCAAAATTGGTTGGAATTGTGTGTTGGTTCTCCAAGTGATATAGAGAACCCTCACAGTCCTTTCGATAAAGGAAAACCCAATTGCAGCTGACTCAAGAGGAGATCATCATCATCACCATCATAATCGGCACTACAACCGGGAGCTTGTCTTGGCCTTATTTAGCAAGTGTTTTTGTTTTTTCCGGGCAAGATCATTAGTCTTGCGCCAGAGGCTCCCCGACGGGGAATCGAACCCCGATCTCCCGCTTGACAGGCGGGTATACTAACCACTATACTATCGAGGAGCCCATACGAGGAGATCATAAACATTGTTTATTTCTTGGCCGCATTAATATCGCGTGGGATTTTTCATGGCTGTCTTGCGGTTGCCAACAAATTCGTGTTCTATTACTGTGCCCTTCAATAGTAGTGCCGACATGATCGATTGCTAGAGGAATTTCGGCCCACCTGTCCACGGGTACGTATGGCTCCTTTGCCAACCGAAAAAGTATTCAACCCAGCAGATGATATGTGAGGTTCGCAGAACGCCGCAGATCTGTAAATGTATACTCTACAATTTTATTACTTTTGAATATTTTCGGCAATACTTGTATGTAGCAATTTTCAAAATAACAATTCCATTGTTTAATACGCCAAGAACATACAAATTGTCAATTCCACTTGCATAAGAATAAATAAAATCCTCTTTCTCATGTCATTAAGTTATAATTTTCATTTCGGCACATGTGTACACAATGACCTTACCGCCCTTATGTTAGCTTTTGAATTTTTTATCATCACAGTAGCCCCTGTTGAATATGACCCTACTCAAAGGGAAAAATTGTACTGTTTGCCTTGCTCTCTATCTTTACCCTATCAAAACCAGTAATCCATGTTGAGGTAGTAGCTTTAAGGTTAAATATTCAAAAGCCACTCCAATAGTGTTATATAGAAGCATAATAGTATATAGTAATACGACAAGAGATACCGCATTCAAGAGAGTTAATACAAGAGACACCTCGTTGTCATTTGATGCATGAAAACTCAAGGTTCCATCGTCAAACACACTTAATGTACTTAACCCCACTGAAACCTAGTTATATATTTATCAGTGGCTAAATGAAAGCCCTAATTCCCATTGGTAAAGTTAACCCCATTTTGTGGCAGGGTCTCATTCGTTCCCACTCTTTACAGGGTAGAATGAAACTCCAATTCAATTCCGCTCTATTAACAAGCGCATTCCATTGAGACACGGCTATGATAGAACCCAAGTTTTCACCTTTACAGCGAATTTAATCCGCTGGCACAGGAAAATCCCAGCTTACACTTTTATCTATAACAAGCATACTATTCAGTTGTTCCTTATCGTGCTCCAGTTAATCATACAGACGTCTAATCAAGTCTAGTGCCACCTACACAATGACAGCCTTTTCAACTTGTGCCGACGACTATCGTTGTCCTCATACAAATCATAACTTGTAGAGAACACAATCTTTTTTTTTTAATATTCATTTTTGTTGTTGCTGTTTTTTTACTACTTATTCGTCCCTTTTCGTCCTTTTTTGTTTTGCTCTCTTAAACTCGTGCTATATTTGTTAGATTGCAACATAAAAGTATGCCAATCCTCGGAGCAGCACTCGACTGGAGTAGATAACCGTTTTATTCCTGCGAGAGGGCTTTTACGAATCCAAATCGTATGCATAGCAAAATGTATGTGGTATATCTCTAGTTTTGGGCTGAAGGAGTCCTCCCTGTAACGGGTACATTTGCCTATCTATCGGAATTTACACGTGACATTTGTCGAGCTTTCCCTAACCAAAGGAGCAAAAGTTCCACCCGGAGGGGTGCTAGACGCAAAGATAAACAATACAGCTGAATGGAATGAACCGCGAAAGCTTCGCAGCATTCCATTGCCCACATGATTCGACGGCGGCTGGATTCATTATTCAAACACATTTTCGCGCAGCGGCACAATAATCTCAAAAGCTTTGCGTTGGGAAGCTCATTCCCAGGACCTCGATTCTATTAAAGTTATATGCTCTTAGTTCCAACAAGGCCGTGAACTGTGAAGTTGTTCGGACAGAGTTTTCGCTACGAGTCTGACAAGGGAAAAGTAACCAAAACACAGAGAAGTCAAAACTGATATTTCAAAAGTTGGTCGAATATTTTTCCTGAAATCCTTTCGGAAAGTCCAGATAGTGGTACAACCCAAAGAATCGTATATTAAATCGTGACGTCGGTCGGTTACAGAGTGTTCGATTCGGTTCGGTAGTGCCGCGCGATTAATTCGCACCCACGTCCGCGAAGTCACACTAAGCGTGTAGCTTGAAATTAATCGGAACCGCCGCTTCCTTTCGGTGGTGTTCAATCAACAATATAAACGATGAAGAGAGGATATAAGCCGTTGAAATAAACGAAGTCATACTCAATAAAATCGATACGTGTACGCGTCTTTGCCATGTGGAATTAATAGAATCCTCCTCCATTTATGTCACATTGGTTAATGTCGAAGTTTACAATAAACCAGCGGTGAAAGTTGGAAAACGTGTCCTGTGTTTGTGGCAAGTGCAAAAAACAAGGATATTTCACGAGCTCCTGTGACGTTGTTAGTTGCATACTGTGGATATTTGTAAAGGGCAAATTTCGGAATGACGTAAGAATATTTAATAGATCCTTTCTCATACAGGCTCCTTTAGAAAAACATAGAGTAAGGTCTGGTGTAGGTAGTCCTTTGTGAGGTATATTAGAAACAAGTATAATTCTGACCGGTTATCCTTATGAGTTTCACGTTGCACCTGGTCAAGTTGCAGTGCGACATCGAGGTGTAAACACAGGCATAAATTGCGTGACTGGAAGGACGAAGCTTTCATTTCCTCATTCGTATTTTTTTCCTTTTGTTTTTTAACTGGGTATAGTTGTTTTCCTATTCATGAGGATTAATTTATTTACTCAGCATGAATGAGGGGATGTTTAATCATCCCCAAATGTGCAACACTTCACACGTGACTGTTGAATTGAAAGTGAGAAAGAACGGCGAGCGATAGAGGACGAGAAACATGGTATGAGGATTACTACACACTTCCTCGGCAGGACATAAATTCAATTATAGGACTTTGGTTATTATTGAAGTTAAGCAATTCGATATTAACGAGGTGAATGGTCACATGTGTTTCTGTGCATAGTAGATGGGATAATGATTTACATGAACAACACTTCTCACATGATTGAATTTTCAAGTGGACAATATGGTCGCTGTTCTTGTCGGCTTATAAGCTACCAGAAGCGGATATATTGCTGGGATATTCACCAAAAGGATAATTGGTAATTAATGAACTTATCGGTGATTTACTGCAGTTCGTCCGAGTGAAGTTGCAAACACAGCTAATGATTTGAGGGGTTGTGTGGTGTGAAGTGCATGACTTTTGATGTCGCTGAACATCAGACAATTCATTTATTATGAATTTACCATTTTAAGTGCAGCTGAAGATGGATTAAGTTATTCTTGAACAACGTAGATGAGATGTGTGATTGGTAATTACCAAGTGGTTACGGTTTGATAGATGTACCATAGAATTTCAAATGTTCTCTTAAATGAAAAATAATTCGATGAATAGAAGGGCACGAATATTTCATACGGGGGAAAATGGCCAGTTAATCAATTAAGCCTTTCGACGCTGTCGGGTCATATATGTTCCTGCGGCAAGGTTAATAATGCCATTCAGAGTTGAGCGGGTTAGTTAGCAAACATAGATAAACAACACACATCCGTCAGATAGTGACATAAATAACAGTAAAAAAAAAAAAAACAAAGTCAAGATCTTCATTACCTTGTAAACTTATTTAACTCCTTAAATTGTTTTCACTTCGATATTATCTTAAATTTGACTTAAGACATCCTGACTACAGGCCTATGTCACACAGTTAGGCATTCCTATGATTCATTAGTCCCATATTACTCAAACTATGTTTATTAAAGTTCTGGGCATATGATTCTGACGGGGAGCCCTGGTATTCAATGTAGTATTATATTGAATCAAATTTCATGGATCATGTAAAGTTTAATTATTTCTACAAAGTGAGTTCCGCATCAATGTCTTAGTTATATTCAATTTGGTATTCCTAACATTCAGAAGTCATAGGTCACGCAAAACTTATTTACTTATCAAAACACATCTAACTTCAAATTCTAGGCCACTGAACAACATCACTCGATTTACATTGGAACAATCGTTTGAATTTCATATAGTTTTAGAAGCACGATTGCACTTAACTTGGCATTTCTATTATTCAGGATTGATTGATTCTATTATTCAGGATTGATTAATTGGCATTTCTATTATTCAGGATTGATCATCATCATCATCGGCACTACAACCGGGAACCGGTCTTGGCCTTATTTAGCAAGTCCTGAGGCTTGTTAAATTTTCCATAATGATTTGTTTTTTCCGGGCAAGGTCATTAGTCTTGCGCCAATTCAGGATTGATCACCTGGCATTTATTTATTAGAAGATTGATAAACTCTTGCTGATTTGAATAAGTTCTCGATCCAACAGATGGCGTCAATCGTCGCAGATATTAGCTAAACTTTCAACATTAATAAAATTTAATCATGCAAGAGTCTTAAAACATTTGAAAGTATTATAAATAATTGCAAGGCATACACAAAAGGGCGAGCTAGAACTTATTCAAAAATCGTGATGCTTATCACAAAAAATCTCCCTTCAAGATTCCCGCCGTAAAACAATGACATCCAATTTGCCATTCCTAAGGTTCACATGTTATAGGGCACGTGAACCTTTTTTATTAGTCTACACTAATTAAGTCCTGGGAGTAATCCCTTAGAATATATTCACAGCTACGCCAACTTGCCGTAAAATGCGACTAAAGGCCGGGTGGTAGGCGGGGTCCCAACGCCCTGCTGCTCGGTGAAATACCACTCCATCAATCTACAGCCTCCGTGAAATGGTCGGGAGAAATCTTTGGCCATGTTTCCGAGTCCGCTTGATGTACCCCATCGAGAAAAAAAGTTGAAATAGGTGGTAGGTCGGTTTCAAGACCACCGTGATGCTCTCTATGCGATAGTCTCGGAAGATATTTTTAACAATGATCCGGACATTTGAGTGATGAACCGGACTGAAGTTAAGAATAAGATATGATGATACATCCAAAGATGAAGGAATCCGTAGTAAACTGGTCTCTTTTGGATCTCCGAGACGATCTAAGGAAAATTAACTCGTCACCGCGTAATTGGGTTGTGGCGGCTCTTTAATACATTCCCAAAGAACCACCCATCCTCTTAAATTAACCACCTTTCTCTTTCCATGCAAAGCCATTGTACTTACCTGCGATTGGGGGCAGCGTAAGCTCCCCTGCAGCATCATACCTGAAAGGAAAACCTACACGACGGCATCCACACATTCTGAATTTCCCTGGTTCATATTCCATGAACCAGTTCATCTTCTATCGGCTCAGCCTGTCTTCAATTACGATAAACAAACGCTAGCCAGCATATTGTTGACATAGTCACAATTGTATTTTTTTTTATTTTTTTTTTATTTGACTTCTCTCGGGAGAGGCGAACCTATAGCGCCGAGAAGGCGCCGCGAGATGCCATCAAATAACTGTTGCTGTTCTCACTGAACACTCGCGTGCGAAGGCAGTTCCACAGCTTCCCCGCTCTGTATCGGTACGAGTTCTGATACAGGAATGTTCGCGCCGTCGGAAGATGAACCACAAACGGGTGCGATCCGTCGGATTGTCTTGTGGAGCGCATATAAACCGAATTGCGTGGAACAATGCCAAGAATCTCCGAAGAACAGCTCCCGTGATAATATCTGTAAAACAGACAGAGTTCGGCTACGCTCCTTCGATGTGACATCGGCTGTAGTCCCAACGTCAGCGACGAGTCAGCGATCAGGCGGATCGCTCGTCTTTGTATGCTCTCAAGTAGGTCAAGGGTATGTTTAGGAGCCGAGCTCCAAATGTGAGAGCAATATTCGAGCGCGGGTTTAATTTGGGATTGTGGGGAGGAAGTATTGTACCTGACATGGGCACACGGTTCACTTCCTCCTCCATCCAATTGTCACTAATTAAGTTTGGCCGAATATCGCAGCAGGTACAGGAAACGCGCTTTAACAATGAAATGTGTCTAGTTTCGAATTTAATTTACCTTTAAATTTTGAAAATCAAACAGTTAATGAACTTTATTTTTATTGGATGTATTTTATCGAATGGCTTCATTTCATTCAATCTGAATAACTACTTGTTTTGTTATCTAATCGCCCAGCATCTTTTAAAAACCACAAAGTACTACACCACACTAACTTCTTCAAAGGAAAACACTCGACTCGAATAAAACTGGTTTCGCACCGTACCCGGCGGAGGTACGGTGAATGGCGAGCGACCCGACCGCCACGGAGATTGAATTACGACTAAAACGATATCCTCACCAATAAGGATATCGTTTTTTACCTACCACCAGGGAAACGTAAAGTCTCTCGGTGGTATAGGAAACCAGATCTTGTAATACAGGTCATGGTGGTATGTGTGGGATCGTTGAGATCAATGCTATTCACACGTGCAGTGGAAAAGCGAAACAGGCAGGCGGCAAAGACAAGAGAAAAGGCGACCAAATGGTTCGCTCTTTAATGAGGGTCATGTTTATACGATGCCTCGTCGCTATTTTCGACGTTAGGAGAAAAAGGTGCTAAAAGCAAATTGGATGTTTATGGCATCTCTGGCTGCAATAGAAACCGGGTTCATATTTGCATTAGGAAATGCTGGAGAATTTGGTTTCAGCGTCTATTGCGCTAATTATATGCAACTGCTTGGGTTGTTTTTTGGTAAGACAAACAAAAAAGGTTGCCAGGCAATGTATATGAAAAGGTATATGGCGCGGCTAGGAAAATAGACGGCGCGATATTTATGGTATTTGTCTGGTACCGAATTGGTTCAGAATACCAAATAAGCAAACAAAGAAATCTTATGAAAAATTGTATGCGAAGGGATGCATGAAGGTAAGTTTTCTTTATAGGGATTTTAGGGTTATAATAATTGGGTCTGTTTGATGCGTGAAGCATCTAAGATGCTAATGCGAATTGCATTAGCGAAAGCTGGTGCAGACCCGGGTTATGGTTATGGGGGTTTTTCAGGAAGGCGAGCCGTGGGATCTGGCGGAACCGCCACAGGATATATATAGGAGAAGAAGTTGGGCCGGAGTAAAATATTTCTTGGCTCTAAAAAGATAGCTTAGTTTTCCTGAGGCTGATCTGGCGATACCCGATACGTGTTTATGCCATGATACATTCCCACAGATCGTGACGCCGAGCAATCTCAAACTTTCCCCAGCCTCGAGGGCCCGGCCATTCATCATCAGCTGTGGAACCGATGATCCAGTTTTCCTTGTGAATATTGTATACTGGGTCTTCGTTGCGTTGAAGTCGACATGATTGGCCTTTCGCCACTGCAGGACTTTATCCAGATCCTGATTCAGAGAGTCAATCTGTCTACATCTCAGCTGGTGCGACGTTGATGCACCAATCGGCCGATCACTCGAAAAGGAGGAAACAAGCGTACTATCATCCGCAAAACTGAACACTTTGTTATCCGTTGTCTCCAACAAATCATTTATATGAAGCAAGAACAAGGTTGGAGCCATAATAGAACCTTGGGGCACCCCCGAATTAACAGGATACAGATCCGAACACTCGCCGTCCACAACAACCCGGATCGATCGATTCTCGAGGAAGCTCCTCGTCCAGTCGCAAAGCTGTTGGGAAAGTCCATATGAACGAAGTTTACTCAGCAATGCCCCGTGCCAGACGCGGTCAAAAGCCTTGGAGATATCCAATGCTACCGCCCTTGACTCACCATGCCGTTCAATCGCAGATGTCCATATATCGGTTATAAGTGTCAAAAGGTCTCCTGTGGACCCCCTGCCACGGAATCCGTATTGACGATCATTCAGAAGTCCGTTGCGCTCCAAATACTTAACCAACTCTGTATTGATGACCTTTTCCATTACCTTAGACAAAATAGAGAGTAATGCTATCGGACGGTAATTTTGTGGGAGACACTTTTTTCCCGTCTTTGGAATTGGCTGAACTCGAGCGATTTTCCAGCAGGCAGGAAAGGTCCTCTGTGCATAAGATAAGCGGAAGAGTCTGCCAAGAACCGGCGATAGTTCTGGAGCACAGTTCTTAAGGACTATTGCTGGTATTCCGTCCTGGCCGGTTGCCTTCCTACGTTGTATATCGCGCCTATACCCTTAGGTCCGCGACAGTTGCGACAATTCCCCGTTATCCGCTATCAACCGATCATGGAATTTGGGCATGGATAAGATCATTGTTTAGGCAATCATACCCATGCCATGCCTATGATGAGCCGCCTGAAATCTAAATTAAACATACAGTATCTCACTGTGTTCGTTACTTACCCGCATATTAATTCAAACATATAGCCATCCAGCCTGACCCTTTGCCGCCGCCGACGAGATTTCTGCTGACTCATGTCAACAAATAATATGCCTCCTTGTGCACCTGAGTCATACGGCTAGATTGAATATTGCCTACATCGGTGTTTCCAAGGAATCTTAGGCAAATACCATGACGACTCCTTTGTATCATAGGCACACCATGTACGTCATGTGTGCCACCATTTGATCTGTGAAATAGCGTTTTTGTTTACTTTGAAACAAAAATCTATTTCGATCCTTGGCATACATCATCAACGATGTATGGGTACATCGCCGCAGCCCCCGACGATCGTACGTCTGTTTAATCAGGTGTCCGCCGATCATCGTCCTCATCGCCGGGCATCGTACTTGTCCTATACGGACACATATCTAATCCTTCCCAATCGATGCAATTCGCGGCCATTGAATCTCATGGATGTGAGTTGCATCGTTGAGTCAGATTTGAATCGCGCTATCAATCGAATGTAGTGAAGTCGTTGTGTGCCGGAGTCGCCACCGTACAATTGATATTTAGTGTCCAAATTCTGGAGCAAGTACGTCTCTTGCGAGATGTTCGATCTGCGAGCCCGCGTGCCGGTAAATATAATGTCTTACGCTATCCATTTCTTGGTCGATAGACGTGCTTAAAATACAAACACCACTAACAAACATTGTCGATCGTGCTTTACCAAAAATATAGTTATTTGTAGAGAAGGAGTATGAACGAATGTCCAAGTGCCAACTAGTTAATAAATAAATGCTTTTAAGACTTCCACATGTAAATCGGCAACTAAGGTAGATATATACCAACCGAACAATAAAAAGTAAAAAGAACATTTGCACCTGTGCGGTTTCATTCATTGTTTTCTCTGGTGACTTATTGTGAATCCTCTGGCGAACATTTCTTCTAGGTGGACATAGTGGGAAGGAAGTGAACCGAGCGCCCATGTCCTGGTGCAATACTTCCTCTACCCCACAGGGTCCACTCGCGAAACACTGTCAACTTTCAACTGGTAACGGCATTTTGTAATATTAGACGCATCAATTGCACTATCACGCATCACCACCAATATTTCCAAACAGCGCAGCGCGATATTCTAGTCCTAACCCGGATCGACTTGTGACGTTTCTAACACGTGTGCTACGACCCTTGAGGCGCTATGGAGGCCAAATACAATCGACGTAGTTGTATACACAACCGCGACTTGTACCCATCCTATGTTCCCTGTTACATCGAATTTTCAGCAGCTGCAGCCATTTATCCCCGACTGGTTGAATAAGCGATACACATGCAACGAATTGGACGCGACCATAATGTGTACGTCAAACAACTTGCAACGGTCTCGTCCCATGTTCGTTGCTAATACAAACAAATGTCCATTTCAGCACTAGCCTGTGGGATTGTTTATCCAATATAGCCTCTATCGTTTACGATACCAATTCTTTCAGCCTTTGTGCATGTTCATTTATTTGAACAGCCGCTGATCAGTTTTCCTCTTTTTCTTCTTTAACGCATCTTTCGCTGTCCTCACTTCCAAGGTACGGACAGCCCACTTATCTGTATGATATCAATGGAAATCCTCCCAGCGAAACCCAAAATCGCGTTCTCATTGGCTGTTGGATAAATAGCGGAGAAAAATCGTTATTCACCACAAACAGGAAAACCCACCCCAGCTGAGACTGGCCGTAGGATCGAGCCAACGTCTAAATGAGTCAGATCTTACCCGTTGCACCACGCACACGTATCGGATACGTTGCGTGTCGGAGTTCCCTTCAGTTTGAAGAGTAGAAATTCTATCACAGAGTAGCGCGGTCGTGGTTACATTTAAGCAATAAATAAACAAACGTGTATCAAACATTATCACCGTTTAACTATTAAGAACAATACTATAATTAGTATTCCCCAATAATGAGCGTAAATAGTGTTACCAGACATGAAAAAATAAATAAATGTTCCTTGAACATTATCACCAGTGAGTTTTATTTGTTTATTCCCCTTTTGGCGGGCAATTTTTGGGCGAACATTCTGCATCTGTATATCCAGTGACAAGTAGCGAGATCAGCGTTGGGGGGACCTGTGGCGATTCTTCCGAACGCCATCACCCATCTTCCCATCATATGAGGTAAAAACCCCCATCTGGGACATACAACCTAAATGAATAACAAGTATCGTGGCAGTTTCGTTGAACGTCACTACTTACCTTATAGGTGAAAAGGGCTAATCGTCCTGGAATACCTCAGCATCTACTTACCTTCTGTGCTGTTCCTGCAGTATCGAAGAAATAACATGAAGCATTGGTTTACGTTAATAGGCAACAAATGATAATGCAGCAAAACCTATTTGGTCGCACTACCCGCAAAATAACATTGCCCAGTCGTCTCGGTTGCCGAACATCAGACCAAGCGATGTGCGGGCACCAGCGCAGCATGCCCTCGGTACGTCACGTACACAAGCCGCCGGTCGATCGTATCGATCGGCATTGGCACACCGGGCAGGAGGACACCATCATAGCCGGGCAAGTGTAGCATCAACGAGATGCTGTCTGGATGTTTGATAATATGAACATCCAACGTTCCCTCCATGCACCGCCTGTCTGCTTCGTTTACCCATTGCTCTCGAGCACGTGTAAACAACTCAGATCTGAACGATCGCACACATACCACCATGAACTTCATTACAAGATCTGGTTTCCTATTCCACCAAGAGAGACTTTACGTTTCTCTGGTGCTAGGTAAAAACGATATCCTTAGTGGAGAGGATAGCTACCACGACACCACAAACTCACACCATAAGCGAATCATCTCTGCACGGGATGATTATCGCTGAGTCGTTTTCCACCCGCTGATCACCACGGCCATGCCTCTCCCGCTCTCCGCCGACTGCGGAGACGCGTAAAAATACCCGGAGTCGTGTGGGTAATCGTTTTTTTTAAAGTAATATTAAATATAAGTCCTAAGGAAATATGAGAATCTTTTGTCGCTTGTTCTGTTACCAACCGTTATAAATAATTAAACACATCAAATGAACATTTACTTTTAATCACTGCGTTTTACTTACTTACTGGTGATCGTGTTTGTGCGTTTCATGCGGAGGTACTGTGGAACACTTAGAGGAAGTAGTGGGTGGATGGTAGAATCAGCGTCCATGCCGACGCACAGACCATCCATCTCCACACCACTTCTCTCATTGGCGATTTATCGTTTTTACTGCTCATAGTCTCCAGTTGTCCAGTACTTTGTTTTGGAGACCTGCCAGATGTTCAGCTGATTGTCATATGCGTCACAGTATCATACTCTGCCTTCTGTTGGGCGTTCAATAGGGGTACACTCGTTTGAGCTGATTGGTCTAATTCATGTCGATCATATATACGTTCTCGTTCCAATTGCCGATTAATTGCGTCATTCATTCCACGACCGGCGCTGGCATTCATACTTACTAACAAACTGCCGCACATGAGGTAACACATTTCTTCGATTAAGAGCAAAGCTTGGTTATACATCCACCTCAAGATCAGGCTTTCTTGAATTGACACGAATTCGATGTAAAATGTCTTCTGACATGTTATCCTTGTATTTTTCTACAGGCCACGTAGGTTCGATGAGAAGCATATCGAAATGATGGTAGCAAATAATGTGCACATCTGACTTGGAGATACAGAAATAATGCCCCAATGAGTATCGTTTTCAAGCAAATTGAGCTCTTGACATGCAGCACGAAATTTTGGGGACACTATACCATTAACAATTCGTAGTGATTCAAATGCTGTTGTCCTACGAATATTCACCAGCAACAACTGCAAATAGAAGCATTCAACATTCCTTGGCTGAACTGCGTAAATACGACCAACAGCATCAGTAGAACGCACATCCGGATGACCAGGAACCGCATCACCTGGATTTTGACATTGAAATTTCTTCAAGTGTGATAACGTAGCATTGTGGCGGTGCCGCCGAACCCCACGGTACACTTACCTAAAAACCCCCATTACCTCATCCCAAGACGCATAAGTTTTCGCCAATGCAATCGCATTGGGCTCCTCGACAGTATAGTGGTTAGTATACCCGCCTGTCACCCGGGAGACCGGATCGATTCCCCGTCGGGGAGCCTGGGCGCAAGACTAATGACCTTGCCCAGAAAAAATACATCATTATGGAAAATTTAACAAGCCTCAGGACTTGCTAAATAAGGCCATGACCGGATCCCGGTTGTAGTGCCGATGATGACGATGAATCGCATTAGGCAGCTGAAAACGCTTCACGCATTAAAGAGATCAAATCTATGATCTTTAAGTCCCTGTAAAGAAAACTTACCTCTCGTGCATTACCTTTGCATACCAATTCTCTGTAAGATTTCTTTCTTACCTTATCAGGAATCTCAATCAATTCGGCACCTTCAGTGCCAAGCAAATCCCCCTAGACGAATTCCTGAAAACAAGATGATTTGGTTTACATATAATGTAACCATCATAACAGGGACCATAAACCAAGTTTATCATAAATCACCAAATATACATATTGGCTGGCGACCACTTTAACCAACGATAAATGGTCCAACGCAGCTGCATGTAATTAGCACCGTAGACGTTGAGACCAATTCTCTGTAAATAAGCTAGAACCAATTAGCACCATGTGCATGGGCATTGCGGCTATCGTTACAGCTGCAATGTATAGCTCAGACAACGATCTTTATCCTTGCCGCCTATTATAGCTACAATGCATCGGTTAAACAATGATCTATATGATCCCCTTGTTTTTCGATTTTTCAGCTTCATTCCCATTGCCTTGTGTATGAAAAAAACCAATGTGATCTTCATTCATACATATACATACATTGCCAAGTCTTTCTTCCTTGTTTCCACCATAGAGAAACACTTTCGTTTTTTGGGTAAACTGACCCCAAAACGATTAAATATCGTTGAGTCTTATTACAACCACCGTTCGTGACGGTCGGTTCACTCCCGCTCTCCGCCGTCTGCGGAAATGCGTTTATAAAGAGTCGTTTGTGAAGTGCTGGTTGACTTCATAGCTCGTCTCAAATTTAAAGCTATAGTGAAGACTAAAGTGTTCGGAATTAAATAAACTGCAAGCGAACCTTTTCTTCTAATAATTGAATAAATTGACTGTCATGTAGAAATTAATGAGTCCAGTGTTCGATCGTGAAGTGTAATAAAATAAAATTAATCCCCTTGATAAACAACGGAGTATTTGTGGGGACGAGGTAGAACTCTCGCCCGTGCGACGTCGCGATCTCGTACCCCCACAGCATCTCCGAGTAAAGCAACCTTCGTCCAAACGGACCAGTTACGCTGAATAATTGCTACGTTAATGTTGTGGTATATCTTTTTTATTTTTCTTTCGTCCTCCATCACTACAGATGAGCGCCCAGGTGTGTGCTAGAATTGTCACAATACCTGATATGTATATGGAGAGTACTCTCTCGGTGAATATCCAATCACTTTTTTCCTATCAACCCATAGCACTAAATTCTATTCGATCGAAGGTTATGGAATCATTGATTAACCGACAACATTAAAATTTATTTATTGACCGTTATCACAGGTTTCGTTCCACAAGAGATCTGATGGGTCACCTTAGCGAAACTATTTCGGTGGTTGAAAGATTGTTACATTGATTCAACGGAATTTTGCATCTACGCTTGTGTTCGAAATTCTATTCCGACAGAGTTAACCATACACTGATTGGACTGATAAGAAAATGGGGTGGGTTTAAACGACGCCACTATCGAATCTTCATATATTGAATTGGAGCCCACGTCGGTCAACTTCGAAATTGAAAGAAAACAACCACAGGGTCACAGATAAAGGGGTTATTTTATTTCCATATTGAGCTTCCGTATTGAGAATGATGTGACGAAATTTGAAAACTCAAAAAATATTATGTTCGAAAACGCTCGAGCAACAACGCTCGTTATTTTATTGTCAGGCAGCGGCGTTTGATGGATATTAATTTGTATATAATTAAAACATAAAGATTATCAACAAATGTGAATCGAATATTGTTACCTCCGACGTAATTGTGTTATATTAGTTATGGGGACTCCACCTTCATTCTTTTTAAATTTAAAGTTTTATCCATCGTACAATTTTAGAGTTTTCTATATTTGGCTATGGACGGTGCCACTTTCGCAGTTTCTTGATGGGTTACAAACACGCGGGCGTCAGTAACTGCTTCAATACGGTAATTTGATAATCCGTTACTGTTAAACTGGTGTCATCACAGTCCCCGTGTTTTATTTTTATTGTTTAGTAGGCGCGATCACAGGTTTCCTGGGGTCTCTTTCCAGATCACACGATTCTGTGCACCAATGAAATTACTTATACCAACTCAAATACGTTGTTGTTTTCATTATAATATTGTTAAATCCCACACGCAATACTCCGTAAGTGTTGGTAAATTTTAACCAACGCAGAGCACAATATTTTGTCACATACCATTGTTCGCGTAACGTAGGCATCCATAAATTTTAGAGTATTTATTGACCATCCTTCGTACATATATGTTTTTATAATGCGTACGATTTGTTTCTAACAATTCAGATTACACAGAGGTGTCTTTAGAGGAGAAGGAGACATCAAAAGAAAATTGTAAAAGTCATCAGTGGATTACATCAGAGTATTAACGTAGCCATCATAGCTTATGTAGCGAATTGAGGTATCCTCGCATACAAAGTTTAGTTCTAATATTCTTAGCGTGGGTTCAGATCTTCACTGCTACGTTATGTGCTATAAAAAGTATGTTAAGCAATAATGGCCAATTAAATAAAAAAACTTATTGATTAATTAATCTTTATAAACTAGTAAACGAAGATTAAAGTGGGCCGGAAACGTGGCGCGAATGCGCAACGATAGGGCCGTGCATATAATTCTTGACGGTAAGCCAAAGGGAAAGAGACCAACAGGGCGGCCGCGATGGAGATGGGAGGACAATGTTAGGTTAGACCTCGAGGAGATCGGATCGGGTGGCCGAACGTGGAAGGAGAGCGCATGGGACAGGGAACAATGGCGGAGTCGAGTCGGTGAGGTCATGAACTTCCGGGTTCCTACAGGCCAATAAATAAAAAAAAACTAGTAAACGTTGGCTTTTCTAAAATAATTCCTCCCAAATACAACAGGGGTTCCAGTTGATGGTATCCTTCAGCGATTCTTTTTTATACTATAAATGATTGCAAAACTTTGTCCTTTCATGGTTATATCAGCAACGGGAACAGAAAGTATTCACAGGGGAATGTGTCTGGCGAGCTAGATGGTTTTTTTTTTAATGGCTTTGTTAATCACAAAAACAAAACATGAACGGCGTATGAAAGAAAGTAAAAAATCGCCGAACATACTAAACCAAGTATAAACTTTTTGACTGTCAAAATAAACCAAAAATTCAAAATGGTTATAGATATCAAAATTCGTTAAGATTTCTTCCTCGGTATCTCAAACTTCTCTTTTCGATTTAAATCGTCGTAGTTAGCACTATGAACTTGACATGAGTGACCTCAAATCTTTCAGTGCAATGGAATTGTACCACATTTCATATAATCACTTTATCTACAGGTGCTTCCTTTCATAAAATGCTGATTATTAGCCGGTATTCTTAGTGTAAATTAAATACTTAGTTTATTTTATTCTGCTGCAGCAACTTAAGAGCGTAAATCATCACTACGTGGGCCATCTCTAAACTAAGTTATAAAACCTCTTTACAAGAAATATGACGATCGCATTCAAGTAACTAATGAGTCTCATAATTCTCCCATCTCCAAACGATGTCTTCGTTAATTGAATACGAATCAATCCCCTCACACTCGACGGTTGTTTTGCTATTGATTACTGGTACTTCGTCTTGGGCACCGTAAGTTTGGCGCCAGATTGTAAACGAATCCTGTCAACAGGATAAACAGTTAGTCATTGCTTTGTAGGTATTTTGCTGGTCCTTCCATTCCACCCATCTATGCGCCGTGTTCGTAATTATGTGGATTCCTCGTCCTTAGCTTTCACTTCTCGGCTAGACGACATTTTCTCGTCCCGACCACAGGGTTGCAGATTAACGTCGAATGTAAGAGGGCGTCTTATTCTCGACGCCGCATTAATCTGACCCTCATTGAAATGGTGTGTTTAGATCACACAGCTACGGGCACAAATACCCATCTATCGGTGAAATGGCACACGTGATAGACATTTTGTACCTTTCTGTTGTCAAGGATTTTTTTGTTTTTTAACGTGCACTATTTGGAGTTGTTTCAACTGACATACGTCCTGCAACTTTGGTGCATGCGAGCTCCAATGTAATTGCGTTGCTCCCCGAATATGATTCCAGCGCTCTGCTACCTTAGAACCGAATGAATGGCGGTTTATCTCTAGTTGAAGAACGTCCTAACGATTTACATAAAACTCCAGATCGGACTTTTATTGTTGGCATTGTGACGAGAGCAATGAAGGACTACGACAGAGGCCGGTTCCATCAACAGTGGGGAAAAGGTCTCGGAATCTGCATTTTAATTTGTTTGCAAAGCTCAGCACGCCTTTCGGTCCAGCAGCGACCTAACCAATCCTTGGATTGACTATTTTCGAAATGTAATCAGGGAGTTGCGATTGTTGGAATTTGAGCTATTCTCTGGGGTCTGCAAAGCACACGAAGTGTTCACTATCATCTGTGATAGATACGTTGAGGAAAGTGGTGCTGCTGCGATAAATTGGTGGATGAGCACAAATAGCCGTCACTTCAAAGCTGCAGAGAAGTCGTGATGAGTAACAGCAAATATTTGCTAAACACGGGCGACATGAATGGTAACTTAGAAATTATATGAAATCGTATTCCATCAGCTGATCATACTTCAATATTTAAGGAACATCTACCTTGACAAATTAACCCTATAAAGTAGTTCCGGTGTCCTATTAAAACCTAAATGCTAAAAATGAACAAGCTGTTCTTGTTGACCTAGCTTAGGTGAAGTAGCGAGTGCACTGAATAATTCCTTTCTCATATCTCACACATGAATATTTCATGCAATCTCTTCGTTTCTTTGTTACTCACTGATAACATTATTTCAAAAAGGCAGTCATCGTTTTAATTAATGATTAATTATTAAAAAAAAAGGTAAAAGTCATGCGCTGGTCCTACCTGTAAGATTATCTGAGGTTAAGATTTAAATTAATGACTGTCAAAGTGCCCGGCAAAAGGGCTGCGTTAGTGTTCTTTGATTTTGATGATCGTGCTTTTGTAGTCAGATATTATCCGAATTGGTTATTTCAAATGATTGGTTGATAATTGATTAATTAATTAATTTATTTATTCAAAATTTATTAAATTGTTGATTGGTTGTTTGATGGATTGAAGACCACGTTCGTAAATAAGACAATTACACCGTATTTACAATTTTAGATTAAATGCCAAATCAATTTTTTTTTTTTTTTTTTTTTTTTTTCGTTTTACTTTGTACAAGTCATTCGCTGTTCACAAGCACTATAAATATTTGCTTTACTTTGTTGTTCGTTCTTCTGTTAAACACTTACTCTCGGAGTCTCTCCTCTCATCTGTAGGTAATTTCCTTCCGTTTTTCTGAGTCACATAAACACATCCATTTCGACAACCTAAATTTTGTGTCGACAAGCAAAGAAACGCGGAGCTACCAATTAGGATGGAATTTGGGGATTTTTTCGTGTCTGTTAACAATCTATTCGAGATCTTGGGATCTTTTGCGACAAGGACCTTAACTTCCTCTCTCAGATTGATAAGATGATCCGGAAAGCCAATTCTGCCCTCGGGTTTGTGAAACGATGGTTTAAGGAATTCTCCGACCCTTACGTAACACGTTCCCTTTACCCTACCTTCTTCCGGCAACTGCTTGAATATGCTGGCCAGATATGGTCACCTTATCACAGGAGCCATATCCATAGGGTCGAAAGTATTCAAGGTTCGCTTTCCGAGAGTTGGGATGGGAAAACCCCCTAATCCTTCCCCCGTACATTAAGCGCTTCAAATTAATAAACCTCAGAACCCTTGAGGAGCGCAGGGTCGTGGCTGACGTAGTGTTCAGTCTACGGGTCCTCTCCGGCTCGGTCGACTACGCCTACTCTCTTAACTGAACTCCTCTGAACACGAACCCTCGAAATACGCGTAATCCCCGCCTTCTCTACATCCCCCCTCGCCGTATCTCTTCTGGTCTAAATGAACCCCTGTAGCGGTTCCGCCAAACCCTACGGTCCACCTACCTGAAAAAAGCCCCATAACTACTACCCAACTTCCTGAAGTTCGCTAATAGTTATGGGGGTTTTTTCAGGTAAGTGGACCGTAGGGTTTGCCGAAACCGCTACAGTACTCCCCCCCCCCCGCGTCACTATCTTGGGAAGACTGTAAAAATGGAGTGTAAAAAGGGTCGTTGTGTTGAGGCTATTGCTGGATGTACTTCACTGGGTGGTGATTTTGGCAAATTTTATGGACTCCAGAGTCACTGTTCTTTGGTATCTTTCGCGCAAACGTATTAACTCACAAACCGCCATTTCTCACGATTAGTCACGGTTCTGAATTACCGGAAAAATGTCACTAAATTCCGCGATATTTGTTCGATGTTAATGGCGAAACCACGCCCAACTATGATCAACAAAACGAACGCGTTCCGACTCCTTTTCGGAAGCTTGCGAGTTCTTTCGCGAGGTCACCAATGTGGGGAGTCAAAGTTGGGCACCGGCGTACGGCGCTGATTATCTTCCTCCTCCATCATAAGTTCTTTAAACGCCACCGATAATTTCCGCGCAAAATTCTTCGCCGAGAGCAAAAGTCACACACAGAGGAAATTATTTGAAACACACTAGAGAACCTTTTAATGATAATGTTTCGTTTATTAATTTACACTCAGACTAAAACAATTGTCTAAATACGAATTGAAGTTGTTCAAAGTACTTAAACTAATTGTACAATTTTGTTTGTGATATAAATTCGCGCTTCTTAATATCCCTCATTGAAACGTTCGAACGTACACACTACATGGGGGAGCGAAGGAAGAAAAGACTTCTAGAGAACCCACCGTACCGGCGTCGGTACGGTGGATGGCGAGCGACCTGACTGCTCTCAAGATTGAATTGCGACTCCCCGATATCCTCTCCAATAAGGATATCGTTTTTACCTACCACCAGAGAAACGTAAAGTCTCTCTTGGTGGTATAGTAAACCAGATCTTGTAATAAAGGTCATGGTGGTATGTGTGGGATCGTTCAGATCGATGTTATTCACACGTGCTAGACAGCAGTGGAACAACGATACAGGCAGGCGGCAAAGACAAAAGAGAAAAATGACCAAATGCGCCGTTGGTAATGCGGGTCATTGTTTACGCGATGCCTCGTCGCTATTTTCGACGTTGGGAGAAAAAGGTGCTAAAAGCAAATTGGATGTTTATAGCATCTCTGGATGCAGTAGAAACCGGGTTCATGTTTGCATTAGGAAATGCTGAAGATTTTGGTTTCAGCGTCTATTGCGCTAATTATATGCAGCTGCTTGGGTTGTTTATTGATAAGACAAACAAAAAAGGTTGCCAGGCAATGTGTATGAAAAGGTACATGACGCGGCTGGGAAAATAGACGGCGCAATATTTATGGTCCCTGTCATGACGCTTACATTGAATGTAATCCGAATCATTTTGTTTACAGGAATTTGTCTGGTACCGAATTGGTTTAGAATACCAGATAAGCAAAGAAAGAAATCTTACGGAAAATTGTATGCAAAGGGATGCATGAAAGGGTACGTTTTTTTAAGTGGTGATCTATATAATGCGTGAAGCATTTACAGGTACTAATACTGTTGCATTAGCCAACTTCAGGAAGTTGGGTAGTAGTTATGGGGTTTTTTTCAGGTAAGTGGACCGTAGGGTTTGGCGGAACCGCTACACCCCTTTCACGGATGCTGAGAAATGTCAACTCCAATTCCACCTTGTTCGCCTTCGACCTCTCTACCCATATTCTCAGGCACCGCTTCCCAAAACATTCTCACCGCCAATCTTCTACACTTTACTATAACCTGCCTCCACATCCCGCTTCTACTCCTGCCTTCTTAATTTGCCCTGGTTACCTTAGGTTAAGCTTAGTTAAGATAGTTTTGAAGCTCTTTAGTTTGTAAGTTATGTATACTTTAGTTCTAGGTAATTATGTTGCTTGAATGAAGCTAATAAATGGGTTGTAGCCCCAAAAAACTAAACTTGACGCATCCCCTGGGGGATTTCTTCAAGTCGTTTCCGTGGACAATAGTTTGCTTTAATAACTCTGATGTTAACATCTTCCCAATTCAACTGTCGAAATTATTTATCTCGGGCCTGATGGACCACCAGTAAAATTGCACTTAAAAATTGTACCCAGGGAATGTCTTCGGCATACCGGCCTCGGTGTTGCCGTTGATTTTGTCCAAAATTATATAAAAAGTCATCCATATTAAGTTCATGAAGTATTTGGAATGCATTGGACTCCTATATGATCACCGAAACGAACTTCGCTGCAAGCGATCCTCTGAAGACCTTTCGAGCTTTGAACCTTTGCAATTGAAATACGAGGGCTGCCTTTTATATTTCGGGATTAGAGAACAAAAACGAATATTGATCATCGAAAATCACTTTATTGTTTTTCAAAATATTCCTCATGAAGATCTATACACTTTTGCATGCGTTTGAACCAATTGTCGAAGCACTTTTGCCACTCTGATTGAAGTATCTCCAACACATGCATTCTGAATGCAGCAACCGCTTCTTCAGGTGTCGAAAAACGTTGACCTCTCAGTTTGTTTTTTACGTACGGGAATAAAAAGAAGTCATTCGGTGCCAAGTCAGGACTATACGGCGGATGACCCATCAAATCGATGTTTTGGGTGCTCAAAAATGCAGTTGTCGCAGCCGATGTGTGAGAGCTCGCTTTGTCGTGGTGAAGAGTGATCCGTCTTCGGCGGTTGGTTTTCCTGATTTCTTGGAAGACAACTGGCAAACAAATGGTTGTGTACCACTCAGAATTGACTGTTCTGCGTTGTTCTAGTGGTACGGTTGCGACATGTCCAGTTTTTCCGAAAAAACAGGCGACCATTTGCTTGGAAGTGCTTCGTGCGCGAACAACTTTTGTTGGATTTGGCTCATCTTGAAACACCCAGACAGTCTACTGCTGTTTACTTTCAGGCTCATACGCGTAAATCCATCACCTGTCACGATGTCATAGACGTGTTTCGAAGCACCGCGACCGTATTTTTTTAACATTTCTTTCGACCAATTGACACGAGCCTTTTTTTGGGCGATTGACAAATTGTGTGGGATCCAACGCGAACAAATTTTTTTGACAGTCAAATGTTTATGCAATATTGAATGTATGCTGGTCCCACTAACGCCTAAGGTTGTCTCAATCTCACGATAGGTCACATGACGATCTTCCAATATCAGTTCGCACACAGCATCAGTGGTTTTCGGAACAACAACTGATTTTGGACGACCTTCACGAAATGCATCTTGGAGTGAACTACGACCACGATTGAATTCACCATACCATCGATAAACACTGGTCCTTGATGGAGCTTCATCGCCAAAAATTGAATTAAGTTCATCCATGCACTGTTGCTGAGTTAATCCACGCCGAAAGTTGTAAAAAATAATCGCACGAAAATGTTGACGATTTAATTCCATTTTTGGGCCGAGATGAATCTTTTAAGTTACTGTAAACAACATATATAGCGCTCGTATGTCAAAACGTTCTGAGTGCGTATAACCTCAAAAATGTCCAACTTTACGACAGAGCTGTCAATTGCCGGATTGTAACACTAGGGTTGCCAAATCCCGAAACATAAGACGCAACCCTCGTACACGTTCAGTATTCAGCAGTCGCATTCTATGCAACCATGGCTTTCGAACTCGTCAGGCAGTGGCCCGTCTTTTCTAAATAAGCTTCGTTCATATGGGACCTCACCACAACACTGCGACGGGATGATGATCTTCTTTGAAAATCGATCATTTTCGGTTGTTGTAGATGCCGTGTTTTCGGATCCCGTTTATATTAATTCCGTAGAACCCTGAAGTTCTCTTCTGGCACCCACTATATTTCTGCTTCATATTATTGATTTGCTACATTCAAAAGGTAACAAAATTAAAATTTTTTTGGACGACATTACATTAATTTCTACATTCTCAAATTACCCGTAGCTTAACGCATCAATATCGTACCAATCAAATCGACTTCCCGAATCGAGATCTAG
Organism: Microdon myrmicae; assembly: GCA_963931805.1. Lineage (NCBI taxonomy): Eukaryota > Metazoa > Arthropoda > Insecta > Diptera > Syrphidae > Microdon > Microdon myrmicae. The sequence continues at coordinate 26,143,763 of OZ007498.1, forward strand.
ACAGTACCGTACAGTCGAGAAAGGCAATCTCATCTACTTCAATGCTACAAAGGCCCAATATGCACCGTTTACAAGACAAAAAAAAAAAAAGCGGGAGCCTCCAAGCCCTGGCTTAAGATGAATAGCCAGATCATTAAATCAATGAATAGTATACATTAGCTTGGGTACATGGTCATTGGGTTTATGACGTAGCAATAATACATGTCGAATATTGTCACATCCCCTTTTAGAGCTGTAGTGAACTGATTGATGACGGTCCATTGAATGAAGATAGTTTATTGGCGACCTATAGTCCATTAATTGATGGTAGTCCATTGATTACTGATGGTATTCTGATTGACTATAGTCCATGATCGATAGACGCTGTTTTGTTGATTGTTGATTGACGATGGTTTATTGATAAGTCCATTAATCAGGCGATGGTCCATTGATTAAAAATAGACCACTTATTGACGACGACCCACTGATTGAGTATTGGTTATTGATTGGCAATCTTGCATTGGTTGTCAATAGTCCATTGATTGACTGTGGTTTACTGATTGACTACAGTATTTTGATTGAAAAAAGGCCAATAGTTGACGATAGTCCATTGATTGCAAATATATATTTGCTTGGCGACTTAGTCAATGGGTTTGTGACGTGGCAACAATACATGGCGAATATTGCAAAATTCACCTTCAAGGAATTAAATTCCTCTTTTAGAGCTTTAGTGCATTGTTGCACGATAGTCCATTGATTGACGATGGTTTATTGATTGACTATAGTCTATTAATTGGCGGTGGTATAATGATTGACGATGGCCCATTGATTGACAATAGAAAATTGGTTGACGATAGTCCATGCAAAAACTATAGTCCATTGGATATCGATAGTCTACTGATTGATGATAGTCTATTCATTGACTATAACCACTTTTAAGTTAAAACGCAGGACTTCTTATTCTCATATGATTCGCACTTATTTTACACATTCGACTTAGCTTTAAACGATGTAACTATATGCCATTCTTCGAGAATATAAGGGCAACAGAAGATCGAAGGACGTGCTTATTGTAATAGTATCTCCTCGGGTAAATTTTAATTGATTTGTTGTACTTTGTCGATAACTCCATTGTTACAAATAAAGACTGATGGGTTGGCATAGATTCAAAAGTATTTTTCAATGTCAAAATTCTTTATTTTATTACCTTCGTCAATAGAGTAATCGTTTCAAATAAAACCGTCGTCCTGTTTCACGCCAATTTCTGTCGGAGGCTTTGACAATTAATTAAAAAACCCAAAGTAAATTTTTTAATTAACAATCTGTCTCAACGACGTTTCTATTTGACAGTTTTGTTTACTACACACCTTCCAAGACGGATTCAGTGCTGTCTGCACTGTCTACACTGAATCCGACTCCATGCTAACAGACCCGTCCATAAGTATTATTACATTCAGTTTCTAGGTTATTTTTATTACCTTGTTTTGGTTTTGATTTTCACTTTAATTTTCGGGTTCAAAAAGTTTTACCTTAAGAATATTTCCCTTGTTCCTTTTTTCGGTTTTCTTTTTATTTTGTTACTTATTTTAATGGAATTTGTGTCAAAGGAGAGACTAGGAGAGGCCGAATTAATTATGAACCGGGCAGCGGAATACCTGGGCGCGTTGAAGCATACGGCAGAAAAACAGGATTTTCACGACTTTGATATTGAAGTCAAGTGGGTTAATAAGTAAAGGGCCGAAGGCCAACAACTGAAAGAATTCAACGAGGGCATTATTACGTGTGAAGAGTATTCTTGACCTGTTTTTCGTGGACTGAGCAGGTAAATTAACGACATTGTGACACTTATGAAAGAATGAATGGCATTTGGAATATTTCTTCCTTTGTTCTTATGATTAACGTCTGTCTTAGCATAAGCATTCATTTGTATGCAATAAAAATACACCAATAGCACGTATTTTCAAAAAAAAAAAAATACACGCACACTACATATGTTTTACTTACGAGGACTATTTTCGTCTAGTTTTTTTCTTTCAGGGGATAAATAAGTAGTTCGCTATCCCTACAAAATATTTGCATGTCCTTCTTGCAATTGAAATTTAAATTCACTCCTTCAACATTCCTCTTGGCTTACAAGATCAAAGCGATTGAACTTCAAGTTCATAAAATGTAAATGGCTTTATATTTATCCCCCAAAATAAGCCCAAAACATTTCGCATACATAATGTAATCTTTTCAAATGCCAGTTGTCAATAACTGTCACGATTACATGGAAAATCGTTAAATCGTACGACTCTACCTATATAAAGCTAACAAGTCTTTGGTGAGCTTATCCTTAAAAGCAAAAATACTAAATTCAACGAATTTGCAATATTTTGTATAAAGGACGAAAGTCGGTGGTGGCCATCGTGATATTGAGTTTGGGAGCCATAAATTTTTATACTCCCCGCTTTACCCATAGAAAGTTCTAGAGTGTCATTCAGGATTATGATTTATAACATCATTACGTCCTGCTATCGGGAGTCAGAAGTTGAAAACAAGTAATCATTTACGTTGCGACGGTAGATTTATATTGAGGGTTGACGAAAATGTCTTTTTCAGATCTCATTTTATCCTAAAGTGAAATTTGTTTGGATAAGGTCATGCAAACATCGTCCTTAGATAACTGAAACAATAAATACCAACAACAGGATATTTTTGGTGGAAGTTCTAAAATTGTGTTCCCGATGGGCAACCGAGATAAAATTAAACTGGTTTGAGTTAAGAAATCTAAAGATGCGTTAGTTTAACGAGGGAGTTTTTGAGATAACCGTGTTTTTGCTGTGATGAGCAAAGACGGGAAACCAAATTTTGAGGAATTTTAGTTAAGGGCATAATCGTATTTAAGCACGTAATACATTTCTTTCCCTATCATACATTTTGATACTCAACAGACAATGTGGTTTTCTATCTTAATAGTGCCGCAGTTAATTTTCATTTATTTATTACTGTATTGTTACTAATCCGTTGCGGCAACCGATTTTTGTGACATGCTAAAATGGTAAATCTGAATTTTAAAGAGAAGGAAAAACAGACAGCAAAATTATGTATCGCTTGTGGACTATAATGCCGAGCAAGGTTATAATCGGACATATGACGTTCGGCTGGAGAACGGGTCTGTGTGTTTTTCTATGTCTGAAGTCGATTTCCCTTGTGAACCCCTCTCTGGTAGCCTTATGGGGGTTCTCTATATCACACGAAGAACCAACCCACAATTCTAACCAACCTCGACCGCTAATAGCGCGTCACCCTACCCTAACCCGTAACCCATTTCAAAACATGCCAAAACAAATCCCAATCTGCAAGCGCATCCATCCCGAACTTGCAAGAATCCATCTCAAAACTTTGCAATAAAACACACTCCAAAACCCGCAACAGAACACAATTCAAAAGAATATATTCTAAATCATCCCCGCATACATTTTCCCAAAATTGCTTCGGTCAATTCTTTATCTAAATCATATTCCTTGCTTGCGACCAAGCAATTCTAATTTCCCCCGAAAATCATATTCTGTAATGAACGCATATTCCAATTTACAACGGAATACTCACCATCTCCATCAAATACATCGAGCCGCATACATTTTTCCATTAACCGCTTCGGTCAATATCTTATCTGAATGATATTCCTTGCTTGCAACCAAGCAATTCTCATTTCCCCCGAAAATCATTCCGGCTCACTTCCTGCCTAAACTATTTCCTCGCTTGCAACCAAGCAACATTTAGTTCCCCGAAAATCATTTCGGCCCCCATCCTACCCAATACGAATTCCTTGTATACATAGCGCCAGAGGAATTTAACTCAGCTTATATGGCGAGGATTCCCCGGATCTAATCCCCTATACGGGCATAGCAACTCTTCTCTAAATTCCTAATAAGTGGCGACGCGATGAACCTTTTCTTTCCATTTTAACCGATCAGTCGAGTCACAGCAACCACCGAGCGCACATCGCTCCCGTATCACCCCAAGTCACACCTCAACCACCGCGGCGTGCACACCAACGGTACCAAGGTCGAACGCGGCTGCGTGAGGAGCAAATGCGTGTCTAGTCCGGCTCCCCGAGTTTAGTATACTTATTCGGTTGACGCGCGTCCGAAATTGTTTGCAACCGGCAACTGAATAGGCGGGCAATGACAGTTCACACCCGAGTGCGTTTGGAACAGTTAATTAGCGGAGCTAGTCGGTGGAACCCAATCGTCAACAAGCGTTGCGCGCTTGTCTTTCCCCCGCCAAGGTGTTCAGTTAAGTGCATGCGTTCCATACGTTGAGTGCAAAGATTTTCCCTCATTAACGCGCTCCCTTAAAATATAAAAGAAACAACAAGGAACATTTGAACCACGTGTAAATAGAACGACGAAAAAACAATAAAGGACAAATAAAACGCATTAACATTTAGACTACGCCAGTGCGTTTTAGTTCGTGACACATTCTCTTGGTGACAATCCTTGTGCAACAAATCGTTGGTGGGTGATAGTGAACCCCGCGCCATACGTTGGCGCCAACATCCTCACCCCCACAGCCGACTATAGCGGAAAACATCATGAGATGGAGAACGCATTCACTTAGTTTGGTGGGCTGTCAATAGTGTGAATAAGTATAAACCAACCGATTAAACAGTATATACGATTATACTTCAGAAATTATTTTCTCAGTTCGTGTTCTACATGACTTAACACAGGAATAATGCGGACTTGATAAAGTTATTGTGGCGGTTCTTTAAACATTCCGGAAGAACCACCCACCATCCTGATCCAACTCCCCGTCCCCAACCAGCAAATACCTGCACCAACCATAAGCAGCTTACCTGTATACGAGCAGTACAAAGCTCGCTTCAACAATTCCATACCTGAAACATAAGTCCACGGCAAGATTGCCATCTTGCGATAGCATCAAAACCAAATGCATCAATTAAATCATCTCGGTTCATCTGTCATGAACCGATCGGTTACTATGGGCGACCACATGCCCATCAAACATAGGTCAATCCTCCCGAGTGTTCTTGTTCAAACAATCCGTTGGTCCAAAAGACACGCCATGGCAAATCGCTTGCTTATACGGCTGCTGCCGATTATCACTGATCGGTTGCATAAGCGATAAACTAGCATCGAATTGGACGTGATCATAATTTGTTTTTCCTAAACTATCTAGCAATGGTCACGTCCCATGTTTTGTTCACTAATACAAAGCATAGCGCAACTCGCGCCTAACTGTTAAGAGCCGAATTCTTCGCCAGTGTAAATATTCACACTGGAATTCGACCCTTGACTCGCTATGGATGCAATGCACAATTGACCCTCATTGTGTAATCACCCTGATCACCAGATCAGTTCCCACGGTATCGTTCTCCTAAACAGCCCTCGTACCATTAGCTAAGGGAAACAAACACGTATCTTAGCGTTTGACCCCCGAAATAGCGTTTCTGTTGACATAATACTCAGAAACCTAACTCTGCATCAACGAATCGCTAGTTAAACATAGCAACCTTTTTCGGCCGTTATACGAGCGACCATCTATTTGCACAGCTGACCTATTTGAATTCAAATATCGTTAGTCAGTTTTTGTTGTCGCTTTTCCTTATTCGGCTGCAGCTGATATATGAAGTACTGTCTTTCCCATGTACAGGCTCTCTTCCTGTTTGTGTGCATCTTGAATACGAGGGTTGCCTCTTATGTTTCGGGATTTGGCAACCCTAGTGTTGCAATCCGGCAATTGACAGCTCTGTCGTAAAGTTGGACATTTTTGAGGTTATACGCACTCAGAACGTTTTGACATACGAGCGCTATTTGTGTTGTTTACAGTAACTTAAAAGATTCATCTCGGCCCAAAAATGGAATTGAATCGTCAACATTTTCGTGCGATTATTTTTTACAACTTTCGGCGTGGATTAACTCAGCAACAGTGCATGGATGAACTTAATTCAATTTTTGGCGATGAAGCTCCATCAAGGACCAGTGTTTATCGATGGTATGGTGAATTCAACCGTGGTCGTAGTTCACTCCAAGATGAATTTCGTGAAGGTCGTCCAAAATCAGTTGTTGTTCCGAAAACCATTGATGCTGTGCGCGAACTGATATTGGAAGATCGTCATGTGACCTATCGTGAGATTGAGACAACCTTAGGCGTTAGTGGGACCAGCATACATTCAATATTGCACAAAAATTTGTTCGCGTTGGATCCCACACAATTTGTCAATCGCCCAAAAAAAAGGCTCGTGTCAATTGGTCGAAAGAAATGTTAAAAAAATACGGTCGCGGTGCTTCGAAACACGTCTATGACATCGTGACAGGTGATGAATCGTGGATTTACGTGTATGAGCCCGAAAGTAAACAGCAGTCGACTGTCTGGGTGTTTCAAGATGAGCCAAATCCAACAAAAGTTGTTCGCGCACGAAGCACTTCCAAGCAAATGGTCGCCCGTTTTTTTCGGAAAAACTGGACATGTCGCAACCGTACCACTAGAACAACGCAGAACAGTCAATTCTGAGTGGTACACAATCATTTGTTTGCCAATTGTCTTCCAAGTAATCAGGAAAACCAACCGCCGAAGACGGATCACTCTTCACCACGACAATGCGAGCTCTCACACATCGGCTGCGACAACTGCATTTTTGATCACCCAAAACATCGATTTGATGGGTCATCCGCCGTATAGTCCTGATTTGGCACCGAATGACTTCTTTTTATTCCCGTACGTAAAAAACAAACTGAGAGGTCAACGTTTTTCGACACCTGAAGAAGCGGTTGCTGCATTCAGAATGCATGTGTTGGAGATACCTCAATCAGAGTGGCAAAAGTGCTTCGACAATTGGTTCAAACGCATGCAAAAGTGTATATATCTTCATGGGGAATATTTTGAAAAACAATAAAGTGATTTTCGATGATCAATATTTGTTTTTGTTCTCTAATCCCGAAATATAAAAGGCAACCCTCGTAGTGATATCCGCGCCAAATAACATCTAGAATCGTCGCGGAGTCAGATCGTAACCACCGAGAAAGGCACACGTACCGGGGTCGTGTCGCTTACCAGAGTCAGATCTCACCCGTAGAACCACTCACACGCATCGGGGACGTTGCGTGAGTCAAATTTTAACCACCCAACCAATCACATGTGTCGAGGTCGTCGCGTTGTAGGAGTCGGCAGAATACGACAAGTCCAGTGTTAATTTTGTATGGAGACTTTCTATTGTACGGTGATCAGAAACATTTTGAGTTAATTAAATAATGTAAATTCAATAGTAACCCACGTCAAGCGTTAATTTTATATGGAGACTTTCTTTTGTAATGTGACCAGAAACATTGTGAGTTAATTCTATAAACAATTTAGAGAAAGGGCGAGACTAAGTGAAACAATTCATATATTAAGAACTACCCAGCTGGGTGAACTATGTGTGTGTGCAGCAAATCCAGATAAATAAAAATAAAATGTTTCATTTATTTATTCTTCAATCGTGCGCAGTTTTTGGTGAACTTTAGAGTGCAGATCAACGTGCATCGAGGCAATTTTTGTGAAGGGGTCAACGGTGGTGTTTCTACTGAATCCGCGCCCGTGTCGGCACAAAATAGTAGAAAACCCCAAACTAGTGAACTGTTGCTTCGGCGGAACAATAGTGATGCTGGAGGAAGAAGGGAATCAGCGCCATTCGCCGGCGCACCATACTTCTTCCCCACAGTATAATACTACATACACAGACTATACAGCACGAAAAGAAAAGAGAGAATGGTACTGAAAGGATATAAAACAGGTGGTAATGCCTATGTGTCAGATTGCAAGCCAGTGGTTTTAAGAAACAAGATTCAGTGATGCGGTATAACAGGAGAGTCCCATCAACACAATAATCAGGAATGCCAACCAACATCACAGCACCTCAACGCATAGGTGAAAGTAAATATCATGTTAACTTTCTAGCCACGAATTATCCCGAAAGTTATGGATTTATTTATTTATTTATTTATTTGACCTATAGCGCAGAATGTATCACCTGTCCATAAATATTATCGCAATACCCGTCCATCAGAGAGTGCACATCAGTTCACATTAAAAGTAAACAGCAGACTCACAAACAACCATAGAGAGTCGTTCGTTATCCGAACTACACGAATGTGGGCTGCTGTGCCTGATCATGTGTTTCCCCGCCGTTGTAATATTCAGGCATATACGACCAATCTACATCAAAACCTCTTTTCCTTTACACCACCTCCGTTGCCATTTGCTTAGGCTTGAGAGCTTTTTAGCTGGAATGTCAAGTGTTTTCCTCCCGACCAAGACATTTGTGGCATCTTCGGATACCGTTCGGAATGCGCGACATACTCTTAATGATGCCAGCCTATGTGCTGAGTTCACCGCCCTCAAGTACGACTTATACTGTGCGTACATATACGTACTATACTGCATACAGCATAATGGAGCTGTTCACATTGGTTATCAGTTTCCTTATATGTGGCCGGGGTCCGCTGACATTGGGTAGCAGTCTTGCCAAAACTTTGCATACTCGCCGTGTTTCCCTCATTTTCCACAGGTGTTCCTTGAAGGTCAACCTGTTGGCGAGTGTTACACCAAGGTAATTAAAATAGGGACTGGATCTGATTGTTTGTTCTTTCAATTCCAATTAAAGGTATTCAACTTTTTTGCGGCTGCTTATTAAAATTGCCGCCGTCTTTTGTCCGGCTAGTTTCAGTCCGGGCCGGTCTAGCCAGCATTTAATGCTCTAGATTGCTTGGGAGCAAACATTCTCCGGGTCATCTAGATGTTTATCTCCGGCCACTATTGCCAAATCATCTGCGTACCTAATGATTCTAACCTTTTCTGGTACATCGACCCTGAGCACACCATCATACATTATATTCCATAACATTTATTCCTTGGAAATGACTGTGCCATTGGAAAACTCATACAATTGCTTGATATTGGTCCTTTACACTCCAAAGTGTTAACTAATATAACCAGTCTCGCCATCTATGAAGGTACAGAGTTGCTAACGGAGACCCATTTTTGTTTTTTTATTTTCGCCTCGTTTCCATTGTAAGAACTCTGGTCGGAAAATTCTGATTGTTACGGGTTAACTGAACGGAATGCCGACTCTCAGCTGGTCCACAAAACCTCCGACGGTATAGTGGACTGTATTGAAGGTGCCTGATTGGTCTAGGATACCTGAGAAGAAATATACCCTGAAAACACCGTCTCTCTAGACCATATCATCGGTTCTATCGCGTGCCACCAGGTCGATGTGCCGTGGTATCTATTTTTTTCTTTTCTCTCTCAAGGCGTCCCTTGCCGTAGTACGGATGGGGGGAAATGTTGATCGTGTATCTGAACGAAGAAGACTCCGATTTCGAGCACCCGTTACCACTAGTGGGGAAAGTGCTCTGGGTAATCTGAAAGAAGTGCGATTGAAGTGCCCTTACCACTGTTGGGGGGGAAATGTTCTGGGGTACGTGAAAACAGAGGAAGGCTACTTCTCTCTGAATGACACAAGTATCTTTCTATTGCATTTACAATTTTATTTATAACTGAGAAAAGACTGCGATCCTTGAGGTCCAGAAGAGACCTTAAAAAAAAAGAAGAGTGGCGGGAGGTCGATTTGAACGAGACAATGACAAATGTGTCCTTAATCGTGTCTCTGGCTTCTGGGCATCTTGTGATAACCGGAATCAACCACATCCGTGAAGATGTTGGGATCACTGTCAAGATATCTGGAAAAGAAAAAATGAGGAGATATCTAAGGACTCATAAGGAAATCATACAAAACCGCTGCGTCTTGAGTGTGGCCGTAAAGGCAGATCGTGTCTTTGGCATCTTATAATCTGGGCTTTGATCGGTGTGTTTGTGTGTGTGCTCTTTTCTTTTGTTTCGGTAGGAAGGCGGAAATCTTCAAAAGATACCTCTGCATCGATCCGGATGCATGCCGGATTTTTACCGCCTAAAACCACCTCCCGCCAGCCACATATTCCCGTTGATCCCCGCGGAGCTTTCTTTTAGATATTCCGTCGCAGAGCGCGACGGAGTGTACCTGTTACTCCGCTCGTCTCGTCGCAACTGCTGCATCATTTCACAGAGAATACCATTTGTTACGGACCATGCCTGTTTTGAACTCATCATGTACTCTATTACTTCTGTCGGAGATACTGTTCGTGTGATATGTCTCTCCAAAATTGTTCGTGCGGTCTCAGATCTCACGCACTCTGGGAGTACGTGTTCCGTATTTTCTATTTTGCCCTCACAGTACAAGCAGTATGGGTGATTGACGAGCTTATAAATTGTGCAAGTATTGCCGGAAACCTCCATTTCCTGATATCAGCTGTATCAATTCAGCTCAGCATGTTTTCTTTTCACCTAGGTTTCTATTTCAAGTATCATGGTGTGGGTCCATCTTCCTTCGGTGGAAGAACGCTTGTGGGGCTGAATGTATGGGTATGACGTACGGTACGGGTTCACTCTCACCCACCGACAGAAATCCGGGGAACAGCAAATATTTGCGGGTAATAGCACCGGTAATGGTAAGCTCGTTCGCACTTCGTGTTTTTTTTTCTATTTTCCTTTTCTCATCCGGAACTCACAGCCAAGGAACAGTCACCGCTGAGTCAGCCTAGATCGTTTGTAATTCGATTAGTTCGATTAGTCGGATCATACCTTGTAGTTATTCGCCGGTAGCCGCCCACTAGAAGATCACACTTCGGGCACGTTGCAAGCACTTGAAGATCTGATGGGAAACTGTCATCCGCGAGGAACTGAACGATTTCCACGTTAATGTCCTTTATTTCTTCAATATTCTATACAGTACGAAAATATTGCGCCATTACCGCAATTTACATGTCAGTAGCACTTAGGCACATGGGGTACAAAGAGTAGTTTTATACACAAGCCTTCGCATACGAAGTTACCGATCTCCGTTAATTTCCGACTTTACTTTGTCCACTGAGTTACAAGGCCGCGGCGACGCATTATAGTATTTATTAAGTTTCCTGTGGTCGCGATAATTTATTTTATAACTACTTTTCACGTGTACACTACCAAGCCTGAATTCGTTTTTTGTTATTCTCTTTCCTTTGCTTAATACAATGGCGCGGATTTCCTATTCGGAGTGTGCGTGCTCCGCAGCGTACCAAATTCGACTGGTGGCGAGGCGTGACCGTCCCCAGCGGTTAATGAACTTCGACCGACTGTCGTGTGTGCACGCAGCGGTGGTTGTAAAGCGACTGACTAAAAGGGAGCAAGAATCCATTCATCGTATCGTGGCAGTGGGGTCATAGCTGAGTAAGACTCGCTGCCACTTAGTAGGAACTTGAAAAGGGTTGTTATGCGTGCTTAGAGAATTTGTTTCCGGGAATTCCTCCCGTACAGGCTGAGTTAGATTCCTCGGTTGCTATGTGTACTCAGAATTCGGTTTTGGAGGCATAACCAAGTATGGGCATGAGTTGTTGGTTAGACAAATGAACATGGGACTTGGTCGTTGCGATTGTTGTTTCGTGGAAGTGCAACGCATCGTGCTGGTGCCTTACCAGTAAAGAAAATTGTTATTATTGGTGGATTAGGTAGGATGGGAGCCGAAATGGTTTTCGGGGAAACTAAATGTTGCTTGGTTACAAGCGAGTGAAATGGTTTAAGCACGAAGTGAGCCGGAATGATTTTCGGGGGAAATTAATGCTGCTTGGTTGCAAGCGAGAAATATAGTTTAAGTGGGAAATTAATCGAAGTGGTTTCTGGAAAAATGTATGCGGTTTGATGTAGATGAGGGAGATGATTTATATTCTGTTGTAAGTTTTGAAGATGCATTTTATTACAGATTGGGTTTGGGGGTGTATGCGATTGCAGATTTGGGAATGGGTGGTGTTGCAGATGGGAAATGTGTTCTTTGCATGTTTTCGAATGTGTGCTATTGCAGATTTGGGTTATGGTGGCGCGTTGGAATTTGTTGGAATTGTGGGTTGTTTCTCCATGTGATATAGAGGACCCCTACACCCCACCCTCGTTGCCATTTTCTTAGGCTTGAGAGCTTTAATTGTGACAGCATTCGCCGACGATTCTCTTGTAAGACCTCATGCAACGCAACATTTTCTTTAGCTGCATTGTCAAGTGTTTTCCTTCCGACCAAGACATTTGTGGTGTCTTCGGATACCGTTTAGAATGCGTAACATACTCTTAATAATGCCAGCTTATGTGCTGAGTTCACCCCCCTCATGTACGACTTATACTGTGCATTATAATGGAGCTGTTCACATTGGTCATCAATTTCCTTATATGTGGCCGGGGTCCACTGACATTGGGTAGCAGTCTTGCCAAAACTTTGCATACTCGCCATTTTTCACTCATTTTCCTCAGGTGTTCCTTCAAGGTCAACCTGTTGTCGAGTATAACGCTAAGATATTTCAAATAGGGACCGAATCTGATTGTTTCTCCTTCCATTTCCAAATCAAGGTGTTCAACTTTCTTGTGGCTGCTTATTAAAATTGCCGCCGTCTTATGTCCAGCTAGTTTCAGTCCGGCCATATCCAGCCAGCATTTAATGCTCTGGATTGCTTGGAAGCAAATATTCTCCAAGTCATCTAGATGTTTAGCTACGGCCACTCTTGCCAAATCATCTGCGTACCCAATGATTCTAACCCCTTCTGGTACATCGACCCTGAGCACACTATCATACATGATATTCCATAACAGCGGACCTAATACAGATCCCTGAGGTACACCCACTGTTATTTTATATTCCTGTGGTCCCTGATCTGTGTCTTAGAGCAGTCTTCTATCCGATAGATAGTTTGCTAGTATTCGCACCAAGTAGGGTGAGACTTGTAGATCGCCGAACGCTTCTAGAATCCGTTTGCAGTTCACCGAGTTAAATGCATTTTAAACATCTAGCGTCACCACGGCGCAGTATTGTTTCGTACCTCCCAGCAATCGTGCTCCAGGTATCGCATTGAGATGTCGCACACCACAGATAGTGCATTGCCGGTTGATCTACCTTTCCGGAACCCATACTGCGATTCAGAGAGCCCCGATGTCCCCTCAGTGAATTGTTCCAGGCGGGTGGCAATTACTCGCTCAAGTAGTTTCCTGTTGTGTCCAGCATGCACAATGAGCAATAGGACGACGACCCTTCTAGATTTTTTACTCATTTTGGTATAAGCACAAGCCGCTGTTTTCTTCATCGTTGAGGAATGTGCCCTGTTTAGAAGCAGGTCGTGAATAAATGCTGAAGACTTCCGGCTTTTTTGTTAAAGAAGTTTTCACTGCAGCGTTAGGAATATCGCCCAGTCCCGGGATCTTGTTTTTTTTAACAACCGTCGCAGCCGAGAGCACTTCTTCGCTGGCCACATGGTGCATTTCTCTTTCAATGACGTTCCATTCTTCTTGCGCTCTCAACACCTCATCACACTGTGGGGGAAGACGACAGCACCGATTCTGGCCATATCACTTTTATTGTTTTGCATTTGAGTGTTGTTGTGTAGTCGTTTCATGACTATCCCGTAAGCGCTGCCCCATGGGTTGTTATTTATTTCACCCCTTAGGGAGCAGAATGCGTCATATATATTCTTGCGGATCAGATCCCTCATCTCCCTCCACTTGTTGACGAATTCCGCATGCAACTGTGGGTAGGTGTTACGGTTTCTTGGTCTTTGATTCTGGGTTCCACCAAATAACTGGTTTGGTTGGCCTGCTGGTTGTCTTTGTCGTGGCATAGGAGCATAGCATACAGTAGTTAGCCACTCCATGACTTTTCCAGTCTTGCTGTTCGCATTGGCCTCTGCGTCCAACTGTTCGATTTTGTCTACCAGTATATAATCGTTCCGCATCGAGGTCCTTCTCTTTCCATCCATTTTTCTGGGTTACCTTCGCCCATTTTCCAGTGATGAATCCCATGTGTGGTAATATTACGTATATCACGGCTTGATGGTCACTATGTGTATAGGTGTCCAAAAAATTAGTTCACTATATCGAAAATGAATTGATCCTTCAAGTCGGATCAACAAAATTGGGCATTTGGTCCATTTGAGCCGAAGCAACACCAATCAGTTAACAAGAGTAGTGCAATAGTTTATACGTATGATGACTCAAATGGAGCTCAGCTAATTTCTTTAAAATAGCCTTGATATGTTGGGTTTCCCAGTAAGGCCAATATGTTTTCAAAAATTCAAATTAATATTATACATAATATTCGAAATAAAAACGAAACTTTTATTTTATTTTCAAGCATAACTATTTAAAAGCAAATTATACTTAAAAAATGCACTAGCTGTTAAAACAATTTAGATATGATTGTCGTAGTTATTGTAGGATATGTTTTTAGAATTCAAAAAAGCTTGTCGTCCTTATTGGAAAAGTGACATTTCTAACATTTCAAATATGGCTTTCGTGGCTATTGGGAGATATGATTTTGAAATTTAAAAAAATTACCATGCTTATTGGAAAGCCATTTAACTGTGGTTTAGAAGAAGTTCACAAGAAAAAAGAAGAAACAAAAGAAATACATATTTCATAGGAAAGACAAGTTTTCCACAACACCGAGTTGTTGGGTATTACTCGGACAGTTGCCGTAGACGGTGGTTTGGTGGCCAAAAAGTTGGTGGTAATGGAAATGGGTATAATTCGCGTCTTTATAGCTTACGTCGTAGTGTAGTATACCACGAAGCCCTACCATTTCGTTCCCACATATACATATATTAACCCCTAATCAAATTCCCATCCAATATCATCCATCCATATCCCCAAATCAACATTCAATCCAATGTCAAACAAATTGAAACAAACGTTCATTTGTCGCACATTGAATTCAATTTCTAAAATTATAAAATAAATATAAAAACAAACACGTGAGTAACGAACCAAATGTTCATTTGGTTCGCATACACGCAAAATTCCCAACATCCCTAACTCAAATTAAATGTGCGGACCAGATGTCCCAACTTCGAACAAATATTGTTGAGAATCATAAAATGCGCGTCCGCAATCTTATGATCTTCTAAAAATTTGTTTACACAAATTCGGTCCCACAAACCATCCATTTACACATTTTTCAACAATCTAAATTCAAATGCTAACAAATTGCGCCATAAAACGGATCACATGCTCATTTTATTGCGCATCAACATCTAAATGCGCATCCGCAAGATCTTTTATCTATTGTTTCCTGCCGAACTGCATTTATGACCTTTGTTACTTTCTTTTCTTTTTCGACTATCCCCATTTCAGAGATAAAAAAGAAAACGGCTGGTCGAGAAAAGGCGAGTGAGTCGGGCTAGATTTTGTGTTGGACGACTCCAGACTCAGACGAGTCGTGATAGGGTGCCGTGCGAAGCAAGAAGAGTTGCGATTTTGAGATAATGTTAAAAGTTTAAACCTGGAAGAAAGGATTAAAAAAAAAGAGTCGTTACTTCAAACTAACATCATCATCATCGGCAGTACATCCAGTCTTGGCCTTATATAGCAAGTCACTTCACCGGTCCGGATTTCGAGCCGATGTCATCCAGTTTTCCACTCCCAGGCTCTGGGCGTCCTGGTCTACGCCATCCCTCCATCACAGACAAGGTCTGCCGCGCTGTCTCCTTCCATACATTCTGGCACAAAGGACCTTCCGGGCAGGCTCCTCTTCGCTCATTCGAGCTAGGGGTCCCGCCCGCCAGAGTCTACCGAGCTTGATTTGTCTTACAACATTAGCTTCATGGTAGATCGCGTACCACTCATGGTTGTAGCGTCTCTGGAATCGTCCTCCCTCACATACGGGGCCAACAATTCTCCTTAAGACCATCCTATCGAACGTGGCTAAGAGTTCAGAGTGCCTTTTATAGAGCACCCAGGTCTCGGATCCATACATGAGTACTGGTAAAACCATGGTCTTGTACAGTAGTAGCTTGGATGTTCTGGATAAATTTCGGGATTTGAAGACCCTTGATAGATCATAGTAGGCTTTGTTGGATTTAATCAGCCGTCCGGTACTTAGTACTACCATATTTCTACTTCCATCTTGTTATCGGCTACTATTATTTACCCAAGGTAGTTAAAGGATTGCACTTCAAATCAAATTCAAATTCGTGCTCCACTACCCCGATAGTTTGACCAACGTTAGGTCTTCTCTTCGCAGAAGTTGCCTCCATGTACATAGTTCGTTAGTAGAACGTCCGCGCCTGGTGTCGACCTCGCTCTCTACTTTTCTCTATTTCACAGAGAAGGATATTTTTCCAGGCACTTTTCTTTTGTCTGTGGAGTATTTTTTCAAACCTTCTGAGCTATTTGTATTTCTCCTCGCGCACCCGCGTCCTTGTAGCCTGCTGCATTGCCCGGTATGCAGCATTTTTATGTTCAGTCGCTAGTTTGCACTCATCATCAAACCAGTCGCTCCGATCTCTACGACTAGTGCCTAAGATGGAGTTGGCGGTACTAATGACAATATTCTTAATGCGTGTCCATTTCTCTTCTACGCCCAGCATTCTGGCCCCAGGATACTCTTCCTCCATCGAGCTCTTCGAGGACGAGTCTTAGCGCATGACCAAAGGTGTTACTGGTATTCTCATTGCGTAAGGCAGCCGTATGGATTCGAACCTGATCCGCGGATGCAATACGTCTCCGTAAGGCAATCCGCGCCCGGAAAACTGTACCAACAAGATAGTGATCCGAGTCAACGATGGCACCTCGGTAAGTTCGTACTGTCATCAGGGAGGTGGCGGCGAACTATCAACACGTGATCAATTTGGTTGCGAGTGGCTCCATTAGATTATACCCAGGTGGCTTTGTGGATACCTTTACGCGGAAACCTGGTACTTGCAACGACCAAGTTTTTCGATGCTGCCAGTTCGATGACTTGTAGTTTATTGTCAATAGTGTTCTCATGCAAACTATGGGAACCTGCGTAGTGCCTGAAAACCGACTCCCGACCTATTTTTGCATTCAAGTCACCAAGAACGATTTTCACATCGTATCCTGGGAGGGTGTGGTTGGTGTTGTTATTCCCAGACTTTCGTCATGTACCGTCAAGGGTACTGTTTCACGAAAATGTCCTCGCATACAAGTTCACAGTCAATTGATCGCAAAACTACCCCACTCGCGGTTAACAATAAACAAAAAGGAACTGAAACACACGGTCCAAATTAAATAAATTCTCTTTATTGTCATTAAACTGTTATTAGCTTATAAAACGTATACACAAATTAACACAAAACTAATGATTATTGTTCTGACAATTATCTTAGAACGATTAATTGCTGCTCTGCGGTAAAGTTACGTAAACTAGTAATTAAAAAGGTGGCGACACTTCTTGTCTTTAATTTAAGTTATAGTATATTACGTTTACACTGTTATCTTAAAACGTTTAATGAACATTTACACAATTATACAATTATCTTAAAACGATTTATAGTTACGTAAACTAGTAATTCAAATGTGGCGACACTTCTTGTCTTTAATTTAAATTATAGTATAGAACCTTTACTTTGGTTATTCCGATTTGATGACACTACCGTACGCTGTGGCTACTAAAACTCGACTCGACTCGTATTTATTTAACGTGGAGGCGTGACACGCCTCCACGGAATCCAAAACGCCATTGATGTTATCCGAAGCGACAGAATACCAAAAACTCCATCCATCGCTTCAGTGACTATATAAGGTATCATCCTCGCATTTGGTCCAGCAAAAAAGGGGTGAAACACACACACGATGATCGGCTCTGCAGCTCATGGCGTGTGTGTGTCCACAAGCATGCGGACCGTGGATCGATCAAATCTCCAAGGGGAACATTAGCTGGCATGGTTGCAGGTGGTGCTAATATCTCGATGAACATTTTGTGTTTACACGATCAGCGACTGCGTAAAGTATTTATGCTGATCGTGCACAAGTTGGTGGCATCTCCACGTAGTCGAATTCTCGATGGAAATTTTCCATTTAGGAGAACTCGACTTCCTTGGGCGATCAGCCATACGCCTTCATGTATTTGTCGGTTGGATGACCCATCGATGCAGGCATGTATGCAAAAGGGAAAAGATAAAACATCTCCTGCATGTGTGCGGCTGGCGCGTAAGGGCATATCTCATTGATATAGTTCGGACAATGTTGGTTGCTAGGTGATGCAACCAAATTACCTTTATGGAAGATGGATGTTATACGATGGAAATCGATCCGAGACATGTTCAATGGATTGGTTCTGTTCATGTTGGTTGCATGGTGATGTAACCAAATTGCCCATAAGACACGTGCCTGTTTGGTGCTGGGGGATTTGCATCAGCAAATATTGTGATTTTACAGCGTGTTAAGGCTTTAAGGTACAACTTTAAAAGGTAAGTACTTGCTTTCCTGGTTTTTGTATGCCTTAGGTGGGAGTTTTAACATGGTTAATAGGAACATGATTAGTGGCGTTCGAGGGAACCGCTGTGGCGGTTCAGGCAGAACCCCACCGATTAATCCTCCACCTCAGAACCACTATACCTAAAAAAATAATTTAGCAAAGACACATTAGACGGGGTACACAGGTGTAACCAAGGGGCATACGTTTAACCTGTAAAAAAACGCCACATTAACAGCGTACTTCAAGATAATGCGACGGTCGCCTTTTCCAGTTTCCCTTGCAAGTTGATTGCAATTCTATTCGAGGGTGGCAAACTCACCACCATATAACATGCAGGCGACATCAACAAATACAAGTATATTCGCACCAATTCAACGGGCAACGTAGTTGCAAACGCGTGAAAAATAATAAATAAGCAAGCGTAGGACACCTGCAAGACGCCCCAATGAAGATAACATGTGGCGATCCGAAAACTCGGAACCGTCAACGAACATATCGTTTTGTTGCACAAGCTTGCGACACATCACAAGAATTACCAAGCAGGCGAACCAAGCCATGCGAGATACAACGCATGCCTATAAAAGGACACATCAAGTCGCGCGAATGGGCTATACGGGCGACCGCGCATGATTCAAATACGTATCCATGGTCGAACCACACACATACCGCCCACCACTGTGTATATATGAACAAAGTACACACAGGCAAGGGTACGGTGTGGCGACCAACGTTGATGCCGGACTCAGGGATGGCATTGCAACTGGCAGCATCACGGTGTGTTGCCCCCTTGTGATGACCTACACAGCCCAAGGCAACGGTGTGATCACATCCTTGGCTGTGTGAGACATGTAGGAAGGAAGAGTAATGATCTCCGCATGAACTGGCCTGCGGTGAGATGGCTGTTGATGTGTTGGTGTGCCAAATTAACCCTTAAGGGACAAGTGCACATCCGTCGAGGCGAGAGTTAGTTAGCTGGTGATTACCGCAGTGCACACAAGGTATTGAAGCTACCGCTGTACTACTTTAAATCAGTTTTGCTAAGTAATTCAGTTCTTCACCAATCTTTAATTGTGAAGCCTTTGCTGTTTGGAATCATTTGTATAATAATAGACACAGTGCACACAAAGAATTGAAGCTACCTCTGTACTACGTTGAATCGGTTTTGTTAAATCAGTTTAAATCAGTAAGTAATTCTATGGGTTTCGGTGCGTACCACATGTGTTATTGTTGTTCACCCACGTTCATGAATACATCATTTCGGTTAAAACAAAGTCGGTTTACTTGCTTCCGCAGCAGCGTTATAATTTTAATTAACGTAAAAGCAAATAATCAGTAGTTCACAATAATATTTTCGATAAAAATCCAATGTGATTTATTCTTGATACAAACAATATTCGATTAAAATAGAATTGACTTATAACTCGCACTTAATATTAATTCATTAAAATCCAACGTAAACTGTTTTCTATATACACACTTTAGATTGAAATAGAATTGGTTTATGGCTCGTACTTAGTATTAATTAATAGCATCCAACGTAAACTGTTTTTCCTCCATCGTTCGCACGCAATATACTTAGCTCACTATCACAGCAACCCGCGGTTCACCCGACTATATGTTGGTTATCGTACTATCTTAATTCCGCCCAACACACGCGCTATTCAAACGACAATTCAGACTGCGAATGTAACGCATTATTCGATCCCCTGGGACGGCCCAAGAGGGATGTAAATTAACGTGAGGGTGCGACCTGCCCTCACGGAATCCGAACCGAGATTAAATTATTTCATCGAAGCGATAGGATACCAAAATCCCATCATCGCTTCGATGACCAAATTTGGTAATATGTCCCTTTTGCGTTTGGTTCAACACAAAAGGGGTGGAAATACACACACGATGATTGCTTCCACTGCTCATCGTGTGCGTCCGCAAGTATGCAGACATTGCATAAGTCCCCTTTAAAGTTCGCAGCAGGTGCGAGTATCTCAACGGCAAAAGGGTTGAAATGTTTACACGATCAGTGGCTACTAGTAGCATGATGCTGATCGTGTGCGTGTTGTTGGTGTATCCTCGCAGTCGAACTCTGATGGTAATTTTCCATTTGCGAATTCGACTGCCGGGGCGCCAGCCGGGTGCCCTCATGTATCGGTCGCTCGATGTGGGCATGCTGTGCCAAAGCAAGATACCTTTTCCTGCTGGTGTGCAGCTGGCGCGCAAAAGAATGTCGTGTAGATATTGCATAGGCAATATTGGTTGGTTGGTTGTTAAACCAAATTGCCTTGAAGATATTGTATTTGCTGCCGCTGGAATTTCATATCAGCGAGAATTTATATTTCATGGTTTTCCTTCGATTTTGCAGGTACAGCATGGAAGGTAAATGCAGGCTTTTAGTGTATTTCAGGAAACTGTTACCTTTTGTACCTGTAAGGTAAGTAGTGGCGTTCAATGGAACTGCCACGGTACTTGTTTCTTTTTTTGCTTGTATGGCCTATTTGGGGGTTTTTACTTAGGTTATGGGAAGATGTTGGTGGCGTTCGAGGGAACCGGGAACCGGTCTTGGCCTTATTTAGCAAGTCTTGAGGCTTGTTAAATTTTCCATAATGATTTGTTTTTTTCCGGGCAAGGTCATTAGTCTTGCGCCAGAGGCTCCCCGACGGGGAATCGAACCCCGGTCTCTCACGTGACAGGCGGGTATACTAACCACTATACTGTCGCGGAGCCGTCCCAAGCATCAGTAAAGTATTTGAAAAAATCATTAACAAAGCTCTGCTAAAATGGGTAGACGACAATAGCATTATTCCAAATAACCAGTTTGGCTTTAGGGCGGGTCATGAAACCACACATGCCGCAGCTAAATTGGTCTCCGACATACAATGGAATAAATGTAGGAACCAATGCACAGGTGCCTGTCTGATCGACTTGGAAAAAGCCTTTGATACCGTCTACCGGATCGACGGGTTGTATTACAAACTGGTCAGACATGGCATACATAAGCCTTTACTATATGTACTACATATCGTAGTCAAAGGACAGGAGGTTCGTGGTCAAAAGTGGTAATGTGACCTCTAATAAAACGTATGATATCAAGAATGGCTTGCACCAGGGCGCGGTACTCCCTCCGATTCTTTTTAACATTTACATAAGCGACATATTAGATGCACTTCCGCAGGCTATTGCGTACGCAGACGATCTCATAATTTACAGAACAGCTCCGAAAGTTGAGATCATAAATAGTTTAATACAGCGAGATTTCAACAACGTGCAGCGCTATTGCGATGACTGGAAACTTAAAATCAACTTCCAGAAATGTGAAGCCATCCTATTTAGAACCCCATTATATAAAGCCACGAACGACACAAGAAAAAACTGGCGAAAGCTAGTTATCGTCGGACCGCATGGAGATAAACTGGAAACCAAGAGTTTAGTTAAATACCTTGGCATCTGGCTAGACCAATATCTGTATTTCAACAGATATGTAGAGGCTGCTTTGTTCAAAGCGAGGAAAACTTTTGCTATGACAAGGAGGCTATTTCACAGTAGCCAATTTGACAGCAAGGTAAAAGTCATATGCTACATGACGCTAATCAGGCCAATGCTCATATATGGCTGTCCAGTATGGTTTACCATAGGTTCAAATTTGATGGAAAAGATTCGGGTGTTCGAAGGGAAGTGTCTGAGAACCTGTCTCAGATTATATCGAACACCGGAATGGGAATACAAAATGTACTACTCAAATGAGACTTTATATAATGAAGCCTGCATAAATAGGGTGGATAAGTTTATGATTAAATTAATCAGAGGACATATTGCGAGAGCAATAAGCGCGTCCAATGATCTAATTTTCGGGGCTTATTATCCAAATACCCTGTACTATGAGAACGTGCGTCGCAACGGTTTTGTTCCAGCAGAGGCGTTCCTTGACTTGGACATGAAAGGGCTTATACAGGATAGATCCGGAATTCCGCTGATCTATCATGTAAGTAGATCATCCGTAGACGGGCGATTGTGCTACGACCGGGAAGTAACGCTCACCGAAGAAGAGCTCCTGCGCTTCAGTCGGGCTATCTCCCACAGAGACCGGGACGATAGTATTAGACAGCGTCAACAGTTCTGGTGGTTGAATGGCATATAAAGACCTGGATACCAAAGTCGGTATAGAATCACACTATCATCAGCTAGCTTACATAGACTTAGCTTTTCTAGAATTAGGGTAGTATAAGATTTAAGTTAAGTTAAGCTAAGTAATTTTACATAAAATTAAAAAAAAAATAGGTAAGTTAAGTAAGTTAAATTTTAAGAAAAAAAAACAAAAAAAATTGACAACGTTTTTCAAATTTTTCTTTGTCTTTGAAATAATTATAAGTATTGCCACAAAGTTCTGTCGCCGAAAGGCAAATTATACAAATATTAAGTAATGTTTAGCTTAGAGCATCTGCGAAGGACCAGTAAGTTATTATATAAGATAATTAAGGTAGAATTTAAGCATTTTTTGTCTAGCCTTTAATTTAGAAACTAAGAATATAAAAAGAAAATAAAAAAATGTTTAAAAAATGAATGAAATGACTATCGCGGAGCCAATTCAGTGCTTCACCGATCTTTAATTGTGAAACCTTTGCTGTTTAAAATCATTTGTATAATAAGAGACACAGTGCACACAAAGAATTGAAGCTACCTGTGTACTACGTGGCGCAAGGCTAATAACCTTGTCCGGAAAAACGAATTATTATGGCCACTTTAACAAGTCTCGGATATGGACCGGATACCGGTGGAGAGACTTGCTAAATAAGGCCAAGACCGGATCCCGGTTGTAGTGCCGATGATGATGATGATGTGTACTACGTTAAATCAGTTTTGTTAAGTAATTCAGGGCTTCACCGATCTTAAATTGTGAAACCTTTGCTGTTTAAAATCATTTGTATAATAATAGACACTGTGCACACCAATTATTGAAGCTACCTCTGTACGACGTTGAATCAGTTTTGAACAGTGGAGTCACCTTATTTTTGTAATTGTCTTTAGTTTAGTTCTATGATATTGGATATTAAACTAAATGAAGAAATACATAAGACGAAGATGAACCGATGGTGTTTTCATTATTGACGAATCAGAACACCACTAGAGACATAAGTGAACAAATCTTACCCACACCATTCAGCGAAACAGTGACGAACTAGGGAGGTCTTGGTGAACCTGTGTCAGGCCGGCACCTACAAGACATTACCCATACCGCCACAAGGGCATTGGGGGCCCGTTCGACGTTCTCGTAGTATTCTTCTTTTTCGTCGTCAGGGGACTCCTCTGTAGTTCCATGAACGTTTATGAGGCTTATGTTCTTAAACTTGCGTCGACGGTTCAGTTTCATGGTAGACGGTATGCAACAATTTCTTCATATACGAATGATTGGCCGAATAACGCATTAAGCTTATTCCAGATAAGATGCAGCCACATCCACTTTCTCCCTCGAGATGTGCATGAAATCCAGTAGGGAAAGATGAACTATCTCGACTTCATCGAAGTTGCTGTATGCCAAAGTAATAAGAAAAAAAAAAAAACGGATCGTCAACGTTACAGCTTCGTATCAATATCCAGGCCATTAAATCATATACAGGTATGCATTTGCTCGGCAACGCGGTTAGTGGGAATGTAACCTGTTAAGAAGAAGCGTCGAATATCACCAAGTCGCCTCCAGGAAGCGACGTTATCTTTTTGACACTAGATAATTTACTCGACCCAACGTCTTTTCCTCTACAAACCCCAAAGAACTGCACCCGAATACTGTTTACGTGCTTGTAGATCTGTTTTTAAGCATATCTTCGAACTACTCGGTATTATTGAGAGACAGCCATTTTCCTACTCACCCAACACTAACATCGATGAGTCACTTTCACCTCGAAGGCGCATAGATGTCCTTTACCTATTTATAAATCTTACCACGGGAACTGTTCCTTGGAGGTTCATAAGGTATTCGGTTTATATGCGCCCTGCAAGGCAATGCGATGGATCCCACCGATTTGGGATACGAATTTCAAAGCCGCTCGCATCTCTGCACAAAAATTGATTTTGTTGTAGAACTATGAATCTCCCTCTCGGCTCACATATACAACTGTTCAAGAACAGCTGCCACAGTTACCGAATAGCATATTCGAGCGCTGACTCAGCGCTATGTCTTCACCTTTTCTGAAGGAATTAATAAAAAAAGCAATCATATGCTTACCCGTGAGTATCTCACATGACAATATGTGGCAACATTCGATTTCCTATATTAGAATTCACGCTTGTAACGATTTGAATGAGATTCCCATCGGTATATTAGTATCGAATATGTCCACATATCGGTTTTGAATTTACCTGAATACAACCACAATTATAAACTCTTGAGATAGGAAATTGGTTTGGTATATATATATATATTTAGCATTTGAATCCTTTGTATTATTTCGAAAACAAAACCATGCTACAGCTGTGATTACGTTGTCTGTTTATTCACTCATGTAATATCAGACAAGTGCTTTCAAATCAAAAAGAAATCGCACAATTTCCAAAGACTTTTTTCAAACCACTGAATTTGGTGAAGCTTTCTCTTCATCGTAACCCAGTAAAATCTCTTGGCCGCCACGTCCCCTCCGCTCCCACTGAAGTTTCAAACCGCACTAACCAGAGATCTAATCGAAAACAGGACAATCCAGCAATTAATTCGTCCCACCCTGCTCCGCCATCGTGACTAAATATCTCTGTCAAACACTGTATAACCAGACTCACCGACAATTGCGCTCTTGTTTCCAAAAATTAAATTCTCGGTGTTATCCCAACCTCCATCGTGGTGGAATTTTCTCGACTCCTTTTTCTTTTCATTTTCCGGATGTTCTATTGTGAAGCCATCACGACAAACACCTTCCATCATAGGGGTTACTGTTTGCTTCCTTTTTGTTCTGTCACTTCTGGAAAAGGCCCATGTTTGGCAAGTGGAAGGACTCAGGTAAATGAAGGTTTTGTGAAAGTTTAACAGAACAACAAAACACCAAACAAAAGGAGCGTGAATAAGGACTTTGTGTCTTGGCAACATACTGCTTACCCCAAAAATCTTAATTAAAGAAGTGTTTTGAATGACGTCCTTTGGTTGGTCTCTCGATGACGTTTTGTTTTCTTTTTTATCAACAAATATGAATAGAGATTCCACCGGAAGGTGATGGGTACGTGGTGCCTAAAATGGCGAAGTTTTTAGGGAATAAAAAGGAAATGTTCAAAAATATTTGTTAGTCGACCCCCAAAGTATTTAAGACATTAAAGGGTGCAGTTTAAATAATGTCCGTCGTAAGGATGTTGACACAGTCTCGCACCTAGACGATAGCGGAAAGACACGAACCTATTTTTGTTGGATTCATTACCGTACCAAGCGGTTATTTACTTGTGTTAAGCAGCAAATAAAACTAAAGGCTCCATTTTCGTCCAATGCACTTGGTGTGTAAGCGTGTGATGGAAAGACTAGGGTGTCCGGACAACATAGAATGTAACATCGTATGTCGTATACCGGGCAAACACAATTAGAAGATCCTACATTTTCCACTATCCTACTGTTACAATATTCTAAAGGCCCGGTATTAATTTTGTGCATCTTTTCTTTCAGTTATATCCTGCACCCGTCGACGTAGGTTGTTGTTACACTAGAGGAAGGCGTAAAAAAGAAATAATTGCCCCAAGGACAATAATACGACTTCAAGGGATGCATATGCGCCACGGTGCACGCTGTTTTACATCCTGCCAAAGAACAACATTGTGGAGTAGCCCTGTAACTTTTTAATGACAAAAATGCGGTTACCCAGTCCTGGGCTGTACAATTAGAGCAAAAACTAAACGTAGAAGTGGTGTAACGTTATCTAGGTGCGTTGCACTGCGCTGTACGGCACTGTACTGGCTGCCTGGCTCATTGGGGCTGGGGCTGGTTCCAGAACGCTTGTACACAGACGGGCACTAGGGCACGAAGGGCTTAATTACTGGAGCGTCGAGGATTTATCTAAAAAGGAGGTAAGCGCATTTTATATGGGTTCTCCTAATTCTTCTATCTCTTCTCCTTCGTTTTTGGGTCTTCTTGGGGTTTTGGTGTCAAAGGGTTGAGTGGATTTAACAAGCGACACTAATTTCATCAGATAAGGATTGTGAACATAAGAAGCCGTTTGCTTCTCTCAATTATCATCGTTGCAGTTTTTTCCCTTTCTCTTCAAGATTTAATGTAACGGGAAGCCGATTTGATTTGATGGCCGATTTAAGAATCATCTCCGTATTGTGAAGTTGCTCGTCATAAATCACAAATGAACAACATTTGCTTTGAATAAACTATAAACATCGAAGTTTTTACCTTGTGCACATCTGATGGCAGGAAGTCAGGCAAAATTAGGGAAGTTTAGATGCTTGGTGTGAAAATGCTGAATCAGCGGTGCAAAAACAACACTAGCAGGATGCATTAAACTGTACGCCGCCGTATCCTGCAAAAGTTGTATAATATATTGCCCAGTAAAACTATCGCGTAAAATTTCTAATTAACTTGCTGCTGAGTAGCCGGACGTAAGTATCCGTAACTGAGGCAGCCGGTACAACACAGATGTTAGTGTATAACATTTTTCGTGCAGTTTTGATGATAACAAGTTAATCGGTTTCCGTGATAGTATAGTATGTACAGGGACAGTTGCTTATTCCAGCACATTCTTAACAAACGATATTCGAAAACTTTTACGGTCAGTTTTAGAGGTTTATTTTTTATAGGCTCCCGTATTTATTTTTCCAGATATTTACGATCATAAAGGTATCTCTATAAAAAAGCACTAACTTCAATATCGCATCAAATACTGGCATGTTATTGGCTGTCTCTCTGTATTCATATGCTTGTTCAGTTTATCTAGTCCTGAAGGTTCAATTGGCGAGGAGGTTGTATCATAGGTCCGAGTGTGTGTTTGCGGGTTGACCTGACAACTCTGCAACGCAGTGAATGGGATTGGTAAAAAAGTAACTTAATCAATTTTATTTAATTCTTTATTGCTAATTACAATTACTCTTCTACTATGATGCATTACAATAATACGAGCACGATCCAAATAAAAAGTCGCCACAGGGTCTGGATGTTTCCCACTGGAATACCACCCATTATGTTAGTTATTTTAGAAGAAGACTGTTTTTGTAGACTTTCTGAAGGAAATATATGATATATGAACTTGTTATATGGTGGTGTGGGGGTTCTCTACACCACATGGAGAACCAACCCACAATGGCAACCAACCTTGACCGCTAACAGCGCGTCACTTTACCTTAACCTGTAACCCAACTCCCCACGCAAAATCCGCAATACCATACATTCCTAACTTCGCAATAACCACACCCCCAAACCCGCAATAGAATACAATTCAACAGAATATATTCTAATCATCCCCGCATTCATTTTCCCGAAATTGCTTCGGTCAATCGTTTAGTGAATTCACATTCCCTCCTTGCGACCAAGCAATCCCAATTTCCCTGGAAATTCATAAGCTATAATAAAATGCATATTCCAACCTACAATGGAATACCAACCATCTCCCTCAATTACATTGTGGCGTCTCTAACAGATACACACACAATTCACAAGCAAAATAGTGAAGAGCACCGAACGAAAAATCGAATAAGAAAATACATCAGAGCCATATACCAAGCGATAACAGACCAGTTCACATCAGTGAAGTATCATCATCATCATCGGCACTACAACCGGGGACCGGTCTTGGCCTTATTTAGCAAGTCCTAAGGCTTGTTAAATTTTCCATAATGATTTATTTTTTCTGGGCAAGGTCATTTGTCTTGCGCCAGAGGCTCCCCGACGGGGAATCGAACCCCGGTCTCCCGGGTGACAGGCGGGTATACTAACCGCTATACTATCGAGGAGCCCGAGTGAAGTATAATCGAGTTTAAAAATCAAATTCTAAAATCGGCCAGTAGCCTGATGGGTAACGCCTAGGTTCAATTTTTGGTGATTCAAACTGTCATAGCGTCAGTTCGAATCACACGTTCTTCTTCACTATTATCTCAAACGCTATAACATCACCCCACATACATTTTCCCAAAATTGCTTCGGTCAGTTCTCTACTTAAATCATATTCCCTCTTCGTGACCAAGCAACCTTGATTTCCCCGAAATTGATATGCTATAACAAAACGCATATTCAAATCCACAACGGAACATTAACCATCGCCACCAACTATACCAAGCCGCATACATTTCCCCGAAATCACTTCGGTTAATATCTTATCTAAACGATATTCCTTGCTTGCACCCAAGCAATTCCAATTTCCCGGTATACACAACCAACGAATCCAACTCAACTTGTACGGCCAGGATTCGCTGGAACTGAGTTCTTATGCGAGCATAGCAACTCTTCTCGAAATTCCCCAGAAGTGGCGGCAAGTTTATTTCTGCTATGACTCAACCACCGGACGATATGAATAGATTTTTTTCCCATTCCATTAGTCAGTCGGGCTTCAACCGCCAAGCCACACACACCGAGTCCAGAGTCGAGTCTTAGCCACCACCCCGGTCGGTCCCGTTCATTACCTAGCGGTCGAACGCCATTGGGTGATAGTGAGTCGGAATACTTAAACGGATACTAATGGAGAAAATTTCTTTCGGTTCTTAAAATCAGTTACGTCTATCAGCGTCTAAGAAATAATAGTTTTTGTGTTTGATATAATTGCAAAGAAAGAAACGAATAATAGTAACATTTAATCGGATACCAACTGAGGAAACAAGTTCTAGTTTTAAATCCGACATCCATTTGTGTAAAAGGAAACCTCTTTCCTTCATCCATTTGTAAAGCTAGGACTTCAGACATAACAAACATTTGTACCAGTCAAAAAGAAAACAAATTAAAAGAACATTCGCAAATACAAAAATAAAAAAAAGGAACAATAATAAATAAAATCAAACCGTTAAGTACAACTAAATATCTGTATTTTGCTTTTCTTTGTTTTCCTTGAGGATCCATTTAGTGCGTTCTATAGTGTTGCGGGGTATTTTACTGAACCCGCGTCCATGACGACGCACTAGTCTTCTCCCCCACAGTGGTATGAACTTGTGTTGAATATTGTCATGTCCGCCTCCGGAAAATTAAGTCGTCTTTTAAGAGCCAAAAAATATTTCAGTCTGCCCCAACATTTTCTTCTCCACAAATCCCACCAGCTATCTGCCTGCCAGCTATCGGCACTACAGTCACTATCAGTTCGAAAGTCAGTGTCAAACCCATTTTTTAAAGATATTACCACGGGTCCTGTTTCTCGGAGATTCGTTATATTATTCCAAGGAATTCGGTTTATTTGCGGTTTGCCTTTGTGTCAATTCTCGTTTCATTAAGGAGTTGGAAAACGATGGACCCCCTCGATGTGTAAGTGTTTTCGGAGCGCTACAACCTGCAAATCAAGAAGAACCCCAATACTTAATTAATAGCATCTAGTAACGCTGGCACAGCGCAATAGGGTCGCTTTTCCTAAGAAAAGTACTACGTAGGCTGAAAAGTGCCGGGATTTTTAATAAAAACAAGCGTGTCTTTTTTCTGGAAGAATTGTATTTATTCTTCAAAATACAATTATTGCTTTCGAGGGCAATACACTTGGTATACCGATTTTCCAACATTTCGACACCCTGTCTGTAGTACGAAACGCCCAAGTGGTAGAAATACGCCCCGGTTTCGGTGATGACTTCCTCATTCGATCTGAATTTCTTTCACTGGACCCACCGCTTGAGGTTTGGGAACAGATAATAGTCGCAGGAGGCCAACTCTGGAGAATACGGTGGATGAGCAACCAATTCAAATTGTAATTGGTCCAGTTTGGTCATTGCTTTCAAGGACGTGTCTGGTGGTGCGTCATCGTGATGGTACAGACATTTTTTCTTCGGCATATGGGACCGTTTTTTATTTACTTCGTCATTGAGTCTGTTCAAAATCGCTATACAATACTTTCCTGTGACTGACGCCATAACCCGTTCGGTCGAGCGCTGATATTTTGGTCGCTTTCGTTGCCTTCCAGCCACCCTGCAGACTGCCTTTTACACTCAGGCCTATGGCAATGGACCCACATTTCATCCATCGTCACAAACGTTTGTTGCTAATTTAACTGAACACATTAAATTATATATATATATATATATATATATATATATATATATATATATATGTATATATATAACGTAATTCGTATATATATGTGCTCCACAAGACAATCCGACGGATCGCACAAGTTTGCGGTTCATCTCCCGACGGCGCGAACATCCCTGCATCAGAACTCGTTCCATTGCAGAGCGGGGAATCAGTCGAACTCCCTTCCCACGCGAGCCTTCTCGGAGCGTTACAACCGGCAACTGTTCAAAAAGATCTGCAATAGTTATTTGGTGACATCTCGGGGCATCCACTCGGTGCTATAGATTCGGCAGCTGTAGATTTTTTTTTTGTGACTGTTGTATATTTTGTCTTCGCTACATTGAAGTCGAAGAAATTGGCCCATCCGCACTGCAGAACCTTTTCCAGATCCTGATTCAGAGAGTCAATCTGTCTACATCTTAGCTAGTGCGAGGTAGATGTGTGGGGGTTCTTTAAGGCGCCCGAATAACCACCCATCGTCCTAACCCAACTCCCCTTTCCCAACCTGCAAATACCATTACTGATCATTAAGCCGCTTACCTGAATATGCGCTGCTCAAAGTTCTCCTTTGATCAGTCATACCTGAAACATAAGCCCACGGCAAGATTACCATCTTACCATGGCATCAAACATATCGCATCAACTAACCCTTTTCGATTCACCTGTCATGAGCCGATCGGTTCCTATGGGCGTCCTGTGGCAGTTGTTTCGGACGCCACTATTTACCTTCTCATTTACCACCAGGTAACCGTCCTCGCGCGCCCTACAATATGAAAGGCGTGTACTTACCCCATTAGAAAAACCCGTAAAACAGTAATAATTGCTGACATAAAATGCCACCAGCAACAAATGCTAATATTCCAAAAAGCAATTTGGTGGCACCATCACGCGACCAACATGAACCCAACCAAATACATAGTACATGTCTCGGGTCGCATTCCTCTACACGTAAGCACAATTTGGTGTGCCTCCTGGCAACCTAAATTTCCCGTGCAATATCTACACGATATTCTTTTGCGCGCCAGCTGTACACCTGCGGGAATGTGTATCTTTCCTCAGCATAGCCTGCCCACATCGATCGCTCACACGACCGATCAATACATGAGGGCATCCGGCTGACGCCCAGGCAGTCGAGTTCGCAAGTGGAAATTTACCATCAGAATTCGACTACGAGGATATGCCAGCAAATTGTACCATATATGGTCATCAGCTATAATGCTTTACGCGGTCGTTGATCGTGTAAACGTTTCAACCCCTTTTTGATGAGATACCCAGCACCTGCAATCATGTAGATTGATATGATCCTATGTCTGCATACTTGTGGATACACACGTTGAGCTGCAGAAGCAATCATCGTGTGTGTGTTTCAACCCTTTTTTGTTGAACAAAACGCAAAAAGGATATTTTACACTATATGGTCATCGAAGCGATGGATGGAATTTTGGTGTTCTGTCGCTTCGATGGCTGAAGTCAATCGCGATTTGGATTCCGTGAGGGCAAGTTTTGCCCTCACGTTAGTAAAACACACATCTCTCGTGGGGCATCCCAAGAGGTACCAGTCTTCGGTGGATCGTCCTGTTGAAAATAAGCCCAATAGCGTTTGCCTCAGTGTAAACCACTTAATATTTGTATAACGAACGTACCACGCATCTAACATGTATATATATCTTAATATTTGTGTAGTAACATATTTAAGTTATTTGTAAAGTGAACATCATTTAAGTTACTTGAATTGTGAACATTTCTTAAATTAAACTACTCCGGACAGTGTAAAGCACTTCATATTTGTATAACGAGCGTGTCACGCATCTAACATGTATATATATATATATATATATATATATATATATATATATATATATATATATATATATATATATATATATATATATATATATATATATATAGTAATAGTTGTATAGTAACATCACCTAAGTTGTTTGTAAAGTGAACATTGTTTAAGTTATTTGGATTGTGAACACTTCTTAAGTTGAACCAAAGCGTAAACCGAATTGCTACTGAACACTGGTTACTTGTAAAAAGAGAAAAGAAAAAGAATCCGAAATAAAAAGTCGTTTTTTTTTTTTTTGTGTTTATCAAAACCGGAGCGTTTCATTTGACTACCGTTTGTGGCGATGGTAATGTCGGTATCTAGCTTGCGGAGTCGACTCTAAAGTGGAATCCTTTCGATAATTAGTGCCCAACCAGGCTCAACGACGAGGAGAACACCACAGTCCATATGCCAATCAAACACACGCCAATCCTTCTGTGTGTTCTTGTTCCAACAATCCGTTGGTCCAAAAAAAAAAGACACGCCGTGCAACTTGCTTGCTTGCACATCTGCAAGCCAGATTTCCGATGATCGATCGCCCAAATTACAACCGATCATCGAATGGGACACGACCATGATTGTTATTCAAACAATCATACCAATGATCATGTCCCACGTATTGTTTTCCTTAACTAAACAACCTACACGCTAGCCCTTGCCGCTAGTAGAAGCGATAAGCACCCATTGGATCGGACATGTTATGATTGTTATTCAAACAATCATACCAATGATCACGCCCCACGTATTGTTTTCCTAAACTAAACAATCTCCACACTAGCCCTTGCCGCTAGTAGAAGCGATAAGCACCCATTGGATCGGACACGATCATGATTGTTATTCAAACAATCATACCAATGATCGTGTCCCACTATACGTTTTTCCTAAAACAAACATGCACCCATGCATTCTAGCCTTTGCCATCGTAAGCGAAGTTCTGTTGACATAACATCAACAGAAAAACCTATCCCGGATCGTTTATGATGGCAGGGCAGCCAGCCTCCGTACATCGGTCATCATATTTGACCAGCTGCATGTTTGTTTTCGCTTCCTTCACCCAACTCTTGTTTCGTTTGTCTTTCTTCCCTAGATAAAGACGTTCAACCTATCGGGACGATGTCTATGGGAACCTTCCAATCGGATGCGAATCGGTTTCTTATTGGTCGTTGCGGGAAAGGAAAGATTGTTTTCCCCTACGATGACATGAGTGGAAACCCACATCATTCCTTGAGGTTGGGTCAGCATAGCGCAGCTTACAGGAACTCTAATGTCGACGCCACGAAGAGTCCGATTTTATCACTTGAAGTAGGCGCAACTGCTTTTGAGGAGTCACCTTGTTCAGTCCATTTCCAGTGTATCAACACATCTAAAATAACAACAAAAACAAATAGCTGCCATGATAACGGGAATTTCAATAATCTGAAAGCAAAAAATTAAACAGTGAATCGGGACGATTTTAATACAAGCTGGGTCTACATGAGTGCTGTATAAGTTATTAAAAATTGGACGGAATCCATTGAATAGATTTTGAGATATCATGAAAACCAGTTTAAAAAATGCAGTTTCGAGAAAAACACAATAAAGATTCAAATACGGCTACCACCAAAAAATATTCACTCACCCTCATTTTCTCTCTCTCCTTGCTCGATAAAGTATTGTGGCGGTTCCTTCGAACGCCACTAACCATCTTCCAATAAACCTAAGTAAAAAAACCCCAAATAGGGCATACAACAAAAGAGAAACAAGTACCGTGGCAATTCCACTACTTACCTTACAGGTACAAAAGGTAACAGTTCCCTGAAATACATTAAAAGCCTGTACTTACCTTCTGTATTGTACCTGCAAAATCGAAGCAAAACCATGAAACATCAAGTCGCGCCGCTGTGAAATTCCAGCGGCATCAAATGCTATATTATTCAAGGCAATTTGGTTTAACAACCAACCAACCAATATTGCCTGTGCAATATCTACGCGATATCCCCTCGCACGCCAGCTGCAGACCAGCAGAAAAAGGTATCTTGCCTTGGCACAGCATGCCCACATCGAGCGACCGATACATGAGGGCATCCGGCTGGCGCCACGGCGATCGAATTCGCAAATGGAAGATTACCATTAGAATTCGACTGAGAGGATACACCAACAACACGCACACGAGCAGCATCACGCCACCAGTAGCCACTGATCGTATAAACATTGCAACCCTTTTGCCGTCGAGATACTCGCACCTGTTGCGAACTTAAAAAGGGGACTTATGCGGTGTCTGCATACTTGCGGACGCACACGATGAGCAGCGGAAGCAATCATCGTGTGTGTATTTCCACCCCTTTTGTGTTGCACCAAATGCAAAAGGGACACATTCCCAAATTTGGTCATCGAAGCGATGATGGGATTTTGGTATCCTATCGCTTCGATGAAATAATTTAATCTCGGTTCGGATTCCGTGAGGGCAGGTCGTGCCCTCGCGTTAATTTACATCCCTCTTGGGCCGTCCCAAGGGATAAGTTAATTCTAGTTCAGTCTTGATTGTCTCGTCGGTGTCGTCGATCATTGGCAAGGAATATAAAGCGGTGCAGAACGGAAACCATACCCCACGTGAAGTTATATTATAGTTTGAATTGAAATCCCTTGCGCGATTGGAACTCTTACTTTGTGTAAATATGAACAATACTTCGAAGTGAAGTATAGTAATATCATGAAATACTAACTATTAATTGTAATTATAAGTTCTAAACGTGAAGTAATATTACAGTTTGAATTGAAATCCCTTGCGCGCTAGGAACTCACACCTTGTGTTAACGAAAGCAATATATTAAAGGTGAATTGAAGTATTAAATGTAAATCAAAATTACCTTTTTTGTTTTGAAATAAAAACTGGAGATGAAATTATATTTCGAATATTATAAAGTCTGTGTTTGATTTAATCCCGATTCGAGAGTTAGTCCTGACGAGGTCGTGAAAGCTGGGCAACAATACCCACAGTATGCCTTCTTCTTTCTCATATATTACAAAGCTTGCAAAGTAGGTTGTTCTTCTCTGGCATCGGTCCTCTTTTTTTTTTCTTTTGAAGTCGCTGAAACCCCATTCAGAACGGAATGGCTCGCGTTATGCCCATCAAATCCTTAATTCAAGATATGTGCCATTGTCCTGCGACTAGCTGCTGTATCTGCTACTATTCTGACCAGCGTCTTCCCAAAAAGCGAGTGATTACTTTTTGATTGTTGCGTCTTCGTAGGAAGTAAGTCGTTAGTTATCGAAGTGGCAACTTTCCTTGACATGGACTGACCTATCACTAACATCAGATCGACCAGATACAAACAGCTTGTAAGATTATTATTCGAGGTGATTTGAATGTACACAACTTCAACTGGTGAGTGTGTGGGGAGGAAGTCGGTGGTTTGGCGGAACCGCCACAAGTAAATTGTAACGTAATGGACGAGACTGGAAAACTAACCGGGGCGTTCACTTTTAGCAGTAATTTGACGCCATGACACACAATGATCGGAAAAAAGTAGAATATTCTGCTAAGCAGAATTCTAGCTGAAAAAAGTGAACAAGAGCGGTGGCTCTTTACTAAGAAACGCACAAAATTGTTTTCTCATCTATAAGTTGTTTTCAAATCTAAAATTACCACAAGGACGGTTCTTTGGAGATCCATAACATAATCCTAAAGAATTTGGTTTATGTCCGGCCCACAAGGCAATGCAATATATCCCGTAAATGTGCAAATCATCTGTGAATGGCACGTACATCTCCATATCAAAATTAGTTTTGTTATAGAATGGGAATTCTCTGGAGCTTCTTTCCAAGACTGGTATTTTTAGAACAATACAATTTTTTCAAAGAACATTCCTACAGTTATCTGTGCTATATACTTCTCAGGGCGTCATCTGCGTAGGTTTGTTTTTCCTGGGAGAATATATAAAAATAAAAATTCGGTACCCCAGATCTGCAATGGGTATTTGGGAATAAGGTATACACTAGCGACTACCATAGATTGACAGCTGCTGTGACATGAGGGATTCATGGAGGAAACGGCTGTCAATCGTTTAAGTCATTTTTAATCTTACAGGGAATTCAGAGTATCAGGCAAACAGGTATTATCAAGTTTCTATTCAATAAAGACACATACGCCACAAACAACCTGGGCATTCACATCATTGTGATCCCCATCTCTCATGCGAAAAACAGTTCATAACTCGATGTAAGTTAAAGCAAAAAATTACCTCAATAAGTGAAACAAATGCTCTTCTCTGCTGTATCAAGCTCTGTGACACCCTTATCACATAATTGTCTGTAACGCAGTACCTACGTCTCCGTTCCGAAGATGAAGTCTTCCCGCTACTAAGCGGAGTTGATAATACTCTTCAACGTATTTCTTTTTACATGACAAGAGACTATTTGCACAAAATCCGAGAACACAAAGAGTCACAATATTGTAGAACTAATCGTATTAGAAGCTCAGCATGCTTGAAAACACCCTCACCCAACACCTAATGAAGTCCCTAACATCAGAAAACGAAAGTCATCGCACAGAGCAGCAGATTTGCTGTGATCCAATAACCAGCATCATAAATTCTTTAGAAAACAACGAAACACCCACGGAATACAAAATATACTACTAAGCTGCTTCATATTCCCAAATTCCTCTCCGCATCTCGTCTTTTTAATTCCACATTCAAAAAGGTAAATAAGGAGGGGAAAAAAGCTGGTCACATCACCATACAAATCAATTCCCAATATTTCATGTCTTTGGTGAGGACATCAAAGCAGACGTCGGATAATTTTCGTACTCATTCTTTTCAGAGAAAAACTCTAACGAGAGAAGGATGGTCTCGGTTTACAACCGAGCATTTCGTTACTCCAACAAATACAGGACGAACAAGTGTGAAAGGACAAACATAAATCACCCAATTGAGCCGAGAGGGAAATTTGCCAACTCCATAGTGGGTCATTGCTTGTTAGACCCTTCTCTTCAGCTGAACATTGTTATCAATCATTTCGGTACAAAGTAGGGTATAGATCCTGGTAATTCGTATCCCTGGAGATGAGTATATAGGTGAACTGCTAACGACACAATCTGTGAAAAAAAGAATCTCACGGACCGGAGTCCGTTCTCTGAGGACGTGAATGTATTTCAACAACCATACATTAGTAGACAGGATATTACCGAAGCGCAGACCGTGTAGGTTAGCTGGAAAAATTAGGCCGAAATCCGGTCTGTCAGGTGAGAATATTGATGAAGAATAATCAATTGCTGCCGTTATCATACCGTCTTCAACAAATAACCGAACGGCATCCTTTCGACAGGCTTTCATAACCTCATCAAACCACAAATCGAACTTCACATCCAGATTTGCAAGAATCTTACGAGTTTATGAGGCGATTTATGCCATATTCGTAACCCAAACCTAACACGCCATCAGGCGATTCCTACATCTTTGATGAATGTGAACTCCTGAGGGTCCGTAAGCATGCTCTTCCAATCTGACTCATAATCCGGAAAGGCTTACGGCCATAACAACAAATCAAATCGAATACAAAGCATATTGATGCTGGAAGCTCATCCTTTAGATTGATTTACTTTCCGCATTACTTTTGCGAGACGTGTTTTTCTTTTATCAGGACGCTGTCCAAAAACTTTTCATGTACTTGGTTTTCGTTGTTATAATCAAAAATGCAAATGGAGTCTTCAATCCCAATCCGGAATTAGAAGACAGAGGCCTTACGGCCACATCCGTTATTGTTAGATCGATTCCCAAAGAACCTGACCAAACTAAGAATGAAAACCCAGCTAAAGATATCGCCTGTGTACTTTTATTTATATTAGATTCACTCACTTTTGATTTGTTGTGGTGGTGTGTCTTCACAGCGACGTGTCCTGAGTGCCTAAGTAATTTATTTTGATGTTTTCGAGGACATAACATCTAGTAGTGGGGTGAGAATTTTGGCTTCGTCAAATTAGAAGTAACAAGAAAAATCAATGTTGATGAAGTCCTTTCCAGATTGACGAATCAATTGTATTTTCGCAAAAAGGAAACGATGCGCTATTTTGGTTTTGTAGTTCCTCATCCCTTGACGCAACATTGCGGAAGGAAATTTTTAACAGAAGTTAGTTGCTAGGTTCTTAAATTCATTAGGGCCGTTTCCTGTTCCGTCCATGGTTGAAGTTCTTTCTCCTTTTTTTGCTTTCTTACACCTTCGACATGAAGTGGAGGAAAGAAAAATGTTTTGTTGACTATTCGCAGTTGAGTGGAAATTGTCACTTTATCTATCAATAGAAAGAACGGTGGAAGGGACTTACCTGTTCATCGAAAGACAAATAGGAAAAATGTCCTTCGTTTCTAGGTACTAACGTGAAAATGGAAGTTGAAAATGATATTTTTTTCAAAAGCTCTGGCTCATAATAACTGTCAAATTTAGCTTTTATAAAACCCCAAACAAAAGATCATACAATACACCAGTATTGTAGAAAAGATTTATATTACGAGTATCAAGCGCCTAAAAAAGAAATTTTATGAAACCCTTAAATGTCAAAGAACAATTGATGATGGAAGAAAGCCAAAAGAATAAGGAGAAACAGTGCTGGTATACAATATATTGACTGAAAATGTAATGGAAGGAAAAAACCTGATCAGGCTGTGGCGATGCCGCCAAACCCCACGGTACACTTACCTAAAAACCCCCATAACCTCATCCCAAGTCGTGTAAGTTTTGCTAATGCAATCGCAATAAGTACCTAAAAATGCTTCACGCATTAATTAGATCAAATCTATAATCTTACAGTCCCTGTAAAGAAAACGTACCTTTTCATGCATCACTTCGCATACAATTTTCCGTAAGATTTCTTTCTTTACTTATCTGGAATTCCAAACCAATTCGGCACCTTCGGTACCAGACAAATTCCTGTAAACAAAATGATTCGGTTAGCATACAATGTAACCGTCATGACAGGGACCATAAATATTGCGCCGTCTATTTTCCAACTTCGCCATGTGTACGATAAATTTCTTTACATACCCATTGGCCGGCGACCTTTTTCTCCCAGCAATAAAATTCTCTAACTCGCACCATGTGCAAACAGAAGAACGCTGTTCCTACATAGGTTTCCTGCGATACCATAAACAATTCATATCGTTTGTGGTATCCGAATAACATTTTTTTCATTTAATGAGCGGCTGCTATTTATTTAGCTGACCTTCATTACCGGACGATGCATAAGCAAACCCATTGGCTTCCGACGAGTTCGGTTTTATTTGCTTTACCGAAATCGTATCCTACGAATGCACTTTATGCCCTTTCTTTGTTCTAGGTTCGTTGTCATCCATGAAAGAACCATGTACACACACCACTGCACTGAAAGAGTGCATTTCTGTGGCGGCCACACCCTTAAGAGAAAAGTTTTATCTCTCTCTTCCCTTTTGTTAACCCTAACCTAGGATGGAATTCATGTCAGAGTTCTATCTTCGGTGAGTCCTTTACCATCCGCTGACCGCCACGGTCACGCGAGTTATATTTCTGCGAATGTATCTTTTTCTTCCGAACGGGATTTTAGTTTAGTTTAGTTTAGTGAGAGCAGAACCCCCGTTTATTACACTTAGTACAAGCGTTTGAGAAAAAAAAAAAAAAAAAAATTAAAAGTAAAAAAAAAACTTACGAACTTACTTAAGAATCTAAGAAGATTATTCGCAATAATAAAAGAAACAAGTCTATTATAGTTATTATTTTTCTTTTTTTTCTTTATGACACTTCTTTTTAGTTGCTTAACAATAACAATTAACATTCACAGAAGTTTCTGGGTAGATACATATAGTTAATTTTATGTACAATCTTATTGCATATCCACTTTTAATTCTCACCTTTACAATTATTTAGTCACTTCTTTTTAGATTCTGATCGATAACAATTAAAATTCACAGAAGTTTCTTAGTAGACACTTATATTTAATGTTTGGTATAATCTTAATTCTTATCCACTTCTAATTTTCACCTTTGCAATTATTTAGGCACTTCTTCTTAAATTCCGATCGATAACAGTCATTCCCAACTAAACTTTACTAACCAGCTTTTCGCATCAACGATCGTTCTCCCGACCTCTAACCAAACCCTATTTCATCGACTCACTTTAATCTTCACTACTCTCGACTTCCAACCAGACTGCCTATTCAATTCCTCCTCACCGTTTCACAACACCTCGGGGTCAATACCTCCCGATGACGATACCGCAATTACATTTTAATTGCCCTCATTTCCGCTTGTTGCCCTCAGTTCGCAACCACGGTGTTTCGCTGAACCGGTCAACATTCCGTCATTGGTTTGAACTCGGTTCACCTTATACGGCTGTGAACTGACCCAATTAAATGCATTTCTGTTGATCGGGCTGGAACATGCAGTTTAAACGTTTCTGCAATTTAATTGTTCCGGAATATGCAGTTAATAGCTTTTGCGTTATTGGGCAATCGCTTTCGGCATATGCAATCAATTGCTCTTGTGTTAATTGGTTTAAAATATGCAATTAATAGTTTCATCGCCCCGAGGGTCATTCGAGTTTAAAATTGGATGGCGTTTTTAGGTGTCAATGATCTCTTGTACATCATCTTTGACTATGATGTCACTGACACACTTAACACGCGTCGCTCCCGCTCTCCGCCGGCAGCGAAGACGCGTAATTAAATACATACCGGAGTCGTGTGTTGTTCGATTTTGATATTCTCCCAAAAACTAAAGGACAAATCTAACGTAAATGTATAAACAGGTGTTAAAGTTAACGAAAACGAAATAAATTGAAAATTAATTAAGGACAACTTGTGTTTTACTTACTCCTTGTGTGGACGTTGCGTCGTCCAGTTCGGTTTGTGCTTTACAAGTTTACTTTCCCGCGTCTGAACATTTGATTAGTGATGGGGACGGAGTAGAACCCAGCGCCCATGTCGGTGCCACGACATCGCTCCCCACAAGGCCGGTTGTACCTCACTTGCAGGGCTCGCTTGCTAATTATAAGAATCATCGACATATGAATATCAAATGTAATATCAACGAGTATACGCCCAAACACCAAAGATTAAAAATCACAGGTCAATGATCAACAGGATGAAGCTACTCCACCCTTTACATCGGTGAAACTTAGGTTGCTGCATTGCACATTTTAAAAGCATTCGTCAGAGTTTGGCACCCAGCACTGCGGTTAAAATTCATTCCTATGCAGTTGAAGATGCACTGATTCAGTGTATAAGAGGTTATCTTCCTAATCCCTCAACCCAAGTGGCATTGAATGGTTTCGAATTTGATTCCTATAGTACTAATGTTGACGTTCCGCAGGGCGGCGTAATCTCACCCACTCTCTGCCTGTTTTATATTATCTATTATAAATTGATCTTAACTCAACTTACCCGTCTGTTGGTGATAACACGTCAAGTTTCTCGAACTCATACGAACATTCCCGACGAACCTCTTCAAACGTCATCATCAGTAAGATATTGTGGGATACAAATATTCACTTTATTAACTTTTTCATAACTGACCCCCTTTTATTCTTTTGCTAACCCTATCAAGAGTGCCCTGCTCTGATTGACTGTGAATTATAAGACTAAACAAAATTCACCTTATTTCGATTGTCACGGTGTGACTGTGAACTATAAGTTTATCTCAAACTCACATCCGTCATTTCCATTCCACAATACGCTAACTTCACTGACTTCCTTCCTGAAGAAGATATACCAATGGTGATTATCTAACTGCGTGCAATTCAATACATTGAAAACCTGTTTGAAACAATACACTACAAAATACCAAAGGCATTTCAAAATACATAATTAATATAAAATCTATTATATGAGTATCAAAAAGTAAAATCGAGTGTATCTAAAAGTTCTCTTATAAATGATTTTGCGGAATTTATATTTCT
This sequence comes from Microdon myrmicae, assembly GCA_963931805.1. NCBI lineage: Eukaryota > Metazoa > Arthropoda > Insecta > Diptera > Syrphidae > Microdon > Microdon myrmicae. The sequence continues at coordinate 26,185,925 of OZ007498.1, forward strand.
TCTAATATTTCGCAGCAATGACGTGTCCCCTATCAGATGCTTCTTGACCCATCACTTCTAAAGGCGACCTGTTAGCTGCTGTCCTGTGGTCTTAACCTGCCATCAAAATGAACTCATGACTCTTGAACTTGCAAGGTACCAACGCACCATAGATCTGCCCCAAAAGGGTATGCTTTGGTGTCAAACTTTACGTTTAGCTCGGTAGCTGACCCATCTCAGCACCTTTGTGTGCTTACAACCGAATATGAATTATAAGTTAATAAAGACTAACTGCTAACTGCTGTCGTTGTAGGTGAATATGTACCATTAACGTTGTCTAATGATATGCATTTAAGACGGAAAGATTTGTTGCAAACATACCAACTGTGACGACAATAGCACGAACAGTCGCAAATGAACCGCAAAATAAAGCTCACATGTAAAATTTCGCCTTTTTAGTTGTATTATTATAGAACGGCATTTGTTAAATTGATATCAGTGAAAATTCCTTATCACATGACGCATACCACAAGAACAATCAGCCGCTGATGTCCTAAGCCAAGTGGCTCATACCTCAAGACGAACAATAAGAACTGACAGCATCAAATTTCTAAAAAGTTGGAACAAGCTGGCATAGCATTGTTGCAGTTGTCTTTTACTCCCGCCATTTACTCCTGAAAGTTTGGAACCGTATAGAAAAGAAGTTTTTCACTTCTACGGAAAATTCAATTATTATATTACATCCAGATATTGATAAAAACCGACGCCATCATGATTTCTACAAAGTAATAAGTAGCTTACATTGCATTGTGCCTGTCGTCTTTTACTTTCGGCATATACCCGTGAACGCTTTTAAACTGTCAGGAGCCGTAGAAAATGGTTTGTCCAGTTCTACGGCATATAATTATTACATAACATCCAGATATTGATAAAAACCGACGCCATCGAAATTTCTATAAAATTCTAAGTTATGGATGTGATGGATGTGGCTTTGAGAATGTTGTGTTTTATTTTGGCAATTTCCTAAATGATGGTATACAATCAAGAACCGTTGAGAAAGCGGACTCTCCAGTTTTACTGTAGCAAAAAATGATTGTGTAATATTCAGAAATTGACAAAACCCGATCTCAACGAAATTTCTAGAAAATTCTAAATCATTGGCGTGGCTTTGTAGCTGTTGTGGTTTACTTTCGCAATTTACTCGTAAACATTTGTAAACTACAGAGGGCCACAAGTCGCCTCATTTAAAAACATGTGTTTGTAATTTTACGCCGCCAAAAATTGTACAATACTTTACAGTTGGTTCACTTAAATTCGTCCTACACTTTCTACTTTGACCGATGGTATGCCTATTTCTGCGTTCTACTTCCTATCGAATGCTGGTTTCTTGGCTCTCTTGTTAATTAGTTTGCCATACTGTCAATCTTCCGGGTTTTCGTCATTGCTAAGTTATTCCTCAATATTGATGACGCCTCCCGGTTCCCCCGCGGCCGCCCCTCCCAATTACTACTTATCCCAAGACAGGCCGTATCCGCTCCTCTCCCCACATATCCCCCCCACCCCAAACCAATCAAAAGTTGACCCGAGCCACAAAATATCATACGCCAAACCATAATCTAACTTCTCTCCCCTCGCCCAATCGCGACAGTCACTTTCATTCCTTCATTCTAAACCCCCCCCCCCCCACATCCGGCCGTAATAAAGCCCACCGTAATAATAACGCACCTCCCCGCCCACACAATCCCTGCCCCTATATCCTATTCCTTCCTCCTCTTCGACCCCAAAACAGGCGCGAAGTATTCCAACTTCTACAAATCACACAGGCCCAACCCCTGTGCCCCACCCCAACTGGACACGCCCCACTCATCCACAGAACCCAGCTCAAAGCTGTCTCTTGCACCACTCCTACCCGCACCCAGATCCCGCCCCCGTTCATCTCGCCACCACCCCGCCCCCACCCTAGACCTTTAGTCGACTCACTCTTACCCCCAGCTGTCAAACTCACTCAGCAAACCATTAATTCTTCCGAAAATCGGTATACCTTGTCTAAATTTAGGAACAAAATGACCTACGAGGATGTCCACCTCTATCTTTCATACCTCCACGACAAATCTGACTCGGTCTGTTATGAAGGTAAAACGAAAACCTGCGTAAAGACCTCCACCCAGCAGGAAGGTGTACCCACCGACTTTTCTAGCCCTCGCAGCCTGTTTGTTAATTTCCATAAAAATCTCAATATGCTCCCCAATAAAGTGCTTAAAGATCTCTCGGCGTTTCGCCAACATATCGACAACAAAATGACCTATCCCAATAGTGACAAGCCTTTTTGACCCTAATCAGTCGCCCCCCCCCCCCCCACCCCAATACCCTCAATACGCTCCCCCTAACCATATACTATCAGAATGTTAGAGGTCTTCGCTCCAAAACACAATCGACTCTGGAAAAGGCACATTCCCCCCCATTCGACATATACATAATTAAGTGGTTATCTTCTTATCTGAAAGATCGATCCCACCGTGTCAAATTCAGATCCCCCTTTGCAATCCTTTTCTTCCCACGTCGGGGGTTCCTCAGGACAGTCATCTAGGTCCCCTCCTATTTATTCTTACCATCAATGACGTTGACTTCATTATCAAATACTCATCCATCTCCCTCTATGCGGACGACACCAAACTCTACAAGACGATCATCTCTCCTCTGGACTCCTCACTTCTCCAAACGGATCTCAACATACCGTTCACTGTCGATTCTTTTCCTTAGCTTTTTGTCGACCATCTGCCGTCGTTTGTTTTGGTCGACTGCTATCTTGGGATTTTTTATCACCCTTTTCCTTAGCACTGTTACTTCGGTCGGTGCTCTGTTCTGCAGTGTCCGAACTAGAGCGGCTTCGGACTGACTTGCGGTGCCTTTGTCGGTTCTTCCTACTTTTTGGGTTTTTTTCCTTTTATTGGGTTCGAGTTCTGAACCATTTGTTGAATCGCACTATTCGAGGTTAACCGTCCAGGTTGGTAGGTTTTTACGGCGACGTACAGGTCTAGCCGTTGCAGTGTGCGTACAAGTTGGAGATGTATAGATTTTTTTCCCAATTTTTCTTTTAGCCACGCTGCTTACACTTGTGACCATTCCGGCCACAATACTCACAGCAATATCAAACGCTGTACACTCATCGATTCGATGTCGCTGCTGCTTGTTTGGGCGTAGAGGGCTGGACCTGTCCCTGATTTGTTTGTTTCGGGGACTCCCGAAATGTTATATAATTAACTTGACTTAATTACCCCCCTCCCCCCAAAACACCCGAAACTCTTACTAACTCATATCCTGTGCACAATATATTTTAAGTGCGAAAATAACATTCCCACCATGAAATAGACACATTTTCGAAAATTATTACCCCCTTAAAATACAAAATCCCATTCCAAATACTTGATATTTTGTGGGCAAAATTTCCACTGCAGTTCGATACAAAAAGCTTCTCGATTCCCTACATTAAATCGCGCCTGTCCAACAACCCTAATGTGTACGATTTGCCCAAAATACCATTTTCAAGTAAATATAACAACACTTCCCCCAATTTGTTTTCGGCTTACCTTTAACATTGAGCCTAACATGGGGTGGAAAAAAGAAAAGACGATTGATTTCCATATACATGCAGGTAGTCAATTTACGGTGAATTTGGAACAAATTGGAATCGACCAAGGATTATGAGTTGGAGTAAAGGACAGTACGTTTTGAGTAATCAGAAAAAAAGGGTAAGATTTGGGCGAGCGGCCGATTAAGTCGATTCGTGATCGTGTTCCTTGAATAAATTGCAACTAAAAATAAATTGTGGAACAAATAAATGAATAAATTGTAAAATATCAATTATGAAATGAATAAATAGGGTGTAACTAAATATCAATTGTGGAATAAACAAGTGAATTGTAATTAAAAATAAATTATAGAATAAATAAATGAATAAATTATAAATATATCAATTGTGGGATGAATAAATAGATTGTAACTAAATATCAATTGCGGAATGAATAAAAAGATTGTAACTGACTCTCAATTTTGGAATAAATAAGTGACTTGTAATTGAATCCAAAATGCGATCGGGAAAATACGCCCCAAAGAGAAGAGTATAACAATTTCTTATATATATTTTTTAACAATTACAATATAATGAGTTACGTGGGTCGCTTTTACTTTTTCTGGCGTATTTCCGCGATCGGTTACAATTAATGATATAACAACTATAAATAAAGCAGCCGATAACAATATGGAAGAAGAAATACGCGAACGGCTGATCAACTCCAACAAAGCCTACTATGGTCTATCAAGGCTCTTTAAATCTCGAAATTTATCCAGAACATCCAAGCTACTACTGTACAAGACCATGGTCTTACCAGTACTCATGTATGGATCCGAGACCTGGGTGCTTAATAAAAGGCACTCTGAACTCTTGGCCGCGTTCGAGAGAAAGGTCTTAAGGAGAATTGTTGGCCCCGTATGTGAGGGAGGACGATTCCGGAGACGCTACAACCATGAGTTGTACGCAATCTACCTTGAAGCTCATATTGTAAGAAAAATCAAGCTCGGTAGACTCCGGTGGGCGGGACCCCTAGCTCGAATGAGCGAAGAGGAGCCTTTGTGCCAGAATGTATGGAAGGAGACAGCGCGGCAGACCTTGTCTGTGATGGAGGGATGACGTAGACCAGGACGCCCAGAGCCTGAGAGTGCTAAACTGGATGACATCGGCTCGAAATCGGGACCGGTGGAGAGATTTGTTAAATAAGGCCAAGACCGGATCCCGGTTGTAGTGCCGATGATGATGATGATAAATAAAGCAGTAACATTTAAAAATAGTGTTTTTTTGTGAGCTCGTTGTTCTGACGCAAAACCCGACCAGCGGGAAGGATGATTTTGTTGAATTCCCGGCAACGGGTAAGCGGAGATGTGGCAGAACCCACAAGAAAAAATCCCCTTTAGTTTCACTGCACCGAGCAACCCCAGCGGATGCCGGAGGCTGTTGCGTCCGGGATTAGCAGCGTTGGTATCGATGAAGAACGGTCGCTACTCTTCTCTCAGGTTTGAGGAAGCATGGCGGCGACTGCAACGAGCCTTCTCAGAAGCGGTCTTGAGGGATCCCTCGTCCTTTTAAGGATAAGGAGACGCGCTCCCCGAGACCAGGGCTATCATAATACTACACAACAGCACCACCTATTGAAAAATGCCGGAACTTTTCAGCCAATGTAGTAGTCTAGTAAAATATATTGCTGTCTATATGCAGCTGTAGTTTAATATATTGGGCCTTTAGTTTTTACTTTTGTTGTGATTTTAACCGCCATCGTGTTAGTCCGAATCGCATTTTCCCCTATATTCGCAAAACGCCATAGGATTTTCAAAGGTATTGTGTATTTTAAACAGCTTTTTATAAACCCAAATGTTTAATTCATATGGTTAGGTCAACAAGTCCTGAAACATAATGACGTAATCCAGGAATGATTTTCTCTTTTCAAAACACGCGTTTATAAATAAATATTATAATAATATAAATGTTTTCATTTAAACATCTAACGTTGTTTTCTTCTTCTTCTTCTTCTTCTTGTTCTGCTTCCCCATAATAGCTCCTCACCTTCATTTAACTCAACTACCTTTAGTATTGCTGTGATTTTACAGACATTTTCATTCATCGGTTTCTCTCAGGTTCTTTCAATTGCCTGAGATTGTTGTAAATTTTTCCTTCAACCCTAATCCTCGTAATTTGCGATTATTTCCATCTACTAACCGAACCCGGAAGATTCCTACCGTACCCTGTCAGATTTCACTCCCAAATATCCCCCTCATAAAATAAATTTCCTTCTCCTCATCCCCTTATTTGAATTATTAATTTTTAGCCAAGCTTTAAGGGTTTAGGTTTAAATAACCCTAGCTTTGACTCAGCTGAATAAATGGGATCATTTCCCCCTATCAAGATCATATCGGTGGAGTTCATGAAAGTAACAATTTTTGTAGGTGCGGAATAATCTTTCTCTTTATAAATTTTTCCTGCCTTTGGAGTAACGTCAGAAAGAAAGTGTACCATTTGGAAATATAGAGACGCTTTTAACTCCAATTTACAATTCAGAGTTTTGAAAACCGAAACTATTTTAAAAAACACTCTAAACGCAACTCGAGTGCATCTGCTCATCATGCATTCTAATCCTTAATAACAAATGACGTGATTATGGATGCTTTTGCCTTTATGAACTTCCTCTAAAGGGAGAATTTGGTATCCTTATTATGTGAAAGCGTGCTTTTGAGCAGTGAATGAAGGAGTATTGAGGAGTGGTGGAATAAGAAGAGTGAGTGGTAATTTACTTCCCCTTTTTCGTACTGTCTGCCGCTCTCAATGGAAAACAGATTTTACACCGATTTCCTTCCAACCAATACCGTTTTCCTTTTTGAAAACCTAGGCAGAGCTTAAACTGAGATCCAACTTGCTTACCATAACAGGAAATTCACATTCCTCAATTACATAAATTATAGACAAATCTTTGCGTAATATCAAATCTATAGAACACACCTTCTCAGATGCTCTGAGTACAAAGACATAATTCAGATGATGGAAAAACGCCCGTCCCTATTTCTTCCAAACGAACTAACCCGTTTGCCCGAGATGCTTTTGAGTACAACGACAATAACATCAAAGCCCTCGGAAGCGAATTGATTGTGTGCGATATTCAGCCAATAGTTTAGCTTAGGCAGTCAGAAGACATAGTCCAGGATAAGTCACCTTGGAAATAAAGTGCTCCCGGCAACAATTTAAGGCTCTTCCTTTCAACTTTGTTGATTTAGATGAATGTAAACATCCGCATCAACATCGCTACCAACAGTGAGAGTTTCAGAGCGATAGCAGCATTTCCTACTGGGAAGGGCCTTCCCAAGGACACTATGACGGGGTGCCGGCACGTTTGCGATTATTGAAACAAATACTGTACTTTCTGTTCCAGGATCACATTCCTGATGCTTTTTTCGTTTTTTGTTCAGGAACCTTACTTCAAATTCTCATTTTATTGTCGTCTTTGCACTCGACTCCTTTTTGTTTTATTTTCTTGTAGTTTTTTTTTTTGTTGTTGTTGCTTTTCGATTGTTCTTCCTTTTCGTTAAATAAAAATTACCACCCGCTGGGCGGACGAAATTGTCGTATGCTTGGATGAACAGTTTTCCATTTCGTCAGCGACGACTATACAGAATTTGGCTTTTGGAACGTGTCTTTTCACCTCATCGAGGTCTTATGTGGCATTCACGAGGACCTCTAACTTCTGTAGCGCAAGTCCTTCGGTTGATTGTTTGCATGGGGCGTCCCCAAAGTTTCGTGTTTGTGTGATGAAATATCCTGGAGGGGGACCTTAAATTGCTATTCTTATATTGACTGCTGAGTTTCTAGCAATATAACTGGATACAGTGAGCCGTTAAACGGTCCTCCTCCCTTGGGTTGGGGATTGATACTGAAATGAGTATATAGGTGCATTTTCTGAGGTAAATGAAGACGATCCTTAAGCCGAAGGCAGGCAGCTTATGGAACGCGTGCATTGTATACTCGTATTATATATCAGCGTTCTAAATATTTTATGTGTCGGAATGACACAATTATATTAAGGGATTAGCACGGATTGAATTTTTCAACAAATCGATTTTTCTAGAAATGATGTTTTTCACGGCCCACAAAACTCCGGATCTGTTGAATCGACTTTGATAAATCTGAATGTGTTTTGTTCATTACCATGTCCCACGGGGTGATTTAATTTGGCCAAGAGGCCAGAACAAAATGACCATTTTGAAAAATCAAATAGCTCGCATTTTTGTTTTTTTAAACAGCTGACACTTTTTGTTTTATTTTAAGAAAATGGCAGTGAATTTCTGTGTTAGCAGCCATCAGTTTTCACTGTTACCTTCACAATTTTTCGTGATTAATTTAAATGTAAAGAACAACAAAAAAAACGTTACTCTTCCTCTTTGTCTGGTCCTATCTTCAGTGTGAGAACCAATTTTATAAGGGTGATTTTAAGAACAAGAAATTAAAGAAGAGAGGTTTTTTTTGTTAGTCTTATTTAAGACATTTGCTTTATTTTGGACTCGCCAACTCTGAGACCAACTATCCGCAATGGAACAAAGGCTTTTTCTAGGGCTCAACTTCGGCGTCCTTTGCAGATTATATAGATAACTTATTTTTATAAAAATGGTTCATTCTACACTCAAAGATTGTTTCATGCTATAATAAGCTAGCTGATGAAAACGCTTTTGATAATTGCCGTTTTTTGTTTCTCCTCCCAATTCCTATTAATCTGTGGTAGCTCCATAGGACTCCAAACCCTCGGAAGGATATCAAACCCCGGTATACCATGGAAAATAAGAATCCCCACCGTACACCTACATTCCAGAAGAACATTCCTCCTGCGAATAGCCGAGGATGCACCCACATGGAAAAAAGTAATTCATGAGTATAAAACAACCCGATGAGATAATGCCATCTTTATATTAGCAATACGATTTCTATATTTATAATTCATATAGAGGGACCTGTGGTGGTTCCCTTGAACACCACCAATCATCTTCCCATTAACCACGTAAAAACTCCCACGTAGGGCATACAAAAACCTGGAAAGCATGTACTTACCTGTTTCTAATGAACCATAAAGCCGTAAAACGCAATAAAATTACAATATTTGCTGATGCTAAATCCATCAGCACCAAACAGGCATGTTCCTTATCGGCATTTTGGTTGCATCACAGAACCAAACCATTAAACATGTCTCGGATCGATTTCCATCATGTAACAGGTGGCTTCCACACATAAAGGCAATTTGGTTGCATCACCAGCAACCAACATTGCCCGAACGATATCAACGAAATATTCCCTTACGCGCCAGCCGCACACATGCAGGGAATGTTTTAGCTTTTCCCTATGGCAAACATGCCTACATCGATCGGCCACCCGACCGACATATACATGAGGGCATATGGCTGATCGCTCAAGCAAGTCGAGTTCTCAAAACTGAAATTTCCCATCAAGAATTCGATTACGTGGAGATGCCACCAAACATGTGCACGAACAGCATAAATACTTTAAGCAGTCGCTGATCGTGCAAACCCTTAAATCCCTATGCAGGGATATTGGCACCAGCTGCAGCCATGTCAGCTTATATTCCCCTTAGGAAATTATTGTATCCACGGTTCGCTTGCTCATGCACAGCATGAGAGGGCGAAGCAACCTCATCTGTGTGTGTGTGCACATCCTTCCGATGATCATCCCTTATATGGTCATTGTGGCAATGAATGAAAGTTTCGGTATTCCGTCGTTTCAATTTATATCTTCAATTGCGCTCTGGGTTCCATGGAGCAAGTCGGGCCTCCACGTTAAATACACGGAAGAGGGAGTCGAGTTGTATTAGCCAAACAGTACAGTCTGGCAATCAAATTAAAGTCATGCCATCAAAGTAAAATCGTGCCATCGAATTAAATAAAAACAATACTGCAAAGTTCAGTGCCCATATGTATATAGACGACACGAAGTGTCCACACAGTTTGTACCGGTTTTTATAACTTTTCAAGGAACATATATTTAAGTTAAAATAACAGTGTATACGTTTTTTTTTAAGTTGATTCTATTAAGACCAATAAGAGCGTTTACTTAAGTTGAACCGTGCGTTCCCCTTCCGTCTTGGTAATTGTTATCCACCGGTGGTATAGTTGCGCGGTTAATTGATTTGATAACTCGATGGGAGGACAGTTCGTGAAACAGTACCCGTGACGGTACATATACGAAAGACAGCAAATCCACTAAAATATACCACAATGGTGACACAGCCAAAGAACTTGATTGAGAAAAGAAGTGAACACCATGTCGTACTCGGCACACATACTTCTTCCCCACAGACCCTTTTTTTTTAATTTTACTTCGGGCAGGAAGGGCGAACCTTTAACGGTGAGTCAAGGCCCAAAGATGTTTTTCTTTTTTTTTTTTTCTTTGTTTTTTAACTATGTGACTTGGGTTCATTTATCTCGGCTTTGGTATGCCAATAAACAAGATTCCAAATCGTATCTCCCAGAACCCACAGAACGACAAAAAACAACGAATTCTAATAATGTTTGGTACATTGTGATCACGCCGCCGAAATTCATTTCCACCCAAACAGAGACGAGTAAATCGTATGTCGGTATTACAGCGTTTGCGACGATAGTGAAGAACGTGTGATTCGAACTGACACTATGACGGTTAGAATCACTAAAAATGGAACCAATGGTCAACACATCAAGCCACTGCCGCGTGTACGAATTCGGTTTTGTAAACATAAATACACTCAACTGATGTGGAATTGCTATGTTAATGCTTGGTATTTGGGCGGTACATTTTCTACGGACTGGATTCAATAGTATAAACATATGCAAACAAAAGAATCCGATTCTCCCAGTCGGCAGAGAACGATATGATCCCTTTTAGCATATAATGAGTGCCTGCTATTTAGACAGCTGACCCTCATTAGCGAAAGATGCCTTAGGTCGTTTCCCCATTGTTCTTTTTCCTTCCTTGTAGGTTCCGTTTACCCTTGGCTAAACGCATCGATAAACACGGGGATGGGCACGAACACACACATACATCACCGCATCCCAGAGATCGCCTTCCATTGGTCATTGGTCAAAGGAAATTTAATTTCCTTTTCACCACACCACCAAACTCACCGCATTAGTGAGTCGGCTCTGCACGAACCGAATATCGCTGAGTCCAATTACATCCGCTGACCACGCAGGTCGTGCCACTCCCGCTCTCCGTAGCGCTGCGGAGACGCGAACGCGTATCGAGTCGCTTTTCCTGCACAGTTAATTGAATAGCCTTCCATTGGTCATTGGTCAAAGGAAATTTCATTTCCTTTTCACCATACGACCAAAAACTCACCCCAAACGATCGAATATCATCATCATCGGCACTACAACCGGGATCCGGTCTTGGCTTTATTTAACAAATCTCTCCACCGGTCCCGATTTCGAGCCGATGCCATCCAGTTTTGCACTCCCGGGCTCTGGGCGTCTTGTTCTACGCCATCCCTCCATCGCAGACAAGGTCTGCCGCGCTGTCTCCTTCCATACATCCTGCCACAAAGGACTTTCCGGGCAGGCTCCTCTTCGCTCATTCGAGCTAGGTGTCCCGCCCACCGGGATCTACCGAGCTTGATTTTTCTTACAACATTAGCTTCAATGTAGATTGCGTACAACTCATGGTTGTAGCGTCTCCGGAATCGTCCTCCGTCACATACGAGGCCAACAATTCTCCTTAAGACCTTTCTCTCGAACGCGGTCAAGAGTTCAGGTCTCGGCTCCATACATGAGTACTGGTAAGACCATGGTCTTGTATAGTAGTAGCTTGGATGTTCTGGATAAATTTCGGGATTTAAAGAGGCTGGATAGACCATAGTAGGCTTTGTTGGATTTAATCAGCCGTTCGCGTATTTCTTCTTCCATATTGTTATCGGCTGATATTATTGACCCAAGGTAGTTAACGGAATTCACTACTTCAAATTCGTGCTCCACTACCCTGATAGTTTGACCAACGTTAGGTCTTCTCTTCGCAGAAGTTGCCACCATGTACTTAGTTTCTCCCTCATTAATGTGCAGTCCCAGTTTTTGGGCCGCCTGCTCGATCTGGGTGAAAGATTCCTGTACAGCTGATTCGGATCTACCGATGATGTTGATGTCAACTGCGTAGGCAAGTATCTGGCTGGACTTGGTGACAATAGTCCCTCTTGTTGTAACGCCAGAGTCACGGATTGCTTTCTCCAACGCCAGGTTGAAGAGGAGGCAGGCCAGACCGTCCCCATGTCTAAGTCCATTAAAGATGTTTATTGGTTTGGACAGCAATCCCGCTATTTTTACTCGACTAGTTACGTTGGTCATGGTCAACCTACAAAGTCGTATCAATTTGTTTGGAATGCCGAATTCTCTCATGGCAAACAATCGAATATCGTGGAGTCTTAATCCAACCTCCGTTCGAGTCGGACGCGTCCACTCCCGCTCCCCGGTGCACACGGGGACGCGAAAGTCAACCACCAGTCGCGAATACAGTTTTTGTGTTTTGCCAGTGGCAGTAATGAAATAAATAAACAGAACATAACTAACAATAAACAAATCGATTATTTTACTTTTATCTTCGTTGTGAACAAACGTGGTGGCGTTTCGTTCTTTCGGTTCGGTGTTTTACGCGGCGAACAATTTATGATGGAGGAGGAAGTGAACGGAGTGTCCGTGTTAGGCACAATACTTCCTCCCCACACAGACATTTTCAAGTCAGCTGGTATTGAAAACGGGAAATAATATACAATTTACTTTCGAAAGGAAAGTTGCAGTTGCCCTGTCGTTACCATACATAACAATAATTGATTAATGTAAGGTATTCCACAGCAGTATGATCAATTTCCGAAAAAAAAAAAAAAAAAAAAAAACATTGTATCATTTGAATTTTAAAACGTTTTAGTGGTTTTCAATAAACTCCAATTGATTTCCAAATCCGTCATTCAATCACCTTTCAATGACCAAGCAAAAGTCACAGTGTCCAGTTTCTCAATTAGCCCCACCGTGGGTTATCTATGAATTTGTCACTATTCATCAATGTCATCGTTAGACTACATGATCCGCTGCCTGCACGGCAAAACCCTATTGTAAAATGGAACGTCTTATTAGCCGGATTATCGCACTCGTCCACCGGCTCAACCAACATAATTATACGATGGCCAAGTACCTAGAGCTTTTCTCACTCGACTCTGTTTTATTTTGCCCAAAAATAACGGCTCCAATTTCCCACCAAGATTATCCACGCCAACGTTTTCTTTATGCAAATTTCCCAGCGTCCTTTCTGTGGGGTGTCTTCCTTTCTGCCATTAATGAAATATTGTTCTCATAGAGTTTGCGACTGGGTGTGAGTCGACTCTTGTAGTTCTTATTATCACCACCAGATTTGTCCTTTCAATTGTTGCGAAGAACGTCCTTGCATCTCGAGGACTGGCAACTAGGTGTGATAAGAGGTGGAATTATTTTAAATAATAGAAAACAAATGACGAAATGGATGAAGATGGAGTTCATCCAGTTCAGCAGTATGGTGGAGGTAGCTTATGGGTACGAAGATGTCCTGCACAACGATAGCCCCAACGAACAACATTATTCCTACGTGATGCATATAAAAAAAGAAATGGGCAACGTCTCTCCTGTTTATGCGACGAACAAAGGCTGGAGTATAGTACGCGCTTAAGCGCTCGACTGCTTACCCAGTCTTAATAATAAAAAAATAAATTAAAAAAAGGAAAAATAATAAGTGAAATCCAACATTATTTCGTATGCAAATTTATTACGAGCAGAAATTCCAATTTCACCCGGGAATAAATGATTTTTTGTTCGCCCTGTGTCTCCGGTTAATATAATAGAGTAGTTTAAGGTGTGCGAGTGAATATATCCAGCTGGTATGTCGGCAGGGATAATGCGGCCAGTGGTTCTGATTAGATGCGCCGGGTTCAGCTTTGCGGGACAGCCTTGCTCATTATTTTTGGTAATGAAGAAGGTTATAGTAAATTTAATTACTTAGTAGCTTGGTTTTGCAATTAGGAACTTTTGATGTCAAAACTTTAAAATTTGTCTTCGTTTTATGGAAATTTTAATTTCAATTTATTTGTCCATTAGCCGCTTAGATATCTTTTGGGGAGTTTGCAATTGAATTATCTTTTGGTTCGGTATGTAGGTTGACAATAGCACTTTGATATCATCGGCATGGATTGGGCGATGAGGTTAATGGGAAATATTGACTGACTGGCGGTTGAATATTATTTCGATGATTTTTAATTAGATTGCTAAATTCGGTGAATATTTCCATTTCATTCATTTCAGAAATTCATGATGAATGACAATGAAGGGGGGTTTTGTAATGCTTTTCAACACTTCCGCCTTTCTATCGATTGGATAATGTGATCAGGAGCGACTATTATCTCGGTTATTCTTGAATCTCTGGTGAAATGTGAAATGTGCATCATTCTGCAGACAAAGTGATCGTAACAAAGTTAGTTGGGTGGAAGTAGCGTGATGACTTCAACGGACAAGACAGCCCACATGGCACACCACACGATACATCAGACGACTCACTTTGGGAATAAAGTGAGTATCCTTCTCCGGTGTCCCAGATTCGCACGGATCAGCCAAATGACTTCGTGAAGTGTATCTAAGGTGCAAAGAGTTTGTTTTGAAGAGTCAGCAGAATCCTTGGAGGTGAATAGTTTTGTGTTTATTTTTTTTATTTATCTTGTGGACCACAATCTATTGACCACATCTATTCCACTTTACTACAGTAATTATTCACCTTTCGGGTTTATTGTTTTACATGTATACGTTTTTATTCGTTGTGCTTCGGGGGGCTGTAAGCTCGAATATAATAAAACAGTTGAATTTTGAATACGGAAGATTCTGGTTGCTTTTATTCTATCTCCTTTCGAACGAGTACGGTTTTTTTTGTTTCCACAGTAGTTTCTGTTCAATAAAACATAAACGAGGAGTCAAGTTCATTTACTCGACGTCTTGTATATATTTCGAGTTTATCATATCACATGTTAATAGTAGTCAAGAAAAGCACACCATCTAATACATGCGACCGTAGGGTTTGATGTTGGTGGTTTAATTATGATGTGTTCGAGGATTCGAACTGCCATAGCTTAATTCGAATTGCATTTTTCATTTCATCACAAAAAGCTTATATGTTTAGTATTGGTGGCTATTAAACAAATAATAAACGAATGCACAATGTGATCAATTCTCGCATTCAAGCTTCATACGGTTAGTACACCCTAACATAATCGTTGTATTCAAACAACAATCGTTTTTTTTTTTTTTTTTTTTTTTTTAAACCACATTTATTTTCCTAATTCTTTTTACATGTATAATATTAGGGGTAAATGTTAAACCCTTTTCTACAATCACTGTCCTTAAATTAACTTACTGGCTCTATGCGAGCTCTCTAAATTACACATTACAACTTGATTTTTATATATGCCTTTCGGCGTACATCTTTTTTTTTTGTTTCTTATATATATATATATATACAAGAGGAAGGAGAGCGTTGCTCTTGAGAGGCATACTATATCTGAGGAAGTGAAGTCCTCACCTCGGTGAGAAGCCACCACCATTTGGGAGATGTTCGATCTTTGGCTGATTTATCTCTTTCACTGATCGCCGTGCTAAAACGCATGCGGTCTGGGGCATTGGAGATATCACTATCATGGAGAATTCGTTTGTCCCTAGCACCACGGAGAGCGTGGTAAATAATCGGGACTCCATGCATGTCTTGGATAAGGCCTTTTTGATCCAAGAAAGGGAACGCTTCTGGGGGAATAAACCCATTCTGGAGGGTATTCTCCAGATACATATCATTGGGATAGAATGCTCCCGCGATAAGATTATTGTCACTGCACATTGCCCTTGCTGTGTGACCACGAATAATTTTAATTATGAAATTGTCTATCCTATTTAACCCTGATTTGTTATACAGGATTTTGTTGGGATAGAATTTTTTGTATTGCGACTCTGGTGTTCTATAAGTCGTCGCAAAATTGTTTTATTTTGTTGAAGTCATCTTGAAGGTGCCTGTTGATGTCGTCTATTTTTCCTCCTGCTCTGTAGACCACTATGCCATCGGCGTACGCAATGGCGTTTTCGAGAGAACTCACTAGATCACTAGTGTAAATATTGAATAGAATGGGAGAATTCACAGCTCCCTGCTGTAAGCCATTTTTAATTTGGAAGGTCTTGTTGGAGAGTATGTCCCCGCATTTCACCACAAAATGTTTGTCCATTATCATATCATAAATAATGTATAGCAGATATTGCGGCATACCCAGGTTTGTTAACTTATAGACAAGTCCTTCTCACCATACGGTGTCGAAAACCTTTTCAAAGTCAACCAAGCAGGCGCCTGTACATTGTCGTTTTGCCTTGTTCCACTGTATATCGCAAACAAGTTTCGTCGCTGCATGAACTGTATCATGTCGCGCCCGAAAGCCAAACTGGTTGTTGGGGATGATATCGTTTTCATCACACCAACCTATCAGTGCTTTGTTTATAATTTTTTCGAATACCTTGCTGATGTTGGGAAGCAGGCTGATCGAGCGCAGATTAGCTAGATTGCTCTTCTCCTTACCCTTTTTGGGGATAGGGTGGACTACTGCAGTCTTCCAATGGGTTGGATAGTGTGCATTGTTTAGAGCGTTGTTAAACAAAGTAGTGTATGTGTTCACTGCTTCGCGAGGCAAATGCCTTAGAACCACATTTGGAATGCTATCTATTCCAGATGATTTCTTATCCACAAGATTCTCAACACAAAAACTTCATTGGCGTAGTATGTTTACTATTCCAAGAATCGCGTGATGCCTGGGTTGTGGATATTGCACATACTGAGATCTAAAGCAGAGTCGGAAGGTACGTCCACTGCGACATGGAAGATTCAAGATTTTCTATTTATCCAAACTTGAAATTTTCTATTTAGATCGAATTGGTGAATGATGCTGTTCAGCATTCAGCGACCAATAATTAACAATTCGAAAATAAGACTGTGGCGGTGCCGCCAAACCCCACGGTACACTTACTTAAAAACCCCCATGACCTCATCCCAAGACGCATAATTTTTCGCCAATGCAATCGCATTAGGCACCTGAAAATGCTTCACGCATTAAAGAGATCAAATCTATGATCTTTAAGTCCCTGTAAAGAAAACTTACCTTTCATGCATTCTCTTTGCATACCAATTCTCTGTAAGATTTCTTTATTAGCTTACCAGGAATTCCAAACCAATTTCGGTATCTACATTGCCAGGCAAATTCCTCCACCCGAATTCCTGTCAACGAATGATTCGGTTTTACATACAATGGAACCTTCATGACAGGGATCATAAATTGTGCGCCGTCTATTTTCCCAGCCTCGATGTGTGTACAAAAAACTATCTACACACACATCGGCTTGCGACCCCTTTCAGCCAGCGATAAACGGTCCAACGCAGATGCATGCACTTGTCACCATACCGCGAAGAAGGCTCACAACGACAGGGTGATCGATAAGCTCCTTCTGTGCCCAACTGGTTCGCGCTCCTTCTGGTCAATGGCAGGGGCTGTCAGCGGTAACTTCGCATCCTCCTCTTTCCCTCCGTTGGTGACAGACAGCGCGACGTTAGTCACGAATCCAAAGGATAAAGCTAATGTGTTCGCGAATTTATTTTCCGCGAAGTCCAACCTCGATCCTGACCTTTTGGAGCCAGCTGTGATCTCGCCGGTACAGTCTTCCATGCGGGATGGGAGATTTCGTCCGCGCACTATTCAACGCATTCTACGTGAACTGGACTGTAGGAAGGCAACCGGCCCGGACGGAATACCAGCAATAGTCCTTAAGAACTGTGCTCCAGAACTATCGTCGGTTCTTGGCAGACTCTTCCGCTTATCTTATGCACGGAGGACCTTTCCAGCCTGCTGGAAAATCGCTCGAGTTCAGCCAATCACAAAGACGGGAAAAAAGTGTCTCCCACAAAATTACCGTTAGCATTACTGTCTATTTTATCTAAGGTAATGGAAAAGGTCATCAATACAGAATTGGTTAAGTATTTGGAGTGCAACGGACTTCTGAATGATAGTCAATACGGATTCCGTGGCAGGCGCTCCACAGGAGACCTTTTGACACTTATAACCGATATATGGACATCTGCGATTGAACGGCATGGTGAGTCAACGGCGGTCGCATTGGATATCTCCAGGGCTTTTGACCGCGTCTGGCACGGCGCATTGCGGAGCAAACTTCGTTCATATGGACTTTCCCAACAGCTTTGCGACCGGACGAGGAGCTTCCTCGAGAATCGATCGATCCGGGTTGTTGTGGACGGCAAGTGTTCGGATCTGTATCCTGTTAATTCAGGGGTACCCCAAGGTTCTATTTTGGCTCCAACCTTGTTCTTGCTTCACATAAATGATTTGTTGGAGACAACGGATAACAAAGTGTTCAGTTTTGCGGATGATAGTACGCTTGTTTCCTCCTTTTCGAGTGATCGGCCGATTGGTGCATCAACGTCGCACCAGCTGAGATGTAGACAGATTGACTCTCTGAACCAGGATCTGGATAAAGTCCTGCAGTGGGGAAAGGCTAATCCCGTCGATTTCAACGCAACGAAGTGCCAGTATACAACAGTCACAAAGAAAACTGGATCATCGGTTCCACAGCTGATGATGAGTGGCCGGGCCCGCGAGGCTGGGGAAAGTTTGAAATTGCTCGGCGTCGCGGTCTGTGGGAATGTATCATGGCATAAACACGTATCGGGTACCGCCAGATCAGCCTCAGGAAAACTGAGTTATCTCTTTAGAGCCAAGAAATATTTTACTCCGGGCAACTTATTCTCCTATATAAATCCCAAATTAGACCCGCGCTCGAATATCGCTCTCATGTTTGGAGCTCAGCTCCTAAACATACCCTCGATCTACTTGAGAGCGTACAGAGACGAGCGATCCGCCTGATCGGGGACTCATCGCTGACGTCGGGACTACACTCACTATCACATCGAAGGCGTGTAGCCGACCTCTGTCTGTTTTACAGATTTTTACACGGGAGCTGTTCTTCGGAAATTCTTGGCATTGTTCCACGCAATTCGGTTTATATGTGCTCCACAAGACAATCCGACGGATCGCGCCCGTTTGCGGTTCATCTCCCGACGGCGCGAAAATCCCTGTATCAGAACTCCTTCCGTTACAGAGCGGGGAAGCTGTGGAACTGCCTTCCCACGCAAGTGTTCGCGGACCATTACAACCTGCAACTGTTCAAAAAGAACTGCAACAGTTATTTGATGGCACCTCGGGGCGCCCACTCGACGCTATAGGTTCGCCTCTCACGACAGAAGTCTAATTTAAAAAAAAAAAAAAAAAAAAAAAAAAAAAAAAACTATCTGCGTTGAGACCATACCAATGCACCATAATGCGATCAAAAGATCACTGTCTACCAACAGGCATTCTGGTGATACACAAACAATCCAATCACCAAAACGTATCCCAAATACATCTACCATTTAATGAGTTGCTACTTGAGTAGGATAAATCTCTTTTATCCTACATAGTTCTGGATCCGTTTCCCAGTAACATTTTCACGTAAATAAAGATATCTACGATCCTTTTTCTTTCTTTGTGTTTCAGGTTCGTCATCATGGCTTTGATCTATGAAAAGAACCGACGAACACACACTTGTGTATCGTGAAGATCTCCTCTATGAGATCGGTTTGGTTACTCCAAAGAGAGACTTTATATCTCTCTTGGAATAGGTAAACGCACCCCTTATTTAAGAGAGCCAGTTTCACTGACCGAATTCCCTTGTCAGCGAATTTATATCGCGAAGTCCTTTTCCATCTGCCGACAATAGTCGTGCGGACTTCCGCTCCCGTTCCGCGGACGGGAGCGATAATACCTGGAGCGGAGTAATTAAACAAGTAACAGTCGTGTGCCTCACAGATAACTCGCATTCCCTACGTAAAATAAATAATAATAAACTATAGAAAACCTGAGTTTTATATTTTTACTTGTCCGGTGTTTGTGCTTTTCCTTCGGTGTTGAAGGTGTCAGATATATTAGTGATTTGTGGGGACGAGGTAGAACTCTCGCCCGTGTGGCGTCGCGATCTCGCCCCCCACAAGATCACCGAGACCTGGAAGCTATAGTACAACAACGCGTCAAGCCATACCGATCTGTGTGTGGGCAAGGTTCTGCCCAAAAACATCTTGGCAACGCTGCTTCAGTTCCACTACAGTTCGAACCCTGGCAGACTTTTTCTTCTTTCCCAAAATCAAAATGTCGCTGAAAAGAGTCCATTTTTGGTCTATAGAAAACATCCCAGCCACCATGACATGGGCTCTTGCAGCTTTCTCATACCCAAATATTCGTGAATGATATGATGTACACGTTCAGTTGATATCTTTAGAGTGCCTGCTATTTCATTCAATTTCAATTTACGGTCATTCAAAATCATTTTGTGGATTTTTCTAATGTTTTCGTCGGTAACAACCTCTTTTGGGCGTCTACTGCGTTGACCGTCTTCGGTGCTCATTTCAGCACGTCTAAACTTAGCATACCAATCCTTGATAGTTGATTTTCCTGAGGCGGCGTCTGGAAACTCGTCATCAAGCCCAGTTTTTGCTTCAACTGTATTTTTTCCCTTCAAAAAGCAATATTTTATCAACACGCGAAATTCCTTTTTATCCATTTTTTTCACAATAACAGAAGTTGCTTCACTCAAAATACTATAATTCACAAATTAATGATCCGACATCAAATTTATACACCGGTCTTGGCCTTATTTAGCAAGTCCTGAGGCTTGTTAAATTTTCCATAATGATTTGTTTTTTTTTTCGGGCAAGGTCATTAGTCTCGCGTCAGAGGCTCCCCGACGGGGAATCGAACCCCGGTCTCCCGCGTGACAGGCGGGTATACTAATCAGTATACTATCGAGGAGCGCTTTTGAAGGTTAGGACTAACTAAAAATCATATGGATTTAATTCTAGTGCCGCCATCTATGTGCCAGGCCGGGGACTTTTCAATTGACCTGTTAGATGGTTACCTGGACGGCATCAATGGGACCTACCCAATGTGACAAAGTCGGTAGAAGAGGTGTATAGCGTTTTGCGACGATAGTGAAGAAGATTAATTGAACATACGGAGGAACGGGAGGGAAGCGAAGCATCAGACTAACGGCCGTGTCTACGAATTCGATCCTTATACTCAGGTAGACCCAACTGATGAATTGGTATATTATTGCGCTGTGGTAAACGGCTCTGATATTATACTTATTCGATTTTCTTTCGGTGTTGTTCATCACTATTTGCAAGTGTACTTTCACCTTATGATCGAATGTGTCGTCGTTTAGGCATGAAACATCGCACTTCAAAACTAAAGGTCCCTTTCTACGGTGAATCTTGAAAATTGCTATTACCTACAGAGCCTGTGGGGGTTCATAAATTCGCCAAACTTCAGAGTATATCGCGCAAACTACAAGGAAGTTATCCAAAATTACAACTCTCAGAATCAAGAATTTTAAAGTAACAAATATCGAATGTGAAGGAATTCTTGAAAACAAGACTCCGATACTGAAAACCACGCTTCAAAACCAAGCACGTATTACGAGGGTTGCCTCTTATGTTTCGGGATTTGGCAACCCTAGTGTTGCAATCCGGCAATTGACAGCTCTGTCGTAAAGTTGGACATTTTTGAGGTTATACGCACTCAGAACGTTTTGACATACGAGCGCTATTTGTGTTGTTTACAGTAACTTAAAAGATTCATTTCGGCCCAAAAATGGAATTAAATCGTCAACATTTTCGTGCGATTATTTTTTTACAACTTTCGGCGTGGATTAACTCAGCAACAGTGCATGGATGAACTTAATTCAATATTTGGCGATGAAGCTCCATCAAGGACCAGTGTTTATCGATGGTATGGTGAATTGAATCGTGGTCGTAGTTCACTCCAAGATGAATTTCGTGAAGATCGTCCAAAATCAGTTGTTGTTCCGAAAACCATTGATGCTGTGCGCGAACTGATATTGGAAGATCGTCATGTGACCTATCGTGAGATTGAGACAACCTTAGGCGTTAGTGGGACGAGCATACATTCAATATTGCATAAACATTTGACTGTCAAAAAAATTTGTTCGCGTTGGATCCCACACAATTTGTCAATCGCCCAAAAAAAGGCTCGTGTCAATTGGTCGAAAGAAATGCTCAAAAAATACGGTCGCGGTGCTTCGAAACACGTCTATGACATCGTGACAGGTGATGAATCGTGGATTTACGCGTATGAGCCCGAAAGTAAACAGCAGTCGACTGTCTGGGTGTTTCAAGATGAGCCAAATCCAACAAAAGTTGTTCGCGCACGAAGCACTTCCAAGCAAATGGTCGCCTGTTTTTTCGGAAAAACTGGACATGTCGCAACCGTACCACTAGAACAACGCAGAACAGTCAATTCTGAGTGGTACACAACCATTTGTTTGCCAGTTGTCTTCCAAGAAATCACTAAAACCAACCGCCGAAGACGGATCACTCTTCACCACGACAATGCGAGCTCTCATACATCGGCTGCGACAACTGCATTTTTGAGCACCCAAAACATCGATTTGATGGGTCATCCGCCGTATAGTCCTGACTTGGCACCGAATGACTTCTTTTTATTCCCGTACGTAAAAAACAAACTGAGAGGTCAACGTTTTTCGACACCTGAAGAAGCGGTTGCTGCATTCAGAATGCATGTGTTGGAGATACCTCAATCAGAGTGGCAAAAGTGCTTAGACAATTGGTCCAAACGCATGCAAAAGTGTATAGATCTTCATGGGGAATATTTTGAAAAACAATAAAGTGATTTTCGGTGATCAATATTTGTTTTTGTTCTCTAATCCCGAAATATAAAAGGCAGCCCTCGTATAAATGCGCTTCATCCCATTCTGGCCCACTGTTTGATCTGAAACTCACACGATGCACACTAATACTGCAAAACCAAATTAATCATGTTATTGTATGCAATTCCGCCCCTTTGACCTGCACTTATTTGAGATGACCACCTATTCAATTCCAATCCCATTGTCCAATTTACTACACCAAGACGATTCGAAGATTCAATTCCTAAATTGGTCTCAAATCAACCGTGAAGACAGTAATTCCGATCGAGATTGAATTTATTTTCAGATTACTTTTTTTGGCAATGGGTATCCCGACAAAAGTTCTAAGGCAAGTATATTACACGTAGTATTTCACAGATATGTCTCAGATACATATGTTAGCCAATATCCAGGGACTTGTATTTAGCTCAGGTTGCAGTCTGTTGTCGCAGAATGCTTATGGATGGACGCACGTTGAGTGCCTCTTCAAAACCCCCCAGACGTGCCGTCGAATCATTCTCATTGTTCCCGATTCCTGCTGAGGAACGATGTACGTCCCTTGGGGTGCTTATATCCTTTCACCCGTTTTATAACATGACACACGAATTCGCAGCAGTCAAGAGTTAAGGATTCGGGGATATGCCATAAAAAATCACACAGAACATTTTCTTTACATCACCAGCCCTTCAGGATTCATTCACTAATTCAGGCGTTCGCTTCCCTTTTCTGTATCCTTTTGACATGTAATGAGAGCGAATGGAACGTACGTCACGCTTTACCTGTATTTTTCTTATTACCTTTCCAGATGATTTCCTTTACGAGGATTACTTGCTTCAGCTTGGTTTTGGTATTGACGACAATCAAAGTCGGAACTGCCTGCAGAGTCTCGGAATTCTCCTGTCGCGGCAGCAGCCTCTGTGTGCCCTTGGATAAGTATTGCGATGGAAAGGACGATTGCGGAGACGCCAGTGACGAACCAAAGTATTGTACGGGTAAGTAAACATAGTGGGAGTTGTCTTTGGTGAAGGGGTAATTTTAGTTACCCGTGTTCGCCATACACAATAAATATTCATAAAGGGGTTGGGTCATTGGCGTAAGGAGATCGCCGAGGAAATATTCCTTTCGTCATTCACATGTTCGTAACTAAGTTAAAATTACCAAATTAAAAGTGGAGTGACGACGCGGTAATACGCGTTAACTGGCATTTTATTACGATGCGTGTTTTTGCCACGAAATGCCGACAAATTGCAAGTTCCCACCTTCATATATCTTTGTACAAGTCTACGGCGCTCCTAGGGTTGCTCTTGTGTGGTAAATTTTTTGTGAGGGCGTGTGACGGTAACAGTTTAAGGGCAAATCGAGAAGTCTCAGATCGCGCTCGGTGGTCCTGCTGGGTAATGAGCTCATAATTTATGCTCAATATTCAAATTAAGCAGATTTGAGGCTCTGGATTTTTCACAGGCTACATGTTTTGGTGTCTCGTAAAAGTTTTATTAAACGTTCACGGATTAAAATTAAAGGATCCAGAAGGTGATAAAAAAACGGTTGCCTCGTGTAGTAGGAAGGTAATCGTGCCGCAGGAGAAACAAGCGTTTAATACGTACCGTCTTTTGCCTTCTTCTACGTCTTATGAATGTAAATTGTTAACCGAGGCACATAAAAGCGACCATAACGAGAAAAGGTAGAGTCGCTTTGAATTTCATTCAGATATGAGTCGATGTTTTGCTTTAACAGGCACTGTAGGACAGGGGGTACCGGGAACGGGTAGACCTTCCTTTGTTTGCTCTGATAAAAGTTATTTGGGAATCGTTGGAATATGAGATGAGCGATAGGAGACTAATGACTGGAGGGTAAAGGTTTAGGAAATTTAACTTTCTCTCTAGTCAGAAATAAATATGCTAATCGATTCGAATGTAACAACCTAAGGGGCTCCTCCGCCGGACTTCCTCGTGTACCATGGATGTGGTTGTTCTTTGTATCCTTTATATTTACTGTAGCTGACGGCTATTTTTGTGACAACAAAGTTGGAGTCATCTCACCGGGATGTAATGTCAAGAATTTATTTTGCTATGTTTGCATTCGAACAGCAAAATAAAAGTTATTTGCTGTTACAGTTCACATGTTTGACAATTCTGGACCGAAAGAAGAATTAACATATGACCACTACAGTATTAATGGGCGAATGATATTTATTTCGTATCCATGTTTTATATGTGTAACCAATGCTCTCACAGTACGTACTTGGATAGACAATTTGGCATAGTATGGAATAGTTAAACGGTTTCTTTTCATCGATTTCCATTGTCTTTAAAGGTCCTCTAGTCTTGTGCCACGAGGACACAGGTTCACTACACTTCCTATAGTTAATCGAGCGGAGCGCCAACCCTGTCTATCGGTCGTCCCGCGACTGGTGCCACGGCGTTTATTAATGCAAAATGAAACGTCAAAGTCATTCGATTCACTTTATTTTTATTAACGTAAACTCTAATGCAATTCAACGGTAAGTAAAAAAACAAAAAATCAGCTTAGTTCACTGGTGGTTAAAAGTAGGAAGTTGAACACTCTAGGTTCAAACACATTTTTGATTTTGATATGCCCACTGTTAATTTTACACTCGTTCATCGTACTCCTTGCGGCGCGATACTAATTCTATATACCCTCCAGACACTTGTGCAGCGATCGTACGCGATGGAATGCAAATTTCGACTGTTCAGTAAAACAGAAAAATCGAATCTCTCTCCTCGGTTAGTAACCAATGGAAGAAGATCTCCGACACTCATCCCAGTGATGATGTGCACGCACACCATGATGGGGTTACCTCGCATGCTCATGCTGTGTGTCCATGAGCATGCGAACCGTGGAGCTACAAATTCATTTAGCCTGAACTTAGGGCAACGCCTGCAGGTGGCGCGAACCATTAGCAACGAGGGTGTTTCTTCCATAGACAACCGCGTACAGCACTTATTCTAATCATGCCTACGACCAGAGCCGACCGGAGGGTCGAACTCTCATATGTACGTCTATGACATAGAGAATTCTTATTCCCCCGGCGGCCAGTCGTTATACTCGTTGGGTCTCATGACCGACCAACAAGCACGCAGATAGGTACAGATCAACACAAAGAAGGATAATTAAAAAGGGCCACATCTGTGCACTCGTTGTATTGAGAAACGCTGGATGTTTATACAATTGGCTACTGGGTACAGCATTTCCGCCGCTCGTACATCCTTAGTAGGCAATTCGCTCGTGCGGCATTTTTGCTTTGATTTTGTTGGGCATCCAGGCATGATTTTCTACATCGCCTGTCGACTGGCTTAGCGACCGAGATGACTGGGACAACCAAAAAAAAAAAGAAGATGTATGATGGGTGTGTGTGCGGCGGCACTCGACAAGAGATATGGGCGCCAAATTGATTTACGCTTGTATCGGTTGGTTGCTGACGCAATCGAATTGCTTTCTCAAAAAGATGATGTGCTATATGAAATCATGTCCTTGGCAACATTGACTGCACCCCGCGGTGGTTCACTTATTGTCGGTTGCTTATTGGTGCGACCGAATTGCCTTTTAGGAAATTGATTGTTGGACACCAATGCTATTGCATTGGCGAAACTATGGATTGGTTACTTAAGGCAATTGGTAGGAAAACATACTAGAGAATTCGAGATGGCGTTCACCTGGAATCGCCGTGAAATAATGTTTCCTATAGTTTTTAGATGCTCTGGCTGCCCCACAAAGACATTTTCCTGCTAACCGGGACAAGGAGAGCGACGGCGTTAGGCGGCACCGCCACAAAACCATGAATGGAATGAGGGTTTCCGTCAGTACTATTAACCAATATATTATAGTATATGAACCATGTTACCTTTCACATTTTTTTAATCATAAATTGGTCGAGAAAATATGACTGACTCCATTCAGGAAGTGAGTTTCTTTTATGGTCACGTAAATTAGCAGTATAAAAGTTGGAATTTTAAAGGCGGCGTCCAATAGCCAAGACGACTACGACGATGAACTGAAAACTTTCCGACCTAACAAAGATACAAGATATTTTATCTTAAAATGTATTTTTATTTCTCTACATAGTCTCCTTCTAAGTCTACACACTTCTATAGCGTTTGGAATAATAGTGAAGAAGAACGTGTGATTCGAACTGACGCTATGACAGTTAGAATCACCAAAAATTGAACCATCAGGTTACTGGCCGTGTTTAAAATTCGATTTTTAAACTTAAGTATATTCCACTGATGTGAATTATTTTGTTATCGCTATGGCATACGGCTCTGATGTATTCTCTTATTCGATTTTCGTTCGGTGTACTTCACTATTATATTGCGAGTGTATCTGTTAGAGAGGCCACACTTCTCCCAGCGATGCTCCCATCTCTCTAACCCATCTAAAAAGTACTCGGCGTTTTTCTCTGCAAAATACCTGTTCACGAAGGTGATTTCCTCCTCATTTGCTGAAAATCTCTGTCCTCCATGATCAATTTTTAGAACAGGAAACAAAAAGAAGTAGCTTGGGGCTAGATCTGGTGTTACGCACAAAACCCTCCACCCGCGAATACCTAACTCTTTGGGACTAAGCTCCATCATTAATCGTGCATACACAAAATATCGCGATATCAATTCAATATCAAACAAATTGAACTACACGTTCAATTTGCCCATATTGAATTTAACTTGAAGCCAAGACGTGAAAGAACGCACCATACTGTGGACCAGATGACCAACTTTCAAGTAAAGTTGTTGAGAATCATGAAATGCACGTCTGCAATTTTATGATCCTTTAAAGGTTTGTTTACCCAAACCATTTCCCACATGGAACATCTTTTTCCATTCTCCTAAAACAAACAACTTGCACCATAAAACGAACCGCACGTTCGTTTTAGCGCCTACCAACATAAAGGATCATAAATGTGCATTAGCACGATCCTCTGTTGATATTTCCTTTGTATATCCTCTTTTGATCCCAAGCCGGGAAAGATAAAGAAAGGAAATAGCGGCTGGCAAAAGGGCCAGGCAGAAAAAAGGACATACCCTTCGATCTGCATGATGGGAGAAAAAAGTCTTCGTTCGGGGAGATTAAGAAAAAAAGAGAAGGAGTTGCTACGAGATAGTTGACCGGGGCGGTCAGTTAGGACTTGGTTTTTGACATTTGGCCGAGACGGTCATGAGGAGTTGGTTCTAGAGATTTGACCCGAACGGTCCGTTGATGGTTGGAGAGGATAAGTTGAGACGGTCAGAAATAATAAAGTGCCTCTAACTTTAATGAATATTGTAACAATAAAATGAATGCTAAATGAGGTTGACTAGGATCGAGTGTCATTAATAAATAAAGTGAATGTTAACTAAAGGTGACTATGAAAAATATTCGATTAACTAATATTCTAAGATGAATGTTAAATAAGGTTGACTAGGATTGAGTGTCATTAATAAATAAAGTGAATGTTAACTAGATGTGACTATGAACAAAAGTGTTTTTACTGACGTATGTATGTGGTACAATAGTGGTGTTTAAAAAAACCACATAACACTGGTGAGTAAGGCGGATGGTCAAGCAGTTCAAATCGTAATTCGTAGATTTTCGCCAAGCCAACCGCAGGGGTATGAGACGGCGCGTTGTCTTGGTGAAACAGGGGTTCCTTTTCCTGCAAATGTGGCTGTTTTTCCGCAATTATTGCCTTCAGTTGGTCAAGTAATGATGCGTAGTATGCTCCTGTAATGGCTTTTCCTTTTTGAAGATAATCTATTAAGATAACTCCATGACTACCCCAAAAACAGTCGCCATCACTTTCCCAGCAGAAAAACCAGATTTCGTTTTATTTGGAGGGGAGCCCCCTTTACTGTCTACTGTTATGACTATATGTTTGTTTCGAGCGTATAATGGTGTATCCAAGTTTCATTGAAAGTAATTAATCGGCGCCAAAACTCGGATTTATTGCGCCTAAAGTGCGCAAACAGAGCGCGTTGGAAATTTTCATTCGAACACTTTTTGGTCTAACGTAAGCAAATGCGACACCCAACGCGCGGACAGCTTTCTCATGCCTAAATCTTGATTTAATATGTGACAAACACGTTCTTTGGACATTTTCATAGCCCCTACTATCTTACTTTAATTCGGCGGTCGTCTAGCATCATTTGGTGAACCTTAGCGATGTTATCGTCAGTTGTTGCAGATTTTGGACGTCCCGAACTTTCATCGTCTCTCAAACTCTCACGGGCCCGTTTAAATTCAGCTGCCCAAAACTTCACTGTGATAAATGATAGTGCAGAGTCCCCATACACAGAGTCCGGCTCATCATTGATTTGCGTAGGCATATTGCCTTCCAAAAATAAAAATTTAATGACAGCTCTATACCCAATTTTGTCTATTTTCACAAATTAGTCACATCTCAAACGACTGTCATATTAAAACTACGTGTCCAAAATGGCTGAAATGGTTTGGTGAGTAACTGTCAAAAGATGCACAAGTACATTCATTAACTTTTATTGACGAGTGCTGGTATCTTCACGTTGAAGTCGGAAACTCTTCAGGCCACCCATGCATATCATGACGCGTGGACGATCCTTCCATGTACCCTAGACGGGTATGTCAGGCACAAGGTTCGTAAACGAAAGTATTAAATATACCGCATTTATTGTTCCAGGCCGACAATTTGAGTTCCTGCGTGTCCCGTTTGGCCATCAGTTTTCCAGCGATATGCAAATGCCATATTTTGAAGCAGCATTCGGGACGGGCATGTCTAAACGTACATAGATGATCAGATTATTCCTTCCAACAATCTCGAGGACGGGCTGGAAATAATTAAAGACGTACTGCAAACAGCAGGGAGGGCTGGGGTGAGTTGTTTCCTGAGAGGACGTGTTGATTTGATGGGCCACTTTATCGAAGAAGAAACCGTGCGGCCGACGGAGCGGAAAACTGAAGCAGATAGACGCTTTTCCGAACCTAAGAATATCTTACAACCGCAAGCTTTTTTGGGACTGACGGGATACTTCAGGAAATTCATTCCTGACTACTCAAGGATTGCGCGACCTTTATCAAACCTTTTGCCGGTAGATGTCAAATTTAATTTTGGAAACGCAGAAAAAGAAGCTTTCGAACTACTGAAGACGTGCCTAAGTCAAAAACATGCGCTTAATTTGTATCGAATAGGAACTCCATACGGACGCATCGAAGTGTGGATATAGAGCCATCCTCTTGCAACGGGACGAGAACAGTGGGCTGCTGCATCCAATATACTTCGCTAGCAGTAAAACAACGCCGGTTGAGGAGCAGTATCCGAGCTATGAGCTTGAAGTTTTGGCAGTTATCCAAGGCACTTCGGCGATTCCGAGTATATCTGCTGGGTATACATTTCAAGATTGTAACCGATTGAAAAGCCTTTACAATGACGAATGAGCAAGAAGGATCTTTTCATTTTTTAGTTTTTAAACCACATTTACTTTCCAAATTCTTTTTACATATTATGTAGAATATTAGGGGTAAATGTTAAACCCTCTTTTACAATTACAGTCCTTAAATTACATAGTGTTAAGGTGGATTGGCCTATATCAAGGATCTTTTCGTTCGAGTAGCACGATCTGCATTTCTGCTAGAAGAATTCCAGTATTCGATAGGGCATAGATCGGGGCGGAGCATGAGCACATCGACGCATTAAGCCGAAACCCGTTTCCCGGATGCTTGGTAATTAATGAAAGCCACGAATACCTTACTACGCGACTCAAGAAAGTACAGCAGCACGACGACAACCTGCAAGAGTAGGTTGAGCGATCGGAAGAAGGAAAGCTCGATGCGTATACCTTGCAACGTGGTTTATTATATAAAGATGTTGGTGACGAGGTGGGCATTATGATTCCGAAATTAGTACAGCTGTAGTGCTCTAAAAAGCCCTACCACCTTTTTCCCCCATTCCTAATCCAAAATCCTAGCTATAATACGCTAAAACACATAAACCTATCAAAACCCGAAAAAAACCCAAACATGATTCAAAATTCGCACTAACGAATCAAACATTCGTTTATTGCCTAACATTTGCCCCCACGGCATTATTAAATCCAAAATCTCGAATTAAAATCAAATTCGCAATAAACGAATCTAATACTCGTATTCGTTTATTGTTCTACATTTGCTCCACAGCATCACCCAAATCTAAAATTCAGAGATCGTTATCTCTATCCCAAATTTTCCATTCAGGAAAACAAACAAAAAACTCAAAAGCAGATACATTCACACATCTGCGCGATAGTTTCATAAGAATTCAAGAAATTGAATTCTTATCTAAAGTCAATACAAGATCTCGCTCGAGATATCCAAAAAATCGAGATTGTTGCACGAAAATGTGTATCTTTGGGATACAATTTTCGATTCCTTTTCCTTTATAAAGGAATAGTTTAGTGATCTCCGGGCCGCAGTCTTAAATCGATCTTAGTCCCTGGAGGAAATACCCCAGTGGAAAAACTAACGAAAATAATTGGAAAAATAAAACTCTTTAATTTGTAAACGAAAACAACAGGGATTTTCATTGGCCAATTGATAGCTAAGTATCACCTAGCCTGGAAGACCAAGAGAAGACCAAGGATAAAGGGCCAATTAAGGACGTTACTCTTACCTCAGGCATACAAGGAAGCACGGTAACGACCCCTTTTGTAGGACGTATATAGCTAGGATTTTGGTTTCAGGAGCGGTCAAATTTTAAGAGATCGCCTTGTCCTTTTAAAGACCAGGAGACACGCTTCCTGGAACAAAACCGCCACAAAGAATACAAAGCAGCTACAGGTGATACGTAAAGCCCATGGACAAAGTCGCTTTGGGATCAATAAGACAGGGGCGCTGGTCAAAAATGATTGCTGGATACCTGATTTAATGGTCAATATTGAAAAGGTAATTCGGAACTGTATTTCGTGTATACTGGCTGAGCGAAACTCAGTAAAACGACAAGGATTCCTGAATCCCGTGGAGAGGGGCAGTGTGCCCCCGACATCTTTTACGTCGATCAGCTGTGTCCGCTGGCATCAACCAAGACGTCTTACGCGGACATCCTGGTCATTGTGGAGGCTTTTTCCAAGTACATTTGGCTGTATGCAACGAAATCAACGTCATCAGCAAAAGTAATTTTCCATTTGTGTAGGCAGTCATTTATCTTTGCAAATCGTCGGAGGGTCGTTTCCGACAGTGATACTGCGTTTACTTCAACGGAGTTTGAAAGTAATTGCCGCGAAGAGGGCATTGAGCACGTTCGGACGACCATGGAGATACCAAGGGCTAACGGTCAAGTTGAAAGGGTGAACCGAACTCTAATACCACTGCTGACAAAGCTATCACCTCCTAAACAATGAGTAGTATTGGTACCTGGACACGGTACAAAGATCTACAACGCCACGCCACATCGGAGCATAGGGATGTCACAATTCAGATTAATGTTCGGAGTTCACGCTCGTTTGAAGGACAATCTGCAGATTAAGGAGCTTTTGGACGAAGAATTGATTGCCTCATTCGACGACCGACGAGCAGAACTCCAAAGACAGGCAAAGTAGAATATCTCACACATTCAGTCCAAAAAAAAAACAAACGGAACTTCAATGAAAACGGGAAGGCGGCGTTCCGATATTAAGAAGGTGATGTCGTCGCCATTCGCAAAGTGCAGCAAAAACCTGGCTTAAAGCTCGCACACAAGTACCTTAGACCGTATGAGGTTGTCAGGAACCTGCGCAACGATCGCTACGTTGTACGTTGGATCGGAGAGAGGCAGGCCTCCAAACAGACATCATCTGCCGCCGACCATATAAAGCCCTAGCCAAGCGACGACAGTGAGGATCTATTTAGGATTGACGAAGGGGACGAAAGCATTGAACATTCGGGTCGAATATCTAGTCAGAGCTGCCGAGTGTGGAATGGACAGGACGGAGGTGAATTTGAGATAAACTTATAATTCACAGCCACATCGCGACAATGGAGATAGGTCGAATTTTGTTTAGTCGTATTGTTCATAGTCACATTGTGACAATAGAGACAGGCCGAATTTGGTTTAATATCATAGTTCACAGTACTATCGTTACAATTGCCACATGCCGAATTTTGTTTAGTCTTATAATTCACAGTCAATCAGAGCAGGATACTCTTGATAGGCAGGTACATGGGAAAATAAAAAGACTGCTTAAAGAAGCAGTTAGTTCTAAGATAAATTAATAAAGTGAATATATATGAATTAATAAGGCGAATATTTGTATACCAAATATATATATTTAAAAAAAATAAACATTTTCTTTTGAAAAACAGTTTCACCGCTTTTTGGAAGCCACTTGTTTAAACAGTTTTTTTTTTTGTAGAACTTTTTTTTCCAAAAAGTTTTTTTAATGATGTCCTTTCGACTACCTTCTGAGAATGTTCAGCTAGAATCATTAATATTTTAAATAGTAATTTTAGTCCATATAATAAAAACACTTTATAAAAAAAGAAAAAAAAAAAAAAAACAAAACTGCAAATTATGAACTTAATATAAGTAATTATCTTCTATTTATATTTCATTTCAGTTTGCAATCGGACGTACTACGGTGATGTGGGAAGAACGTACACCATAAAAGTACCAACCCCACAATGGAATAAGCTGCCCTTTCTGTGCCATTTGACATTCACAGCATCCGGGCATGATCAAGGAGACATTGTTCAGGTAATAAGCTGCACATTGTTTTAAGGGTTCTTGATATTGCACCGCTGTACTGAAATGATATCCATACGTCACAACCGGGACGAGGTAGTTCATTATGTCCCGAATGGTATAAGCCCTTTAGAATTTATCTTCATTGTCTATCCATTTTTAAGTGTGCCACAAGCCAGACATGCAGTCCCTCACAGATACACCAGGTATTTTATAGACTCAACTCAATCTGAAGCGTATTTCCTGGTGTGTCCAAGGCACAATTACATTTAAATTCATCCCGAAGCTGGGTGCAAGGTGCATTGTGTATAAAACACTTGTCCCTTGCCACTATGCATATCCGTGTCATTCCTGAGAAATATGCTCTCACCAGAGATCTATTCCTTGTGGATTTCAGTTTTAAAGAAAGCTTTCACGCTTCTCAACGTCTGCTCGAAATAGAACCATACAAGGCTCTTGTCAGACGCAATCACCGGTTGAACTTGCTATTAGTCGGTAAGCGCGAAGGAAAGATAAGAAGCGAAACATACATTCAAAGATCCGTCTCCTCCATACCGTTATGGGCACTTAAAGGAAAACGTTCACGATGCCACTTGTTCCATCTTTTATTCAAAACCTGTGGCACCTGAGTTAAATGCATGCCAACTATGCCAGGTGAACCCTTTCGGGTCGTTCGCCCTCACCGGAGGCTTTTATATTTTTCCCCAAGGCACGATATCGCTGGAATTTCTACAAAAAATTCCATGATATCACCTCGTCATCACATAAGTAAATCTCTAGCTATGCGGTGGTAATACCAGCAAGAATAATGTTTAAGTAGGGATGTGGTGTTGTCCACAAAGAGTACGTTCGACATGAAAAGCTCTTGCAACCGCACCGCACTCCATTACCAGGATTCCCATTGGATGAGGACTGGAGTCGCATTGAATAATGTATATATTCAAAACTGGGATGAGTGCTAAAAAAGAACATAACTATAGATATATAGTACATGGCAATACAAGCAAGACAAACAAAGAACAACAAAAACCAAGACGTGGTTTTCGTGTCAGGCTCTCGGTGGCTGTTTCGTCACCATGTCACGTAGACACTCTTGACATGGTACGTTCCGCCTAAGGGCGAACGATGGTTATGAACGCTTCACTTGAATAGCAATGGTGATACTGCCGGAGAAGTCTATCATAATACTCACAGGCCAAAGAAGATCTAGATTTAGGGGACCGTACAGACATATTTGACGTTAAACAGTGTATACGTAGACTGATGGAGACAGATGACGTATACTGAATAAAAGATTGAGATGCAAAAAGAATTCTCGTTCACTAACTTGACGCCTCTAATCAATACCCAACTGACTCGACACACCCAATCTGTTTCGGTTTTAAATAACCCCGACGAAATATCCTCCCAGTAATTCTCCGACAATGGGTAACTGACAGGCATGTCACCATTTAGAAAATTTAAACAGAGTTCCACATAATTTCACAATATATCAAGATTCCACTCTGTTTTCCCTTGCCACATAAAGCCTCGGGCAGATGTAGATAACGCAGTACGGATATCCTTCTGTAGGCCTGTGTAAGTGTGGGTATGCGTGTGTTTAAATCTACCTTAACAGCTTTCAAGTTGGCAAACAAAATATTACGCTTCATATTTCAATGTTCTCATGTTGTTTGCATATCCAGATTGTCGTTGGGAGCAGCACCCAGCAGTACCTTGATAACCAGGGCGTGGGGGTTTTTGGGACGTCAATTCATATTCAAGGATAATTGATTCGACAAAAAATACCGAAGATAAAAGTATTGACTGGATACGCTTCGAGTCCAATCAAACGAATCTCAAGACATCTACATCATGTCGAATTTATTAAACTTATTCATTTGCTCCTTTTTGTTGCTCTTTTTTTTCGAAAACACCCGTTTCGATCCTTGGTGGTGGGTTGCCAAAAGATTCCTGAATATGGCCAGTCGAGCTTGTGTAGCCAAGCGCATAATATGGTGCTGTGCCAGTGGAACTTGTCAATGTAATACTTCAGGTTATCTTTTCATTCTAAGCGACACTCGGTTGGTTGGGATGCTCGGTGTCGGGCAACATTGAGACGTCATAAAAGAACATGGAATCCATATATCATGGGCAGGAATTCAATTGTATTCGTTACATGTATCAAGGGTGTAGAAGCATTACTGAGAATTTGTATAGACTTAGGTAATATGATGCGATTACGTAGTCTTTGGATAGTCATTTTGAATATGCCCCCGTTGATGGCTGTTCTTCAGTTGCTGTGGGAGCGTAATAGGCTTTATTGTTGACTGTTGTGTATTGATAGTGGGTATCTAAAAAGTATACTAGTGTCATATCTAATTCCAAGCTAATTGAGTTTCAATTTAACAACTTAATTCTATATGAATACAAGAAAACGATAGGTAAACAGGGGAAACAGGAAAAGCTGATTACAGTAAAGGCGAGAAAATGTTCATAATTAAAAGGCAGAGAATTGATAGGTCCCGATTTCGAGCCGATGCCATCCAGTTTGACACTCCCAGGCTTTGGGCGTCCTGGTCTACGCCATCCCTCCATCGCAGACAAGTTCTGCCGCGCCGTCGCCTTCCATACATCCTACCATAAAGTACTTTCCGGAAAGGTTCCTCTTCGATCATTTGAGCTAGTTGTTCCGCCCACCGGAGTCTACCGAGCTTGATTTTTCTTACAACATTAGCTCCAAGGTAGATCGCGTACAACCCATGGTTGTAGCGTCTCCGGTTTCGTCTGCCCGCACATACGGGGCCAACAATTCTCCTTCCGCTTAAGACCTTCCTCTCCAACGTGGCTAAGAGTTCAGTTTGCCTTCTATTGAGCACCCAGGTCTCGGATCCATATATGAGTGCTGGTAAGACCATGGTCTTGTACAGTAGTAGCTTGGATGTTCTGGATAAATTTCGGGATTTAAAGAGCCTTGATAGACCATAGTAGGCTTTGTTGGATTTGATCAACCGTTCGCGTATTTATTCTTCCATATTGTTATCGGCTGATACTATTGACCCAAGGTAGTTAAAGGATTGCACTACTTCAAATTCGTGCTCCGCTACCCTGATAGTTTAACCAACGTTAGGTCGTCTCTTCGCAGAAGTTGCCACCATGTACTTAGTTTTCCCCTCATTAATGTGCAGTCCCAGTTTTTGGGCCGCCTGCTCGATCTGGGTGAAGGAGTTCTGTACAACTGAACCGGATCTACCGATGATGCCGATGTCATCTGCGTAGGCAAGGATCTGGCAGGACTTGGTTACAATAGTCCCTCTAGTTGTAACGCCAGAGTCACGGATTGCTTTCTCCAACGCCAGGTTGAAGAGGAGGCAGGTCAGACCGTTCCCTTGTCGGAGTCCATTAAAGATGTTTATTGGTTTGGACGGCAATCCCGCTATTTTTACTTGACTAGTTACGTTGGTAATGGACAACCTACAAAGTCGTATCAATTTGTTTGGAATGCCGAATTCTCTCATGGCATTATATAGTTCTACCCTGGCTATGCTGTCGTAGGCGGCCTTAAAGTCTATAAATATATGCTATAATGGAATCTTAAATTCCAGACATTTTTCCATCGCCTACCTAAAGGTGAATATCTGATCAATCGCTGATTTGCCTGGAATGAAGCCACACTGATATTGACCACTAATGACTTTAACGTACGAGACCATCCGATCTTGTAGGATACAGAAGAGTATCTTATAGGCGACACTTAGCAATGTCATGGCCCTATAGTTGCTGCACAGTGTGATATCTCCCTTCTTATGTATGGGGCAAATAGTTTCACGGCGCCAGTCTTCCGACATCTCCTCTTGCTCCCATACGTGTACCACGACCTCATTAATTGCGTGATATTACGCTGCCCTGCTTGTTTGATCAGCTCACCTGGTATGCCATCAGGTCCAGAGGCTTTATTTGATTTGATCTGTCTTATGGCTTTTAATGTTTCCTCAATGCATGGTGGTGGCAGCATTTGGTCTTGATCTTACATTGGTGGAGCCTCCAATTCTTCTGTGAGCTTGTGGCGCTTCTAACAGATACACACACAATACACAAGCAAATGGTGAAGAACACCGAACGGAAATCTAAAAAGAAAATGCGTCAGAACCGTATACCATAGTGATAACGTAACTATCCCACATCAGTTGGGTGTACTTGAGTTTAATAATAAAATGTTTTTAGCAATGGTTACATTTTTAGTGATTTTAGCTGTCATAGCGTCAGTTCGTATCACACGTTCTTCACTATCGTTGGAATATACTATAATTGGTCACCCCGACATGATCTACACACACACACACACACACACACACACACACACTTTCCCATAGTAAACAGAACTTTACGACTACGATCACGACTTCCACATAGTGCACCGGCACCGAATTTGATCGCAACAAAGTTACTGAGGAGGGAGTAGTGTGGCGCTTCTAACAGATACACACGCACTATACAAACAAATAGTGAAGAACGCCGAACGAAAATCGAATACGAAAATGCACCAGAGCCGTATACCATAGTATAACAATCCCACATCGGTTGAGTGTACTTGAGTTTCGAAATCAAGTTCGTACACGCGGCTGTGGCCTGGTGTGTTGAGCATTGGTTACATTTTTAGTGATTCTAACTGTCATAGCGTCATTTCGAATCACACGTTCTTCACTATCGTCACAATACACGCTCTAAGCTGACCATTTAGCAATTCATTGAAGTGCACTTCCCATCGCCCCCGGATCCCTTCAGTATCGGTTATCAGATTACCCAATTTATCCTTGTAGTACGTGCAGCGTGGTGTGCACCGCGTCATAGTGCGGATTATCTGGTAGAACTTCCGGACCTCGCTCTCTACTTTTCTCTATTTCACAAACTAGATTTTTTCGCAGGAGCTTTTTGTTTGTCTGTGAACTCTTTTTTCTGATCTTCTGAGCTCTTTGTATTTCTCCTGGCGCACCCGCGTCCCATAAGACTGCTGCATTGCTCGGTATACGGTTTATTGAGATTGTTTTAGTCAGACTCGCAAACTCTCAAAAAAAAAAAAATTGACAGGTTGCACGTGGAATGGCGTTGATTTCTCATACATTGTTTGTTGTCACTGGTCTATTGGTGTCTGATTTGCTTCATAGATTTTTGGTTATAAATATACCCACAGAAAATATTCACTCGGACTAAGTTCTGGACCCTGTAGAGGGCATTCAATATGTTCTCTTTATTATGTGAGTTTCTCAGGTTAGGGCCTTCACGGCTTTCCTTGTGTTCTACCAAGGCAATTAAAGATTTTTGCTTTTACAAATTCTTCGAATTTATATTATTGGTCTTTATGGTTGGGTACACAAAATTCACCATACACGAATGACAATAAACGGACGAACAAAACAACATCTATTGTGAACAACAACAAACCGACGCCATCGGAATTCCTACAGGTTACCAACAACTTGATATGACTTTGCAGTTGTTTTTCTAATCCCGTGGGCTCTGTCCAGGAAGTTTTATGGTGCCATAAAGTTGCGTTATAACACTTTCCACTTTTAAAGGCGGCGGTATTTAGCTCTGTGTTTTGGGTTCTCCAGGCTAGGTGTCGGGCCATGCTTATGCCTCCTTAACATATTCCATTGCAGAACCTCAATGATTCCTAAGAAATCCTTCAGAGTCTCACTTGCCACCGGCCTCGTTGGCCTACGAAAACAGAATCTCCATGATTCTGGGGATGGATTCCAGCAATTCAGTTCTGTCCCGTCGAATCATTACTGTGTGCCGAGTGTGTATGTTTGACTATGGCTCCTTTCATACGTCCTTTATATATGTCTGGCGCACATCCTTTGAAAGGCGATGATTCGAAAAAAGACGCGGCAAATTATTTCGTTTCCGAGGTTCTGGGATGCGGCAGATCCATACATATTTGAGTGAAAAACTCGAAGATAAAAAGAATTAGTCTTACCAGTGAAGGTAGGGTTGAGGGTAACGAAATAAGGATTTCCCGTTCGTGCTGAAGGTTTTCAGGTTTTCGCTCCAACGTGCAATAAATGCCTCTAGTCATATGACAGTCTGATTCTCCTGACGTTGGAACAATGACTCGGAGAGTAGTGGCGCATTTGGCCCTCGTCACGGTAGAACTGAAGAGAAGACTTACAACGCCGAAAAGAAGTTGAATAGACACCAGTGATCCCTGGTAAGACAGAGAAAATCCGCTCGTTAATAAAAAGGTAGCATTGATAAAGAATAAGTAGTGACAAATTTTTTAGTTGTAGGTTTTGCGCGGATCCCTCCGAAAAAAAGGGGAATTAATACGGCCCATTTTTTATATTTGATATAATTTTGTACTTTTTTACTTCCCTTAGTTGTTAGCTTGCTAGACAAAAAATGTAGATATATGTATGGTATATATATATATATATATATATATATATATATTAAATTTTTACTCACCAGTCGCTAGGGGACACTCTGGTTAAACATAACATGAGGTGACTAATGATTGAAACAGACCTACATGTGAAATTGCGTCGTGTCTGTGTCGTGTTTGTGTCGTGTCTGTGTCGTGGGCGTGAGCTTGCTGTGAAGGTGCTTACAACAGCTTCCAAATTATAATAACTAATTAAATCACGGTGGCTCAGAAAGAACTGAACCTAATTGCTTTGTGGCGGCCTAATCGTTTTCATAATCTTTATGAGTTTTTCTAGGGCGGTACACATGATAATTACAAAATAATAATTTTTCGCAAAATGCCACTCACTTAAATAAAAAAAATTAGTTTCCGATAAATAATCGACCTTCAATTGTTTACAAAAATTGTAATAGCTAATTAATCATCAAATCCGTGTGTCCCACTCAAGATAGTTGATCTAAGCTTATCTACACTTAAAATTTCAAGTCGATCGAATAAAAGTTGCCCGGGTTAAGTGGCACACCAAC
This sequence comes from Microdon myrmicae, assembly GCA_963931805.1. Classification (NCBI taxonomy): domain Eukaryota; kingdom Metazoa; phylum Arthropoda; class Insecta; order Diptera; family Syrphidae; genus Microdon; species Microdon myrmicae. The sequence continues at coordinate 26,225,919 of OZ007498.1, forward strand.
TTGAAAAAACATGGTGTTGAGAAAAACGCGTTGCAGTTTCAAAACGTGTTTACGGGACAAATTTTTATTTTTTTATTTTTACACTTCTCTCGGGGGACGCGAATCTAAAGCACCGAGTGGGCGCCCCGAGATATAACCAAATAACTGTTGCAGATCTTTTTGAACAGTTGCAGGTTGTAAAGCTCCGGGAACACTCGCATGGGAAGGGAGTTCCACAGCTTCCCCGCTCTGTAAGGGAACGAGTTCTGATGCAGGGATGTTCGTGCCCTCGGGAGATGAACCGCAAATTGGTGCGGTCCGTCGGATTGTCTTGTGGAGCGCATATATATTCGAATTGCGTGGAACAATACCACGAATCTCCGAAGAACAGTACCCATGATAATATCTGTGAAACAGACAGAGCTCGGCTACGCGCTTTTGACGTGATAGCGGCTGTAGTCCTGACATCAGCGCCGTGTCCCCGATCAGGCTGATCGCTCGTCTCTATATGCACTCAAGTAAGTCGAGGGTATGTTTAGGAGCCGAGCTCCAAACGTGAGACCAATATCGAGCGCGGGTCTACTTTGGGATTTATACAGGAGAAGAAGTTGTGGCGGAGTAAAATATTTCTTGGCTCTAAAAAGATAGCTCAATTTTCCCGAGGCTGACCTGGCGACGTTCGACACGTGTTTATGCCACGATACATTCCCAGAGATCGTGACGCCGAGCAATCTCAAGCTTTCCCCAGATTCGCGGGCCTTGGCATTCATCGTCAGCTGTGGAATCGATAATTCACTCTTCCTTGTGAATGTTGTATCTTGTATCTTCGCTGCATTGAAGTCGACGAGATATGCTCTACCCCACTGCAGCACCTTATCTAGATCATGATTCAGAGAGTCAATCTGTTTAAATCTCAGCCGATGCGACGTAGATGCACCTAGAGCGTTTGTTTTGTTATCCCTTGTCTCCAACAAATCATTTATGTGAAACAAAAACAAGGTTAGAGTCAAAATAGAACCTCAAGGCACCCCCGAATGCAAAGGATATAAATCCGAACACTCGCCGTCCACAACAACCCGGATCGATCGATTTCAAAGAAGCCCTTCGTCCAGTCGTAAAGCTGCTGGGAATGTCAATATGAACGAAGTTCGCTCAGCAATGCCCCGTGCCAGACGCGGTCAAAAGCCTTGGAGATATCCAATGCGACCGCCCTTGACTCACCATGCCGCTCAATCGCAGATGTCAATATATCGGTGATAAGTTTCAAAAGGTCACCCGTGGACCGCCTGCCGGGGAATCCGTATTGACGATCATTTAGAAGGCCGTTGCACTCCAAATACTTAATAAACTCAGTATTGATGACTTTTTCTATCACCTTAGATAACATAGATAGTAATGCTATCGGACGGTAATTTTGTGGGAGAGTCTTTTTCCCCGTCTTTGTGATTGGCTGAACTCGAGCGATTTTCCAGCAGGCTGGAAAGGTCCCCCGTGCGTAAGTTAAGTGGAATAGTCTGCCAATAAGCGGCGATAGTTCTGGAGCACAGTTCTTAGGGACTATTGCTGGTATTCCGTCCGGGCCGACTGCCTGCCTACAATCCAGTTCACGTAGAATGAGTTGAAAAATGCGCGAACGAAATCTCACATCCCGCATGGAAGACCATACTGGCGGGACCACAGATGGCTCCAAAAGGCCGGGATCGAGGTTTGAATTCGCGGAAAATAAATTCGCAAATACATGAGCTTTATGCTTTGGATTCGTGACTAACGTCGCGCTGTCTGTCACCGACGGAGGGAAAGAGGAGGAAGCCAAGTTACCGCTGGCAGCTTTTGCCATTGCACAGAAGGAGCGTGAAACAGTCGGGCGCCGAAGGAGTTTATTGATCACTCTGTCGTTGTGAGCTTTCTTCGCGGTATCGATCCCCTAGTTGCACGCGTTTCTGATTCTAACAAAATTCGTCCTGTTAACATCGGTGGGCTTGGAGCGCCATTGCTTAAAAGCTTTATTTTTTGCCGATGTAATTGGTCGCATTTTTGTCAAACTACGGTTTATCAGATGAAATTCGTATGATGGAATGTGGAATGTGGATCTCCATTCCGAGAAGAATAATCCTTGTTACCGACTCTGCGCATGCGTTAACATCGGAGTCCCCGAAGCACACCTCTGACCATAGAAAAGATACGAAGAAATCTCGCAAATCGTCCCAGTTAGCAGCCCCATATTTCCATACATGGCGAAGCTGCCTAGGCCGGTTTTTCACTTGAAATGCAAGAGTTTGCGCGACAGATACCAACCAGTGGTCTGAGTTTCTGAATGGCGGAGAAACCTCTACGGTATAAATACTTGGTTCGGATGTCAAAAACAGATCCAGGGTGTTCGCATAATCGCCTCGAGCATCCGGCACTCGCGTTGGTTCCTCCACGAGTTGAGTCAAGCTGTGGCTATCAGTGAACATCTCCTCCGGCGTCCCAGCCTCGTCAGTTGTGTTAGAATGTGCCAACCAGCCGGAAGTGTGCACATTAACATCGCCAAGGACAACAATTTCAGAAGCTGGGTTGTTGATCTGTATCCAGGCGACAGTATATGAAAGATGTTCGAAAAATGTCGCCGGTCGATCGTCATTCGGGGAGCGGTTATGACAACAAAGAAATATTATCAGAGTTCCTCAGCACGATCCTCAACCATATGATGTCGATGTTATTGGGTTCCAACGCTTCCATCCTCTGGCAAGCCAGATTGGACCGCGCGGAGACGCAGACTCCGACCTTAAAATGGAATCTCGAATGTAAGTCAGTTGACGAATCGATCTGGGACTTAGTTAGGGCAAGGATATCAGGTTTCGTTGTTTGCAAATATTTGTCGACGGCACTAAGATTCGTATTGGGGAAACCGATCCCCTGATGTTGCAAAGTGCCGTTACCAGTCGAGGGTGGACGGAGCCGCAAGAGCGAGCCCGATTATGCGATGACAAACCTTTTAAACTACCTGACATACCCACCCCCCCCCCCCCCCCCCCCCCACCTCTCCTCCGGATGTTCGAATGGGTGACTAGTTTACCTCCGGAATTCTTTATGTCAGAAGGTACTTTGGCGGATTTATACGTCGTTCAAGTGTTCCGCCGAACACTGCTTGCCGCAGAGAAAACATACATACACAGAGCGAACGCGGTTACAAATGAAACACCAACAAATTTGTTTTTAATTTTTATTTTAATCGTAGTTGTCTATTATTGTTTGGAATTATAATTTTCGCTGCTTTTCTTACGAAATAAGTGCCGAGTAAGTTACCGAAAAGAACGTTCTTATCGTATCTAAATAAACATATTGTAGGCGAAAAACAAATCGACTCACACTTAATATGACACATTTTTACTTTTAATGACACGAGAAGTATCAAGGATTCTTGGCGCCGATTAACCACCTCGGCGAGGTTCTCCGGTCTCCTCACTGTCCGGATATTCGATATATCCTTCTCGTCCCGGTGACGATCAGAATTAGACTGTCTGTCTGCCCACACAGATATCCAGATTCCAAACAAAGATGGCCAGGGATTCGTCCCGACCATTTCACGGAGCATAAAGCTTGATGGGGTGGTATTTCACCGGGTAACAGGGCGCCGGGACCCCACCTACCACCCGGCCTTTTGTCGCCTCTTACGGCAAGCCGGCCTACCTGTGAGTATATTCTGATGCCCTACTCACATGGCACGAAACGTATAAAATATGTGCTCGCCATGCTATCTCTCTCTAAAGTAAATGGCTTAAAACGTCATCTATACGTATTTTATAAAAGTATGACTCACCTGTATTGAATAAAAATTATCGACCGGGTTATGATACTGAAAAACGATGCGAAAATAGGAACGGCTTTTTCCAACATTTCGGACCGTTTAAAGTTGTTGTGGAAATCATCTTTTAAAAAATAGAATACAAATGTTCTCATATTTTTGGAAATCATTTTTAGGATGTTTATACGTTTATTTAAGCTAAAAAAAAAAAAAACGGAAAAAAAATATCGATAGATATAACCTCTCAAATGTGTTCCCTGCTCCAGGATAATGAGCGGTATTGGGAATAATTGATTCTTCCCCATTCTCGTTGGACTTCAGCCGGTTGGCTTGAAGATTCGGTTCTGGATTGGGCTTTCCCCGTAGCACCATTTTGAATCTAGTCTCACAATCATACAGTTAGTCACTTTGTTTATTTATATAAATGTTTTATTTACAAGTTTTTACGTATTTGTTTCCGTGTAATATCCGCATACACACGGGCACAGGAACACTGTTTGCAGCAGTAATTGCTTTATAATTACTTACGGTGGTTAGATACACGATACACAGTGTTTGGTTTAATGATTCAACTCACTTCACGATCGTCTTCAGCGGCCGATGGTCAATTTTGTGCTACAAAGCTAACATCTTGTGAGACTTCAGTTTCCGAAACTCAGAACATTTTTAGAGTACAAATAGATTAATAATTGCCCCACTTGACCTCCTTACCGGCATAGGAACAAGAAACTGAATTTTCTTCTTTTTAATTATCCTTTTCGCCCTGAATTATTTACGGCCACGTTCATTTGTCAAACCCAATTCCCTACGTTATTTGTTTATGCCCGTGTTTTACCTTTGAGACTATATATTATTCAACATATATATAACAAAACCAGCATGACATGCAGTATTTCGAAAGCGGAACTTTGCACGCTTGTTTTCGTAACCAAGTCGATATATGTCTCATCTATTTATCCCTGCCACGTCTATTGTTTGCAAATGAAATCTTGTGTTTCCAAGAAAGAATTTGGTTTATGTCGTAATAAAAAACTTATATTTCGTACAGATTGCTATTAAGAAAGTCTCCACATGTAAATAATCCATCTGTTTCAATCAACTAGGAGTTAGGCTATTTCCAGGAAAATGGGGGGACATCGAATCCATTCCCTCTTCCAGCAAAACCAATAACTCATGCCGGAAACCCATAAAATCCTCATAAAACTGACCATCAAACCACAAAATTGGCCACTAAGCCTTTAATATCGGCTACATTCTGTTACGTGTACACCATATGTATGTAAATGAATCCTCTACTCCCGTTAGTCACATAAAAAGGTCATCAACACTTTCCCGACACTCGGTGTCATCAATAAATCCCATGAACTGATCACAAATGTAATTCCCAACAAGGACTATACTCCTGCTCTGACACGTCCTGTTCACTGCACGCATCCAACAAATGTTTGAACAAAAATTATTAACGACATAATTTACAGTCAAACGTGATGTAACTTCAACAGCCAAAGGACTCAGGCTATCGGAAAGTCAATAAAACTTATCTCGACGAGAGTTTTTGACCAAAAAAATATAATTTATGACCTAATGTGATTATGGTGCCAACTCCTTAGTCCTGTGAGATATCTAGAATTATCAAAGGACGTGGGAGTGTGTATTCATATGTATGGGCTACAGGAATAACAAAATAAATGGGATTTAGAAAATGATGCTGAATCAAGGAGGACAAAAGTAACATTCACATCAGACTAAGACAATCATTCCTGTTACAAATTATCCTTCGATATAAACTTTATGACAGCTACGCCACGGGGAAAAAGGAAGTGAATGGGGCATTTGAAAGAAACTGGAACAGGGCATGATTGGTATTGGATGAGGTTTTGAAAAGTCATGCCAAAGTATTGCCAACGCGTCACGTACATGGTGTTTTCGTGATTCTGGCCGATGGCCGATGTGTAAGACTGCTTTTGTCCACGGCTGTCTAGAAGGGTTGAAGCCCATTACCACTGAAGGATGTTCTCAACTGAGCCTAGTTCAGAATTCTTCTAATTCGTTTTTTTTTCTTTTGTCGCTTTTGAATTTTATACTCGGAAGCTGATATTTATCCTTTGACGAAGCTAGTCCACATGTTCAGCCTTCTTTTCTATCTGTGCTCTTTTACTCTGCAATCAGTTCATTCAAGTTCGTCCTTATGACTACAATCCTCTAAAGTCTGTGTCTGCGAGTGAGAATTTTAAATTTCGTTTCCGATGATTTGGACACTAAGAAGATGCTTCTTTCTAAGGATGTGACTGCTGCATCTACCCGCTTGTGACTGGTTAGAAAAGTCCACAAAATATAAGGGGCATATCCGTGCGGTAACCAGGATGTGATTCTAATTATATTCGTCAGAGAGTCTTGGCCAAAATCACCGCAGGATACAATGCCTTGAAATTCAAGTAATCGAATATTGAATTGAATCCAAATGCCCTCAAGTCTTCAGTGTCTGCCTGCTTTTACTCGTCCATTGTACTGTCCCTTATTCAGAATGCAGATCCTAGAGTCCTTCGTGCGCCACATATTTTTATGTGTTTCCTCTTTTTGGGGATTCGCCTTCTTTTAATGGGATTCTGTATTTTGGACAATGCTTTCAAGGAAGAGGTCAGAAACTCTTAGTTTTCCACCCTTTCGGGATGCGAATTAAAGAAACAAAACAAAGCCAATCAAAAAGTCTAACTGTTCGTTTCTATTGGTCAAAAGGACATAAGCATTTGAATTTCAAATTGGGTTATGCGCTATTGAGAATGGGCCGGAATAGCGGTTGTTGTCGTCGATTTTGGGGAGAATGTAAAAGAAAATAATAATTCAGAGGGATCAAAGACGAAAAAGGACATTTTCATTAATTTTATTGTTTCCATCAAACAGGGGATATTTATTTGTATTGTTCTTCTACTGATAGCTTTATCGGTAATTTTGTAAAACGTGTCCATTCAAGAGAATTTATATTCATCCATCCCTCAGGCAGAGTCCCGTCACCCCATGCATTAGGGGCAGATTTGAATTAGATGCGGATCATGTGGTTTCATTAACTGGGAAATTTATTTAATATTCAGAATCCTATTTAGTAATCGATGTTATGGTTATCTTGTGATTTTGCGGTTGCCACAGACCTCTTACTTAACTGTGGTGGCGACACATATAATTTGTTTCAAATATTTATATTTAACTACTTAAAGTTGTATTTATGTTTACAGAGTTATTATCTGTGTGAACAATAATAGAATAGGTTTATGTCTGGTTTAAGATGAGGTACAATATTTACAACAATTCTGGTTTAAGATAAGGTACAAGATATACAACAATTCTGGTTTTAGGAATAGTCATGTAGTAGGTTTCTGTTTCAGGAAGCGCGTCTCCTTATCCTGAAAAGGATGTGGGATCTCTTATAGACCGCTCCTGAAACAACGCACTACAGCAAGGGGTCGGCGCCGTGCTTCCTCTGATCCAGAGGGAAGAGCAACGTCCTTAATTGGGCCTCAGTCCTTGGTTTCGCTGGTTTTCCGTGGGGGCCAGGTGATACCCCAGAGCTGCAAATTTTACCCTTTTGTGGAGATACCACGGCTGTACTTACCCAGTGGTTAGTCAAGGAATGAAAACAAGGTTTGCTTTGTTTTCTTAAGCATAAGCGGTCAGGGAGAATATCATGCAAATATTATGATATGAATATCATGCAAATATTATGATAAATAACCGAATTTTAAGAAACCCGCCATGGCATAATCGGACTTTCTCTCGGGGCTCTACCGACGCTCTATCGAGGCCCGACTGGTACCGGCATTTTTTAACATCAGGGGCATCGGTTTCAACAATATGAATGTAAACGCCGTTCACCAATATTTGCAAACAGCGAAACCCGATATCCTTGCCCTAACTGATACCCAAGTCGATTCGTCAACTGTTTCGACATATTTTTGTTGCTCAGGATGCGACTTACATTCGATATTATGTTTTAAGGGTGGAGTCCGCGTCTTCACGCGGTCCGATCTGGCTTGCCAGGGGGTAGAGGGGTTGGAACCCAACAACATGGACATGCTGAGGAACTCTGTTAAATTTCTTTGTTGTCTTTACCGCTCCCCGTACCGTCGACTGCATACCGATCAACCACCAGTCTTCTGAAATAATAGTCCTTGGCGATTTAAATGTTGGTTGGTACATTCTAACAGACGGGTGAGGCTGGGAGGCTGGCGGAGATGTTTGCTGTTAGCCACAACTTGACTCAACTCGTGGAGGAACCTACGTGAGTGCCGGATACCCGAGGCGATTATGCGAAGACCTTGGACCTGTTTTGACATCCGAGTCGAACATATATACTGTGCAGGTTGCTGCAGCCCTTAGAAACTCAGATCACTACTTGGTATCTGTCGCGCAATCCCTTGGATTCCAAGCGAATAACCGACCGTAGCAGCTTCGCCATGTATGGAGGTATGGGGCTGCTAACTGGGACGACTTACGAGATTCCTTCGCATCCTTTCCATGGTCGGAGGTGTGCTTCGGGGAATCCGATGTTACGCTTGTCGGGTTCAGTCACAGATATTATTCTTCTCGCTGTAGTGCTCTGAAAAGCCCTACCACCCTTTTCCCCCCATTTCCACATCCTAATCCCAGCTATTTTACTCCAAAACTCAAAATCCAATCAAAACCCGAAAAAACCCAAACATAAACCAAAATTCGCAATAAACGAATCAAACATTCGTTTATCGCTTAACATTTGACGCCACGGCATAATTAAATCCAAAACCTTAAATTAAAATCAAATTCGCAATAAACGAATCTAATATTCGTTTATTGTTCTACATTTGCTCCACGCCATCATGAAAATTCAAAACCCAGAGATACGTTATCTCAATCTGTGAAAATTCCATCAAATAGAACAAACAAACCCGAATCCCTTTCTACACATCCACATCTGCGCAATAGTTTAGTAAGAATTCAAGAAATTGAATTCTTATCTAAAGTAAACACAACATCTCACTCAGGATACCCCAAAATCGAGGTTGTTGTACGAAAATGTGTATTTTCGGGATACAAATCTCGATGGGTTTTCCTTTATAAAGGAATGGTAAAGTAATATCCAGATTCACTTCAATATCCGTGCTCACTTGGGTAGCAGCTCATTTCAGGCAGTTGATTCGACTCAGCACATCCGTAGAGTTGAAATCCTCCAATCACCACCCGTCAGTATCCATCCAGGATTAATATTAAGTATATAGACTTAAAAATATTATCAAAAACATAGAAGCTATTGTCTGATACTCAACACAAGGAGGAGCTGGAAAAATAAAAAGACACCCAAAAAGGAAAAACTGACTTTTATTTCTAACCCCCCAAAGAATCTAAGAAAAATCCCAGCGGAGTTGACAGCTTGCGGAACCCAGGACTAGGATATCCCAGGTAACAAAGAAAAAACCGACATCAGGACGTTGCTCTTCCCTCTGGGTCAGAGGAAGCACGGCAACGACCCCTTGCTGAAGTGCGTTGTTTCAGGAGCGGTATATTAAAGAGATCACCCATCCTTATTCAAGGATGAGGAGACCCGCTTGCTGAAACAGAAACCCACAACAGCAGAACATCGGGATGGAGATCTACATTCCACATTCCCTCAAGCTTGGTTTCATAAAAATGATAAACAGATTTTAGCCGCAAAAAGCATAACTTTTAACCAACGACCCCAATCCTATCGAGGTTAACAGAACGAATTTTGTTAGAATCAGAAACGCGTGCAACCAGGCAATTGATACGGCGAAGAAGGTCCACAACGACAGAGTCACCAGTAAAATCCTTCAGTGTCCGACTTGTTCGCGCTCCTTCTGGTCAATGGCAAGGGCTGTCGGCAGGGTTCTTTTCCTCCATTGGTGACCGACAGAGGGACGTTAGTCACAAATTCAAAGGATAAAATTAAAGTGCTCGCAAATTTAATTTCCGCGAATTCAAACCTCGATGCCGGTATTTTGGACCATCGTGTGATAGTGGCGATACGGTCTTCGATGCAGCATGTACGGTTTCGCCCACATACGATTCAGCGCATTCTACGTGGACTGGACTGTAGGAAGGCAACCGACCCGGATGGAATACCAGCAATAGTCCTTAAGAACAGTGTTCCAGAACTGTCGCCGGGTCTTGGCAGACTCTTTCCTTTATCTCATCCATGGAGGATATTTTTTAGCTACTGGAGGGTGACTCAAGTTCAGCCAATCACAAAGGGGGAAAAAAGGTGTCTCCCACAAAATTAGCGTCCGATAGCATTACTGTCTATGTTACCTAAGGTGATGGACAAAGTCATCAATGCCGAGTTAATTAAGTATTTGGAATGCAACGAACGTCTGAATGAGCGTCAATACGAACTCTGTGGTAGGCGGTCCATAGGAGACCTTTTGACCCTTATAACCGATATATGGACAGCGGCGATTGAGCAGCATGGTGAGTCCGGGGCGGTCCCATTGGACATCTCCAAGACTTTTGACCGCATCTGGCACGGAGCATTTCTGAATAAGCTTCGTTCATATAGACGTTCCCAGCAGCTTTGCGACTGGACGAAGAAATTCCTCGAAAATCGATTGATCCGGGTTGTTGTGGGCGACGAGAGTTCGGATATGTTTCCTGTTAATTCAGGGGTGCCCAAGGTTCTATTTTGGCTCCAACCTTATTTTTGCTTCACACAAATGATTTGTTGAAGTCGACGGATAGCAGGGTGTTCAATTTCGCGGATGATAGTACGCTTGAATAATTATAATGCTTGAATTAAGGCAAATAAACAATGGTTCTGCCCTCACTAAACTTAAAAAAAAAAAAATTGAAAAAAACTTGTTTCGTCTTTTTCGAGTGATTGGCCGATTATTGAATCAACGTCACACCAGCTGACATATAGCCAGATCGACTCTCTGAATCAGGATATAGATAACGCCCTGCAGTGTGGAAGAGCCCATCTCGTCGACTTCAATGCAACATTCACAAAGAAAAGTGGATCATCGGTTCCAGAGCTGATGATGAATGCCCAGGCTCTCGAATCTGGGGAAAGTTTGAAATTGCTCGGCGCCACGGTCTGTGGGAATGTATCGTGGCATAAACACGTATCGAACATCGCCAGGTCGGCATCGGGAAAACTGAGCTATCTTTTTAGAACCTAGAAAAATTTTACTCCGGTCAACTTTTTCTACTGTATAAATTCCAAATTAGACCTGCGCTCAAATATTGCTCTCATGTTTGGAGCACGGCTCCTAAACATACCCTCGACCTACTTGAGAGCATACAAAGACGAGCGATCAGCCTGATCGCGGACTCGTCGCTGACGTTGGGACTACAGCCGATATCACATCGAAGGAGCGTAGCCGACCTCTGTATGTTTTACAGATATTATCACGGGTACAAGACAATCCGACGGATCGCACCAGTTTGCTGTTCATCTCCCGGTGGCACGGACAACCCTGCATCAGAACTCGTTCCGTTACAGATCCGGGAAGTTATGAAACTTCCTTCCCGAGCGTGTTCCCGGAGCGTTACAACCTGCAACTGTTCAAGAAGAACTGCAACAGTGATTTAGTGGCATGTCAGGGAGCCCACTCGGCCCTATAGTTTCGCCTCTCCCGAAAGAAGTACAATAAAATGCACCCTAGTTTTCTTTTCGGCGCAAACGAGTAGTCAGCCCTATTCTCAACAACGTTAAAGTCGTTGGGTAGGAAGTCAGCCGTTATCCCTTTCTGAAGTGCTTCTTCATCGAGGGGACTAAATTCGCGTTGAACTTGTTTATTGTTTCAGGAATTTTGACGAATGCCACGTCTGTGACCATGTTTATTGTGTAAGTGGAATTTAACGGTGCCAAAGATATTTTCATAGATTTTAATTATACATTGGCCAAATACTTCATGACTCATGGACTGCACCCTCTGTGCCGTGCAAGACATTCTCCTTCCAACATGATTTAATTAAGGTGGTGCCACCATGGAAGATTCCGTTTGGAGAGTATGGTTTTTTGTTCTAGAATCTTTTAATTTAACATTAATCAACCCAACTGAATTCGTGTTAAGTCCCACCAAAGAAATATCCTGGGGTGGATGATTCCAGCTTATACTGTGAGCGAATAAAAAATGAATAAAAAGCAGTGGACCTAAGAGGCATATTGTGACAGGGAACGTAGAGTACTCCGGTGTGAAGCCGTCACTACCTGTGGGAGAATTAATTTATTTTTTATTTATCTTGTTCAGCGATCATAGGACTAAAGCGATCTGGCACATTTTATATATTGGAGAATTTTATTATCCCTAGCACTGTGGAAAGAATGGTTGGTGATAGGGACTCTGTTTGGTTTGGATAAGATCATTTTCCATCCGAGAAGATTGATGGTTCACTCGCAAGAAAGGTCCGTAGATTGTGGCAAAATATAGCTATCCGATCAGTTTTGAGGACATTTGACCTTATGATTCTTTTTGTGGTTTTAAAGTATATTGCGGCCATTTTTATATGTTATTTGTTTCGAACAATAAACGAGTATAAAGGGCTGTTTTGACAGTTCGAAGAAGAAGGAAAGAAAGTAAAGACATTCAAGGGATGGTTTGAAAAAAAAAAACGACAAAATACTTCACTGAAGGAAAAATGGTCAAAACTTGCTGTTGCTTTCTTAATATTAACCACTTCATATGGCTGCGCGGTGTGTGAACAGTAACAAAAAAAGAATCATTAATCGTCAATGTGTCTTAACTGTTACAATTGTATAGATTCCATCTGCCTTGATTCTATTTAAAAAAAAAAAAAAATCTCTTAATTTTTGTTAGTGGCGCCACATATCCGCAAGGCTACTTAAAACTCCTAGTCTTAAAAATTGCTCTCAAAAGGTAATAGAATAATCTCCGATGGTCGTTCCTTTTTGTTATTAACGTAATTCCTTGCACATATAATTTGTAGAGGGAACAAGTATTCTCTCTACAATAATTCCCCCCCAAGGAATAAGGAGAAAAAATTATCAAGGGAAACTTAAGTTTGACAAAGAATCTTTTTTCAAACTTTACGAAAACATTTTTCCCCGGTTTTAAATACAGCTCGGTCTGGACGGTAACGCCGCGCAAGGGAATTTCTTTTGAAAGTCGCGGATGTGGCAGCAATAGTACAAAAAGGAATGAAAAAACTACAACGGAAAAAAAGGAAAACTTCTTTAGACTCTAATTAACGTTATTCTGCGTGGTGCCCTTAAATGTGGCTTATTAACGCCTCGAGGATATCGTCCTGTGGGTCCCCTTGACAAAACCCACCTCCTTCCATCTCAAGTGAGGGCACAAAGCGTGCAACAAATAACACCCAGCAACGAAACGATTTATAAATCCAGACAGAAAAAAAAGATACAATATAAATAAAAAAAGTACAAGAGGGGCCAACAAAGAGATAAAAAAGTGTAAAGAAAGGAAGAAAAATGTTTTCCCGGCTGATCCTGGAGAGTGAACATCGCGTGCGCCTTGCTGTGGTCACATCGCTTGAACGCACCATAACCCGGGAAGATATTGTTTAGTGCATGATTAATGGAAGACTAAAAGTTGCCATGACTTCGGTAGGGATTTGCCAAACGTTTACGCGACTACGAACATACGGTACATCAGACATCCTGCCATTAGTGCATGCACCTAACAACTGAGGAGTTTTGTATTCCGCAAGGATGTTCTTGAGATCATTTATAGAGGAATTCTTAGTCAATTTATCTTCTTATTATAAATAGACGCACACTGAGCACACGAAGGATGAGCTTAGTGGAATGAAATTAATGAAAAACCGTGTCGAACTTTAGCTTCGTCAGAATAAATTGCTGCTTATCCCTGTGATGGTTGTTTTTCTTCCCAAGTCGCCCTGCCTGGGGGGTGTCTAAGTTTCCATAATTGAATTTTACATAAACATATGAACCTTCAAAAGTTGGATATAATTCGATGCAAATATTCGCATCACATTCCTGGAATGTTCATGGCTCGAATGATGGCGGTTGGGTATTCAGAATGTGTATCCCTTTGTCTTCCGTCAGGCTGAATTAAAAGTGGTAAGGAATGAGAATTAGAGGTAATCTGTAACAATTAATGATGTCGGAAAGGATAATGTGGAGAGTGAATTAAAATTCATACACGTCCCTCAACAGCACGCAATAACGGCTGTAGACATCTTTACGCAAATATGTGCAAACTTTATTACTTGGGTTGTGTATATTTAAAGCTCGTGCTAAACTAAGGGTTGGTGCGTTTGAAGTCGCTTTTAATATTGAGCGAATTACAACACGTCACCAGCAGCCAAATACTTGCTGGTTTAATTATGTGAACGTGGCTTTTTTTTAGCTTCTCGAAAGGATCGAACATTCTTGCCACAGATTCCAGAAATTGCTACGTAATATAGAAAATACTTTGAACACATTCGATAGCAGGGAATATGCGCCATTATCATATAGAGAGGAAACTTAAATTCCTAGAAGAAAGTTACAGGCTTTCACAATTAACTCGATAAAAAAGTTCATGTTATGCTTAAACATGAGAAAACAATGTGGATGAATGAGGGCAGAAAGGAGATTGTCCGCCAGTGCTAATTTAATTATCAAAACATCGCCGTTTCACGAAATGAAGATTGTAGGGAAATATTCATCATCATCGGCACTACAACCGGGAACCGTTCTTGGCCTTATTCAGCAAGTCCTGAGGCTTTTTTCCATAATGATTTATTTTTTCTGGACAAGGTCATTAGTCTTGCGCCAGTAGGGAAATATTAAGTATTTAATATTATCGATGCCTTGATTATACGGTGTGTATTTTATGTTCCATGTCGGTTTTTCTTCCTTTTTTTTTTTGGCCATTTCGGTTTGAATGGCACTTATCAGTTGGCATCAAACAACCGTAGGGACTCGCCAGTTTAACTCCTTGTTTGGAAATTAATAAAGCATTTTAATAAAGTCGTTCTTCAATTCTGAATATGAGGAAACAATTCCGACGAAGCTCAGTTCAACGTGGCTAGCTTTATTAATGATCGGGACATCCACTATTGGTGTACCAAAAACCCTCAATTGATAAGCTGAAGGCCACTGGACTCTCATTGAGTGTATACGGGTTGCACCAGTAAGGTCACTGACATCATTGTCGTTTTTTGATAATACTAGAGGCAATGCTTTAAAAGTGACTATTATCGGGATATTTTGGCCAACTTTCTTGTGTTCGAATTGGATCAATTACACATGGAAAGGATTCGATACCAACCATGATTTTGAGAGAACATTTTGTCGGTCGAATAATTTCTGAAGGTGGTGTGGCGGTTCCGCCAAACCCCAAGGTACACTTACCTAAAAAAAACCCCCATAACTCCCATTCAATCTCTTAACTTCGCTAATGCAATTGCATTAGCACCTGTAAATGCGGCACGCATCAAGCTTACCGAATTTATTTATTTCAAAGCTTCTGTAAAAGAAAACTTACCATCATGCATCTCTTCGCATACAATTCTCTGTAAGAATTCTTCATACCCTTTTTAGGAATTCCACAACTCCCATTGTTTGCCGAGAATGCATTTGCATTGGCACCTGAAAACATTTTCTTCTCCAAGGACATTTGATGCATACAACGCATTATCTGAAATTCCTAAAAACAATTCTTTAACGTGCATATTGTAGCAATCCTAAATCGCCACTCCCATCCATATCCCCAACATTACCAATAATCCCATCCAAATCCTCAATACTTCCCATTAACTTACAGCCAAATTCCATATTGAATCATATGAACGACGAATTAAACCAAAAGTTAATTCGTCGCACATTGATTCAATTCCTAAAATCCTGACATTATGAAATGCTTAATTCAAAACGCATTTCATGATTTCCCTTCCGGGAACCTACCCAACTAAACCTTTAATCAATTCCCAGAACACAATTCCAATTGAAGCACACAAAATCTTAACATTAAAAAAGTTGACAATTCTCAACGTAAAAAAGAATAAAAGGGCGATCATTTTCAATTTCGTGATCAATCAAGTTCCAAAGGGCAGAGCGACGGTCGAACGACCAAACAGACTTACATTTTATATCCAACCTTCCCATTTGAAAAATAACAAATAAAATCAGAATTAATAAAAAGCAAAGAGAGACGGTTCCATCCGACTTGTGAGGCGGTAAACTTCTACTTGAATGAATTAATAAAAAGCCAAGAGAGACGGTTTCATCCGATTTGTGAGGCGATAACCTTCTACTTAAATGATAAATAACATATGAGCGGGGCAAGAGGACCAGAGGAAACAATTCAAGGACCGCCCCCTACAGCAAGAAGCCCGCAATAGCAGTGTGTCCCGACTAGGGGCCCCCATGCCCACCGGAGGGAGCACCGAAGACACATTCCCTGCGCCGCCCACTCAAGCGGTAAACGGCCCTCCTGCCCAAGAACACCCAAGCAGACCAGAAGACGTCCACCCCAGTAGGTAAGCCATTCCCCTCCACTGTTATACCGAGGGTACCTCAACAATATGCACCATCGATTCCCGACCATTAGGCACACTTGTTCCACCAATGCAATTCCGCCGTACATGTGCATACCACATGTCCCTGGCATTTTCACGCCCGTGGCAGCTCTTTGACCACCGGACAAAAGCAAATACTCTCATCTTACCCTAGAGTCATAAAACGAATTCCTTCGCATGTAATCATGTATACAATTCGATCCCTTTAGCATCATCGGCGATACACATTCCCCATTGTGTAAATAGAAAAACCATTAGCACTTCTTCCTAATGGCGATACATTTACTTACGCATCCGCACCACTCATCCATGTCTGTATGATGCCGTTATTTGCTTTTACCACATTTCTCCGATGAACTGCCGTCTACGATAGCGGCAATGCACAGCATAGACACGGATCATAAATCTCCTTTGTCTTTGCCGCTTGCCTGTTTCCTTGTTCCACTGCTTTCGAGCACGTGTAAATAACATCGATCTGTACGGTCACACACGCATACCATTGCACTGAAAGAGTGCATTTCCTTGGCGGCCGCACCCTTAAGAGAAATGTTTTTCTCTCTCTTCTTTTGTTCTTAATCCTAACCTAGGATGGAATTCATGTCAGAGTTCTATCATCGGTGAGTCCATTTCCACCTGCCGACCGCCACGGTCGTTGCCGGAGATGCGTTCATCAAAAGTCGTGCGAGTTTAATCCCCTGAGGTACGTGCCCTTATTCTGGTATTGTGTGTCGCGCGCCGAGTTATATCCAAGTGTAAATTCCACTTACTTGAGCAATGCTCCAATCGTTTCCATTGGATAATTAAGATTGCGTGTACCCTTTTGTGAACATTATAAACCAATAGAAGAAATCATCTAGTTTCCATCAAATCAGTGCAGTATTAATGTAACATAAATACAGTTTTCGGCATAACACAAAACAAACCAAAATAACAATAAAAGGATACAAATAAACAACTGTGCGTTCCAATTAAGTTCTCCTGTGTGTGGCGTTTTTCTCTTGGCGAACATTTTGCTGCGCTGTTCGGTGCGTGATCGTCGTTCCTTGTTGGTGTTTTCTTTCGTCAAATCTTTTAGTGACGGTGGAGACGAGGTAGAACCCGGCGTCCATGCCGGCGCTCAGACTTCGTTCCCCACAGTGGTATTACCGACTCATGGTATCCTGACTTGATCCCTCTCGATTTATACCTTCTTTTTTTAACATACTGTATTTATTTGACCAATAAGCAATGTTTACATTAAGTACTACAGCTAGCTTATAATTCTAGTGATACAATTGCTTACATGCATACATTACACATTTTTCAAACATAACTGAATGTCTGAATACCTATTTGGGTATTATAGGTTTTAATATTGACAGCTTTCCTGGAAAAGGTCAGAAAAGCAGGATTTTTATTTTTTAATTTAATCTAAACTAATACTTAACTTGACTCTAACTTAATCTAGCTTAACCTAATTTATATTATAATAAGTTAAATATGTAATGTAAATTGGGGAATATGGGGATTAATGGTTAATGAGGTAGGTTGCCGTGGGATATGGTCAGTTAGTGGTCTCGGGTGGGGTAATGTGGCGGTTCTTTAATGCATTCCCAAAGAACCACCCATCCTCTTTAAATTAACCACCTTCCTCTCCCCATACAAAGCCATGGTACTTACCTGCAATTTTGGGCAGCGTAAGCGCCCAGCAGCATTTCCATACCTAAAAGAAAACCTACCCGACGGCATGCATACATTCTGAACTTTTCCGGTTCATACTCCATGAACCAGTTCATCTCCTATCGGCTCAGCTTGTCTTCAATTACCGATAAACAAACGCTGGCCAGCGTATTGCGGGCACAGCTGCAATCGATATACCTACTTAATCGTATATCTTATCCTACCGTAAGGTCCGCTTTAGTGCGACCAATTCCCTAACCTGTACCCATCCATGCATTTGATTTGAGCATGAACATGATCGTTTATTTACTCACGTTCATGTCCCATGAAGAGCCATCATCCAACCCGAACAAACAATCCATAGCCAGCGTCGTCGAGTTTTCTGTGGACTTAACGTCCAGATTCAATTTCCCCCATTATGCTTCAGAGCCATTTGGGTAAAGTAAACAGATTCCCAATCTCTGGTCGAGCTGTTGAAACCAGTAGATATTGCCTACATCGGTATTTCCCCGGAATCTCAAGCTAATCCAATGACGTCCCCTTTGTTACATAGGCACAGCATGTACATTATGCGTGCCACAATTTGACCTGTGAAATAGCATTTTTGTTTACTTTGAAACAAAAATCTATTTCGTTCCCTGGTATACATCATCAACGATGTACGGGTACATCGCCGCAGCCCCTGATGATCGTGCATTTGTGTAATCAGGTGTCCGCCGATCATCGTCTTCATCGCGGGGCATCGAACCTGCCCTACGCAGTCAAGTGGATCCGTTGCTCGTCGCATATCGATGCAATTCGCGGTCATTGAATCTGATAGATGTGAGTTGCATCGAGGAGTCAGATTTTATCATCAGTCGGGTGCGAACCTATTCTGTTTTCAAGTGTGAGTTATTTGGTCGAAGTCGTAAAATATAGAAGTGAGTCTTGAGGGTTGCCGCCAACTGGAGGCTTTTAATCGCGCTTACCGCCAATCGGTCGTTCGGTAATTAATGTTCCTACCCGAGTGTCGACAAAAAATCAGTATTGCAATAGCTGTGTCTGGAGAAAATCTCGTTCGTTACCTGTTCTCGTGAAATTGGTGTTAAGGCGGTGTCTGGTATATCTTTGTGTGACTATTTGTGTTTGTTTTCTTTTTCGCTGTACAACGATTTGATATTTAAAAAATTAATAATTTTCAGAGCTGTGGATCATGTCTATTTAACAAAAGAGTTCTTATAATTTGGAATAAACGATTATACAGCAACGGGTTACACCATAAACAAAACAATAAAAACATTAACATCAAAATCACTCTGTGTCTTTTATTTTCCATTTCGGCTGGTGCTTGTTAGTTTGTTTTGGGAAGACGATTTTTGCGTAGACATTGTTGGCGGTGAGCCCCTGCCTTGGCATTCTAACCTCAACCGCAACAGTAACACTTTCCGGTTGTTCGTTAAAACGCAGAATGTAAGAGAATGGTTGTATGTTACAGTATTTGAACTGATTGGGTGCCAGCTCGGTGTTACGGTACACTACCTCGTTGGAGTCATTAACCAATCTTCCAGAAATGCAGAGAGTTCTGGTATGGAGATAAATCAGGTAGAGAGTCCTGTTATCTAGAGGAGTTGGTAGTAGTAAAATTATTATGGGGCTGGGATTATTTGGGAGGTTTTCAATAAATTTCATAGACATCCTTACAACTCCCTCTACCCCGACTACTTCACAAAATCACAATCCCATTTGATCAATGACCTCAAATCTTTTTTCCACTTTATAAGTTACAAACGTAAATCCGACGCCTCTCCTACCTACCTTTTTTATGGCGCGACTTCTTCAACCGACCCCCTAACTATTGCCAATCTATTCGTTTCGTTTTTCAATAAATCCCTCACGGACATCTCGTTCGGTCCCTTCATCCCTCAAATTATTCAGCATCACGTAGTTGAGGAGAAATTAAACTTACTCAAAGACGAGTTAAGCCCTGGACCTGATGGACTCCCGGATGTCCTTTTAAAGAAGTGTCCCTCTTATCTTTCTCTCCCGCTATCAAAAATCTTCTATCTATCCCTTTCACAAGGTATCTTCTCTCGTATTTGGAAATCCTCCTATGTCACCCCCATACATAAAAAGGGGCCTAAAAACTATATAAGTAACTACCGCCCCACCGCCAAACTGTCTCACATCTCTAAACTGTTCGAAAGAATTATTTACAACGCGTTATCTTTCCGTTGTAAATCCATCATCTCACCCAACCAGCATGGTTTCCTTTCGGGTAGGTTGACCACAACCAATCTGGTCGAGTTCTCATCCCATACTCTCCGTGGCTTATAAAATAGCAACGAAGTCGCTGTAATCACCACAGATTTCAGAAAGGCCTTTGACAAAATCTCTCACAATCTCATTCCTTTTAAGCTATCCTCCCTGGGTTTCGAACCCCTATTGATAAAGTGGTTATCTTTTTATCTGAAAGATCGATCCTACCGTGCCAAATTCAGATCCCCCTTTCCAATTCTTTTCTTCCCACGTCAGGGGTTTTCCAGGGCAGTCACCTAGAACCCCTCC
The DNA here is from genome assembly GCA_963931805.1 of Microdon myrmicae. Taxonomy (NCBI): domain Eukaryota; kingdom Metazoa; phylum Arthropoda; class Insecta; order Diptera; family Syrphidae; genus Microdon; species Microdon myrmicae. The sequence continues at coordinate 26,246,377 of OZ007498.1, forward strand.
TATTTATCCCCACCATCAACGACGTTGACTCCATTATCAAATACTCATCCATCTCCCTCTATGCTGACGATACTAAACTCTACAAAACGATCATCTCTTCTCTCGACCTCTCACTTCTCCAAACAGATCTCGACAGGTTCTGAACTTGGTGCCGTAATAACTGCCTCGAACTCAACGTTGGCATATGTCACTGTGGCGGTTCCGCCAAACCCCACGGTTCGCTTACCTAAAAAACCTCCATAACTGCCACCCGATTTCACAACTTCACTAATGCAATTGCATTAGCATCTTAAATGCTTCACGCAACAAAATTCACCAAATGTATTTACCTAAAAGCTCCTGGAAGAGAATTCTTACCTGCATTCATTTATTCGAATTCAAAATTCCTCTTAAGAATTCTGTTACAAACAGCATATCCCTGAAAAGAAAACTTATCGGTTCACATATAATGTAACCGCATAATTAGGGAATCTTAGCCTTAACTATTCTGGCTATTCCCAGCCTAACATATGTACAATTTGTTTACATACACATCGGCTGGCGATTCATTGTCCAACTGCCAAGCAGCGGCGGGCAGCTTGTTTGTTCAGCTGGCATATACCCGACCATGATCCCTCGCCTAGACGAATAAATAATCTCAAATCTCGTTCTTTGCCACAGACGAATTTCCTTGCATATACAAATGCAAGCAAGGGATTCGTTTTGGCCACCGACCCATGTTACGATATACAATTCTCATTGTATAAAGTATCGTAATACATTAGCACCTCTTTCGAACGGCTATTCGCCTATTTACAGAAGGGCATCACTCATCTAAGACTTTTATGATGCCTTGGTCCCATCTTTGCTTTTAACACCATTTCTTCGATGCATCGTCGTCTATTTGTTTAGCCGCGATGCACATCCTAGACAAAAATCTATACGGTCCCTTTGTCTTTTAATTTCCCTGGATCCGTTCCTCATGAGCAAACAAAGACCCAATTGGCATCCGAGGAGATATGGCTTGTTTGCTTAGCCGAACTCACATCGTATTGATGCACATTATGCCCTTTCTTTGTTTCAGATTCGTTATCATGGCTTCGACCCATGAAAAGAACCGACGTACACATATACATGTCTACCATGACGATCTCCTCTATGAGATCCGGTTATCGCCACCGTAAAAGTGAATGCACCCAAATTTCCCTTGGACAACGAATGGATATCGTTGACTCTAATTCCACCCGCTGACCACCACGGTCGTTGTCGATCCCGCTCTCCGTCGCGCGGCGGAGCAGCGTAAACATACAAAGTCGTGTTTAGTATTGCGTTAAAAGTTTAAGTTGTTTTCCAGACTTTCTGTAACTAATATTAAAAATAAAAAAGAACCTTTATTACAAATTCTAACAAGTGCTTTATTTTCCGTGCTGTAGTGCCTGGCAGTTTCCTGAGTGTTTGTTTCATTGTACTATTGTTTTTCTGGTGAATAGTTTGTTGCGACGTCGCTCAGAGTTGTGTCCAGTGAACAGTTCGATGGGGAAGAAGTGAACGGAGCGCCCATGCGTGGCACAATACTTCGTCCCCCACATCACTCCATTACCTCCCCCCTCCCCCCGTACTTCCTACTAAACCAGATATCATCTGTACCTTCGATGCGTATCCTCGGGATCTTATATGACATGAAGCTTAGCTTAATTCCGCATATTGATGACATCGTTCTTAAGGCCAACTCTGCCCTTGGGTTTGTGAAACGCCGGTCTAAAAAATTCTGTAACTCTTATGTTTCCCGTTCTCTGTACATAGCCTTCGTCCGCCCCCTTCTTGAATATGCCAGTCAGGTCTGGTCTCCACACTACTCGTCCCATATCTACAGAATTGAAACCGTGCAACGTCGTTTTCTGGGTTTTGCCCTCCGCGGACTGAACTGGGAGAATCCTCGGATTCTCATCCCATACACAAGCCGGCTGCATCTGATTAACCTCAACACACTTAAGGAGCGCAGAACTCATGCCGATATCCTTTTCATCCACCGTCTCCTTTCAGGCGCAATCAACTGTCAAGCTTGCTCTACACCATTGCACTCCACACTAACTCCCGTAACCAGCGAAACCCTCGTCTCTTCTATCTGCCCACGTACCACACATCTTGCGGCAAACTGTTATCCTACCTCCTTTGATTTCTACCTTACATCTACTGCACTCAAGCTCCGTCTCCCCCTTCCCCCTCCTGACTTCCCCCCTCCCCGACCCCTCGTCTATACCCTATTCTCCACCCTCCTACCTCCCCTACCCTCAAGTTCTCTTCTCCTTACTCGTTTTTTCATCTTTTTTTTAATTATATATGTATGTATATATATATTTTTTCCTTTTTTTTAATTACTACTTTAGTTTTTAAGTTAGTCTGTAAGGTATTATATTTATATCAACTTAAGCTTGGATGAAGCCTAATAATAAATCCAATCTCGGAAACTTTGGCACTCTGATCCTTCGGGCAGATTTTCCCTGTGGTTACTGAGTCTACCGGAAGTTGCTGCTCCGCTTTCATGTAGAGGTTTCTGTCGCTCAAGAATGGACTGGTCAGAATGGTGTTAATCAGTTGGGGGCTGTTGGGCGCAGTATATTGATACGTCTTAAGACGACGCATGAATAATTTGTAGACACCGGTCCATGCGTTATTTTGGATTTCTTCCATTAGTTTCGTGAAAGCTAGAGTTTTACTATTTGTCATGGCTTTTTCAGCTGCCTTCTAGTTACCACACATTGGTTGTAAAGCGTCTCGTCGTCGGATCCTCCTATTTTATGTTGTGTTTTCTGCCGCAATTGAAGCCGTGCGCCCGGTAGCTTGGATATTTCGTCGTTCCACCAGCATTGCACTATATGTGTTCCTTCTTGTACCTCTCATGGTATAACGGCATCTGACACATACGTCAGGTTTTCCATCAGTTGTGCTGGTTGCTTTTCGACTGAACAAGGCACTTTTAGATTCTTCGTCATAAGGTCAAACTGCGTATTTGTGTTCCTGTGATTCAGGCCTATATGTGTATAGATGCCCCAACCACTCCACTCGAAGCTTCTCGATAGCGAGATTCTGGCAAAAGTGCATTCAATTATCGACCAGCCTCTTCCGTAGTTTTATTAGCTATAACCAGGTCAAATGCGGAGAAAGAGTCCAGAAGGATGTTTCGCCTTCTACTCGTTTGCTTGCTCCCCAACTTACAGGCCCATGCGTTGAAGGCCCCAACTGCTGTGGGGACTGTAACAGATACACACAATTCACAAGCAAAATAGTGAAGAACACGAACGAAAAATCGAATACGAAAAATACATCAGAACCGTATACCAAGCGATAACAAAACAAAAAAAAAATAATTCACATCAGTGGAGTATAGTCGAGTTTGGAAATCAAATTCAAAACACGGTCAGTAGCCTGATGTGTAACGCTTAGGTAAAATTTTTTTCGTGATTCGAGCTGTCATCGCGTCAGTTCGATTCACACGATCTTCTTCACTATTATTTCAAACGCTATACTGCCATTTAGACATATTGCTCATATTGGCGGCTTTGTAGATGGTTTTGCTAGGTGTCCTTGTGGGGTTTCTTTAATGCTTACCTGAAGAACCCCCCATAATTGCAACCCAACTCCCATCTCCCTCGTATACCTGCAACATTTCCTTCCTCAAGGACATGTAATGCACTTAACGCATTACATAAAATTCCCTACAAGAATTCTTTCAGTCATACATTCAATGCATTTCCTAAATTCCCTGAAAGAATTCTTTAAAGTATATATGCATAATATCTATTTTCCGAAACGAATTCTTTCTGAAGAAGCATCATATTTCTGAAAGAAAACAATTCGGTTACCGTACCATGTAACCGCCATAATTAGAGAAACAGCGGCACCCTTGTTTGCCAAGCAGATCCCAGCCCCACATGTGCAGAACAATTATCTTTACATGCACATTGTTGGCGACCCATTGGTCTTACGGCACAAAGCGACGCCAAGCAGCTTGTTGACGCAGAAAATAATACTCTGCGTAGACGTTATCGGACGCACAACAACACTAGCGTCTTCACTCCACCCTCGACTCACTTTTTCGTTTTACGTGGAGGTCCGACTTGCCTCCACGGAAACTGTTGGACAATTAAAGGTATCGAAAGATAATTTCATCTTTCATTTGTCGACACAAGGGGATGATTCTCCTTGTATCGGTCCCAGCACAAGGGTGTGAGACACACACACGATGATTGCTTCTGCTGCCATCGTGTGTGTCCACAAGTATGCGGACCGTGGGTTACCCGACTCCACAAGGGGAACATTAGCTGGCATGGTTGCAGCTGGTGCAAATATCTCGACATAGGGATTAAAGAGTTTGCACGATCAGCGACTGCGTAGAGTATTTATGCTGACCGTGTACATGTTGGTGGCATCTCCACGTAGTCGAATTCTCGATGGTAATTTTCCATTTTGAGAATTCGACTTGCTTGGGCGATCAACCGTATACCTTCATGTATTTGTCGGTCGGATGACCGAACGATGGAGGCATGTATGCAAAAGGAAGAGATAAAACATTTCCTGCATGTGTGCGGCTGGTGCGTAAGAGTATATCTCGTTTATATAGTTCGAGCAATGTTGGTTGCTAGGTGATGCAACCAAATTGCCTTTAATGTGTGGAAGATACCTGTTACATGAGGGAAATCGATCCGAGACATGTTCAATGGATTGGTTCAGTTCATGTTGGTTGCGTCGTAATGCAACCAAATTGCCCATAAGGAACATGCCTGTTTGGTGCTGAACAATTTACCATAGAACAGCATATAGTGTGTTTTAATTACTTCTGGTGGACGGTTTGCTATGCAGTTTTGCACAAGTTGGTGGACAGTGTTATTATTTTCTTTCAGTGGAACTTTTAGTGATGGTGGGGATATGAGTGAACCCAGCGCCCCTGCCGGCGCACCGACTACCCCTACCCTACACCCTTCCTCGCCATACCTCGGGCAGGTTTGGCCGGTGTCATTTTTCCACTGCGTTGTCATATGGCCAAACTCTTGAAGCATTGTGCGAGCAGGCCTGCGTGTGGTAAGAGCCACTTGTTTACTCTGGAATCCACACAAAACCGATCTCACCATCCGATTTTCGTAATAGAATTGGGGTTTATTTAAGATATGCCATGACGAATTGCGGAAATGTAATCTGAGATATAGACTTCGAGACAGGAACGCAGATTCTACCCATTCACAGGGTGAATGACACTTAACTAATTTATAGTTCGCTTGGTTTCCTTTTTTTATAACACGGGCACACAAAAGTTGCTCTTTCCTTACACTTATAGACTTCACTAATGCCTACTACAAGTTGTATGCTCACCATATTAGTGAATTAACTTTACCCTTCCTCCATAATCTTCAACTTCAGTCTACTTTCGTATTGCACGTCAGCATAATGAAATACCTTCCAACTGATAGCAAAGCGACGTATTATATCTAAATAATGGCCTATTCAAACTCCTTTCCTGTAGACAGTTAGCAATTTACATATGTTATGCTTGCCTTTGCACCTTCGACTACGCAGGCACATAAGTTCACCCGGTCATTAAACACCCATTTATGTTGTCAGAAATGGAAATTGACAAATGTCACCTTTGGTGTGTGTACACAGTTGATGTGTGTACGTGCATAGGACTCTACATTCATTCACGTGATACCCATCATCGCACGAAAAACTGTATACTCGTATTTCATTAAATAATTCCACTATCGCAAGAAGCAAGGACCTCCCGTCCGAGTCCACCAGGTGGCGATGTCACATTTGAGGAATTCTTTTCAATAATTTGCATTTTATTCATTTGTAAGCAAATATTTCGTAAGGATAAGGAAGCTGGGAGAATAATGCTAACCTTGAAGTGGGCACAGTCGTTCTTTATAAGGATTTCTTAGGTGTGGAGTATACCAACACACGGCAAGTAGATACTTTCTTTAAGGAGTGGTAAAGTGACAGGAATTGAAATTGAAAGCTTTCTACATACGCCGAGCATCAACAATGTTTACCTTTATAATGATGTTTACCTTGTCAAAGGGTTGTGGACCTCTACTAGACGAAACCCTTTTAAGGGTAGAAAACAGTCTTAAGTGGCCTGAACTCGGGTGTAATGACAGTATGTGACACGACCGATGAATGCGTCATTTCAAAAGAAGGTAGCTGAATTGGGAATGAGAAGTGGCTAGAAGAAGGTTGGACAGGGCTGTTATATTGTTGATTAAAGCACTCTGAAGCACATTTCATTTTAATGATGCCATTGGCGTTTGATCCGGGGGGTTTGTTTTATATGACAAACAACGAATTTCAATAATGTCCGGGAGGACAAAAAGGGTTTTGCTTGTTAAGAGAATATTGCAACATATCTAATGTTGTCGAGGTTGAGTTCATTGAATCGGTATTATTGTTTGCACTGGTGCGGTGAACCGCATCACAGTCCAATCGATAAATTGAGATTAAATACCCAGCGGGAATATAACGGTGTAGTATGCAGGCTTACCTGGCTATTCGTAATACATCATGCCAAAGGATAGAATTCCATTAACTGGTAACCGACCGGCCAAGCGATTACTCGATAAGGTAAAAACTATAGCTAAATACTTTGCACGCTGTACGTAGGTATTTATGTTTGAATAGGGAGGACAGTAGATTGGTAGCCATGAAGGTATCCGATGACCTATGCCTCCTATAACGATTTAGATCTAAAAGGAGCCAATCAACCCCAGAGTCTCATGCTCATCGGATAAGCATTCGAAAATGCCTGACATTTCTTGAATCCCCTTATTGTGTTATATACCTTAACCGACTGAATACGCCCTATTCGAGTTTATTTTTCTATCTTCTTTTTTTCTTTGCTGACAGATTATATTCGACGGATTTACGGTGGGACGTTTCGACGAAGGTCTGGTCGAGTCGGATATTGATGGATTTGATTCCAATTTCAGTCCTTCTGGTGAGCTTCCCGGTTGTCCTGAAGGATTTATGCAGGTATGTTGCTTCAATGTACATTTTATATTCCATTCTAGACTTATATTATATGTATCATCTATACCGCTATGGTATACCATGGTGGCCATACATCCTTTACCAATATTATTGGCCAGAATCACCGATTGGTATTTATAGATATGAACCCAGATGCATCTACTCTGAAAGGATACTTTTATGTGCCCATACATATGTCACTTTACCGCGACGCACGTGCTATGTCCGACATCAATTTGTATAAAATGCATATCCTTAAAAAACAGAATGGAAAAAGAGTGGAAATGCGATATTATGAAAAGGCTTAACACGCTTGTTGCAGACGAACGCAACGCCAGCCGCTTGTTGTGGTAGCGACAAGCAGAAAAAGGAGTTGAGTGTAAATATCCTGTCGGCTTGTCTACTAGATAATTGAATAGAAGATCAGCATTGTTGAAGGAGGGAGACAAGTGATGCTCGTCAACTTGTTCTCTTCACTAATTTGGGTGAATCTACAAATTGTTCTACGAATGGAAAACGCACAAAATCGTTGAGATTGAAGTAAAATTGACACTGTGGCATATTATCGGTACTTACGGCAACGTTTTATTTATTCAACCAAATTCAATATAAATTCGATTAAGCAATGAACCGTACGCATGGATGGAAGAAGTACATTGTCGATTATTGTTTAATATTGGGATAACTTCCGGATACAGTAATTGGTTGTGTAAATTGTATTCCTTTTTTTTTTTTGTTTTTTCGTTTTTTTTTTTTTGTGTCACCTGTGATTTAAATAGGAAGAAGAAATTGATGAGAATTCGTTAACAACGTTTTATGGAAACGATCTTTAATACAGTATATATAATTTTCAACATATGAGCGGCTTTTTACTACTTCAACATATCTGAAGGGAAAAGTAACCGGTACGTACTTCCGGCTGAAATATGTTTGTGCTAAAAACCAATAATCATGAAATTCGCTGCAAAAATGTTTAGCTGCTTTATTAGTAATCTTCATACAATAAGAGGAATATTACGGGCCTCAGTTCTCAAACCATTGCTATGGAACGCGATATATATTTTAGCATTAAACACATTCAAGCCGCCATGGTTAGAAGTCATTGTCTATACGGATGACATAGCAATAGTCTCAACAGCAAATGTGCTCTAAGAAATCTGTGAAAAATGATACCAAGTGATAAGAATAATTCGAGACTTAATGATGCTAGACTGGGACTTGCGGAAAGCAAAACTGGTCATGACCAACCGCAAAATGCAAAACAAATTAGAGCACTATTTGGTGGACACATAACCAAATCTATCCCAACCATAAAACATTGGGGGATTCAATGAATGAACTATAAACACATGTTACATGCACGCATGCCCATACTAGCACGCATACCCATTGCTACACGCAATTCTGCAGTTTCCGACACCTTGGGATAGCCTCTGATATTACTGCATACAATTTTCTATTCCCATAACCTCGGTGGGTATAATGTTAGTTTGAGTAACAACAAAATTGCAATTCCCATATCCCATCCCATTGCATGCATACATCCCTATGCTATAAGGTTGCATGATATTGCTATACCTATTACAGGCACGATTATACTTGGCATTCGAACCCTTATTCCACACAGGGTAAAGAGTATCAAACCTAAAAGAAATATGGGGTTCGATTCCGCGTGCAGAGAAGCCATTAAGACTAAAGAGTTGAGATTCCAGTTGTATAAATCAAACAATACTTAGGAAAACCGAAAACGATTCAAAAGATCTAGAAATGACTGCAATGCGCATATTCAACGCGCCAAGTTCTTGCATGACCAGCAGATTGAGACCAAAAATACCATACTGTCCCACAGGTAATAGAAAGTTCTTGGCATTCGTGAAAAATATTCAAAACTTGATCTCTTCATCCATTCCATCGATTATACTCGCTTACAGACCAGTCACCAGTGCAATAGAGTAGGCGAATATACTCGCTGCACACTTTACAGCCAACTCAACGCTGCCTGATTCCACATCAGTTCTGTCTCAACTCGAGCATAAGCAGCAGACCATGCGCCAGAATTACTTCCGAACGCGTACCGTTGCCCGCGCACTCAAAGAGCTAAACACAAACAAATCCGCTGGTCCTGATATGGAATTCTCAAAATGCTCTTGAAGAAATGTTCCTCTTCACTCGCTAAACCTCTGCGGAAACTCTTCCATTTGTCATATTCTACTGGCCATATTCTATTTCCCAAATAGATGGAAGTCGACGAACATTCAGGCAATTCACAAAAATGTGACAAATCGTCCCTTTCTTCTTATCGACCCATAGCACTAACTTCTATTCTGTCGGAGGTAATGGAATTGTGGGGGTTCTTTAACCCATTTCCCAAGAACCACCCATCCCCTTTCACCTGTCTCCCACTTCACAGCGTAAGCGCCCCTGCAGCGTCTCCCACCTGAAAGCAACCTAGCATGCATATTGGCGAATTGTTCTGGTTCATGATACTTGAACAATTCAATACCCCCCTATCGGCTCAGCTTATCAGAAATTATATTCGACAAATACACACTGGCCAGCGTATCTGTTGACACAGCTGTAGCCGATATTTTTTCCCCAGTTCACAATTGTATATCGCGCCTATACCCTCAGGTCCGCGACAGTTGCGGTAATTCCCCGTTATCGGCTATCAACCAATCATGGAATTTGGGCATGGATATGATCATTGTTTAGGCAATATTACCCATGCCATGCCCTATGATGACCCACCAGCAAATCAAAGCAGACACAGTACCTCAGTGTGGTTGTTTTGTTTACTAACCGCTGGTCCATAGTTCCGCTGGGTGAGACGTTTGCTTGCACATCTACACGTCAAATCCCTCACCACCATACCCAGAACACAGGCGCAACGTATCATGCCTATCTCTTTACTATAGGTACTATCACCGTCATTGCTCAACTGAACTTGCTCCATGCGTTCGCCCTCCTCAGGCATTTTCCCGCGATACACATCAATCTGAGAATGCGTATCAAATCACGTTGAAAGTGAACTTCAGATGCACAAATAAACACAGAGAGTCATTCCTTAGCCGAATCACATGAATGTGTCATGTTCTGCCTGATTATGTGTTTCCTGGCCGTTGTGATGTCCAGACAGACCAATATACATCGACACCTCCTTTCCTTATCAGCTTTCTCCCCATCCTCTCGCACTGTGCTCTGACATGTAATGGTACTGTGGGGGTTCTTTAAAGCATCCCCAAGAACCACCCATTGCCTTAAATCAACCTGCCTTTCCCTCACTTCACAAGCAACTTTACTTACATGCAATCGAGCAGCGTAAGCTACCTTTCATTCTCTTTCACCTGAAAGTAAAACCCCAGCAAGCATGTACATCATCAAACCCGATCATCGAATAGGAAATGAACGCGATCGTTGTTCAAATAATCATCCTAATGATCATGTCCTATGATACAGTTTTCCAAAACTAACACCCATTGAATCGGACACGATCATGATTGCTATTTAAAAAATCATGCCAATGATCGTGTCCCACGTACAGTTTTCTTAACCAAACAATAGCCACCCTAGCCTTTGCCATAGGCGAACAAATCTTCGGTTAGCTTATTGTCACAGAGAAATCCATTGCCTGCAACGGTATGGTTCTGGGCAATTATGTAAACAGCCGACGTTCCCATGCAGCATTGGTTAAACCAAACAAATGCGCATCTCAGCGTATGACCCCCCGAAATAGCGTTTCTATTTACAGAACACACAGAAACCTATTTCTTCCTTCGGCGATTTTCGCTATCGCTTATCTTAACGAAGCTACCAGCCCTAATGCTTGTTCCTTTGTTTGAACAAGTGCAGGATCGATCCATGTCCGCATTTCTAGCAAAGGGTATTGTACCTGACCACCACGCCAGAGAAAATTCCATCATGATGGCCGCTAGCGGATGTGGAGTGAAACGGTCATCGTAGAGTCAGATCGTATCCAACGAACAACGCACACGTCCCGGAAACGTTGCGCTTCGAGTTTCTTTTAATTATCCTTCGCCAAGTACACTCACACCGAGGAGTCAGATCGTATCCACCGAACAACGCAAACGTACCGGGGACGTGGCGTGAGTCAGATTTGAACCGCGGAACGAGATACATTTGTCGAGATCGTTGCGTGCCGGAGTTTAATACCCATTTTGTAAATATTGTCGAGTGTGAGTTATAACTAACATAGTAATTGAACTGCATGTTAAGTACCCAAGTGTAGGAACATTGATATCATTACCTGGTATATGTGTCGAACCCTGTGATGTCCAGAGACAAAAGCACTCCAGGACAGTGAAATTGTATACCCTAGATTAAGTTCAAGAATCAATAAAGTTCTTCAACTAAATACAATTAGACAACCGTGTGTTTCATTGATACTGGATACATCTGTGTGTTTTGCTGTTTGTGTGGTTTTTGCGGTAAGAACAATTCCCAGCGTATTATTGGTGGTGTTTCCGTTGAATCAGCGTCCGTGTTGACGCACTAGCAGAAACCGCCACAGTACTTCAAAATCTCTTTTTGTGCGTGCGTGCGTGTAAAAAAAAACGCAATGCTAAACACCTGATAACGTATGCCTTCTATTCCATCCCTACAAATTCCAAACCCCATATGGAACGGGAAGGACGTTAGGTAGTTGCCAAGGAAAGTTTAATCTAGAAACAAAAATCCGCTGCAAATTCCAAGTTTTGCGCAATATGCCCGGCTTGACCGAAGACGGACTACTGGAGAACGACTTCCTTTCCAAAGATTGTACTATAGAGGGTCCTAACCAAGAGCTAACATTCCCACACACAAAGCGAAACCCAGAAGAATTTGGTATTCCCCTGGAATCTAAAACCAAAAGCCCTAATCACAAACGGGTAACCGAGGTGAGGCAAGCTACAGCCAAAGTGGGACCCAAAGAGGCCGGTCATACCGCCTGTAACGTCTCCAAGGATTCTCCTACTCGAGAAGTTGGCCGCAAAACCTCAGCGATGGTAGCAAATAATCGACTGGTAGAAGTAGTTCACGGGCCCGCACGGTATTAACAAGCAATAGCTTGTGGGGTAGGTAGTCGTGGTGCCGTCATGGGCGCTGGTTCTACTACCAACCCACGATATGGTTCGCTGGTGAAACACTGCACGTCGCAGAGGGAAGATTTAAAAGCAGGTACAAACGATCGCCAAACATAGAATAAGTAAAAATAAAAAATAAAAACAGTTTCCGTAACAAATGATTCTTTTATTTAACTGGGTTTTATTTTAGTCTATCTTAATATTGGTATTTATTCAGTAGCTTGAAGTTGTGCAATTTTCTGCAGTCGTGAAATTGGACGAAAAATTACAAGAACACTTGACACCCCGCACAACTCTTATAAACAATCAACACGACTAAATACGTCAACTGCTCGACTTGCACTCTATTATTTTTAAAATTGCGAAAAAGAAACTGAACAGCACAACCGTAAGACTCGACTCCTCGGGGAATGAAAAATAACTCCTGTCGTATTGGTTGTTAAAACTCGACTGACTACTGTTGCATGGATCATGCTGCCAGTCACGACTGGGGTGGATTTCCACTGGTATGGTGAAAAGAGAAATGGCATTTTTCATTGTCTCGGCAACCAATGAAAAATTGATTTGAGTCTCATTGGAAAGGTTACCATGGTGATCGTACAGATCAGGTTGAATGTCCATGCACTGGAAAGAAGGACAAAAAAAAATTGCATCGGGGATTGGATGCGAAGAAGAGAATCTAATCCAGGCAGCTGTACAAACAAATGTTAATACAATAGAAACCAAAGGGCATTGCTATCGTTTACGACAGGGAATATTTCCGGACGGGCCGAAATAGATTGTTCTGTTTATATGTTGTATATACAACAGAACTCGACATTAGTGGCAAGCGTGAGAGTGATCATTGTTTGTCAATTAGGCAACGAAACATAGGACGTGACCATTACGATGATTGCTTATCGGTTAGACTACTGATCATGGGTAACTAGGCTTGCAGCTGTGCAAGCAGGCAACTTGCCTTGGCTTTGTAGTTGGGCCAACGGTTGGTTGGGCATATGCACACAGAAAAATTACTGTGTGCATGATAGACGAAATTGCCAGTAAGGGGGATCGAAATGGTTCATGAAGATTCGAAATGGTTTTGTATGAAATTGATGTTGCTTGATGCCATGGCAAGATGATGATCTTGCCGTGGGTTTATATTGCAGTTGAGAAATGGTTTGAATGTTTTCTATTGCAGGTGGGGAATGGATGGTTCTTCTGATAAGCTTAAAGAACCCTCACAAGCTGTTTCTATAGTGCTGAGGGAAATCAGAAATCAGGCGATGGAGCTACTTGCCAAACACATCACTGCCAATAGGTACGACGGCTCTAACCGGTAAAAGGGTTTTGCACATAGAGCAGATTTGCGACTTCTGTGGCCAACATGGTCACAACTTAGGGCTCTGTCAGCAAAAGCGAAACGGGAGTCGCGAATTCAGTGCTAGTCTATAAAAAGCTACCTCCTTAAAGACCAATAAGTTGTTCCCTTATCTGCTTCCTCTTCCTCAAAATCCCCTTTTGTAAGCTAGTGTAAAAAAACGACACATTTTTTACGTCAAAGAATGAGTAATTTTCCAATGATACCACGTGCCGGGCCATTGGCATCCGCGATTCACATAGCTGTACAGTACGTAAGAATGCTGCGCCTACGTACTAAAAGAAACCCCAACACCTGCGACCAGTCTTCACATGAGACTGACTTTGGAGTTTTCTTCGCGGAACTGATTAGCTCTTTAAACTGGTCTCCTTTTGTTTTTTGCGACTTCTCGTCTTGCCCTTTCGAGTTCGCGTAACTTATTTTGTACCAGGGTTACTAGAGTGCAAATCTGGGTCCAGCACTCCTCTGATGAAAAGGTGTCTCTGCCTCTGGAGGTTTTTTCTCCAACACCTGAATGCAAAAATTACATTTTCAGCATCCTCCTATCGCTTTTAGCATTGTGGACAGAGGGGTGAACTATCGTATCCAAAACGACTATGGTATTTTCTATACCCACCATTCCCTGACAAGAACTACGTAATGTGGTAGTAGTAGTTTTTATGGTAGCTTTTACGGATGGGATATGGTTAAATGTCTACCTGATTTTTAACCGTGTGTTCCATCTGGCCCGTCATATGGCGACAGAAGTTTCTCTTCCTTCTAGCTTTATTGTGGCTTTTCCACCAGGTAATTTATTCCTAATGGTTCGTCCCTTATAGATTCGATTCCATTTATTGGCTTAATTCAAGCAACATAATTACCTACCATACAACTAAAGTGTATATAAGTTACAAACTAGAGAGCTTAAGAGCTATCTTAACCAGGCTTAACCTAAAGTACCCAGGACAAATGAAGAACATAGAAGTGGGGCCAAGTTATGGTAAAGTGTAGAAGCGCCGTTTAAGATTGGTGATGAGAATGGTTTAGGAGGCGGCGTTTGAGAGTATGCGTAGAGAGGTCGAAGTCAAATAAGGTGGAATGGGAGTTGACATTTCTCAACATCGGCGAAATCGGTTCGTTGAGACCATAAGAGGTCAGGTGAGGGGGAATGTGGAGAAGGCGGAGATTACGCGTATTTCGAGGGTTGTATTCAGAGGAATTAAGCTTAGCAGGTAGGCGCAGTCGACCGAGCCGGAGAGGACCCGATGGATGAACACTATGTTAGCCACGACGCTGCGCTTCTCAAGAGTTCTGAGGTTGATTAATTTGAGCCGGTTAATGTACGGAGCTGAGATTAAAGGATTTTCCCACCATAGCCCTCAGAGAGCGAACCGAAAAAAGTTACATTGAATACATTCGATAATATAGATATGGGGATTATTGGGGTGATTATCACCTTGTAATAAGGGGACCATACCTGGCTAGCATATTCAAGCAGTGGATGGACGAGGGTAAGGTAAAGAGATCGAGTAACGTAGGGGTCGGAGAATTCCTTAGACCATCGTTTCATGAATCCGAGGCCAGAATTGGCTTCCGGATCGTCTCATCAATGTCAGAGAGGAAGTTAAGCTCCCTGCCGGAAAGGATCCCAAGATCTCGACTAGATTGGACAGTGGTCAGGGCTTAGTAATGAAAGGAAATGGAAAGTACGGATGTGTGAATACGCTTATGAGAAAAGATTACAGATTGGCATTTGGCGATGTTAACTACAAAGCAATTTTTGTTTTGCAGCAGTGCAGAATCAAGATCTTGATTATCTTGTATAATTTGGTATCAACAGCGTCTAGGGACAAGCTGGAATTCTTAATGATCTTATCGATGTCATTAGTGGGGGGGCCCAGATGGCTATCTCGAGGGATCCAAGATGCGGCAAGGAAGGGGTTGGATATCATGGACATAAATCGAACTGAATAAAGTCTATCCTTTAGATAGGAAGAAATCCATTTCAGCAATCCAGGTTCGCAGCATAGGGCGGATAAATTGAAGAGAATAAGATAGTGGGAGATTTTGTCGAATGATTTACTGAAGTCGGTCGAGACCATGTCGGCCTCGTTACCGTGCTCTAGTGCTGAGAGTGTAAAGGAAGTTAACTCAAATAGGTTGGTTGTAGTTGATCGGCGATTGAGAAAACCATGTTGCCTTGATGAAATAAAAGATTTGCAACGAAAACTAAGAGATTCGTATAGAATGCTTTCGAGAATATTGGGTAAGTGGGGCAGTTCAGCGATAGGGCGGAATTTCGTGACATCGTTTTTCTGAGGATGGGGTCGATGAAGGAGGTTTTCCAAATGTGGGGGCATACGCTTTGAGAGAATGAGAGATTTAAGATCAGTGGGAGGGGAGCATAGAGAATGGATGAACATTTCTTGAGAAAGATTGCAGGGATACCATCACGGCCCAGTGTAAGCTCGTCTTTGAGTTGCAGTAGCTTGGATTCAATTAAGTTCGGATCAAAGGAGTTAGGAGAGGGGTTCCGAGGGAAAAGTTAGATAATCGAAGTATGACGAGTCAGGACAAAGGTGTCATTAGTGAATGACTGATTGAAGTGAGTGGCGAAGAGGTTAACAATAGTAATAGGATCAGTTGAGATATGAGAGTTTAAGGTAAGCGATATGGGGTAACCATCGGATCTACGTTTATGATTGACGAACTGGAAGAAGATTTTGGAGTCATTTTTGAGATTGCTCTTAGTTTTGATAAGATAGTTGCGATAAAGGGTGTTAAAAAGTTCCGTGAATTGGAGGTACCAGCCAAGAAACTTGGAGTAGTCAGGTATAGTTCAATTCCGAGAGAAGATGACCCATAACTTATTCCTTTTGTTACACAGGGAGCGAAGCTTGTGATGCTACCGTGGAGGGGAAGAGGTTAATGGTTTTTGTCTAGAGTAGGGAACGAACAGGGAAATAGAGATAAAGATTTCGGTGTGTAAGAGGGTGATGTTATCTTCAACGGATGGGTGATCGTAGTTAAACAAAAGGCGGCCTAGGTAGTCGTTGATGAGACGAAAATGAACGTTATGGAAGTCGTAAGCGTAGTGCTTGGGAGGGGACGGGGGACGGGGGACGGAGGGGTGGATGCGTAAGAAGGTCACGAGACGAGGGGGTGGTGCTAGTCTACAGATGTAACGACGAAAGGACTGCGTAAAACTGATGTATTGATAGGGTCTGTTGTAAGGATGAGGTCAAGCTGCCTACCCAAAGGATTTCGAACGTCACTGACCTGACAGAGGCAAGAATCCTCTAGTCGATTAATGAAGAGACTGTCCTTGGCCGAGGTGGGGGTGAAATGTGAATGATCGTCAGATAAAGCTCAATTGAGTTCTGGAAGATGGCAGAGTAAATGACTTGCGCTTGAGGTCATGCTGAATGGAACAGAGTTGGATGCATCGTTTGCGATTCTTCTCCTATAACTTTGTGTTACTTCAAAAGGAATTAGACAGAGTTAATAGATCAGTGTGAAAAGTCGCTGCCTTGCATTGGAATAGCGGGCCGTTTACTCTGAATAAATAAAAGCTGAGTTAACTTCTAACCAAAGTAGAAGAAAGTAGTACTTTAGTAAATAAATTGTAAATATAAACGGGTGGAATTGACAGACATATCACTCGCTCTTCACTATCGTCGCAAACTCTATAACTGGTGACCCCGGCGTGATCTGTACGACATAACCCAAACTCCCATACGCACACAGAACTTTACTTTACTTGCAATCACACGACTTCTACAGAGAGCACCGGCTCACTCGCGTGCTCTGGGATCTCTCGATCGCTCTCTCGCTCGCTCTTCGCTCAGTCGTTCATATCTCAAAGTTAATCGTAACGAAAGTTACTGGGAAGTGAGTGATGTGGCGTTTCTAGCAGATACACACACGACTAGTAAAGAACAACACCACCAAAAGCAAATCCATTAAAGCCGTATCATCATCATCATCGGCAATACAACCGGGAACTGGTCTTGGCCTTATTTAGCAAGTCCTGAGGCTTGTTTAATTTTCCATAATGATTTGTTTTTTTCGGGCAAGGTCATTAGTCTCGCGCCAGAGGCTCCCCGACGGGGCATCGAACCCCGGTCTCCCGCGTGACAGGCGGCTATACTAACCAGTATACTATCGAGGAGCGTATACCATAGCAATAATATACCATTTCCACATTAGAGAATGTATTTGAGTTTAGAAATCGAATTCACATACGCGGCAGTTGCCTGATGGGTTGAGCTTGGGGTTCTATATTTTAGTGATTCTAACGGTTCGAATCACTCGCTCTTCACTATCGTCGTAAAACGCTATATATATATATTAAGAATAATAAAAGTGAATTAAAAGTATACACTTCGATTTCTTTAACTGTCCGCCTACTCGCTCTCTTCTCACTATTGGGAAAGCACAGCCAGACCGCATGACAATGACTTCCTTGCTGGCAGATTTACTTCGATTCACTTCGCACCCAGTCCTTGCATTGAGAACAAAAATGATGTCGTTATAGTTACAATCTATTTCAGTAAAGACTTCGATACAATTTCGCACAAGCAGATACCTTTAAAATCGTTCTCCCTTTATGTGGAGCCCGTTTGGACTCCTTCGCATCTAAGTAATCAACTGAACATTCCATTCGTTTCAGATCCATCGTATGCAATCCTTCCCCCGTCACATCGAGTGTCCCCCAGGGCGTTTATTTGGATCCCCTCTTTTTTACGGTATAAACAACGTTGAAATGATTATCAGGCGTTCTTGTATCTGGAAAAAAGACAGACAACCGCGTACAATTTCTTAAGAGATCCAAAAATTATTTCACTCCATTCATCATCATACTCGATAATACTTGATTGAGGTGAAGACCTTTCTCACTGCTCCAGTATATAAACCACCGCAACCTAATTAACTTCAACACTCTAGAATAACGCCATATTTGAGTCGCTATTACAATGTACCGAGCGAATTATGTGTATTTGTTTTCTCTTATGGTGTCAGAAGAAATAACCCATGGGGCTCGTTAACAATGCAACGACCGCAGTTGTGGATTTTCTTTTTCTCTTATAAGCTGGATCTTGGGAGGGGGAAAGCAGGTGGGATGCAAACAATTCATTCTACTGTGCTAGTATGTGTTTTGTTGGTTAGATTCTGGAAGAACGCAGCCTTCCCACATGGCACGCTGTAAATATCGGTTTTGTGCATGCTGTTTTAAAATTTATTTAAAATCTTATTGACTGAATTCCTGAAAAAAAGGCCCAGGTGCCGGAGCTCCAACGAGAATCAAATAGCGCAAATCTATTTTCTGGATTATAATTATGATCTTATTTCAGTTGTGGAATCAAGGGTCTTGGTGTCTTTTCGATACTATATGAGACAACGTGTACCTTTGTCTCACCAGACAAGCTTTCCATAGGAATGCAAATGTTCCCGATGATTCTACATGTTTTGTCGTCTCCTGAGGTTTAATCTTTTCTATCCCACCGATTCTTTGGTGGGCTTACAACGTTCTGCGACGAAGTGAAGAATATGATTCGAATATAGGGTACCAGTGTTAGAACCACAGCAGATTATTAGTGCATAAGTCTCAACACATGAGACCACGGCCGCGTGTACATGAGTTTGTATTTTCTTATTAATTGAGTTAAGGGTTACTATGTTAATGGTTGTGATAGTTTATTTATTTATTTTTTTTGCTTTCGCCTTGTATATTCGTGTATGTCTGTTTGGTTCGCCGAGTCACCGTGTGACAATATACGATAGTAGTTTATATGTGCCTAGTCTGATTAGCCTGTGGGATAGACAGGGGGCTTGTGTAATGTTATTATAATAACGGTTTCTTTATTATTTCATCTACATCCACTTGATCCCTTCAATATATTCCCCTTTGAAAGAAAATGCTTAATCCTGTATGTTTGTCATTCCTGAAATAAATGTTGGTGTTACTTTAACTCAACTACAGAATGTTTGCCATGCATCGTCTGGGAAGAAAGACAAGACTCGAAAATAGTCAAATTCAGGAAATAAGGTGAGCACTTCATGGCGGCAGTGTTTTTCTCTGACAAAAACACTTGAAAATGTTCATGATTGTTCATTGCTTGATTACATCTGATCGTTGCCTTTGATACCGCTAATAGAAACGGGTCTCACAAAAAAAAAAAAAGAAAAAGAAAAAAAAAACAAACTCAAAAAGGGATTGCTCCGATAACACTCAAATTGTTACTCCATGTTCACAACACTCGAATGAGCCGTTTCCAATGCAGCCATTGCTTGCATTGCCGAAAGAACATTTTGTGAACCAATTTACTGTGAATATCTGTGAGGAACATCATCATAATCGGCATTACAACCGGGAACCGGTCTTGGCCTTATTTAGCAAGTCCGGACGCTTGTTACATTTTCCATAATGAATTTGTGGCGAACGTACAAATTCCCCACAGGAAAAAGGCCAGACCAACTTGAGGTAACGCACTTACCTGGACAACATCACGTCCACAGACGCGATCCCAAGCCCAGCGGGGGCCGCCAGTAACCCAACGTTGAGTCGACACCAGAAGGCAAGGAACTTAACGTCCCCAAAGCCTCTAATACCGAGCTAAACGCTCCATACCTAAAACCTACGACCTGAAACAAGGAGAAACCTCCATGCATCCTTCGACGTGTGCAATCGCAAGCTAAGTGAATGCCAGCACCACAAGTCGGCAACCCTGAACATCTGCACGAGATGCAGGGAATTACAATTAAAACAATTAACCGACCAACGGACGTGGTGCGGTTGATCTAAACATTAGATCACCCAAATATTCACCGCAAACAAAGGAGCGCATTCCTTAGCCTCGTTAACACCCAGATGGCGCGAAAAACCAAGCACCACGTAACTCCAAACAATACTTTGTTTGGAGTTTCACGAAGGCCAGCTGCAATAAATAAATACGGCACAGCATTGCGCCGTTGCCACTGTCCGCCAAGCAGAAATGCATCAGCGGAATGTTTGTTTTTCACACCATGTGAAAAACTCTCTTGGATTTCAAATCCAATAGATACCAGCGGACTAGACGTCCAGGCGATCGTCAACACCAGATGGTCGACCTAACTAAGCAGCGTGGGAATAGAATCCACCGTCAACAACGACGGTGAAGCTTCCATATGTATGCGTGAGAATTTTCTCCTTACAGGAAATTGTGTCTGCACCACTGCAGATACAAAACACACAGATACTGAAAAAAAAAACGGTATCCGATAGGTTGAAAGAGGGGGAGTTTTTATATCGAGCATCGGTACGAAAAGGTGGTGACAGAGAAACCCTACGAGGAGGGCGGTCCGCGCTGCGCAATACTTCGCTAGAGAAGTAGGACAGAGATTTTGATCGTCGAACCGCGAGGATCTCTAACGAAGAGATAACCGAATGAAGTAGGGAATCGAATTGTTCGAGAACGTCGAGTCGTACGTGTGCTTAATTGCAAAATAATTAACTTGTGTATTCACCACGATCAGTGCAAAAATAAGTTTTTTGAATTAATAAAAAGTCACCGTATAAATAAAAAAAACAGTTTTTCGTGTTTTATTTGTGCCGTTTCCGCTCGGTGTGTTCTTCCTGGTGTGCGTACAGTGTTCGGCGGAACACTTACGACCGAATTTGACATAAACCGCCAAAACTTGTTTTTTCCGGGCAAGGTCATTAGTTGTTGGCGATGCATACTTCCCGGCGCACAAGCACTCGACACCGGCACACAAAACACTCAAGAAGGAGGAGCATGGCAGACAGCTGTATACCAGTCGCTCAACAGGAAACGAGTGATTTATCGAAACCAAGCGAACAAGGAGGCAGCTGCTGGCAATAAAAGGCGAGCGCGGCGCTGAAGCAGTGGGAGTCGTCAAAGGAACTCCCAATGAAAAGGTCTTGTTCAAGACCAGCGGTATAAAGGGATCGAACAGAAAAACAAATAATAAAATATCAAATAAATAGTAAAATAAGCGAGTAATACCGCGTTTTGCTAGTCTAGTCTAATTGGGTCGTTTTTTCACTTTCGTTAAATAGGGATTTGTACTGGGCAAGACTAAAACGCCCGTTTCATCCAGAGAAGAGTCCGGCTCTGGAGGTACAATCCCTCGAATTGACAAGAGCATCGTTGGCCGGCCAGTGCCGGAAAAATACAGTCCGCTAAGGCAAAACTGTTTTTGGACGTCGCTGAAGAAAGCGCCGTTCGCGATTAGGTTTAGCCTTTTGTTGTTTCGTTTCAGCAACATTTTTGGTCCTTCGAGCCGGATCTCGGCGATAAGACGACGATGCCGATAACGAGATCGGCTAAGGCGAAGAGGACGCTGCCGTTCCCTACGGGAGGACAAGGAGCAAGCGCCACAGGAGAAGAATCTCCCACACGACTTGGAGGAGAATATGATGGACCTGCCGGAGCGCTCGCCAGAAGAAGGGGATCAGCGCACGTGACCGAAGAGACGATGAAGATGCCGATAACGAGATCGGCCGAAGCAAGGGGGATCCAATCCGAACCCCACACCCCCAGGCGGGGGACCAAGTTAACGTACGAAGCGTTAACCCAGAAGACCAGCGTAGCCAGAGAGGACAGGGCCCGAGACAACCGTGCCAAGGTCGAAGCGTGGCGCGGAACGCGAAGCACTACCTCAAGAGGAAGCTCGATGAAGTCGTCGAGGCGAGCTGATGCCGCAGCCAGTTTAGAAGTCTCCATGCGAGAACTGGAGGCGGCCGAGGCGAAGGCGAAGGCGGAAGAGGCGAAGGCGAAGGTGGCCCAGGCGAAAGCGAAGGTGGCCCGAGAGAAGCTCGAATTGCGGAGGATAGACTCCGAGGACGAGGCGAGCCAGAGCGAGGCTGATGAAGACGAGGACGAGTACCAGCGGAACCCCTTCAATCAATGGGACGAACTGCCGAGACCGCCCGGAGAAAGGCAGGAGGAGCTAGCCCAAGAAGACAGGTCACCACACCGCGATCAAGGAAGGAGCGAGATCCAGGATCTGACCCAGACCATAGCCAGGCTCTTACGAACACCCCCCGGAGCAAGTACCTCGAGGCAAATGGTGGAACTACCTGACTTCAACGGTGCCAGCGAAGAGTGGCTGGCTTTCAGGAGATCGTTTGTTGATACCTCCGTCGGATTCACCCACGCGCAGAACTTGGCGCGTCTCCGGAGAGCCCTAAAAGGAAGAGCAAGAGAGGCTGTCAGAAGCCTCCTGTTTATCGCCGAGGACCCCCAAGAGGTAATGGAAGGACTAGAGGCTCGCTTTGGAAGGCCGGGAGCGTTGGCCGTAGCAGAGCTGACAAAGCTGAGAGCCCTGCCTCGGGTCACCGAAGACCCGAGCGATATTGGAGTCTTCGCCAGCCGGGTTATGAACTCCGTGGCCACCATCAGAGCGCTGGGCAAGCAGCAGTTTCTAAACGCACCCGAGGTGGTAAGAGAACTGGCGACAAAGATCCCGTCATCCACGAGGTGCAGGTGGTTCGCGTACTACAACAGCCATGGAGGAGAGGACCAGCCGGAGCTGAGGGTTTTCAGCGACTTCATGAAGGTAGAGGCAGACATGTGTGCCAATTTCGCCCCACCAGAAGTATCATGGGAGCCGAGAGGAGGCTACCATCAACGAGCATCATCCCAAGGACGACGCAATTCAGGAAGGAGATCGATCCACGCCGTTCGAGAGAATGATGCACCCGGGAACGGAATCAAACCAGAGTGTCCGGTTTGTCTGAAGGACCACGACATCCCCAGATGCCCCACGTTCAAGAAGGCCAGTAATCGGGAAAAATGGAATCTGGCAAAAACGGCAAGGCTTTGTTTTAAATGCCTTTGCTCCAAACACCGAAAGGCAGACTGCAGGGCACCACCGTGCGATAGATGTTCAAGGGAACACCACGTCATTCTCCACCCGGACGAACTTCCACCAGGAATGGCACCCAGAAGAGGAAGAAGGTCACACCAGGACACCTCGCCATCAGGCCACGACCACGAGCAAACTAGAGGAGAGGTGGTCACCTCCATGCGCACAATTAGTAGCACCAAAGCCTATCTGAAGATGGTTCCAGTGGACGTTTACGGACCCAAGGGGTCGGCTCGAGTATTGGCTCTGCTTGACGAGGGATCCACTATTTCATTACTGGACTCGTCGGTCGCCGAGAAGATCGGTGCGAAAGGCAGGCGAGAAACGCTCGTTTTGGAGACAGTCGGGGAACTGGGCATCAGGAGGAACGACTCGCAAAGAGTCCATGTGCGAGTCAAAGGAGCCCATGGCCGGACCGGATACTCGATCGAGGTAAGAACCCTTCCTAACTTTAAACTTTCGAAGCAGGAGGTGAAGAAGGAGACGATTGAGAGATGCGAGCATCTACGAGACCTCGGAGACCAACTGACCTACACCCAACAGGAACCTAAATTGCTCATCGGCCAGGACAACTGGGGCCTGATAGTCACAAGGAGTCTGAGGAAGGGGGGACGCACCGAACCAGTCGCTTCGCTTACCAGCCTGGGATGGGTCCTGCACGGGTGCGAGGCCAGGAGCAGCGCGCCGGTGAGATTCGTCAATTATGGCAGGACTAAGGAAGACGAGACAGAATCGCTCGTAAGACGCCACTTCGAAATCGAAACATTGGGAGTGCAACCACGACGCCCCAAGAACGACGCCGACAGAAGGGCCATAGAGGTTCTGGAAAAAACCACGAGACGACTGCCAAACGGAAGATACGAAACGGGCCTTCTATGGAGAAGCGACGATGAGATGCTGCCCAACAACTATAGCCAGGCCTATCGACGCCTTCTGAATATCGAGAGGAAACTGGGCCAAGACGAGGACCTGAAGAAGATGTACCTGGAGCAAATGGACAATTTGCTAGAGAACGGGTATGCAGAAAAGGCGCCGGCGAACTCCATCACCGGAAGGACTTTCTACCTCCCACACTTTGCAGTGATACACCCGACGAAGAAAAAACCGCGGATAGTACTCGACGCAGCAGCCAAGTTCGACGGCAAGAGCCTTAACGACGCTCTACTCCCCGGACCGGACCTCCTCCAATCGATCGTGGGGGTGCTGGTCAGATTTCGAGAAAGACCAATCGCCGTCGTCGCTGACATCAAGGAAATGTTCCTCCAAATCCAGATGCGCGAAGCCGACCGCGACTGCCTAAGGTTTCTTTGGCGCAACGGAGACACAAGAAGCAAACCGGAAGAATATCGTATGACGTCCGTAGTGTTCGGAGCCACCTCATCACCATCGACCGCAATCTATGTGATGAACAAGAACGCAAAGGATTTCGAGAAGGAATATCCGGGAGCGGCGCAAGCCATCCGTGAAAACCACTACATGGACGACTACTTACAGAGTTTTGCGACGGTAGAAGAAGCCAGGGACGTGGCAAAGGCGGTGGAGAGGATCCATGCTAAGGCGGGATTCCGACTCAAAGGGTGGAGTAGTAATCAACCCCAAATTTTCTCAGGTTTTCAGGAGCAGCCCCAGTCAGAAGCCGTGGAATTATCGAAGGAAGAGAAGACCCTCGGGCTCAGATGGATGATGACGGAGGACATCCTGGCTTTCAACGTAGAGTTCCGGAACACCCCCCCAGAAGTCCTCACCGGGAGAAGAATGCCTACCAAGAGGGAAGTCACGAGCGCGGTGATGTCAACCTTCGACCCACTGGGATTCGCAACGCCAGTGCTCATACAGGGGAAGAAGCTGATCCAAGACGTCTGGCGCGCCAAGATCGGATGGGATGATGAGATCCCAGAGGAACAGAGGACCGCTTGGACCACCTACTTAAAAGAGACGTCCATCCTCAAAGGTCTGAGGATTCCTCGGTGCCTGTCGAGCAGTCAGGAAGAAGGTCAGCTGCACACTTTCAGTGACGCCAGCGAAGAGGCGTACGCAGCCGCAGTTTATTGGAGGACGGTGGAACCCGATGGAAGAGTGAGCGTAACCCTGATCGCCGGTAAAGCCCGGGTAACTCCGACAAAACCAGTGTCCATGCCCCGACTAGAGTTACAGGCTGCCTTGTTGGGAAGCAGATTAGCGGCCACCATAGAGAAGGAGCTTAGGTTCCAAATATCGGAGAAATGGTATTGGACCGACTCCAGCACAGTACTGCAGTGGATAAAATCGGAGCCACGCAAGTTCAAGACTTTCGTGGCCCATCGATTGGCGGAAATCGAAGAGCTGACAGGACCACGGGACTGGAGATGGGTGCCGACGAAGGAAAACCCAGCTGACGACGCTACCAGAGGGATACCAAACGAGTTCAGCAGCACAGCGAGGTGGTTCAAGGGACCCGCGTTTCTGTACGAGGAAGAAGACAAGTGGCCAAACCGGCACTTCGAGGCGAGCCCGGCGACAGTCACTGGAGAAGAAAAGAGCCCCCAAGTGGTAGCCGCGGCGAGAGTGGTCGAACCATCCACACCGAACCCGGAACGATTTTCCGACTGGCTGCGTCTGCTGAGAACCACAGCACGCGTGTTTCAATTTATAGACACGCTAAAAGAGAAGAGAGAGCGGCGAATATCAGCCAAAACACCGAAGTCCCGAAGGCAACAAACACCCACATGTTCCAAAGCCGAGAAGAAGACATTCACACCCCTGCGTCAAAAACATCTGGACAGGGCCGAAGAGCAACTGGTCAAAATGAGCCAACAGGACAGTTTCGTAGGAGACATGGCCCGCCTGCGAGAAGGAAGACCGCCGGGAAGCTCGAGTCGGCTGCGCAAAATAGATGTTTACCTCGACGAAAATGGAGTGATGAAGCTGAGGTCCCGGACGAGAAAAATAACGATCGACGGCTGGAGAGCAAATCCCATTGTGCTGGACGGGAAACATCATCTGAGCCGCCTCTTGATCGACCACTATCACAAGAGGTTCGCCCACGGCAACACCGCAACCGTGATGAACGAGCTTCGGCAGAGATACTGGATCTTGGGGCTACGAGCATCCACAAAAGGAGTGATACACCGATGCCAATGGTGCAGAGTCCACAAATGCACCCCTCAAGTGCCACCCACGGGAGACCTACCGATCGAACGACTGCACCACCACCAACACCCGTTCACTGCCGCCGCGGTGGACTACTTCGGACCAATGCAGGTCGCTATCGGAAGAAGGATCGAGAAGCGCTGGGGAGTGCTGTTTACATGCCTAACCACGAGAGCCGTACACCTGGAGCTGGCCAATTCTCTCAGCGCCAGTTCCATGATCATGGCCCTGCGACGGATGGCCGCAAGAAGAGGGACTCCGAGGACCATCTGGAGCGACAACGGGACCAACTTCACCGGGGCAAGCAAGGAGCTGGAGAAGTCCAATAACGGGCATATCATCAGATGGAAGTTCATACCACCAGGATGCCCCAATATGGGGGGAGCATGGGAGAGGCTCGTGCGATCGGTAAAAACGGCCTTGACCGCCACTCTACACTCCAGGACGCCGCCAGAAGAGGTGCTGTACACCCTGATGACCGAAGCAGAACACGTCGTCAACTCACGCCCACTGACCCACGTCAGCACGGACCCGAACGACGAAGAGAGCCTCACACCGAACCATTTCCTGCTAGGGCGCTCTTGTGGTGCGATGGCACCTGATGAGTTCGACGACCATGACCTCGTCGGTAGGACGAACTGGAGAACGGCGCAGCGACTGACGGACCACTTCTGGCAAAGATGGGTAAAAGAATACCTGCCGACATTGAGGCCAAGAAGAATCTCCGGCCAAGATACCACCGACCCACAAGTCGGAGATATAGTCCTGGTAGTGGACTCATCGCTGCCCCGCAATACCTGGCCCCGTGGGGAAGTGCAAGCGGTATATCCCGGACCCGATGGAAGGATCAGAGTTCTGGACGTGAGGACGACATGGGGAACACTACGAAGGCCAACCCGCCGCGTAGTAGTGCTGGTTCCAGCGACAACATCGCCGCCACACGTTGAAGTGCTTCGCACTGCGGGGGAGACTGTTGGCGATGCATACTTCCCGGCGCACAAGCACTCGACACCGGCACACAAAACACTCAAGAAGGAGGAGCATGGCAGACAGCTGTATACCAGTCGCTCAACAGGAAACGAGTGATTTATCGAAACCAAGCGAACAAGGAGACAGCTGCTGGCAATAAAAGGCGAGCGCGGCGCTGAAGCAGTGGGAGTCGTCAAAGGAACTCCTAATGAAAAGGTCTTGTTCAAGACCAGCGGTATAAAGGGATCGAACAGAAAAACAAATAATAAAATATCAAATAAATAGTAAAATAAGCGAGTAATACCGCGTTTTGCTAGTCTAGTCTAATTGGGTCGTTTTTTCACTTTCGTTAAATAGGGATTTGTACTGGGCAAGACTAAAACGCCCGTTTCATCCAGAGAAGAGTCCGGCTCTGGAGGTACAATCCCTCGAATTGACAAGAGCATCGTTGGCCGGCCAGTGCCGGAAAAATACAGTCCGCTAAGGCAAAACTGTTTTTGGACGTCGCTGAAGAAAGCGCCGTTCGCGATTAGGTTTAGCCTTTTGTTGTTTCGTTTCAGCAACATTAGTCTTGCGCCAGAGGCTCCCCGACGGGGAATCGAACTCCGGTCTCCCACGTGACAGGCGGGTATACTAACCACTACACTATCGAGCAGCCAATCTGTGGGGAACACCGTCGACATTAATGGTTTTACGTCCCGCCCGAGACCGAATTTGATTTTTGGAAATTGGTTATTTTGTACTTAAGTCAGTTCTTGTCGAATGGTATGCGCCAATAAACATATATATCAGATGCTCGTTGAGTTAATGGTGTTATAGCGCTTTGGTAGGTAAAGAAAACCGTGATTGGATATCACGCTGTAAAAAGGTTAGGACCAAAACTCCAATTATAAGACTACGCTCACTTATATACGAGGGTATATCAACTCGCTACATAAGCTATTATTGGTACATCATCATCATCATCATCATCGTCAGCACTACAACCGGGCGCCGGTCTTGGCCTTATTTAGCAAGTCCTGAGGGTTGTTAAATTTTTCATAATGAATTGTTTTTGTCCGAGCAAGGTCATTAGTCTTGCGTGAAAGGCTCCCCGACGGGGAATCGAACCCCGGTCTCCCGCGTGACAGGCGGGTATACTAACCACTATACTATCGAGGAGCACATTTGTGGTACATTGATGCTCTGAAATACAATGCGGATGTTTTTTTTTTTTTTTTTCTGGTGCAGTGTTGTTCATTAAGAATTGCGGGTGGGTAATTCGTTTGAGTCGCCCTAATGTTTCTACTGCGGCTAAAGATATGTATTATCCGATGCACGCATGAGCATATTCATCGGGATATATTACGTGTTCCACCGATTCCTAAGGCTTTCTTGTTGTTAGGAAGTTATTAGCTCCGTCATTGTCGCGGTAATAGGAAGTGCCATATCAAATTCTATAAGTGAGTCAAAGGACCATACTTTATCATAATGAACAAAGTGCAAATACGACAGCGGCAAATTATACCATAATACGTTCTAAAATGCCTTCGTTTTTGAGCACTTAAGTATAATGGGCAAAATAAATAAGTTTATATTTATTGCTGACGTTTACTTCTAATTAGTTATCCCCTACTGTTAAATTTATCGTTATGTAATAAATGTTTTCTTCTTAATACAAAATGAAGTAACATATGGTTGTATCACATGTACGTGTCGCGATGTCATAACGTACACACAATACCATTTAACACTCGAGTAACATTGAAACATACACGGCTATAAATGTCCCCTTCAAACTTATTTCTCTGTTTCCGGTATCATATCTTGCTGTTGTGTCTGACTGTGTTGTGTGTTTAATATTCATACGCATACTGATTAGCTGGGAAAAGCCTCACGCAGAAAACCTATCAAGGATAATCCCCAATGAGCTTAATTGATGTTATTACGTTTTTTCCAATCATAACTTAGTTTGTAAGCCGTTCCTATCCTTTTCGGCTGTGCCTTATAGCCGCCTAAGTCATTGCCATTAACTTAGTGCCGGACGAAAGAACGTCAGTATGCTAACTTTCAATAATCCCTCGTGTATAATCTAATCGCTTACCACATCATACGCAAAGTAATCCCACATCTGAAAAGACTTTCGGCTTTTGGAATGTGCCGGGCACTTTTGGAGCTTGAATAATCTTTTTCTTCCCTTTCGAGGACGTAGCATTAGTTGATGCTTTGATATGTGACTACTCCCGGCAACTCCATCGCATTTCCTTTTATTCTTTTTTTCTTCATCCCCCTCTCTCGCTACTCGTCTTTGAAGGATAATGGTTAGTGGAGTAACTCATAGCGATTCCTTTCTGGCGGTAACAAAGAATCACTTACAACACTAAAGGAGCAAGATCCACTTGTGCCTCATATACTATTTACAGTACTTTACATGCAATTCTTATTTTAATATATTGCTCTTTGTAACACAACTGGATTACAGAGGAGATATGCTGGGAGGATAACCCACCAGATATGCCCATATGTGTCAGTTGGGGTATACATGGGTTTGAAAAGGCGGAAATGGGCCTCAACTCGGGTGTGTGTACGCTAAGATAATGACTTTTTGGGTGTCATTGTTCGAGCTTGAACGTGCAAGGATCAAGTATCTAGGCGTTCAGGGTACAGAGTGTGTAGACAGTTGCTGCCAATGCTGCCACAAGAAAGTATCCTTGTTCAAATTTAAAACTATCTTTGAAGTTGGTAATAAATTTATTTGAGTTCGCTTTGACCCAAAAATTAGTTTGCCATCCTTTACCATCGCCTTCGCCTTTGCCACTTCTCCTTTTATTTTCTATTCTTTTCAGCGATCGATAAAATCCATATCAGCCCCAATGAGAAAAGCAAACGTTCTCCGCCATCCTGCCACATTCTGCTCCACAAAATGTGTGACTTAGGGTCAAGAATTCAAAGAGAAAATTCAACGCTTCAGATCTCCATCCAACTTGACACCGTTTCTGCTATTCGGCCGTGGCCTGAACTCTATCCAATGGCAATGACTGAGCTACTGATGTATTGTGGTGCCATATAAAAATGAATTATTTATGTAATTGCTCGAATGAAGTCCGTTAGGAAAGGACGAAAACGCTTCGACTGCACAATACAATATCGACATTTTCAGTTCTCTCAACTTATTAAATAGTAATTGCGAACTACTTCACTGACCGCGTTCAGTGGCTGGCAGATGAAATCCGCCCCCACTGAGCAGGTAGAAGGGCTAGCGCGCAAATGTAAAATGGATGATGGTAGTCCCATTGTTTTGCTTGCTCCTTTTGTTCTCTTTTTTTTCCGTAGGACATTCATGTATTTATCTTTTAGGTGTGAACGTTTGATTTCAACAAAATTCACCCTTTATGCAGATTGACTGGAAAGTTATTAAAGTTCAAATTTATTTACGCCAGTGGCCTCGAAAAGCTAATGCATACTTAATGCGGATGAAAAATATCCTATTCGCTGTTTTTTCTTCTCTTTTTTTTTTTTGGAATCCGGGACGAAAACCGTGTTGTGGATGATATACTCAATGAAAAGGGTTATGAACTGAGGGTTGCGTTGATTACTTATTTTTGTGTCGTTCGACGAAAGAACAAATCACTTTACTAGAAATTGAAAATGTATATTGAGACGTGCAGAGCTTGTGTTAACATAACGGAGCGCTTACTCAATATTTGAGGAACTGCAACAATATTGTCACTATCTGACCCCATCCGTTCTAATAAAATAAAATACATAGGTCGATAGACAGAACTCATAAAAATGTTATTTCATTTCTAACGTGATGAAGAATAACATATTGATTCCAAATACTATATAACCTTACGGAAGCATCAAATTAGAATGATAATATTCCGACCGATTCTGATATAAGATTAAGACACGATGTGGAACTTCTCTTCTTTTTTTTTTATACGAGGTGGTCTTGTGGTGGTTCCCATAAACGCCACTACTTACCTTCCCAAATTACCCTAAAAGCTTCCAGTCCTGAAGCTCCCATAATCCTATCGTTTCGCTAATACAACTGCATTACACCTGTAAACCTTTCCATTTCGTTAGAAATTAATGCACCTAGGGCATTGCATTAAACTCCCTATAAGAATTCCTTCATAAATACATCCAATGTAATTCATAAATTCCCTGAAAATATTTATCAAGTACTTACCCATCATAACTATCTTCTGAAAAGAATTCACCAAAGCCAAACACAATATCCCTGAAAAGAAAACATCAGTTCGCAGATAATGTAACCGCATAATCAGGGAATCTTAACCTTGGGTTGGCTATTCCCAGCACTATATGTGTACAACAATGTCTTACATACGCATTGGCTGGCGATTCCGCTGTCCAACGGCCAAAGCAGCGTCGGGCAGCTTGTTTGTTCAGCTGGAATATACCCGAGCACGATCCCTCGTCTAAACGAATAAACAATCACCAATTTCATTCTTTGCCACAAACGAATTACCCTGCATATACAAATGCAAGCAAGGGATTCGTTTCGGCTACCGACCCAAGATACAATATACACTTTTCATTGTATAAAGTATTGTAATCCATTAGCACCTTGCTGTAATGGCTATTCGTCTATTTACACAAGGGCATCACTCATCTAAGACTTTTATGATGCTCTCGTCTCATATTTTCTTTTAGCACATTTCCATTGCACATGCAATGCCGTCTATTTATTTAGCCGCAATGCACACCATAAATAAAGATCTCCACGTCCCTTTTGTCTTTACCGTTTTCCTGCTTTGTTTTTCCATCGCCTTCGCGCATGAGTTGAACAATATGATCTTCACGATCACTCATACACACGTGCTACCATGATCTTCATTATGAGATATGGTTTTCTATTCCACAAAGAGAGACTTTACGTCTCTCTTGTGGTAAGTAAAAATATATCCTTAGCTGAGAGGATATCCAGCACCACCGAATTGAGGGTGAATCAAGAGCCAGATTCCAACCCTCGATTGAGTCTCATTCCATCCGCTGCGGGACGCGTACATCCCGGAGTCGCGTTTTCGTTTAAAGCATAATAGTGTCATTTTGCAATATTACCTTCGTAATAGTTAGTATTATAGAGCGGGGAGTTACATAGTTTGTGTATGGTGTACGTTCGAACGATGCAAGAGAATGCTTACATTAAGATATTTGTAAGTGACTTTTAATTCATGTTCAGTTAATTAAGTACAAAAATAACCATCGGTGAATATAATAAAGGGAATATTTTGCCGAGTGAAAACAACCAGTGTTTTGACTCTGGTGGCCTTCTCGGATATCTCTGGTGATTCGCGTCAGCGGAACTTGGTATTAAATCGGTGAGGACGAAGTAGAATCGTGCGCCCATGCTGGCGCTCAGACTTCGTTCCCCACAGTCTTATCTAGGAGAACTATGCAGTCTCTATTACTAATATTGTTTTCCTTTTTTTGCGTAAAGTCTAGTACAGAAGGGGATATGAAAATATTGAGTGGTAGAAAGGGTCCAAAGCACAGCCGCCCAGTGATATCCCACCCCGTTAAGCTACAGGCTTCGTGAAATGTTGTGAGAAATCCTTGAACATCTTTCGGAGTTAGGCTGATGGACCCGGTGGAGAGAAAACAGCATTTCAGGGTGATGACTCAGCGCTATAGTTTCGTTCTTCCTGGGAGAAGTACTTTTTAAAAAAGAGAAATAAAAAAACGATTAAATGTCAAAGAATACCGCGAGCCACAGAGGATAAAGACGATAAATGGCGGAAGTTTCGACCTATATTTTGACCGGATCGCTGGCCCACCTTTTGATGAAGAAAGAAACAACTCTACTCTTCGTCGACGTAACCGTGTTTTTGTTTTATTGTTTTCTATCCCAAAGTTTGTTCACAGTGATTGTTATGAAAACTTCAAAAGTGGCGTAGTTCAGAGTCACTAAACACTGATGAATATATGTATGGACAATAACGAGGGAACACTTAAGAAGAACACTTCATATCCGTGAAGTTCAGAAACAGAACAAATTGCAGTGGTTATTCCAACATCTGAAGTTGACTTTCAACGTAAATTGAAAGTCTCTGATTGAGGAATATCGCGAGAACATGTTTGGAAGGGTGTAAGGTATTGTGGGACAGCGAAGGTGATAACACATGTTAACGACGCAGCATTCAATTCTCCAGCGGAACGTCAAAAACTACTTCTGCAACAACTACAATTTATTGCTTTGTAGGAACCCGAAAGTTCATGACAACATTTCGCCACTGTTTCCTATTCTGTGCACTTTCCCTCGTCATTTGATCTGATATCCTTCACGCCTTACGGTGTCCTCCCATCTAAATTGTAACATTTCCACTGGTTTCCTTCTTTTAGTCTTCCTCCCAGAATTCTATGACCGCCGCAAACCATGATGTGCCAATTCCTGGAAAACGGCATAATCCACAGCGGGCTTAATTGTTAGAGATGCTACCAGCCACGGTGAGTCAATTTTATGGAAATTTCTAGAAGGTGCTACAAGCCGCAGCACATAGAGCAGCACATGCACGATATCGGTACCAGAGCCGCGCAGTTATTAAAGTTATAAAAGAAAGGAAATGATTCCCTGGTTCCTTTATGACATCAATTCAACTACAGTCGAGTCAGTTTAAGTCAAGTTAGTCAGATTAAGTTCAGTTCAGTTCAGTTGCGCTTGAGGACTCATTTAAGAGATCTGCCAGTTTACTGTTAACATAATTGTATTTTGATCTGGAAAACAGTCTTCGCCCAATTCGCGCTGGAATTATTATACTGCCCTCAATACGAAAAAGAAAAAGCGGACGTCACGTCTGAACTATACAATACGCAGTCCACTCCATCAACATTTGTTCCTTCGACCCGGACCTTAATAACAAAGAGGATGCCAGCCACTAGATCGGCTAAATCAAAAAAGTAGTGGGCCGAGCATCCTCTACCCAATCCGTGGTAAATCGCATAGTATCAGGTTCTTGAGCGGAAGGATAAGTATTTTCCATGCACCTTGTGTGACATTACACCATACCGATCACTGTGCGCGCCGAAAGAAGAGTAGGTGTGTGGAGGATTAATCACAGGAGCGTATTATGCAGCGTTTTTGGACAAACTGAACGGAGTTTTAAAGAAAAAACGGCCCCATATGGCGAAAAAAAAAAGTTCCATCTACCATTAAGAAAGTACTACCTAGAGCACTAAATACGCTGGAAAGTATTACTTACCTTTCAATTAAGCATGAGAATTTCCCCGTAAGATGCATAAATCCTGGAAAACATTACTTACCTTTCCTAAAACAATTACCGTTGGCTAATGCAATTGCATTAGCATCTATAAAAATTTACCCCAGGGGTATGCTCGCATACAACGCAGCACGTTCCTGAAATTCAATTCGGTTACGACATCGCGTAACCGACAAAATCGCGGAACTTGTCCATGCACATAAATAACAACGATTTTTCCACACACGTGCATGGCAAGTCATAGCGACAGACATTTTCCCCAAGGGCATGATCGCATGAAACGCATCATGAGCCTGAAAAGCAATTCGGTTGCAACGCCAAGCAACCGATATAAACTCAAATCGGCGTCCATATCCTCTGTCGAATTCTACAGCACACAACCAGGAGATATTCGTTCTTTCCTTTTTAGCTGTGAGCACATCGGTCGGCAAACCGATCGACAAGCTATACAATAACTTGCACCTAGTTGCCCAAGAAAATCAAATCACTATAGCACCAGTGAAAATGCTGCACCGATGAGTCGCCAAAGAGGGATGTACGATCGGCGTAGATGCTGTGCGCAGTTGCCGATCGTATGAACATCCAACGTCCCTTTTATACAATGTATTGCACAGCTGCAAAGCATTTCCTATGTTGTTTTCCCCCTAGGGAATTGTTGATTTTCTGTTCGCAGACTCATGGACACACATCACGACGCGCCCTTTGCTGGGACCAATGAATGGAAGATCATCCCCTATTGGTCACGAGAACGATTGGATGAAATTTTATAATTGGCCTTTTCGAAAGGAGTCTTTAGTCTCAATACAGATTCCGTGGAGGCGAGTCGTGCCCTCCACGTAAAACATCAAAACTGTCTCTAAACAGATTTTGTGGAGGCAAGCGGTGCTCTCCACGTAAACGGTGAATAAATAGGTGTGGTGGTTTAACTGCAGTGATGTGCGGACGCGATAGTTATTCTGGGATTGTAAAATGTTAAGAGATCGAACCATTCTGTGTCCTTTTTCTGTTATACGTTTTTTTTCAGTGCAGTGCATTATACGATATTAAAAGATCAAACCATTCTGTATCCTTTTTTCTTTTATACGTTTTGTCCAGTGCAGTACATTTGCCAAGTGCAGTTTCATTGTAAAATATAAGAACACCAAACTATATTGCGTTTCTTTTCATCTGTTGTGTTCTGTGGAATTTTTATTTCGTTGGGACTAGTAATAAAGAAGACATATTAGATGAACTACCGAGTTTGACTTATCAGAGTTTCGGAGCAGTGACAGTCGAGTGGGTAAAATCCCACATTGGTGTCGGTGACGTATCAAATGAACTTATGCACGGAGGAATTAAGTGAACCCCCAGCGCCGTACGCCGGCGCACATACTTCTTCCCCACACTGTACCATGGCGATAACGCACTGTCCTACATGTTCTTGAAAGCGTTGGTCAAATTGGACCAATTACGATTTGGATTGGTTGCAAACCAACCGTGTTCTCCAGACTTGGCCCCCCATTACTTTTATCTCTTCCCAAATCACAAGCGGTGGTTGGACGTTCCGTGCTCCAGAAAGGGCATCGGCATGTTAAAAAATCGCCATACCAAGTGTATCGCCCTCGAAGGCAACTATGTTGAGAAGCAAATATAACTTTGCACAAAACAACGCCTGTTTTCATTAAAAATCCCGGGACTTTCCTATGTAGTATAAGCAGAAATAACTTTTAAGCTTCGAGAATCGACTCTCGGAGAGAATAGAATCCGTACCACCCTTGCAGAGATATACAGGCACACGATCCGCAACTCTCGCTCCCGAATTAAAGAGAGCACTACACAAAATTAAAGCTCAAGCTGATCATCAAGACGGACCGAGGTCGACGCGAAGTTGACGGTGGCCAGACCAGAGTTGGAAATTGACGACGCGAAGACCAGAGAACCTCGAATAGTACCCAAATTATTGGAAACAAGTTTACAAAGAGAAAATCGGGGTCTAAAAAGAAGAATGCCAAAATGATCTAGTCAGATCAATCAGCCCAAGTGAGGCTCAGACTTTGTCAATGGTCTGAGTGACCTACTTTAAGGCGTGTTATTAAGCTCTCATACTTCACCGGTGTCAGTGAAGAGTAACTGGTCTTTCGGGAGACGTTTGGTAACATGGCGTCCAACTTCACCAACGCGTTTGTAAAGAACACTTCAAGGAAGAGCAAGAGGGGTTGTAAGGTATCGGATGTCTCGAGTTGGCAGCAGCCTGGTACTCATTTGTAACTGCCTGCTGGGTCTGCGTTACCACCATCACATTCAAATTCGCAAAACATGCATTCCGGTTTTGCTTAGCAGCCCTTCGCTTGCTACCCACTTCCTCCGCATTTGAATCAAATGTCCGAGTTGTTTGTTGCAAATTTGGGATTTGTACACATATTTATTATGCTTGATTGTGGCGCAAGGCTAATGACCTTGTCCGTAAAAATAAATTATTATGGAAAATTTAGCAAGCCTCGGGACTTGCTAAATAAGGTCAAGACCGGATCCCGGTTGTAGTGCCGATGATGATGATGATTATGCTTGATTATATAAAATCTTATTTGGATAATACCATTTATATTTACCTATTTTACATCTCTTAAATTTATTTTCTTAATTTTTTAAACTTTAACAACTTTTTTTCCTTTTGTTTTGTTGTCCGTACACAAAAATGTTAGAACCCAACGAAACATCATTAGGTTAATACCTAGAACTGAATGGACAGATGTAGCACTAAACCTTTAACTACATCTAGGGAAGTGAAAATAGACCGTTGCGCCTGCAAGGCATGTTATATATGGGGACGTAAAGTCCTTTCTTCGTCATACGAGGGTTGCCTCTTATGTTTCGGGATTTGGCAGCCCTAGTGTTGCAATCCGGCAATTGACAGCTCTGTCGTAAAGTTGGACATTTTTGAGGTTATACGCACTCAGAACGTTTTGACATACGAGCGCTATTTGTGTTGTTTACAGTAACTTAAAAGATTCATTTCGGCCCAAAAATGGAATTAAATCGTCAACATTTTCGTGCGATTATTTTTTACAACTTTCGTTGTTTACAGTAACTTAAAAGATTCATTTCGGCCCAAAAATGGAATTAAATCGTCAACATTTTCGTGCGATTATTTTTTACAACTTTCGGCGTGGATTAACTCAGCAACAGTGCATGGATGAACTTAATTCAATATTTGGCGATGAAGCTCCATCAAGGACCAGTGTTTATCGATGGTATGGTGAATTGAATCGTGGTCGTAGTTCACTCCAAGATGAATTTCGTGAAGATCGTCCAAAATCAGTTGTTGTTCCGAAAACCATTGATGCTGTGCGCGAACTGATATTGGAAGATCGTCATGTGACCTATCGTGAGATTGAGACAACCTTAGGCGTTATTGGGACCAGCATACATTCAATATTGCATAAACATTTGACCGTCAAAAAAATTTGTTCGCGTTGGATCCCACACAATTTGTCAATCGCCCAAAACAAGGCTCGTGTCAATTGGTCGAAAGAAATGCTCAAAAAATACGGTCGCGGTGCTTCGAAACACGTCTATGACATCGTGACAGGTGATGAATCGTGGATTTACGCGTAAACCAACCAGGAAAACCAACCGCCGAAGACGGATCACTCTTCACCCCGACAATGTGAGCTCTCACACGTCGGCTGCAACAACTGCATTTTTGAGCACCCAAAACATCGATTTGATGGGTCATCCGCCGTATAGTCCTGACTTGGCACCGAATGACTTCTTTTTATTCCCGTACGTAAAAAACAAACTGAGAGGTCAACGTTTTTCGACACCTGAAGAAGCGGTTGCTGCATTCAGAATGCATGTGTTGGAGACACCTCAATCAGAGTGGCAAAAGTGCTTCGACAATTGGTTCAAACGCATGCAAAAGTGTATAGATCTTCATGGGGAATATTTTGAAAAACAATAAAGTGATTTTCGATGATCAATATTTGCTTTTGTTCTCTAATCCCGAAATATATAAGGCTACCCTCGTATACCCACCACCAGATATGATGAGATCAGTCTCTTGTAGATTTATCTCTTTCACCGATAAACGTACTGAAACGTAGAAGATCTGCAACATTAGAGATATTACTCTCATGGAGAATTCGTTTATCCCTGGCACCACAGAAAGCGTGGTGTATAATAGGGACTCCATGTCTGTCTTGGATAGGACCTTCCCTATCCGAGAAGAGGAGGGTTACTGGAGGAACAAACGCCTTCTGGAGAGTACTCTCCAAAAACATATCATGAGAATAGAATGCTCCCGAAATAAGATTATTTTCACTGTACATTGTCCTTGCAGTATGACCGCGGGTAATTGTGATTATAAAGTTATCTATCCTGTTTAGTCGTGATGTGTCATATAGGACTTTATTGGGGTAGAGCTTCTTATGTTGCAACTCTGGTGTTCTATACATACCAAGGCAGGAACGTGAACACTATCTTTCGAACACCTGGAACATCTCCATGTGAAGTGGGGATATGTTGTATCACACCGGGCAGCCATACACATATACTGATGAATACGACTATGAGATTGTTTTGTCTTCGGAGTCTAGAAGACTACTACGGAATAGACTTCTTGTGAGTGCATATGCGTTTTTAGCTGCGGTAAGAACTGGTGGCGCAAGGCTAATAATCTTGCCCGTAAAAATAAATTATTATGGAAAATTTAACAATCCTAGAGACTTGGTAAATAAGGCCAAGACCGGATCCTGGTTGTAGTGCCGATGATGATGATGATGAAGAACTGTGGGAGAAAATTATTACTTGCTGCAATTGAAAATTGTTTCCAATTCCGTTTTGTATCCCTCGATGCCCTGGACAGGGATGGTTTCTATTTACTGAAAATAGATCTATAATTTCCAGTCGTCGTAAAATCGTTAGATTCTATTGAAGTCACCTTGCAGAAGTCTGCTGATGACATCAATCTTTTCTCCAGATCTATACACCACAATGTCGGCGACGCATGCAATTGCATGGTTGAGAGAACCCACTAGATCATTCATGTAAATGTGGGAGAATTCACTGATCCCAGCTGTAAGCGGTTTTTGTTGTGAAAGGTTTTGTTGGAGATTATGCCTCCACGTTTCACCACAAATTGTTTACTCATTATCATATCGTAGATAATCTTTATTATTATTATTTATTGGCCTGTAGGAACCCGGAAGTTCATGTTCTCACCGACTCGGCTTCGCCATCGTTCCCTGTCCTGGGTACTCTCCTTCCACGCTTGACCATTCGATCCGATCTCCTCAAGGTCAAACCTAACATTGTCCTCCCATCTCCGTCGCGGCCGTCCTACCGGTCTCTTTCCCGTTGGTCTACCGTCAATAATTCTACACACGGTCCTATCGCTCCCCATTCGCGCCACGTGTCCGGCCCATCTAATCTTTGCTTACTCTCACTATTATGGGTTTGCGATATAGCTCTTCCAATTCGTGGTTATGGGGTTTCCTCCATTGTCCTGCCTCCTCGTCATATTTACCTCCAAAGGTGTCCCTCAAAACTTTATTCTCGAATACGCGGAATTTGTTTTCTTCCCGTTTTGTGAGAGCCCATGTTTCGCATCCATATAGAACAATCGGCATGATTATGGTTCTATAGACACGGAGCTTTATGTTGCGTGATAGCAGTCTGGAATTCAGCAGTTTACTGACTGCGTGCCAACTACCGTTGCCGGAATGCAGTCTCTTGTTATTTTCCTTCGACATTTCGTTACTGGCCGTCAGTATCGTCACCAGATATTTAAATTCTTTAACTTTTTCAAATATCTTACCTCTGACGTTTATATGTGTTTATGATTATTTTTTGTGTATTGATCATTCATTTCATTGAATCACTCTGGGGTTTCAAATGGTCCGCCATATCAGAGCCCCTCTTTGATATGGTAAGGTCTGCTTACTGCTCTGATTCGACCCGGTGTCAGAGAGGTGCCGTTATAATACAGCCGGTATACCCCTGGCTGCAAACCATCCAATGGGCACGGTGACGCGTAACACCCTGGATTAGGGGCGGTAGATCTTCGTGTGTTACTCCTCGCTAACCTGTCTGACATGGGTGGCCCTACTGGAAGCGTATGCTTCCGTCAGCATTGCTGGAGTGATTCATCGTAGTTTAAGCCCCCGCAACACGTCAAGGTTTCTACCAAGCGGGGGATATCGTAGATAATCATAACAAATATTCGGGCATGCCTAGATTTGATAACTTGTATACAAATCCCTTTAACCATACGGTGTCGAAAGGTTTTTCAAAGTCAACGAAACCTGGGCATTGTCGGTATGCCTTGTACCACTGTTTGTGGAAACAAGTTTTGTCGCAGCGTGAACTGTATCGTATTGCGATCTAAAACCAAACTGGTTGTTCGGAATGATACAATTCTCGTGACACCA
The DNA here is from genome assembly GCA_963931805.1 of Microdon myrmicae. Classification (NCBI taxonomy): domain Eukaryota; kingdom Metazoa; phylum Arthropoda; class Insecta; order Diptera; family Syrphidae; genus Microdon; species Microdon myrmicae. The sequence continues at coordinate 26,287,394 of OZ007498.1, forward strand.
GTTTACCAATGCTTATTTATAATTTTCTCCAATACATTGCTGATGTTCGGAAGCAAACTAATCGAGCGAAGATTGGCGAGGTTGCTCCTGTCTTGGCCCTTTTTGGGGATGGGATGGACTACTGCAGTTTTCCAACGGATTGGATAATATGCATTATTTAGAGCGTTGTTGAACCAAATCGTGTAAACTTTCACTACTTCAAGGGGCAAGTGCTTTAGAACACTGTTTGGAATACTATCTATTTCAGAGGATTTCTTGTTCTGAATGGACCTAAGGATGTCCGTAAGTTCATCCTTGTGCATCTAGGTTTCTAAGCGGGGAATTCGCTCTATTGTATTGTATTTCGCCAGGTTACGATTTACGCGGTTTTGTTTTAAAGATGCACTCTGTGTGTTCACCCCACTTAAACTACCTTGCCGAAGGGAAGGAACGTAAACCCAACAATTCGGAATCCTATACGGCTGAAAATCGTGTTGGCGACATTCAATGTCTGTGTTGTCTGCCCCAGAACAAGTTCCAGCTAATCCTTTCGTACTACACAAGCCATATATCTAGATATACATCTTTAAAAAGCTCCAATATTATCCCGAATATGCATTGTAGTCATCCTTAATATGCAATAAGCCAGCGTATGCATATGTACATAATAATAAAAAACAAACAAACATAATTAGAAGACCAAAAGGAAAACTCTTCCTCCTTGAAAGCAAACAACTTCACAAAATTCATTTTTGGTAAATGTTAGCCTAGCAAATACTCGTTATTCTATTAGTACGTACGCTGTAATCTCGATACATTACTGGGTACAGACAACAAACAAACCTCAAGGAATGCACACAATTTGTTAAAAATTTAAACGGGCTTACGGAAAGCTAAAGTTTACGAACCCTTCAAATGCACATACAAAATCATACGAGTAAACCACCCCAATCCTTCCAATCCTTCCGATGGTAAACTCATTTGTTAGGGCACATCGTCCCCCACTTGTTTCAAGTATCAGACCGGTATAACTTTACACCGTTTATAGGTGAATTTGCGTGAGGATGCATCTTTCGCTCGATTCGCCTGTTATCGGTTTTCGACTTATGAGATTCGAAGAATAGTTTGCATTTTATTTCCCTTCGAAATTGTTTGGTCTGGTATTCCAACGTCGTCGTTTACGTTCCAAATTTCGGTAGCTCGGAAACCGTATTTGCTTCACTGTTGACTCGTCGTCTCGTTGCATTGCTTGGATTGCCTGGATTGTGGAAATTTTCTAATTTTCCCAAGTCTTTCCGCTCAAAGAGCCACAAACGTCCGCACATAGCAATACCGAAATCGATGAATCAGAAACTACTACCCGGGCAATAAGGGACTTACCAGCACTTTCCACCCCACCTTCCAGGTGAATTGGGGCCATGTGAACTGAAAATATCCATTTCCAAGGAAATATTGAAGTTATGTACTAGCTCATGTTTAATATGAATCGATATCTAATCCTTGATACAGTACCAACCGCACACACTTTGGCTACTAGTACAGCTTTTGGGAACTACTCCCCCTCCCTGGAAGCAAGCACATAGCTCATCGACTACGTGTGCATCGGAATGCAAACGAATTCAATGCAATGCTAGCATTCCATTAACCGAAACTTAATCAATCGGAACCTCGTTTACTTTGCCTTATTGGCAAGGAATTACTCTCGCATATTTGCTTGTATACCGGCAGGGCACAGAGAGTCCTGCCGCGAACGGTCTTCAATAAAAACCATTCCTCAACAACTTATTGGCTATTACGAACTTGCACAGGCATTGACATGAAGGTACTTTCGGCAAGCTGCTTCCGAGTTGTTTTTATCATATTACCCTCTGGAGAGAGGTGAAATGATTTCCGGCATTTCTACTTGCCGACGGTACGAGGCCGTTGATCTCCTAAGCTAGGTCCTTATTGAAAATGAATATGTAATTCAAGTGGCTATTCGTGATATGATTGGCCATTAACTTTATTCATCTTCGACGGTTCACGCAGTCATTCGCTGGGTTGGCCAATGTTTACGTTGATTTTATGGTAATTTCTCCATCGATCCTCATTTATTATTCCTTGGGAGGCAGGGATGCTGAATGGAATCTTTTGAAAGATTGAAACTATGATGTAAATAGAGGAGGACGGTTAACCTAGGAAATTACATTTTGCGTTGAAAAGCTATCCCGGGTGTGTGATTTATAGGACTTCGACTGGAAAACGCATTGAATAGCCAATTGTTGTGTTTCATCGAACAGAGATCAGTATCAACACCTATATGGAAAGATGACAAATTCTCCTTTCATTAGGTGTACATTATGAAAAAAAACTGAAACCTATAAGACCATTGATATACCATGGTATAATACGTAAAGTAAGTTTTAAAGTCGTAGCATTTATGGATTGTATTTTGTAAAGGAGACAATAAGTTTCATTACTGACATATAGTGCAAGTCTCAATATTGCGTATTACAGGTTTATTTAATTTATCCCAGATGTGTGACAACTGTAGCAGGTTCAGCAAAATGTTGAAGCACCAATTAATTAAGTTCTAAACAAAATATTAGCCTACAAGTAACACTGTCAGGATTTACAAAGAAGGTTGTGGCAACCTTAATAGATCAAAGCAACTGTAGTGAAGATCACAGCGCCCTCGGCATAATCGGAGAAATCAAATCATCAAGGTCGTGTACCAAAGCATTAACTTAGCAGTTCAGTGTAGTGGTGCTAACACCCTATTTATTACCATAGAGCAAACTTACAAGAAATTCTTGCAGGCTAACTTACAAACTAATTTAATTAGTATGAGCACGAGCTAATAGCTGAACTAGAATGTTTAGAGCAAAGATAGATGGAAATAAGTTAGAGGGAGACAGTTAGAGGACGGCATTTTAGAGTCGGGGTGGTAATATTGAAGTCAAAAATGAATGAATGAGTTGTAGTAGATATTTTGCAGCATTCGGTAGATAAGCTCGTTGTAGCGGCAGCCGATTTAAGTGGGGGTGTGTAGAGCGGAAGAGGATTATATATGTTGTGGGGATTTGTGTCGAATGGAGTTGATTTGACGCACAATCGACCGAACTAGAGAGAAGGCGTTGAATGGAAAAAATATAGGCCATTACTCTGCGGTCTTCCAGGATTTTCAGGTTAATTAATTTGAGACGGTTAGTCTGAAGAGGCAGAGGAATTTCCAATCACAATCCACGGAGATAGAGATGTAAGACGCGACGTTAGGCTTAGGATTCAGTAAATGTGAATTTTTTGGCAATGGGACCAGACCTGACTAGCATATTCCAGCAGTGGACGGACAAAGAGAAAGTAGAGAGATCAGATGGCATATGGGTTGGAGAATTCTTCAGATCACCATTTCACAAATGTTACATGCGTCGGCCACCCCATCAATTAATAATTTTGTATTTAATTATTAACATAATTTGTTTTAAGGAAGTATGATGGTAAGGTGGTGGAGGAATTGCACGATCCAGAAGTGGGTTTTTGAACACGCCCCGATTCGGGTGTGGATCGTGCAGTTCTTCGAGTTCGAATTCGGTTTTCGAAGTGGACGTGAATGGAGAGCGAGAGAGAGACAAAAGGGTTAATTTTTTTCTTGACGTACGGGGATTGAGATTCCGTTTTGGAGGTAAAAAGAAAGCAGTTAAAAAAAGCAAAAAAAGAAAAAGCAGTTGAAGAGCATAGAGGAAAAGCAGTTGAAAAAGTAAAAGAAGAAGAGATTCGGTTTCGTTTTTTTTGTTTGTTAAAAAAAAGATTTTAAAAGGACCCAAAAGGGAAAAAATAAAGTTTGTTCTCAAGCGAAATTTGTGCACCCTTTTTAATTGGAGGTCACTTCTTGCGAATTGTTTGCCGACTCAGTAAAGGACCCATTCGTGGTCGATAACAGGAGGATCACCATTTGACGGCAGCCAACCTGGGCGCTAAAACAGGAGAAACCAGAGGGAGGACCGCCACACGGACCTGGGCCGAGCTGGGAAAGTTGATGAGGGGCTCGCCTTACCGACAGGTAAATTTTGGTTTATATATTGATAACAAATATTCTGTGGCAGGACAAAAAACACCACACAAACACGAGGATTGAATCGGTCTTAAAGATCCTCTCGTCAATATGTGAGACTGTGGGGATGAATGGTCTGTGCGCCGGCATGGACGCGGATTCTATCATCAACCCACTCGCCGTTTCTTATGCAGTTCCGATGTCACTCACGATTTTTTTATTTTTTTTTATTATTAAACTTCTCTCGGGAGAGGCGAACGTATAGCGCCGGGCGGGCGCCCGAGATGCCACCAAATAACTGTTGCAGTTCTTTTTGAACAGTTGCAGGGTGTAACGCTGCGGGAACACTAGCGTGGGAAGGGAGTTCCACAGCTTCCCCACTCTGTCACGAAACGAGTTCTGATGCAGGGATGTTCGCGCCGTCGGGAGATGAACCGCAAACTGGTGCGATCCGTGAGATTATCTTCTGGATCGCATATAAACCGAATTGCGTGGAACAATGCCACGAAACTCCGAAGAACAGCACCCGTGATAATATCTGTAAAACAGACAGTGGTCGGCTACGCGCCTTCGATGTGATAGCGACTGTAGTCCCGACGTCAGCGCCGAGTCCCCGATCAGGCGGATCGCTCGTCTCTGTATGCTCTCAAGTAGGCCGAGGGTATGTTTAGGAGCCGAGCTCCAAACATGAGAGCATAATTCGAGCGCGGGTCTAATTTGAGATTTATATAGGAGAAGAAGTTGGGCCGGAGTAAAATATTTCTTGGCTCTAAAAAGATAACTCAGCGTTCCTGAGGCTGATCTGGCGATACCCGATACATGTTTATGCCATGATACATTCCCACAGACCGTGACGCCGAGCAATTTCAAGCTTTCCCCACCCCCGAGGGTCCGGCCACTCATCATCAGCTGTGGAACCGATGATCCAGTTTTCTTTGTGAATGTTGTATACTGGGTCTTCGTTGCGTTGAAGTCGACAAGATTGGCCTTTCCCCACTGCAGGACTTTATCTAGATCCTGATTCAGAGAGTCAATCTGTCTACATCTCAGCTGATGCGACGCAGATACCCCAATCGGCCGAACACTCGAAAAGGAGGAAACAAGCGTACTATCATCCGCAAACCTGAACACTTTTTTATCCGTTGTGTCCAACAAATCATTTATGTGAAGCAAGAACAAGGTTGGTGCCAAAATAGAACCCAGGGGCACCTCCGAATTATCAGGATACAGATCCGAACACTCGCCGTCCACAATAACCCGGATCGATCGATTCTCGAGGAAGCTCCTCGTCCAATCGCAAAGCTGTTGGGAAAGTCCATATGAACGAAGTTTGCTCAGCAATGCCCCGTGCCAGACGCGGTCAAAAGTCTTGTAGATATCCAATGCGACCGCCCTTGACTCACCATGCCGTTCAATCGCAGATGTCCATATATCGGTTATAAGTGTCAAAACGTCTCCTGTGGGCCGCCTGCCACGGAATCCATATTGACGATCATTCAGAAGTCCGTTGCACTCCAAATACTTAACCAACTCTGTATTGATGACTTTTTCCATCACCTTAGATAAAATAGACAGTAATGCTATCGGACGGTAATTTTGTGGGAGACACTTTTTTCCCGTCTTTGTGATTGGCTGAACTCGAGCGATTTTCCAGCAGGCAGGAAAGGTCCTCCGTGCATAAGATAAGCGGAAGAGTCTGCCAAGAACTGGCGATAGTTCTGGAGCACAGTTCTTAAGGACTATTGCTGGTATTCCGTCCGGGCTGGTTGCCTTCCTACAATCCAGTTCACGTAGAATGCGTTGAATAGTGCGCGGACGAAATCTCACATCCCGCATGGAAGACTGTACCGGCGAGATCACAGGTGGCTCCAAAAGGCCGGGATCGAGGTTTGAATTCGCGGAAAATAAATTCGCGAACACATTAGCTTTATCCTTTGGATTCGTGACTAACGTCCCGCTGTCTGTCACTAACGCAGGGAAAGAGGAGGAAGCAAAATTACTGCTGACAGCCTTTGCCATTGACTAGAAGGACCGCGAATCAGTTGGGCACGGAAGCAGCTTATTGATCATCCTGTCGTTGTGAGCCTTCTTCGCGGTATCAATCGCCTGGTTGCACGCGTTTCTGATTCTAACAAAATTCGTTCTGTTAACATCGGTGGGATTGGAGTGCCATTGCTTAAAAGCTCTATTTTTTGCCCCTGTAATCAGCTCGCATTTTTTTGTCGAACCAAGGTTTATCAGACGAACTTCGTTTGATGGAATGTGGAATATACATCTCCATCCCCAGGAGAATAATCTCTGATACCGACTCCGCGCAAGCGTTAACATCGGAGTTTCCGAAGCACACCTCCGACCATGGAAAGGATGCGAAGAAATCTCGCATATCGTCCCAGTTAGTAGCCCCATACTTCTATACATGGCGAAGCTGCCTAGGCCGGTTATTCGCTTGGGATGCAAGTGCTTGCGCGACAGATACCAAGCAGTGATCTGAGTTTCCCAGTGGCGCACAAACCTCTACGGTATAAATACTCGGTTCGGATGTCAATAACAGATCCAGGGTGTTCGCATAATCGCCTCGGGCATCCGGTACTCGCGTTGGCTCCCCCACGAGTTGAGTCAAGTTGTGGTTTACCCCCGTCGGCCCGGGCCATCAGCCACACATCCGAAACACCGTCGAAGATTTCTCTCGGCGATATCGCGGAATGTACAGCGTGACGGGGTGGTATCTCACCTTGGGACCGACTACCACCTAACCAACCTTTCCTCGAACCGGTCCATCAGCCAAGCTCCGAAAGATGGCCAGGGATTTCTCCCGACCATTTCACGGAGCCTAAAGCTTAATGGGGTGGCATTTCACCGGGCGCACAGGGCGTTGGGACCCCGGCTACCACTCGGCCTTTAGTCGCCTCTTACGACAACCTGACCTAGCTGTGATAATATTCTAACGCCCTACTCACAGGGCTAAAATTACAGGATTGTTCCGCTGCCTGCAAACGAGCGATCACCAGGAAGAGGAACATCCACAAATAAAGCGCACAGATTTAATTGGTGACCACCGCCTTTTTATTACTTTACTTAGAACTTATTATTAATATTAAATTAATTTTTATAAATTTTATACGAGATGAAACACTTCTTTCGCGACACGACTTCGGTATATCTACGCTTCTCGGTCGCGCGGCGGAGAGCGGGAGATCGCCCGACCGGCGTGGTCGACGGATGGAAATATACTCAACGATATTCATTCGTTGTCAAAAGAAATTCGGCCGGTGAAACTGGCTCTCTTAATTAAGAATGCATTTTCCTATTCCAAGGGAGACGCAAAGTCTCTCTTTGGGGTAACCAAATAGATCTCATAGAGAAGATCGTCTCGGTACACATGCATATGTGTGTGCTTCTTGGAATTTTTACACGAAAATAGTTGACAATTCTCAACTGATAAAAGAATAAAAGGGCAGTAATTTTCGATTTCGACATTAGTAAAGTTTCAGAGGCCGGAGCTGCGCCACTCAGTCAAATGTAAAATACTTAACAATAAATAATCAAAAGAGAAATAATAAAACCAAGGAGAAGATACAGTTTGATTCTCACACACCACTGGACAAGGGTAAACGGCGAGGACGCACCACACCAAAAATAGGTAAGCCATTCCCTTTCCTCAATTGTATCGATGGGACCTCAACAGTGGGAGTTTGTTTATGGGTGGGGCAGGCGCGAGAAGGAGAAGGGCTGCTGTCAAATGAGGTGGCATCGGATGAAAGCAGTCGTCGGTGTTGGCGGAGAACTGGAGATCTGATGAAGATGAGTTTAATCATGCAGTTTAATGTTGGGGCGACTGCAAGTCGGCCTGTCCAATCAACGAGTCTGTTGTGCAAAGGCTATCCGAGGGACGCGTTTTCTCGCGCAGATCAACTTCGCGCTTCGTCGCATAACCTCCTCATGAATTCGTGGATACGAAAACAGTGGATGACCATGTAAGCAAGAAAGTTGGTTGACATGGGTTAGTGTAGACATAGTTATCGCCGCAGTGTTTAGTCGGTAGGAACGTTTCTGTGTGCATCCGCATCTGTCGCTGACGGTATTGGTGATCGAGAAACTGATCGCCTCGGAGGTATCGAGGGTGTGGAATCTGGCCACCACCTGATTCGTGGTCATCATATATACAATTCCATGGGCATCGGCTAATGAGACAGCACGCCAATGAGGGTGGGGAACCTGAGAATGGTTGACCTAGCGGAGGAGTATCAGCGGATAATGATGGGGATGATGACGAAGGCTGATGTTGGGGCTACTGCGAGAGGGGTGAGTCAGTTAGCAAGATTATTGTGTCAAATCACCCAAAGGGGGCGTGCAGGTTGACTTTGGGCTTGGTTGCATAATTTCTGGGTGCTGGGGTGATGAGGGCACTCGCTGTTGAATGTCATCTTCATCATATGGAAAACTGATGACTTGATTGTTCCCACCCATGCCACAAACAATGTCTTCCTCCTTGATATGATGATGTAGAGTGGATTAAGGCAGGGGGGGGGGGGGGGGGGGTTATTCGTTTCCACTGGAGTCAGTTAAACTTCCACCCGGACTGACTGGAAATCGTAGTGAATTCAATGCTGGATGATGCCGCCATTGCTATAGTGCAGGGCGAGAGGCTCAGATCGATAGTATGCAAGGTAGGTGCGGTATCCTGTAGTGGCCGTGGTATACTGGGTGGAGTTGCGTCACACTGTGACTGTTACGAATTTCAGGGGCCATAGTTTGACCGAACAATAAGACGAACAAAAAGCACCTTTGTCTATCAGTAACTCACTTTGAATCGTAACTGACGCGCACATTGACCGAACAATAACACGAACAGAAAAGACCCCTATTCATCGGTAACTCACCTTGAATCATAACTGACGCGCACTTTTCTCTGTCCGACATCTATTCATCACGAGCATCTAAGCTCAATTGAACATCCCGGCTCCCAATCGCCAGCACTCTTGATTTCGATGGGTACGGATACTAGACCTCTTACACTGCTAATTGGTAGTAGTCATAAATATAAAACACACATACACGCGACAATGTAGCATAAACCGAAACAAATGTACGACGCAACGCAGAATCATCTTGTGGTGATTCGGACTGTTTATATTAACGTCTGCGTACCAAGCTCATCGCATCTGCATCTGGCTCAAATTGACTATATCGTGCGACCGATTGACAAGGGTTGAAGTCGGTTGTCACTATTCCCAAGCGGATCGTGTAGTCTTAGGTTTGTTTATATGATGTCGATTAGAGTTGCTCGGTGGGGAGGGCAAGGGCGTCAACCTATGGTCGGATATTCCATTCAGTTCATGGTTTGTCCAATTCCTCGTACATGGTGTAATGTAGACCATTACGTGTTGGTTGATGTGGTAAGTACGTTACACGTTTCAGCTTGGCGGGTCTAGGGTGGAAGGCGGTGTTGGTGTCAAGTCATTCGTGGTGTTTTGATAGCTGCCCTTTTGTGAAAAAGTTTTAAACTGGCTGATAATGATATTGATATATTGAAGCTTCAAACAGTTTTTACGGCACCAAATGAAGAAGTGATGTGATGCAGTGCAGAATCAAGTGGTGGCATGAAAGCCATAAAAAGTTTTGTGTCGACAGCATGGAGATATACAGTATTTTCTGATTTCTCTCTCAGTGTTGTTTGTTGTTAGTATAAAAAGTGTGAGACTTAAGTAACCCTGTGGCGTTTCTAACAGATGCATACACAGTACACCAGCAAAAAGTGATGAGCATCAAAATAAAATGTAATAAGCAAAAAGCATCAGCCATATACCAAGCACTAACAGAGCAATTCCACTTCAGTTGAATGTACTTGAGTTTAGAATTCCAATTCGTACACGCGGCAGTGGGCTAATGTGTTGAGCATTGGTTCAATGTTTTAGTGATTTCTAACCGCCATAGCCTCGGTTCGAATCACACGTTCTACAATTTCGGTGAAGCTGGGAAGAGATTACATATCGCGGACCTGAAAATTATACTGTAGAGTGAACATTTTTAAAAGGGTTCAAATGCAAGGGTGGGCAATTCGAAAAGTTTAAATTTACAAAAAATCTACTCGAAAGCCATGCTTAGATTGGTTGTAACCAACTCGACCCCCTTACCACTCTTTAGGGCTGACTGTGTGGAAGATGTAAATTCGACGAGGTTTTTGTTCTTTACCGGCCATTAAGATCTCCTTACTATCTAGGAGAAATGAGAGATTGGCTATTTTCGCACAGAAAACTTGCAAATAACTTGAATATATGGTGCAGTTTAGCAATAGGAAAATATTTTCTGATCGCGCATTTGGATCCTTTTTTGTGTATGGAGGCGATGTAACAAGTTCAACAAGTTCAACAAGAAGGATAGATAAAAAATTTTCAAAAGAGGGATTGAAAGGATAGATGACCACATTTTACGAGGAATAGGTATGGATACCATCAAGGCCCGGTGTGAATTCGTCGTTGAGCTGTAGAAATTTCTATTCAATTGAGTGAGGTTCAATGAAATAGGCTAAGATTTGGCTGACAAATAAGTTAGGTAATTAATTGAAGTGCGAATGGTCGGGAACAAATGAGTTATTGGTGATAGATTGTCTGAAATGAGTGACACAAAGGTAAGCGATAGTAAATTGATAGGCGAAGCGGGATAGACACCGAATCATCATCATCATCGGCACTACAACCGGGTTCCGGTCACATAGTACACATTGCAAAGGCGTGCTTTGGTGTAAATGTTCAGAATTTTTTTCTCAAAACTTTTTTGTTTTTTTACCAAAATATTTGACATTTAAACAACTAATACAATTTCATTTTCTTAAATTCGATCATTTTTACGTATAATAAGGTATCATTGAAGTTGACTCCTCGGAAAAGCATGGCAGACACTTAACCTCGGGATTGACACGTCTGAATTTAAAAATATATATATATATATTTAATTGTTCACATCGGAATCTACCACAAACAATCAAAAATCGATATATATATAAAAAAAAGTGCATAACTGAAAAGAAGTAAAAAGAAGAACCCGTTTTTAGCATACGTTAATGAAAAAGCTCCCAAAAGAACAGTATGGTTCTACGAGAAAGAAAGAAAGGTGTGAACAACTTTTTTGGGAGGTTAAATTGGTCGTTATTTATCCCCCATAACGATGTTGACTCTATAGCGGACACATTGACGACACGATTCTACTTGGCATGCTGACCTTTATTCCGCACAGAGTAAAGAGTATCAAACCCAAGAGAAATATGTGGTTCGATTCTGGGTGCAGAGAAGTCATTAAGACCAAAGAGTTGAGCTTCCGGTTGTATGAATCAAACAATACTGAGGAAAACCGGAAAAGATTTAAGAGAGCTAGGAATGACTGCTATGCGTATATTAAACGCGCCAAGTTCTTGCATGACCAGAGAGTTAGACAAAAAATACTACTGTGGGGGTTCCGCCAAACCCCACGGTACACTTACCTAAAAAAAACCCCATAACTTTCATCCAATCATATAATTTCGTTAATGCAATCGCATTAGCACGTTAAATGCTTTACGCATCTAGGATTATCTAATGTATAATCTAAAAAGCGTCAGTAAAAAATTCTTACCTTTTCTTGCATCTCTTCGCATGCAATTCCTGTAAGAGTTCTTTCTTACCTTATCATAAATTCCCTGTAATAAAATTCATCGGTTCGCATATCATACGACCGCATATCAGGGAATCTTACCCTTGAGTTGGCTAATCGCAGCCTCAATGTGTGTACATAAATACTATTTATGCACACATCGACTGTCGACCCTTTTAACCACCGATAAATAGTCCAACACCAGCTGCATGTAATTAGCACCATCCACGTTAAGACTATTTCACTGACTCGCACCATGTGTAAACAAAAGACCGCTGTTCCTCCATAGGCTTCATGCTGACACCATAAACAATCCATATCGTTTGAGGTATCCTAAACGAAGTTTTCATATTATTAGTGGCTGCTATTTATCCAGCTGCTGGCGCAAGACTAATGACCTTGCCCGGAAAAAACAAATCATTATGGAAAATTTAACAAGCCTAAGGGCTTGCTAAATAAGGCCAAGACCGGTTCCCGGTTGTAGTGTCGATGATGATGATGATTTATCCAGCTGACCCTCGTTATCGAACGATGCATAGGTCGCTTTTCCCTTTGTATTGTAATTGCCCTGAATCCATCCATCATGACCTCGATGCATAATCAAATACAAACCCATTAGCATCCCACGAAGTTCGATTTGTTTGTTTCAACGAACACCCATCTCCTGGATGTACATTATGCCCCTTCTTGGTGTTTCAGATTCGTTATCATGGTGTGTCCCATGAAAGAACCCATGTACACACATGCATGTGTACTACCAGCGATATTCGCCCCAAACGATCGAATATCGTTGAGTCGTTTTCCATCCGCTGACCACAATGGTCATGCCGCTCCCTCTCTCCGTTACTGCGGAGACGCGCAAATATATACCGGAGTCGTGTTCGCGTTGTACAAGTAACTATAGTTAAAGTTGGTGAAAGTATTGATTAAAATCTATCATTTTATCTGTTGTTCGATATGCATTCAAAACTAAAAGAATAATCCCCACAAGTCCTAAGTGAAATATAAGATCCTTTTATCGTTAAATAAAGATACAAACAATAAAATTAATTTAAAGTGGTGATCACCAACCAACAATCGAGTGTTTTATTTTTACTTGTGTGATAGTGTTTGTGCTTTTCCTTCAGTGTTTTACGCGGCGAACAATTTATGATGTAGGAGGAAGTGAACGGAGTGTCCGCGTTAGGCACAATACTTCCTTCCCACACTACACTCTCCCACAGGTAGTAGAAACTTCTGGGCATTCGTGAAAATCATTCAAAACTCAGTCTCTTCATCCATTCCATCGCTAATAGTCGATGACAAACCAGTCGCCAGTGCAATAGAGAAGGCGAATCTACTTGCTGCACATTTTGCAGCCAACTCAACGCTGTCTGATACCACATCAGTTCTGCCTCAACTTGAGCATAAGCAGCACACCATGAGCCAGATTCCATTCCGAACGCGTACTGTTGCCCGCGCACTCAAAGAGCTAAACACAAACAATCCGCCGGTGCTGGTGGCATTCCCCAATCCTCTTAAAGAGATGTTCCTTTTCACTCGCTAAACCACTGAGGAAACTCTTTTATTTGTCTTATTCTACTGGCCGTTTCCCAAATAGATGGAACTCAGCGAACATTCAGCCAATTCCCAAAAAAGGTGACAAATCACACCTTTCTTCTTATCGACCCATTGCACTAACTCCTATTCTCTCCAAGGTAATGGAATCGCTTATCAACCGTCAACTTTCAAAATATCTGGAATCAAATGACCTCCTCAATGACCGCCAATATGGATTTCGTAGCAACAGGTCCACAGGAGATCTGATGGCGTACCTTACCGAAAAGTGGAGCCATTCCAGCCACTACCTCGGTGAAAGCAAGGTATTCGCATTGGATATTTCAACAGCATTCGACAGAGTTTGGTAGTCAGACCTTTTGTCAAAATTGCATTCATATGGAGTGGACAATTGCCTGATCCAATGGATAAGAGACTATCTTTCTGTCCGTTCAATCCAAGTGGTTCTTGATGGTGTCAAATCTATCTCCCATAAAATTAATGCAGGTGTTTCCCAAGGTTCGGTACTCTCACCCACTCTCTTCCTCATCTTTATAAATGATCTCTTGTCAATTACTCACAACCCAATTCGCTTGTTTGCTGATGATAGCAGGTTGAGTTTCTCATACTCAAACGAACACTCCCGTCCAAACTCTTCGAACGTCAATTCCAACCAGCAACTTATGCTTGATGCATTGAATTCAGACCTCAACAAGATATATCAGTGCGATTACCTAACCGAGTAGAATTCAATGCCCTAAAAACTCAGTGCTGCCTCTTGTCGTCAAAGGTTAACCCCAAAGTAAATATACTGTCTATGAACGGCACTTGCATCGACGAAGCCAACGAATTATCAATCCTCGGCACTCGAATTAATTCGACTCTTAACTGGAATTACCACATATTTGAAGCTGCGAAAAGAGCAGCCAAATGTATGGGATTCCTTAAGAGATGCAAGAGATACTTCACCCCATCAAACCTGGCCACTATTTACAAGGCGTATATTCGTTCGAAAGTAAAAGCTCATCAGACAAACACCCCAAGTGGAAGTAGAGGATTTGCATACTGGAGCCCATATATGAAAAACCTTCTTATTGGCGCCTTCCAGCACTTCTTATTATTTACTAAAAGTGTTCAGCCGCATTTTTCAGCATTCATTTATTTTGAGTATACAAAAAAAAAAAAAACAGAACAATAGATAGTGATAATAATAATTTAATAATTCGAACATCTACATTGAGTTGAATCCTACTCCGCCGTTCATGCTAGGAGGTCCAAACCGCTGTTGAGCTTCCAGTATTGGCCACAATTTGTCAAAGAAGACTGTTTAACTATTTAAGAACCCCAAACATACGGGCTTCTTACAGTCCCCTTCCCCTCAATGAATGTGTAATTCCAAACAACGATCTGCACAGTAAATTTTTCTTGTCCTAGAGTAATACAACGATTCAGGGTAAAGGAATTTTAATATCTACTATCGTTATTAATGAAATTAGTTTGATCGAATTACACCAGATGTATACCCATCTCCGGAACCTCCAGAACTCATCAGTGAAATTGGCATTAGCAAACTTTTACGAACATTTAATGCCTATCGCATTGGCATTAATTAAATCGTCCTTTAGTATAGGATGCCTGTTCTGTTTGCCTACTTCGCTTTTCTTCATTCATTGCACGCTTTCGGTTCCGTCATCCTTGGGTATGAAAATAAAATATCTTTGATATGTTAAGGAGGTCGAATGTGCCTGAGGCTGCATGAATTTGAATCCTCGCGTACTTAGCCCTGAATTTATGCGTTCTCTGACAGGAGCAGACTTATAGTTTATTATTTGATTATATACTTATTAACTAATATTTCCTATATTTGTCTTTTTTCAGCTTAGCGAACTAGGACGACCGTTTACGGGTGGCTCCTGGTGCGGCAAAGCTACGGGCCCGCAGTTGTACTTCAGCGAAACATCAACAGTGACGGCATCTGTTAAGGTGAGCTATGTTTACAATTCACAAACAGACAATTTGTCAACATCCACCCAGTTGCGCAGTGTATCTACCTACTCGATGTCTTCGCTTAAATATTTAACTAAGAATTATATCCTTGCTAGCATCCATTTAATCATTGGGCCTATATTTTTTACCGTTTCCGTTGCGATAGGCAAACAAAAGGACACGACAAGGAAATGGAGATGGGAGTGAAAATTTATTATTAAAAAGTCTCCATAAATATCACGAGTACAATTGCTGGTTCGCGTGTGTAGATCAGATCAACGTCTGACCAACGTACACGACCATAAATCCATTCCACAGACTGCAAGAATGCCAGCATCATCGATGCGATGTCCTGCGAGACACAAGTGGGTGAGCTCGGCCCACCCGGCGGTGTGTCGTCCATCCATTTCCTCATTTAAAATTAAGTGCTGCCTACACTAGCTGGGAAAATATTAATCCAAAACGATCGTCCTATTCATGACTTTGTAATGGAGCACCCAAGTGTTGAGGAGCATCATCAATGGGATGACTTTGGGGGGCAGGTTTCGGTCCACAGCACAGACGCAATGGTTGAAAATTGTAGCCTGGCAACTGCAATGGTGTGGGAGGTTTTGTTGGTCCTTCCTCTATGAACGACATGATGGTAGCGACCAATTCAATATCCTTTTCTTAATTTGAACGACAATGGCTTGTTTCGCAGACTTGCTGCTGTTGATTTTATTGTTGTATTTGCTACTTTCAACCGAACGAAACATTCCGGAACAAGAGACTTACAATCGCTTCCAACTGGGAATTGTTGGCTACATCCGGTTAGTCATATTGGCGGTCTGTTTCCGTGGTGTTGGATGTAACTACAGCAGGTGATAGGGTACGCTTGTTGGTGTGGGCGTGAAAACATTGTGTAATTTTTCTAGAGATATTTGTGGATTCGCACGAGATTCAGCAATCGAGTTTTGTTTGGCTTGGATTTCTGTAGGGGTTTATGTACGTAGCCTTTTTGTTCGGTTGAAAATACTGACTATTGTATTTGGGCAGCCCAGAACGCTGAACAATAATTGCTAATGGCAGGGTAAATTGGAGAATGTAAAAATGCACTGCACAATAACAGATTGAATTGCAGTCAGATTCGAATAAAAGACATTGTGAAAGGATCGCCGTTCAGTTGAAATAGTTTCTTATTCCCAGTGTAGTTATGAGAGTCTCTGCAGTCGTTGTTAAAACGGAATTTCAAAACGTATACAGTTTATTTGACGAAGGGAGTTGTTGAAAAGGAAACTTTTGAAAGCAATTGGTAATTCGATCCATTGTTATGATTAGGCTGAATGACCATGCCTATTTAAGGTTCTCGAAATGTGAAAGTATGTCAGATTGTATTGTTAGTAAAACTATTTAACATTCTAATGGATCACTCCCTAATCGGTCAACCAGTTAGAGCAAACCAAACAATACGGTAACCTGAAATTGGGCTATTATGCGAATTCTCTTTGAAACGCATTCATTTCTCTTGTTAATAACTTCCCTAGCAGACCCATTTCAAATACGTACGAATATATGATTATTTGAGGTGCGCTAGATAGGTAATGAGATTGGTAACACTGCCCATAAGCTGGTGTCTTTAAATGGAAGGTATGTTGAATAGTTTTCCTGACTTAGCACTAGTTGGAATTTGCCCCAACACAAGAATCGAAAGCGTCTATGGTGAAGTATTATTTGTGAAGTGCGTCACGTCCACGGACAAGGAAAAACGTGAGCAACATCTTGTCATCAAAATTTGTCAATTTTCATTAATACAGTTTTGGTAGGTAATACTGTGGGGGTTCTCTATACCACATGGAAAACCAACCCACAATTCAAACCTTATTTCGACCGGCTTCAGCGCGTCATTTCAACCCTTATTCCCCCTACAAGCTATTCCACCTGAAAACCATGTTTTCCCAAAGGACGCATAGGTAAACTCATTATTCTCTGCAGACAATGCGAGTTTAGCTACCTTTTTGCCATACGGCAACTCCATTTCCACCGGAAATCACATTTCATGTCGGTTAGCAACGGCATAGTCTGACCATTGCATAATCATGCCATCGCTGGGGACACAGTCGTTACCAACACGTCAAAGAGATAAGACGTATACCTGACAACAGGAGAAAGCAAAAGAAAAGAAAAAAATAATAATAAATAAATAAATTCGTCGGGCGAGTGTAAGTGAACAAGTGTGGATTACACAGTGTGGCCGCCACTGAGAGCGGTTGTTTAAAAAATAAAAAAAAAAAAAAAAATAAAAGAATAAAAAATTATGGAAACAAACAAAGTGCTAAAGAGCTCGTCGCCTTTCATGAAAAGGGGCCAGGCAGACCTGAAAGCGATGACACGGAGCCGACTCGAGCGACAGCCGAGTATTATAACAAAGCGGCACAAGCCAAATTCAGACGGCGAAAAAAATGCAAAAGGAAAGAAAAACGAATACGCAGGCGCAGGTAACCAATTCAACGAATTGGTTGACCTTGAGCCAAGTGAAATCGAATTACCTGCTGAGGAAGAAAACAATATCACAGGTACTGCAACAGATCCGGCGGAATTAGAAAAACTCCTTGCGGATATTGACACAAAAAAAGAGGAACTCAATAAACAAAGAGAAGCAATCCTCAAATTAAAAGACCTGGTGCAGCAACAACAAAGCCAAGAAAATACAACAGCACAACGGAAAAATCAGGAACAACATCAGGAAGCAAACAAAAGGCAGCAAACAAAGGAGATGCAGAAGCAGCAAACACACCAGCACATCGTAACCAACAAAAAGGAAAATGCGCCGCATATAATACTTACGTCCATGGAAACAAAGGATGTTATAAAATTAGGTGAGTTAACTTGCAAAAATTTCAAAACAAAAAAAAATTAATTATTCTAAAATAAAATTAATGTGCGATGATATTGAAGGTTATCGCAAAGTAATGACTGCTTTGGGTAGGACAAAAAGCGAGTACTACACGTACACCCCGAAATCGAAGAAAATAATCTCCATGTTCCTAAAAGGCGTTGATCCATGTTTTTCCCCTGAGGAGGTATTAGAGGAATTAAAAAATGTCGAAACCGACAATTTAAAATTTACAGGTGTGAAACCCTTCTCTACCGTCAACTCCAGAAAACGCAATTGCAAATTGCCTTTCTTTATTGTATCACTGAGTCCCAACAGTAAAGTTGATGCACTCCGATACATCAAACACCTCAACCACCAAACAATAAGTTGGGAAAAAATTAGAAAAATCGATCGCGTATTGCAGTGTATGCGTTGTCAACGCTTCGGGCACGCGGCATCAAACTGCCACATGCAATTCAGGTGCGTAAAATGCCTCTCCGACCACACCATTGGTGAATGCCCCTTGGGCAAGGAACAGCTTCCAGATAGGAAAACACTGTCCTGTGTCCTCTGTAAAAATACAGGTCACACTGCTAATTTTAGAGGATGTCCTAAATTTCAACAAATGAAATTAAAATTGGAATCCAAAAAGAAACAAGTTGAAGAAGAGAAAAAAATGAAAACTCGTTCTTACAACAATTTCGTGGCCCCTTGTGTGTCCTAAGCAACCAGCATCCATGGAACATACATATAATAATGGGAAAATGCCTGCACCAGAGGCACATTCAGAAATAATGTTATTAACCATGCAAGGACAATTTGCCGAATTTCAAAGAACACTGACTGAACAAAGAGCACGAATAGATACTCTCTATTTAACCCTGTTCTCAAATAACTCTCCACATCAAAATCTTCAACCCTCCGTCTGAAGTTAACCTATAAATTATAGCTGTGAATATAAATTCACTAATCCACATCGAAAGAAGGTATAATTTAGGCAATCTGCTCCAAGTCGAATGCGCAGATGTGCTCTTGGCTAGCGAAACTAACCTAAACCAAAGGCACAAAATGGGCTACAAAAATTATAACATAATTAGACGAGATCGACCACACTCTACTCGAGGGGGTGGGGTCGCTATCTTAGTTAAGAAATGTCTTCACCATACGGTCGTTTACAGCACGGAAGTACACAAATTCCAGGTGCTAGAGGCATGCATTATAGACATTCCGCTAAAAAGTCAAAGGCTTACGCTCCTGAATCTGTTCAAGGTACCCAATTTATCAATGAAATCGATACGCTTTTCCGAAGTCTCAAGTTAGATTTGGAAAACAATTACTTTTTAATGGCTGGTGATTTTAACGCCAAGCACAGTGCCTGGGGCAATCTGACCTCGAACACCAGAGGCAATGCCTTGTTTGATTGGTGGCAAACAAATGCGATCGAGCATAAACTAGAATTGTACGCTACAAGTACACCGTCTTATCCAAGAGGTAACTCCTTCCTGGATTTACTTATGACAGATGATCGAATTCAGTTACCAGATACCGAGGTAACTACTCGAAATTGTCTTCGCACAATTGAGTACGATAGCGATCATTACGGACTTGGAGCCGTAATACACGTGCCAAACGAGTACCATCTACTTGAGCAGTACGACCAGGTACACTCTTTCGATTTCCGAAAAGCACATTGGTCGCGTTTCGATCGCATAGTAAAAAGAGAAATACGCAACATTGGCATAGACCCACCGACTAATAGGAACCTTCGTAATGATGAAATCGATCATTACCTCCTAACTATGAACGATATTGTTACTAACCCAATGAATCGTTCCATCCCCAAAGTAGCTCATATGGATGGCTATACCCACCGATACAGAAATGCAACTATCGATGCTTTGTATAGGCAAAAGAGCACCCTGCTTCAAAGCTGAAATTGTGCTATAGGCAGTTCAGTGACCCAAATAGCAATGAAATCAAAACAATCAAGTCCTTGATTAAAAATCTTTAAAAACTGATCCGGGATAATTACCGAGCAGTAATAAATGAGGAGTGGAGCAACAGAATCCGAGCTGTCCAAGCAAACGGACCGAACATGTTTTCACAAATCAAGAAAATATGTCGAAGAAAAGATCACAATGACATTCCCTGTCTCCGAATTCCACGGACTCCTGAGAATTGCCAGATAATGCTGAACGCAGGACTCACCTTAGAGCACATCAACTCCAATGATGAAGTAATAGTAGTCGAAGATCCGCAAAAGAAAGCGAATTCAATTGGAGCCTGTTCCGAAGCAGTGTACAGAGTTAACGAATCAGTTCATGCTAACACTGAAATTGAAAGCAATGCCCGTCAAAGACATTGCTCGCTGCGCAATCAACTTCACAACTGGCGATCCGAAAACCATAGTTTCATCACATTCGGCGAAAATAATAGGGCGGATTCTCCCGTCAGAAATGAAAATACAAATATGTTTGTGCGCATGGATGAACTTAGAAACATACTTAGCTCAATAAAAAATAAGAAATCATCTGGAATAGATAGCATTCCAAATGTGGTTCTAAGGCACTTGCCTCGCGAAGCAGTGAACATATGCACTTTATTTAACAACGCTCTAAACAATGCACACTATCCAACCCATTGGAACACTGCAGTAGTCCACCCTGTCCCCAAAAAGGGTAAGGATAAGAGCAATCCAGCTAATCTGCGCTCGATCAGCCTGTTTCCCAACATCAGCAAGGTATTCGAAAAAATTATAAAAAAAGCACTGATAGGTTGGTGTGATGAAAACGATATCATCCCCAACAACCAGTTTGGCTTTCGAGCGCGACATGATACAGTTCATGGAGCGACGAAACTTGTTTCCGATATACAGTGGAACAAGGCAAAGCGACAATGTACAGGCGCCTGCTTGGTTGACTTTGAAAAGGTTTTCGACACCGTATGGTTAGAAGGACTTGTCTATAAGTTAACAAACCTGGGTATGCCGCAATATCTGTTATACATCATTTATGATATGATAATGGACAAACATTTTGTGGTGAAATGCGGGGACATATTTTCCAACAAGACCTTCCAAATTAAAAATGGCTTACAGCAGGGAGCTGTGAATTCTCCCATTCTATTCAATATTTACACTAGTGATCTAGTGAGTTCTCTCGAAAATGCCATTGCGTACGCCGATGACATAGTGGTGTACAGAACAGGAGGAAAAATAGACGTCATCAATAGGCACCTCCAAGATGACTTCAACAAAATAAAACAATTTTGCGACGACTGGAAATTAAAGATTAATTTCCAGAAGACCGAGACTATTCTTTTCAGAACGCCCCTATCCAGGGCCTCGAGGGATACGAAATACAACTGGAAAGACTTTTCTATTGTAGGTAACAATAACCTTCCACTGCAAGTGAAAACTGTAGTTAGATACCATGGTATCTGGCTAGACCAGTATTTATATTTTGACAAGCATGTAGCAGCGTCCCCCTCCGCAGTTAAAAGCGCATATTCTATGACAAGAAGTCTATTCCGGAGTAGTCTTCTTGACCCCAGAGCCAAAATAATTTCGTACTCGCCATTCATCCGACCAGTTTTGATTTATGGCTGTCCAGTATGGTATATATCTCCACTTTATATGGAGAAGTTTCGTGTGTTCGAACGGCAGTGTTTGCGTTCCTGCCTCGGACTTTATAGAACACCAGAGTCGCAATACAAAAAATTCGATCCCAACAAAATCCTGTATAACAAATCAGGGTTAAATAGGATAGACAATTTCATAATTAAAATTATTCGTGCTCACACAGCAAGGGCAATGTGCAGTGACAATAATCTTATCTCGGGAGCATTCTATCCCAATGATATGTATCTGGAGAATACCCTCCAGAATGGGTTTATTCCCCCAGAAGCGTTCCCTTTCTTGGATCAAAAAGGCCTTATCCAAGACGTGCATGGAGTCCCGATTATTTACCACGATTTCCGTGGTGCCAGGGACAAACGTATTCTCCATGATAGTGATATCTCCAATGCCCCAGACCGCATGCGTTTTAGCACGGCGATCAGTGAAAGAGATAAATCAGCCAAAGATCGAACATCTCCCAAATGGTGGTGGCTTCTCAACGAGGAGAGGACTTCACTTCCTCAGATATAGTATGCCTCTCAAGAGCAACGCTCTCCTTCCGCTTGTCCCCCCCCCCCCCCCCCCTGTCCTCCTTTCCCCATTACTTTTATTTTTATTTTATTTTTTATTTCTTATTTTATGTTTTATTGGTTTTGTTTTGAAGTTTTTGTTTGTTATAATTAAAAAAAAAAAAAAAAAAAATTGTAATAATAATGTATACATATAGATGTAAACGAGGAGTCCCTCTAATATATGACTTATTTCATATGTATATATATATATATAAGACACAAAAAAAAAGATGTACGCCGAAAGGCATATATAAAAATCAAGTTGTAATGTGTAATTTAGAGAGCTCGCATAGAGCCAGTAAGTTAATTTAAGGACTGTGATTGTAGAAAAGGGTTTAACATTTACCCCTAATATTATACATGTAAAAAGAATTAGGAAAATAAATGTGGTTTAAAAACTAAAAAAAAAAAAAAAAAAAAAAACCATCGCTTGGGAAATTATCAAATTATTTCATTTAGTTCTCACGATCAGAATTCCCTAGCCGATTCGGCGTCCTATTCACTTTCCCCAGACACTCCATGCTTTTTTTTTTTTTTTTTTTTTTTTTTATATCATTTTTTATTTCTTCCTATTATTATAATTTACTTACTCGCTAGACAAAAATGATTAAACTCTAGCTTATGTTATCTTATTTCTTAACTTACTGGTCCCTTGTGGACTCTCTAAGTTACATGAATACGCTTAAAGCATGAAAATTTGCCTTTCGACATTATGATTATTTTGTTTACATGCATTTTTATGGAACTTAATTAGATACAAAGAAAATGAAGAACAGAAAAAACGTTGTTATTTTTTTTTACCTTATATCTAACTTAAATACTAAACTATTTTTTTTTTATCTTAACTCTATCCCAAACCTTATATCAAGACTTCGAAATGCTAAATCTATGTAAGCTTTCCGTTGTTTGTTGGGCTTTTTTTTATTAATATTATTATTATGACTTCCCTTTTTTTGTCAGTTTTATAAGGAAACAGGTTTTTAATTGCCACTCAGCCACCAAAATCTCTGGTGTTGCTTACTCGTCAGACACTCCATTCGCTGCGGACCAATGATCTCGTTTTACAGGTGAATAGCTACAAAACATTTTCCTTTCCTTCTCATTTTTATCTTCCCATAGTTCAATGCACTCCGAGATCACCACATTCGCCGAATTAGGTCAGTGGGTTATCCTCAGAATAGCATGCACATGCACACAAAAGCAAATCCACCACGGGATCATTGCACATTGTGTTCCGGATCTCTCATTCTCTCTTGTCCACCGACTATTGAATGAACCGAAGCGTTTATCCACCTCGATGGGCGGGGAACACGAGTAAGTAGAAATGTAAAGATGATCTCGATTGTTTGCTGGTGGTGCAAATCAAAAATCCCAATCTTCATCCCTAATCCCAACGAGTCGATCTTGATTACTCAAACGGTATACACGCAAGTCAGGCGTCGTGTCATTTGTACCAGCAGAGAGTTGAATTTCATTCCCGAGGAGTCCGCACACACACGTGACTTGAGTCGATTATAATTAAAAATTCATTTTTCTCATTCGGGTCGATTGTTGCTACCGCAGTGAAATTGCAATCATTTCCTTTAAGACTGAAAACACAGCCAAACACGAATAATAAACGTTCGTAGTGCCTAATTTGTAAAATATATATATAAGTGTACACACTTAAAATAAAATCGGAAATCAGATACCTTTTGGAAAATAAATCAGTGGAATTAAAGAAACATTTGAATTAATAAAAAAGAAAAACATTTATACTGCGAACATCAACAGTGCGTTTCATTGTTTCACCTTATTGAAGTCTGTATTCGGAAGAACTAATTCATTTTTATTCAGCGACGCGTGGCAGGCTTAAAGTGTACCACGTGCCCGTGATTGGCACATCAACTTTCACCCCTACAATACCATTCCTGCGGTTCTTCAGATCCAAATTTTTGTCAGACCTCATATTCTGCAACTGATTTTCATTTCCCCGGCTCGAAACGACTTAAAAAGTTCTCACTAGGACGCTTTTGATAAAATTCACACGTGTGGAACCGACAAAATTAAAGCTATTCCGGAAATGCGACAAAAACTGGAAATAACGTCTTCGTTTCTGTATAACTGCGAATGTTATAATAACTATTTTGAAGTTATGTGTAAAAAAGTCTAAAATCCAAGGCCACAAAGAAATAAATCTCATTCGCTTAAAGGTACTAAGCACGCTTTATCGTGAAAATTTCGTGCATCACTACAGGTGTTCAACCTGCACAATAAAATGAGTAAGTCTACCAATAGCATTTAGCGACGATAGTGAAGAGCACACATTATGAAAAGGAAAGAACCAAAATACCGACGCAACAGACTGTTGCTACGTTAATGCTCGCATATACGTCTCTGATGATTACCCATGAACGGTGTTCTTCCTGTTTAAGAATTACAATCCGACCATTATAACCTCTAGTCTGTTGTAGTAACTCAGCAAAAAACCTGCTGACAATTGCCTTTTAAAACACTCATGCTCAGGATATAACAACTTCGATGGTATTGGAATGGTTGGCATTATCGCTATAATGCTTCTTTGACATGAATCACACTCACAAAAGGTCTTTTGAAGTACCACATTCATGTGGCTAAGATAAAGAACGATTGCTAATATTTGTCCAAACTTTGGAAGTTATTTTATAGTGCGAATTAATCCGCATACTCCAATTGACAGGTGTCAGAGGGAATCATTTGGAGAAATTCACTAAGTTCAGTAGATCAGTGGCCCCGATAATATCTATAGAAAAATGATAGGCAGATTGCATTGTGCCTGTACTCCAACTGCAAAATTACACAACTTGCGTCTGCATCTCCAATGTGTTTTATTCCTCATTTTTGTATACTATCGAGCATGTGTATCGTTATTTTAGATAGGTCTGGCTTAGTTTGAGAGTATATTGTAGCGTTTCTAAATTACTGTGGGATCCGAAACAAACAAACAAACGGGTCTTCACACATGCGTCCGAGTGCAGTGCAAAGTTATCTGTGCGATCCTAAGCAAATAAACGGATCTCCACACACGAGTTATGGTTTTCGAGTACTAGCCGAAAACTAGAGTCACGTCGCCTAGGGTATGGCGACCACATCTCCCTTTAACAACACAAAAAAATTCTAGGTAACAAAACTCAGAGTCACTCTTTGCTTTTCATCCACTTTTATTGTTTATTTTATTACATCAAATTACCTTTCCTTCTTTCTCCTTCTGATACATCAATTAACTTTTATATATTGTTCTTTAATCTATTCACAATTCTCGTCAGTTAATAATTTGGAATTCACTATGTTCATCTTTCCGTTGCATCAATTAACTTTTATATATTGTTCTTTAATCTATTCACAATTTTCTTCAGTTAATAATTTGGCTTTCACTACACTTATCTTTCTGTTACATCAATTAACCTTTACATATTATTCTTTTATCTGTTCACAATGTTCTTCTGGGCTCTCTCGGCACTTTCGCTTTACTTCAGATTCACTACCAGCCTCCTCTCATCAACACCCGACATTTGCCCATGCTTGTTACCTTGGGGTCAACACCTCCCAATGACGATAACGCAATTTCATTTCGCAATGACCTAATTTCCGATTTTCCATTTCAATTCGCAATTGCTTTGTACTGCGGTGTCAGTCAATATTTCGCGTCCGCAATTGCGAATTGACCCAATTAATTCTTTTCATTTTGTGGCTCGTGCCGGAATATGCAGTTAATTGCTTTTGCATTATCTGGTAATTGTTTCGGCCTATGCAATTAATTGCTTTTATGCGATTTGTCCATTGCTCTGAAATATGTACTTAATTGCATTATCGTTCTGGGGGTCATTCGAGTTTAGAATCGGGTGGCGTTTTTCTGCTTGAGTGTGTCAATGACCTCATGTACATCATCTTTGCCTATGATGTCACCGACACACTTAACACACGCGTCTAAGCGCTGTGAAAAGTGCGAGTTATTTTGCTGCGAGATTCCCTCGAAAATAAAGCAAAGGTTAAATTTTCTGACTAATACAAAATTTATTCTTATTTGATAGATTACCCTTGTAGAAGTGACAAAAGAAAAATCATTAACTCTTTTTAAATATGGTTTAACATCGTCCACCGCTGGTAGCAGCAAACAACAACACTCCTCCGTTGCTCTAGTCAAATCTCCTAATTGCCGCAGCGGGGTCATTGCTCGGAACCTGTGTGTTTCCATTGCGCAAAAAGCTGTTCGTATGGTAACAGCTGCAGCTGAGAGTTGTTGTACCGCTGTCCAGTCGCCTAAGAGCACACTCCATATTTGTATGATTTTATGAAAGCTCGACTCTGACCTCATGGTTTGCCAGAGTCAGGTTTCTGTTGCCTACCCTCTAGGTGTTGTATGAACGAGTGTCTTTTATTAGGAGTGATTGGCTTGAGTTTGTTTTTCTGTTGATTTGTTCTTGCAACAGCGAGGATATACACGCGAGTGATATGCAGTGTGGGAAAACCCTCTACTCATCCCATCCCTTGTGTCTGTTCCCCTTTTTTCCACCTCTGTTTGGGTTCCTCAGCCATCGATACTCTCGATTGATTTGTAATCTTTGGATAGTGTTTGCTGTCTGAGTGGCATAATGTTCGTCATGGAAGGGATGTGGCCTGGAGTTCAGCACGGATCTAGTGGGTCACTTACTACAAGGGCATAACACTTGTAGTGATTTCTTTCGCTTATCTATTGCTAGTCCCGACTTGCACCCTTTCCCGAGGCAGTATTGGTTTTCTGTGTAGGGTTATTTCAATGGAGCGGGAATTTCGCGTTGTTTTGTGTTACATTCGGGGCTTGGGATGCAATTTCTCTTATGTGGCTGCCCACGTTTCTAACCAGTAACGAACTATCCGTGCACGAAGTAAAACCCAGGTAATTACTAAACAGATATTTCCGAGTTTAATTTACCTGGATATAACTTAGTGCCACTGTGCTTTCCACATCGTGATATTGTGGGGGTTTTCTATACTACATGGAGAACCAAACCGCGATTTCAACCTCATTTCGACCGCTTTCAGCGCGTCATATCAACTCTTATTCCGCCCCTACAAGCTATTCCACCTGCAAAACATGTTTCCCAAAAGGACGCATAGCTAAACCCATTATTCTATGCGGATAATGCATAAAGGAGTTTAGCTACCTTTTCGCCATACGGCAACTCCATTTCACTAACCCAGGAGATTTCCACCAGAAATCGCATTTCATGTCGGTTAGCAACGGTATAGTCTGTCCAAACGACGCGGTTACATAATCATGCAACGGCTGGGGTAATTCCAAATTCTCCGAGTTTGGTTCTCACGGTAATATTACCCTAGTCAATGTAGCGTCACTTCGACTTCTCCCAGACACGCTATCCGCTTGGGATCAATGATCTCTTTTTGCAGGTGAATACCACCACCCATTACTCTCTCCTTCTCGTTTTTATCTTCCTATAGATCAATGCACTGTATGACGAACAAAAGTCAAACGTGTGTTACGGTAACATGGGTCGTGCTTGGTAGCTAGTCGGGGGAGAATGCGACAAAAACGTATATACTCCACGCTAACACTACTATTTAGTGCTGAGTATTTGATCGAAAACATATTATGTACCCGGTATATCGTGTAATTTGGGCTCCTCGATAGTATAGTGGTTAGTATACCCGCCTGTCACGCGGGAAACCGGGGTTCGATTCCGCGGCGGGGAGCTTCTGGCGCAAGACTAATGACCTTACCCGGAAAAAACGGATCATTATGAAAATTTTAACAAGCCTCAGGACTTGCTAAGTAAGGCCAAGACCGGTTCCAGGTTGTAGTGCCGATGATGATGATGATGATAGACCAATGCACTCTGACATCACCACATTCACCGAATTAGGTCCGTGGGGTATCCTCAGAGTTGCATTGGTGCATGCACACAAAAACCAAATCCACCCCGGGATCATTGCACGTTCTGTTCCAGTTCTCTCATTCTCCCTTGTCCGTCGACTGTTGAATTAACCAAAGCGTTTATCCACCTCGATGGGCGGGGAACACGAGAGAGCACCGAACACTCCAGACACACAAACACCATCAGCCCTTTGCTGATTCAAAAGTTTAACTCAACTTGTCAATGAGCCAACACGGGTACCAGACATATCCTGTTTCTCACCTCCCACCCCAACAAATACACAATTGAAGTTTCTTCGCCATTGGGCACTTCAGACCACTGTCAGCTAACCAACAGTAACGTTAATGAAAAAGCTCCCAAAAGAACAGTATGGTTCTACGAGAAAGCTACCTGGGATGGTTGAACGACTTTTTTGGGAGGTTAAATTGGTCAATACGAAAAGATTTAAGACAGCTTAAAATAACTGCAATGCGTATATTCAACGCGCCAAGTTCTAGCATGACCAGAGATTGAGACAAAAAATACTGAACTCTCTTAGAAACGGTTTTAGTAAAAACTTCTGGGCATTCATGAAAAACATTCAAAACTCAGTCTCTTCATCCATTCCTTGGCGTATAGTCGATGATAGCCCTGTGGCGGTTCCGCCAAACCCCACGGCCCACTTACCTGAAAAACCTCCATAACTGCTACCAAACTTCCTTAAGTTCGCCAATCCAATCACATTAGCATCTGAAACGCTTCACGCATCAAATAGATCAAATTTATTTATCTAAAAGTCCCTGTGAAGAATCTTTACCTTTCTTCGCATACAAATTCCCTGTAAGACTTCTTTCCTAACTTATCGGGAATTCCAAAACCAATTCGGCTCCTTCGGTGCCAAGCAAATCCCCCTAGACGAATTCCTGAAAACAAAATAATTTGGTTTACATACAATGTAACCATCATAACAGGGACCATAAACATTGCGTCGCCTATTTCTCGTCCTCACCAAGTGTAGCACAAATCACCATACAAACACACTGGCGGGCGACCCACACCCAAGGGACCAAAACAAATCAGGGACCATAAACATTGCGTCGCCTATTTCTCGTCCTCACCAAGTGTAGCATAAATCACCATACAAACACACTGGCTGGCGACCCACACCCAAGGGACCAAAACAAATATACGCATCTCGCGTCTCTTGGCACCAATTAAATCCCACAGCATAAGCGAATGCAAATAGGTATGGTATACTTAACCTTGGCAGCGATGCAATAAACACCAATTCCCTGTAAATAAGCTAGAATCAACTAGCACCGTGTGCGTGGGCATAGCGGCTATCGTTACAGCTGCAACGCATAGCTTAGACAATGATCTACCCGATCTCTTTTCCTTCCCATATTTCGGGATCTGCTTCTCATCAGCAGCGGTATAAGCAAACACAAACCCAATTAGCATCCAATGAGATCCGGCTTGTTTGCTTAGCCGAACTCACATCTCATGGATGCGCATTTTCCCTTTCTTTATTGTAGATTCGTTCCCATGGCCTTATATATGGAAAAACCAATGTGATCTTCATTCACACATACACATACATTATCAAGTCCTTCTTCCTTGTTTTCACCACGAGACAAACATTTTCTCTCTCGGGAAAACTCACCCCATTAACGACTCGGCTCTGCACGAGTCGTTTATCGCTGAGTCTAATTCCATTCGCCGACCACACCGGTCGCGCGATCTCCCTCCCGCAGGGGTTAAATGAGCAAAACTTATGGTTCATTTTATAGTGCCTTTAATTATATGTGAATGCGTGTGGATTCTCAATTGAAAAGTGTTTACGTGGTATGTTATGGATGCGGGAACTAGAGTTTTAAGGACTTTGCGATCATAGGAAGGTAGTCTGGTGCTCCCAGCTAATGCAGAACATAAGTAATCTCTTTCCAACCAGGAGAATTAAATGCGTCCTCGACATGCTGCACAATAGCTATCCAATAATACTTCAGATCAGCACGCCTTCGGAGTCCTGCCGACGCTGTATTGGCAAACATTTGCACTTAGGTGAAACTCTTATTAATTGAGGTCGTTATCAACGGAACGCTCCTCGATAGTATAGTGGTTAGTATACCCGCCTGTCATGCGGGAGACAGGGGTTCGATTCCGCGTTGGGGAGCCTCTGGCGCAAGACTAATGACCTTGCCCGGAAAAAACAAATATTTATGAAAAATTTAACAAGCCTCAGGACTTGCTAAATAAGGCCAAGACCAGGTCCCGGTTGTAGTGCCGATGATGATGATGATTAACGGAAAATTGGCGCAAGGCTAATATACCTTGCCTGGAAAAACAATATTTTATGGGCAATTTAACAAGTCTCGGATATGGACTGGATACCGATGGAGAGACTTGCTGAATAAGGCCAAGACCGGATCCCGGTTATAGTGCCGATGATGATGATGATGATCAGCGGAAAATAAAATATAATACTGATCACTAGAGAACATACACCTAAAAAGGGACAACAACAGCAAAAGTGTTATGGTTTTTAAGGGAAACTTTTATATCTAGTTTTTACATCCCTGTGTCATGAGGAGTGCTTACGTCTTTTATCTACTATAACCAAAAAAAAGGCCTATCACCTTGTTCGAATGGAAAATATTCTACCATCTTCATAAATGTGTCAGTACTCCCAATAGTTTATTTGAGCTTTACGTTTAAGCGACTTAACTTGTGGCGGATCAGCCAAACCCCACTGACTACTTACCTAAAGAACCCCCATCCCTACAACCCAGTCTGCATAAACTTTCGCTAATGCAATCGCATTAGCACCTTAAATGCTACACACATTAAAGCAATCAAATTTATATAACCTAAAAGTCCCTAGAAAAGAAAAGTTACCTTTCATGCATACAATTCCTGTAAGATTTCTTTCTTACCTTATCAGGAATCTCAAACCAATTCGGCACCTTCAGTGCCAAACAAATCCCCCTAGACGAACTCCTGAAAACAAGATGATTTGGTTTGCATACAATGCAACCATCATAACGGGGACCATACACATTGCGTCGCCTATTTCCCATATCATAAATCACCATACATACACATTGGCTGGCGACCCACACCCAAGGGAACAAAACAAATATACGCATCTCGCGTCTCTTGGCACCAATTAAATCTTACGGCATAACCAAATGCAAATAGGTATGGTATACTTACTCTTGGCAGCGATGCAATAAACACCAATTCACGGTAATCTAGCTAAAACCCATTAGCACATTTCCACATTGCATTGCCGCCTATTTATTTAGCAGCAATGCACATCTCAGACAAAGACCCAAACGTTTCCTTTGTCTTTTCATATTTCGGGATCTGCTTCTCATCAGCAGCAGTATAAGCAAACACAAGCCCAATTAGCATCCAATGAGATTCGGCTTGTTTGCTTAGCCGAATTTACTTCTCATGGATGCACATTATGTCCCTTCTTGGTGTTTCAGATTCGTTGTCATGGCGTGTCTATGAAAGAACCCATGTACACACATACATGTGTACTACCAACGATCTTCACCCCAAACGATTGAATATCGTTGAGTCGTTTTTCATCCGCCGACAGAGCAGGTCGTGGTCGTCGTCACATACGCTCTCCGTCGCGGGGTGGAGAAGCGAGAAATAATGTTTCAATTGTTTGTCGTGTAGCGGGAGTTTTCGCTTGATTTATTTGAACAAAATGATTTCAAAAAAAAATTACATAAAACTTGTGGTGTAAGGTTTAGTAGCAGCCATGTACGACGCGGGTTCACTTAACCTTCCACTGATAGTTCTCTAAAAGCCGCACAACGTGCTCCGTAAGGGTAAAAATAAATACAAATCACCGGATTAATGTTCAAATAATGTTTCTTTATTTATTGATTACTCCACTATGTTTCTAATACTGACAGGGCCACTTTACAACACAATTCTTATTTTGATATAGTTTGGTGTTTTTATTGCTAGTGCGACTACTTTATATAAAACAATTTTACTTTGATATTATTACAGTTTTTATTTACTTTCTAATCTACGTCAGTAACTGGTCACAAGTAAAGGAAATCTTTTCGATACAACTAATGACACCTTCTACGGATATGGTTACGTTCTAGTACATGTACATGAAAAATATTTTGTCAACAACTAATGACACATTTCACGGATATCTTTTGAGTTCTTAATAAATGCACACGGTGTGGACGACTGTTGAATTTATATTACTTCACGGATTCACAGATAAGTTACGTGGAACAAAAAAAAACTAAATATCCCATAGTGGGGAAACAAAACACACAATATGACGCTTGACGTCACTCGTCCTTCGATACACACTCCGTGTAGATTACCGACACGACCCTTTGGGTGTTATAACTCCGATATAATTTAATTTAAAAGACAATCGATCTGTACTTTCGGAACTTGTACGACTCCGGTGACGGTGTAACTCTGACTAATCCCATTGGAAGTCATTAAAGGGAAAGAACCCCGAAAGAAACTGGCAAGGAGGCGGAGTTACACGATTAACTTGAAGTAGTTAATCGTGATTGGACCGGGCGGGGTAGTCATACATTACGCATGTGTGGGTATGCCATGCATACGATCGTTCGGCGGCCGTGGATGGAGGCACATCGCTAGTGCATTTTCTAAGAATGTAAATACTAGCATGTGGGGTGTGAAAACCCAAAACGAAGATTTGGTCATCCTAATGGAAGTCCATAAATCATCATTTCGGTTGCCGATGATTAAACATTGCAACGAACATAGGGTGCAGCCATTGCCAGATGTTGAAAGTAAACATTTTCTGGCTGCATCTTGATCGTTGCTTGATTGCGGCCTCTGAACGTGGGGACCGATAATTGGAAGCCAGCGATTGCTGGTAATCGGGGAAATGTTTGGTTTGCGTCAGCAGAAACCTTGTCGGCGGTAGCAAACCAATAGGAGCAAATAGCCGCATGCGAGAAGTGCCATGGGCAAACAAATAAACGAGTCGACAAGGAACTCTTTGTTGATGTTGTTTCCATAGCATAAGGCTATGGAAACAAGCTGCCCTGGCAGAATGTATGCCTAAAGATAGGATTTCAGATGCCATGGCAATGTGATGATTTTGCCATGGACTTATGCTTTTTTTAGGAAATGATGTACGCCTCGGGGGTGAATTTTCGATGCCACGGTAAGGTGATAAGCTTTGCCGTGGGCTTAATGTTTTTTAGGAAATAATGTCTGGCCGAGGGTGAGTTTTCGATGCCACGGCAAGGTGATAAGCTTTGCCGTGGATTTAATGTTTTCAGGGGTGGTGCCGGAGAAAAAGGGGTTTGGAAGGAAAACCCCTACAGAATAGGTAAGCTGCCTAACAGAAATTCAAAACAGTTATCCGATTGGGTAACCGTATTAATTCCAGCGATTTGGCTGGGGGTAAATGCCGTAGCAAGGTTACGCAACCTTGCTGAAGTTCGACCGAGAGGTAAGTCGTTCGCCTGGAATAGTGGGGATCGAGCGATGCCTGGCTCTTCGGGCCCTGAAAATCCCCACATCACTCCCTCCCCAGTGACGTAGTCACGAAATAGGTAAGGCAGGTTAGGGGGTGGTTAGTTGGTTATAGGCGCGCGCCTGAGCGCGAGTACGGGGAGGTTGTGCTGGTGGCGTAGGAGTGGTGTCAGTAGATGGAGGTGATTCTGGAGCGGAAGCTTCCAGAAAACAGGGCTTAAGCCTTTCGACGCTGACCGTGGATCGCTTGCCTCTAATGTCGATCTCGAAGACGCGGTCACTGATGCGGCGGAAGACTTTGAATGGGCCATCATAAGGTGGGTCGAGGGGTTTTTTGACCTTATCCACCCTGACAAAGACGTGCGTGCAGCTGTGCAGTTCAGGGTGGACGAAAAGTTTTTTGGGGCCGTGCCTGGTTACAGGGGTTGCCCTAACCTTACGTAGCAGGTCACGGAGATGTCCCAATTCGCGAAGTTGGTCACGCGGTGTTTCGCCATTCAGGAAAAGTTCTCCTGGAAGAAGGAGGTTGGTACCATAGGTAAGCTCTGCTGCCGAAGCACCCAGGTCCTCCTTAATGCTTGTCCTCAGGCCGAGGAGGACAGTTGGAAGGGCGTCAAACCATTGTGTGTCATTATGACACATGAGTGAGGCTTTTAGAGATCTGTGCCAGCGCTCTATCATCCCATTTGATTGCGGGTGGTAGGCGGTGGTACGACTTCTTTGGCAGCCGAGAAGATTTGTTAGCTGCCTAAAAATTGTCGCCTCAAATTGTGGACCTCGGTCCGAAGTTATGGTGGTTGGTACACCGAAGCGTGTGACCCAAGTTGAGTAAAAGGCCTTGGCGACTGATTCGGCAGTAACTGCCCGGAGGGGTGTCGCCTCTGGCCATCGCGTGCAGCGATCCATCATAGTGAGGATATAAGAAAATCCTCTTGATGGAGTAAGCGGTCCCACTATGTCTATGTGGACATGGGCGAAGCGTGCCGTAGGAAGCTTGAATTGCGCTGGCTCCAGTACATTATGTCGCGCTACCTTGCAGCGCTGGCACTGGAGACAAGCACGGGCCCAACCGGTGAGATCTTTGTTCATCCGGGGCCAAATGAATTTGCGACGGACAGCAGCGGCTGTTGCTCGGCCGCTGGGGTGGGCTGAGTTGTGGTAAACCTGGAACACGCCCTTACGGAGTTTCTCGGGAATGTAAGGTCTAGCGGTTCCAGTGGAGACATCACACCAGATTTCGCCCAAAGGGTCGCGAAGGGTAATTTTCTTGAGCTCGAGTGCCGTGTCGGCAGTTAGGAGGGACTTGAGCTGTTCGTCCTCCTCTTGAGCTAGGGAAGGTCAGTGTTATTCAAGGCGGTACGCAAATGAATCGTATCGATTCGAGAAAGGGCGTCCGCCGTGACGTTCTGTTTACCGGAGATATGCCTGATCTCCGTAGAATATTGCCCAATGAGGTCTAATTGACGCTCTTGTCGGGGGGAGGCATTTCCCGACTTCTTCCGGAACGCATAGACCAATGGCTTGTGGTCTGTTAAAATTGAGAGCGAACGTCCTTCTATCATATGACGGAAGTACTTAACAGCGCTGTAGATCGCGAGTAATTCACGGTCGTAGGCGCTGTAACGTCGCTCAGTGGGACTCAGTTTCCTTGAAAAGAAACCAAGTGGTTCCGGGCGGCCTTCAATGTCCTGTTCAAGGACGGCTCCGATTGCGGTATCCGATGCGTCGCATTGGATAGAAAGTGCCGCTCCCTCGAGAGGGTATCGGAGTAAGGTGGCATTTGCCAATTGTTCTTTGGACAGTTGGAATGCTCGATCTGAGACTTCTGTCCAATTAATGGGGCGCTTATCATTGCGCTTAGCTCCTTTTAAAAATTTATTGAGCGGAGCTTGAATCTGGGCAGCATTCTTCAGGGTAGGCCGGTAGAAGTTCAGCATGCCCAAAAATCGACGAAGCTCACTCACGTTTGTTGGTCGAGGATACTTTGTGAGGGCCTCCACACGGTCTGGAAGTGGGCGAATGCCCTGGTTGTCAACGACGTAACCCAGAGGGGTGATTTGCTCCTTGGCGTATTGACACTTATCTGGGTTGATGACAAGACCGAATTCACGGAGGCGCTCTAGGACCTGACGTAAGTGGCGCTTATGTTCGGCGTGGTCTTTGGAGGCGATGAGAATATCATCAAGATAAGCATGGCAGCAATTAAGACCACGTAAAGCCGTGTCGATATATCGCTGGAATGTCTGTGCGGCATTCCTGAGGCCGAAAGTCATCACTTTGAACTCGAAGAGTCCGAAAGGTGTAATGACTGCGGTCTTGGGGATGTCTTCTGGTGCCACCGGAATTTGATGGTATGCCCTGGTGAGATCCAGGGTAGTGAAGACATTGCACCCTCGTAACTTGTACGAAAAATCGTAGAGGTGTGCAATTGGGTATCTGTCCGGGACAGTTGCTGCGTTCAACAGCCTGTAATCGCCACATGGGCGCCACTCACCAGAACGTTTCTTCACTAAGTGGAGTGGGCTTGCCCAGGGACTGTCCGACGGTTGGCAGATACCTAGTTCGATCATATGCTCGAACTCCGCGCGCGCCGCACGTAATTTTTCCGGAGCCAGTCGACGTGGACGCTGGCTCACAGGGGGACCACGTGTTTCTATATGATGAAACACCGTGGCTTTATGTCGGCGCTGGTTAGGCAGAGGAATTGTTGTACTCACAAATTCCTGTACCATAACCTGGAATGGGTCTATGCACTCTGTGGCCCCTGAAGTTGCCGCTGGTGATGCCGTCATGGGCAAGGGGGGTGCGGTTGGAGCCACAAGTCTGTTATGGGTCGAATCGACCAACAGATTATGTGCACCTAATAGGTCGGAACCTATCAGGGGTTCGTTTACGTCCGCAATGACGAAACGCCAAGTGATCGGACGACAAAGACCCAATTGAAGTGTCAGCTTTTTACGTCCGTACGTAAGTATCGGCGTATTATTTGCAGCTGACAATTTAAGTGCGGCTGGCACGCGGTTACGCGGAGCAAACGATCGCGGGAGGACTGAAATGTCGGCGCCGGTGTCGACAGTAAAAGCGATATTCAGTTTCGAATCCCGGATGGTTAAGCGACTTATCGTAGGGGTGCCGGCCGATTGCGCGAGGGTGTCGGTCGGCAAAATTAGTTTAAAGAGCGCCTCTGGTTGGTGGAAGGTTGTGTCCAACCACAAGGCGCTTTGCAGTTAAATGCGCGATCACCATATCGTTGGTGATTGGCGCACCAAGGTAGAGTAACGGCATTATCTGGTATATTCTGCCTATTGGCGTTGCCGTTACGGGGAGGTAGAGCCGGAGCTCGCTGGGGATTGGCCCGGTGAGGGCCATTTTGGGTGGGATTGGCCCTCTGTGGGGCATTTTGAGGGATATAGGCCCTCTGAGGGGCATTTTGGGAGTAATTTTGCCGATTAATAGGACGGCTCGGCATGGCTCGATTCTGGGCGCTTCGAGGATTGTTCCTCACCTCCGCACGCCATTGAGTTATCTCGCGGAGGAGTGAGGTTTGGAGCGCCCGAAGGTCAGCGGGGGTTAATTGTGGTGGCGGACCTCTCTGGTTAATTGCGTTGGGGCCTGCCTCTGGATTCCCCTGAGGGAAATTGGTTGAGGCGGGCCTTCTAAGAGGCAATTGGTTTTGAGGAGGATCGAGGGTTGGGACCAATTGAGGAGCTGAGAAAGGCAGACGAGGGTGCCGCGCAGGCTGGGCGGCGTGTTGAGAAACCGCCGCTACTTGGTACGCAGGAGGCTCAGAATACTGATCTGAGCTTTCCATAATTGCGTCCGCAATTTTGGATAAATAGCCCAAACTCTGATTGGGTTGGGCTATAAGAGCCGAACGGGCATGCTGGGGAAGACACCTCAAAAAGTGAGGCTTTATCAGGTCGTCCCCAATCCTGGTCCCCGCTATAGAGCGTAAATGGGTCAGGAAAAGAGATGGTCTCATCCCAGATAAGTTGGTTACAGCGGCCAAACGTTGTTGCCGCACACTTCCAGGCTCGTCCAAAACGTCGAGCAGAGCCTCACGCATGTTGCTATACGGGTTACGGCTGGCCGACCTTATTATGTGTGCAACATGCGGTCGTTGAGTGCGGTCAAGCACGTTCAACAGCTCGACTGCACGAAGTTGTTCGTCGTGCAAGGCTGAGGCCTGGAAGATGCGGTCTGCCACTGCAAACCAAAGGTCTGGGTCCTCCTCATCGAAGGGGGGAAGTCCTATATTAGGGTGACGAGTCCCATTCCCGAGGCTGGAAGCATCGTGGAATTCTTGGGACTCTGAAGGTCTTTGGGGTTGTTGTGAGGCACCGGCACCAGTTGTGGGCATTAAAATGCCGGAATTTGGCAAAGGGCCGATACCGGGGGCGTTGGAAGAGGTTGGGAGAGCGTTAGAAGATTGGGGTCGGTTCACGACGCTGGGGGCAACCGGGGGTGCCAACGGGGTAGATGGTACGGGCAAGTCTAGGTCATCACCGACTTGCTCAGTGGGGAAATCGACGCTGGAGGCGTCGTGGAATTCAAGAGGCTCGGGTTGTTCCTGAGCCTTTCTGGCCATGGTGTTTCGCGTGTTGACCATTATGGGTTGTATGACGCGAAACGGGGATTAAAGGCGTAAGAGGACGCGCAGAAGGTGAAGGGAGGCCGGTGAGTCAAAAGAAGTCGCAGTGTGTGTGCTGTCGAAGAGCGATGAAAAGAAGGCGATTGTGAGGTTCGGAGCCCACAAAGAACCGTACAAAGTCGAGTGGGGGATTGGAGGTCGGAGATGTTGTCGCAGAGGAAGGCGGAGGGCTTGGACTGAGTCAAGTGGCACCTAAAGGAGTCGCTGAGAGTTCAAATTGGGCGAGTGAAAATCGCCAATAAAATAATAGAACTGTATTGTTATACAGCTTAATTTGAAAATAATTAATGTTCAGTCTAAATTATTGAAGGCGGAAAAAGAAATTTATTACGCGGACGTGTGTGTGTGTAAAAGAGTTGAGGAGCGTTGACGTAAAGTTGTGTGTACTGTCGAAACCGAATTGTACGTTATTCAGTACCCTGAAGGGGTTTACAATATTTATTATAAGGAGCAATAAAAATTATGCACGCTTGGCATAAGGCGTTTTTATTAATGGTTTAGTGTGTGTTCTTCCCTTTATATGATTCTTTAAACAATTCGACAATCTAATTTAGAAGGGCTAGTCTCTGTGCAAAAAGAACAGACGTTCGAGAGAAAAGATACTCGCTTGAGGAGCGTGTTCGTCAATAGATGCAGTATCGCTTTTTCCAATTAAAGTAACTCCTAAATTAGTAAAATTTTTAAGGTATAGAATATTTTGTTTTGATCTAGCGAATCACACTAATTGCTTAATTTCATAGAATCCGATAATTTATTTCAATTTTTATGTTGACGCTTCCTGCGTAGGTAATGCAACTGGTTTATGTGAGAAAAATTACGATTGAAAAGAAAGCAGGAAACAAATTTATTATTTAAGTGTATGATTTATATATCTTGGCGAAATATTTGTAGTGGCAACACCTTAAACCCGTAGGACGTTCTTATGTTCTAATCATCATATTCGATTGTTTCAAATTTAGTTCACTTTTGCGTATTTAATTTAGTTTATTCTAAATTTGTTATTTTTGTTGTTACGAAAGTAGTAAAATTTGTTAAACTTAAGATTTATTTCGTTTACGCACTTTGTTTAATTAAATACAATGTGTATATCTTTGAATGTGAAACCTAAACTTTCTTTTAATTTTTAAATGCTGCGAAGAATTGATTACATAATTTATATTTATATTTGGCTCTGAAGGAGCTCACCGAAAGGTAAAATAACGAATTGATTTTGTTAGGTTTCAGTTTACAAGGAACTTAGAGTTATTAGTATTTAAACGCAAAATATTTTAATAAAAACAGAAAAAAAAAATTACATCTCTTACGTGCCTGTCAGTTGTTGTCGACGTGGATGGTGTCTGGTGATGTTGTGTCTTCGTCAATCAGACAGTTCCTGGTCCGATGATGTTGGTATGCCAGGTGCTGTTGTTAGTTGTTTTCACTTCTGTGAGTCACGAAGGTGTTCTATCTGTTGCCTGATGTTTAGCATCGATTGGTTGTTCGAACGTTGCGTGTTCTTCACCCTTAGGTCACCAATGTGGTGTAAGGTTTAGTAGCAGCCATGTACGACGCGGGTTCACTTAACCTTCCACTGATAGTTCTCTAAAAGCCGCACAACGTGCTCCGTAAGGGTAAAAATAAATACAAATCACCGGATTAATGTTCAAATAATGTTTCTTTATTTATTGATTACTCCACTATGTTTCTAATACTGACAGGGCCACTTTACAACACAATTCTTATTTTGATATAGTTTGGTGTTTTTATTGCTAGTGCGACTACTTTATATAAAACAATTTTACTTTGATATTATTACAGTTTTTATTTACTTTCTAATCTACGTCAGTAACTGGTCACAAGTAAAGGAAATCTTTTCGATACAACTAATGACACCTTCTACGGATATGGTTACGTTCTAGTACATGTACATGAAAAATATTTTGTCAACAACTAATGACACATTTCACGGATATCTTTTGAGTTCTTAATAAATGCACACGGTGTGGACGACTGTTGAATTTATATTACTTCACGGATTCACAGATAAGTTACGTGGAACAAAAAAAAACTAAATATCCCATAGTGGGGAAACAAAACACACAATATGACGCTTGACGTCACTCGTCCTTCGATACACACTCCGTGTAGATTACCGACACGACCCTTTGGGTGTTATAACTCCGATATAATTTAATTTAAAAGACAATCGATCTGTACTTTCGGAACTTGTACGACTCCGGTGACGGTGTAACTCTGACTAATCCCATTGGAAGTCATTAAAGGGAAAGAACCCCGAAAGAAACTGGCAAGGAGGCGGAGTTACACGATTAACTTGAAGTAGTTAATCGTGATTGGACCGGGCGGGGTAGTCATACATTACGCATGTGTGGGTATGCCATGCATACGATCGTTCGGCGGCCGTGGATGGAGGCACATCGCTAGTGCATTTTCTAAGAATGTAAATACTAGCATGTGGGGTGTGAAAACCCAAAACGAAGATTTGGTCATCCTAATGGAAGGCCATAAATCATCATTTCGGTTGCCGATGATTAAACATTGCAACGAACATAGGGTGCAGCCATTGCCAGATGTTGAAAGTAAACATTTTCTGGCTGCATCTTGATCGTTGCTTGATTGCGGCCTCTGAACGTGGGGACCGATAATTGGAAGCCAGCGATTGCTGGTAATCAGGGAAATGTTTGGTTTGCGTCAGCAGAAACCTTGTCGGCGGTAGCAAACCAATAGGAGCAAATAGCCGCATGCGAGAAGTGCCATGGGCAAACAAATAAACGAGTCGACAAGGAACTCTTTGTTGATGTTGTTTCCATAGCATAAGGCTATGGAAACAAGCTGCCCTGGCAGAATGTATGCCTAAAGATAGGATTTCAGATGCCATGGCAATGTGATGATTTTGCCATGGACTTATGCTTTTTTTAGGAAATGATGTACGCCTCGGGGGTGAATTTTCGATGCCACGGTAAGGTGATAAGCTTTGCCGTGGGCTTAATGTTTTTTAGGAAATAATGTCTGGCCGAGGGTGAGTTTTCGATGCCACGGCAAGGTGATAAGCTTTGCCGTGGATTTAATGTTTTCAGGGGTGGTGCCGGAGAAAAAGGGGTTTGGAAGGAAAACCCCTACAGAATAGGTAAGCTGCCTAACAGAAATTCAAAACAGTTATCCGATTGGGTAACCGTATTAATTCCAGCGATTTGGCTGGGGGTAAATGCCGTAGCAAGGTTACGCAACCTTGCTGAAGTTCGACCGAGAGGTAAGTCGTTCGCCTGGAATAGTGGGGATCGAGCGATGCCTGGCTCTTCGGGCCCTGAAAAGCCCCACAAACTCATAAATCGAACGATGTGAACTTGC
Organism: Microdon myrmicae; assembly: GCA_963931805.1. Lineage (NCBI taxonomy): Eukaryota > Metazoa > Arthropoda > Insecta > Diptera > Syrphidae > Microdon > Microdon myrmicae. The sequence goes on from OZ007498.1 coordinate 26,328,964, forward strand.
ATTTAATTTGTCATTTCCAGTCCGGTGTTCGATCGTGAAGTGTATTTCACTCGTGGTTGAATATATCCGAGTGGTATGACCACTATCGTATCCTGTCGGTGTACATTACGCGTCCGAATTCTTAGCGTATTTACGACAATGAGTTGAGTGTTATAAGTTCAGCTACTTTAACTTTATTTACTTCGAAATCATATTTCACCGATTCCGGGATTTCCATATGCGCATAACGTGCGCTAAACATAAACTATAAGGTGCTATCTCCTACCCCACAAACTCTGTTTAACATACTCGTCTCAATAACCTCTCAGAGCTCTTATATCACCGAAATGTACAGCACGTAAGAATACAAACAGACGTGGTAAAAGACTTAAACATTCTCGTTCATGTGCTTTAAGTTTCCATGAAATTACGTCCAAATCTATCTAAGAGTAACCTGTAAATGTTTACAGAAGGGAATTACATCGACCTGAAGACAGAAAATTGCACACTAAACAACGTCAAAGGGTAAACAGCTCCCACCAACTCCAACCAACTGGCAACGAGCACACCAACTTGCTTATACCTCGTAACCTGCTCACCTTGTGGACACGTGCCCTTCAGGCAATATTTAATCAAACAAAAACTGTCAATGCAACTACCGTATACATACCCAATCAATTGCCATCACTTTCGGGAAACAACACTCAAATTCCCTCTTTGTGGGTATTCTTGTGATGTGTTGATTGATAGTCGTAGATTCGGTTTGATATCAACATGTCGGCATGTCTAATAGAATATTCACTATACGTTGACCTTCTACGGATGTGTCCTGAAGGCACATCTCCACGTTCTACTGAATGTGATTACAAAGAATTCGAGGGAGAGTCCAGTATAAATCTAACCTCACACTCTTTTTCAGACAGAAAATATCGCCACGCATCTACGAATATGTCCACATACTTTATCTAGCTCAGTTAGACCATCCGGCCAGGGCATGTACACCCTACGAGGAAGAATCTCCTAGAGAATTAGGTCATCTCCTCTAGCTTTGAGTGTCATAACCTGAACACAAATACTCCTGACGTGACTATTTCACCTAATGGAAGATCGAAATAAATTCCCATGGATTTGCGTGGCCACCAACCTGGGTCGTGTCGTGTTATCCTTACAGTCGAACGGTGATTTCAAGTCGTCTGTGAACGCGCACATCGATAGCCTGAGCTACAAGACTAAGCACTTGTTTTCAACGAGGCTCTACAATTTGTTAGGTCATGGCGGTTGTATGAGTACGGCCACTATACCGGGATAGGCTATGTATATAAGATTTCGGAGAGAAAATTTAAGCTATGTTGTTGGGCGAGGATGCATCCTGGGCATAAACATCGATACTCAAAGATTTACGTTAAATAAAGAGCCGGCGTTTACAGCTAACGGTGTGTACACTTGTTTCTGCCAAAAGGAACTTAGTTCCGAGAGTATGTAGCCTCTACACTGGAACACACCAAAGCAGTCATCTTAAATTGTTCAATATACACGTTCGTGTGTCCGCTGAACATGTATGACTTTCGTTTAGTGTGTGTGGCGGATTTATGCCAGAAATCTGGACCACACAACAATATCCACGCAATGCAACGGAGTGGCGTGCATCTAAATAATGGTGGCAAGAGAAGTCAAGTAAAGCCTTTACATTCACTTCCACTGATATGCAACGATAATTCAGGCTGCAAGCACCCAACGAAACTTACCCTCGACCCCCAACCCACCTCTTGACACGATTGCTTTGTTGTCTTCCTGTATTTTGCAGGTAACTCTCACATCCTTGCTACATGGTTTTATGCCACCTTTTTGGGAAGTTGTACACCTGTTTTTAGTTTTCCTTACACTGAGTAAAAAGGACTTATAGCTAAGAGTGGGTATGTGTTTTTGACTACTTACGGCGAATTCCTTGATGATCCTCTACTGATACGAAAATAATCGTTAAATGGACACGGCTTTTGGTGGAAGAGATACGTATACATGGGTATCGCACTCCTGCTCTGTGGTGTATGCCTGATGACGGTATTTGCGGTTATAACCTGCCACATACGGTGTATGGTTTTTGTGGTATTTCGAGAATATGAGAGATTTTAAGGGGTGACTAGTTATTTATTGCTCCCCAACCATTTCGTGGTATGCTTCCCTTTTGTAAGCTGGTGTAGCTGGCAATAATTCCCAGTCACCAGCAGAAATTAAAGATGAACCACGTTCAATTAATTATGCAAACATCACTTAACTCAGACCGCTTATATTTGAAGCGGGTTTTGAAGCGATTGGATTGGATTCGTTGTGTACACAACCCGATGGGTTAACCTTTTCCATTCAATGAATATACTAAGTTGATGTTCAGGGAAGAGTTTTAGAGTAACAATCACCGACCATAACGCCAGCATTGGCTGGGCTTTAAAAAGCTCTTCAAAGGCGAAAAAAAAAAAACTCCAAAAAGCGGAAAAATATTTAAAAGTAACTAAATTCAATCACAACTCATACAAATAAAAAACAACAAAATGTTTTAAAATAAAAAAAAATCTAGAAGTCAAAATCGAAACATAGTCTAACTTGCAATCAATAAAAGTTTCATAAGCCAAAAGCTTGAGACTAAACGTAGATATTTCTTAATTTTCAATCACCGAGATATTACTGAAACGTAGTATCAAAGTACTTAAGACTATTCGAGCGACATTGTGGGGGTTCTCTATACTACATGGAGAACCAACCCACAATTTGAACCACAATTTCCCCCTTATTTCGACCGCTTTCAGCGCGTCATATCAACCGCTATCCCACCGTTTGGTAATTCACCTGCAAAACATGTTTCCCAAAAGGACGCATAGCTAAACTCATTATCCTTTGCAGATAATGCATAATTGAGTCTAGCTATATTTTCGCCATACGGCAACTTGTTACGTACGTCGGCCACCACCATCATTTAATAATTTGCATTTAATTTTGTTTTAACATAGTATGATGGTAAGGTGGTGGAAGAATTGCACGATCCTGAAGTGAGTTTCTGAACACACCCTGATTCGGGTGTGGATCGTGCAGTTCTTCGAGTTCGAATTTGTTTTTCGAAGTGGACGTGAGTGGAGAGCGAGAGAGATGGAGGGTTGACCCTTTTTTTGAAAGATACGGTTTTGAGTTCCGTTGACGGAGTTGTAAAAGAAGTGGAAGAAAAGCAAGAAGTAAAAAGGTGTTCCCGTTTTTTTGTTCTTTGTTCTTTCTTGGAGACGTGAAATTAATAATAATAATAATTGTAAAGGAAAAGAGAAAAAAAAGAAATTGGACTCGAAATAAAAATTATAAAACACTAAAAGTGTTCGTGGAAAGAAAGTTTGTCTTATTTAATACGAAAGTAAAAAACGCGAGTGTTTAAAGATCGGACTGGCCAGTCGCAGCCATATCGAAGGCTCCAAAAATCCAACGATTGGTAACCCCAATTGTCTTTCAAAGGAAACGAAGACGTCTTGCATTGAGGAAGAAGCGTCAAGTGACATCCAAGGAAGCTGCGGCTGAATGTGCTAAATTGTTGGCCCAAGGGAAGAAGAACCAGGACTGAGTCGGATGGAAGCTGCTACTCCGACCTCCAACTCTCCCCGGCAAAGTAGTTGAAAACGGCGGTAAAATCCAGGTAACCAAATTATTATTTCATTGATCAAATTTTGTGTGGCTGTATATGCTACAACTGGCGCTGCGGACAATCCAGGATTCGAGGAAGCCCGAGGTTGAAAACTCGTAAGCGCTCGCAAAGCCCGAATCCTGAAGGAACCTGGCAAAAATCAAGATCTGGCCTACTGAGTACCAAGAAAGAAGAAAGAAAAACGTTTCAAAATTATGCAGTACACTGTTGCTAACTGGCCTGGGAGCGGTAATCGAATAGCGGGATAACGTTGCACTGGCGCTGTGGATGATTTTTTTGTGGCGTTTGGTGCTTTTCATCGTTTACAACTGTGAATTGTGATACAGTAGCTGCAAAGCGAACATTATTTAAATGAAGGATTTACGTAAAATTGGAACAATTTATATGTTAGATGTCAAATTTAAAACATAAACATACCATATTTCAATTACGAGGTCTTAAACTTAGAATTATATACTTAATATATTACTGTCACCAGATCGAAATTTTGTGAGATCCTAAATGCTTTAGTGAATCCAATTTTGTCGTGAAATTTTTTTTTGTATTATTGTAAAACTTTATATTTTGAATTTCTGAGTTTACTTGAATACTCCGTTTTGTTAAGCTAAATGTACTCGATGTAATATTCTTGTTTTTGTTTCGAGATTTGTATATCCCACTGATTGTGAATCGGGTTGAGGTTTTTGATCATGTATATCATTTATTTATTATCATTTATTTATTATTTATTATTCATTTATATGTTAATTTGGAACTCCAAGATTTTAAATTATTAGCCACACTTTTGTACAGGTACTCTCTCCTTCTGCTTTTCTTCCCTAACCAGTTGCGCGGTGGATTTTGTTTGTTTTTTTTGCTGCGTTGCAGAATTATCTGAAGGTGTATATTGTTTTTGTGCGCGACAAGGGGCGCGTTTGAGAATTTTTTTTTTCCCTTCTCTTTTTCTTCCTTCCCCCTTTCTCTTTCTCTCCATTCTCGGGCGGTGTAGTGGTCGCTTGTGTTGTGCCGTCTTTCGTTCGTTCATGGTGAGGGAGCGTGTTTATTGTTGTGTTTCGTATCCTTGCTGTTGGTTAGTTCTGTCGACGGCGAGGTTGCTCTCTCTTCTGGGGATCCCGGGTGTTGTTTTGTTTCGGGGTTCCGGGTTTGGTCCTAGCATCGAGAAATTTTGAAGTTTATAAATGCAGACAAGGCAACGTCAGAGAGATGTCCGAGAGGGCACTCCTGCCCGGGCACGACCCGAGGCATTTCCCGAGCCGCCGGTTGACGAGGTGGATCCGGAGGCGTTCCATGATTCGAGGGACGAATTTGTGGACGACCGATCGCCAACACGCCCCCCTCCCACCGTCGGTAAACAGCCTGTCGGGAGCATGGAGGACACGCCGATGCCCTCGTATTTTAAACTGGGCCCACAACCATGTCCTGTACGGACCATGCTGGGCACAGATAGGGTTTTCGACCTTGTGTCGAAGGCGGTCCCCATGTTTTCGGGACAGGAAGGACCGGATACGGCCGAGAGACTCTCTTCGTTTCTCAAGGGCTGTAGAAGGACCTTGGGTGGGCTGGCGGTGGAGGAGGAACATACCTTCCTCCGGTGGCTGCCCTCTAGGCTGAGCGACGAGGCCTATCGGATGTTCGAGGAGAGACCACCCACGACATTCCTTGAAGCGGAACAGCGTCTTAGAGAGGCCTACGAACCCCGGGTGTCGTATGAGGAGTTGTGTGCGCAACTTTCCAAAATGCGACAACTTCCTTCCGAGGATGCCACCGGCTTCGTTTCCCGAGTGAAGCGGGCCGTGGTACGGTGCGAGGAGGCAGCTGAGCGCTTTTATGGTCGCCAGGGTAGGTCCGTCTTCGCCAGCCAGCTTGAGGGCATGGCCAAACCGGTGTTGGTAAGGGGTCTGAGGGAGGAAGGACTAAAGCACTTCCTCCTCACGTTGGGTAATGTCCCTTTTCGTAGCCTGGTGGACCACCTAACCGGATTTGAGCGAGCTCGAAGGGAAATGCTGAGGCAGGACGACCTGTTTGTGGATGCGCGGCCGACAGTGTCGGAAACATTAGAGTTAGGACCGGGAAGTTGCTCGACCCTTTTGGAAAGTTCATCCTCCACTTCTAGGGATTACACAGCGGCGCCGGCGCCGGTTTTATCGAACTTAAATCCCCGGGCGGTGTCATTCGTGTTGCCGGCCGAAGAGCCTGATAGTCGTCGACGGGGGGAGGATGGTTTCGTTCGGGAGCAGTCGTACGGGCCTCTCAATTATAGACGGGGTGCTGGTGCCTATGCTCCGGCCTCCTCTGGCGAGGGAGCGTGGTCAAATACCGTGTCTTCCTCGAGTCGGAGTGAAGGGTCGCAGGGTTTGGCTCAAGGGGCGTATGTGCCTGGAGATCGATCGGGTCGGGACAATCCGTTCAGGGATCCGGTTGGTCGGTCGGCGCACCTCCTGGAATCCCAGACAATATGCAATTTTTGCCATCTGAGGGGTCACGTGTACGACGAGTGTCTACAAAGACGAAACACTCCCTTCTGTCGCGAGTGTTGGCGGTATGGCCACGACATAGTGGACTGCCCGGATCGTCCGACGAGGACGCGCGGTCCCCAGACCACATACAGGGGTAGAGGTCAGCAGGGCGGATTCGCACGACAAGAACCGCCTTATCAGCGACCACAGTATCAGCGGAGAGCCCTACCAGAGCCGCAGCCCCCGTCTACGGGCGGCGGGCCGGCGACATCAGGCCCCAGAGTATTCAGCGTCCGGTGCTGTTGCGAGTTTTGTGGCCGACAGGGTCATAGCTTGCGCGGGTGCGAATACAGGCAAAGGTGGGAAAAACAACAGCATTCCCAGGGTTCTCCCCATAAGCGGCACGCCGGAACAGCACCTGTTGCGAGCCGAGAGCAAGACAGCCGTCTGGGGACTGGGGCAAGCGCGAGAAATAGGCGCAGAGGGCGTCGGAGGCAGCGTCGGCGAAATCGAGGCGCCGGTAATGATAGCGCGGAAAGTAGGGATTCTCGGAAGGTGGATGGAGATGATGGGCGACGATCGTCCGTGTCGAGCGGTGGCGGTAAGCGACCCGACTCCATGGACTCAAAATCCTCAAAGACGATGCGAGACATGATGCCGCATCAGGCAGCGCGGGGAGCCGGGAATGGCAGCCCCGGCGCATTGGGCCCAAAGTGGGCAGAAAGAATAGCTCCAGTTCCGCTAGTTCGGAGTCCAGTGGGACTCCCGAGCGGAATATTCCTGAACGGGGGAGCAGAACATTGTGCGAGTTTTGCGGTCGACACACTCACAAGGCGGCAGAGTGTCGACATAAACCAAAATGGGAGGGTTCGGGAAACTCCCCAAGGTCGGGTCGGCAAGATCCTACCCGACCGCACTAAAAACGAAACCCAGCTCCAGCTGTTCTCAGTTTTCGCCGACTCGAGTCCCGATTGTCGCTCTCCCTCTAGACATTGGCCGTAGGAACCCTACGCGCCTAATCGTGGACACCGGCGCTGAGATCAGCCTGTTGAAGCTGAAGGCACTCCATCCTAGATATGGCATGGATGTGCATAAATCTACAACGCTCCAAGCGCTGTTTGTCAAAGGCAAGTCGAGGGGATGCTGCACTGGGAATTTCAAGTTGCACCATGAGATTCCCTGCAGTTTCCAAATAGTAGACTCCTTGCCGGGTTTGGAGGAAGACGGATTGTTGGGGTACGACTTCCTGTCTCGGAATTGTAAGGTAGGCGGGCCGGGTGGTTGTTTGGTTTTTCCCCGAACGACCGTAAATCCCGTGCCATTCTCCATTCAATTTGTCAACTATGGGACGGGAAGGGTTGAACATGTGGCAGCCAAACGGGGAGACGTGCCAAAGGGACCTGTTAAGGTCGATACTGCGGCAGGTACTCGCCCGGAGACCCTACCCATACAGGGGAGGGCTGCGAAAAGCTGTTCAACCACGTGCTACCCACGAGGTCATCCGGATGAACCCCGAACAGCGGACGTTGGTAATATAGTTATTAGACAACACCTTTAATAAAAGAACAAATAAGGGAAGGATAAGCCTTTCTATAACTTGGAGCCCCTGATCCTAGCTGGCCAGACTCTGGTTACCCTCCGGAATCTTCGTCCTTGTAAGTGACCTTCGTCGAGGGATACCAACTTGAGAGTCTGACGAAAAGTCTTTAAGGCCAGGCCTAATGCTGCAGGCGCAGTCCCAGCGCAGACTGCAGAGGCAAACCCCAGTGCTGGGGGTTGGATCGCAAATATGAAAGTGCGAAAGCTCACTATAATGTCGCGTGATGGTAGGTTTTGCCTCCGAAACGGGACAAACCCCCCGATCTACCAACCCATGGACCGGGGCAAGTACCGAGTCCAAAAGAGGAGGACTAAATCAAATATATAGGAGCGGGACGCTTTCGCCGGCCGGGTGACATTTCGGAGGTTGGACGAGAGGGGATCGCCTCGCCTTAGCGAGGGGGTCCTAACCGGATCGTGTGGGCCGTCGAGCTTTTGGTCGAAACATCGGATTGAGTGTCGGGCCCGCCGCGGACGTTTGTGTTGTCCTTGGTTTTGTGGAGTGCTTGTCTGTTGTTCCCCCTCTTAGGTTAATACATAAGTGTTATTTATTCATCTATTTTTTATTAACCCTAATATGTAAGCAGTAGAAAGTACACACTAACATTAATATTTAGGTGAGATCTTAGGTTAATACATCAGTGTTATTTATTTATTTATTTTTACTAACCCTAGTATATAGGTAGCCTAAAACGTACTAACATTAGCACTTAAGCATTATTTATTTTGTTTCACTAACCCTAATGTATAAGTAGTACTAAATATATAGAAAATCCTTACTAACCTTAACACCTAAGCATGTTTATTTATTTATCTATTTATTTATTGGTTGGTTTGTTAATTGTTTGTTTGTTTGCTCTCCGCCGGCCACTCTCCGGCGTGACATTCCTCTCCTAAGAATGCCACGCAGTCTTGTGGGGGGGGGGGAGGTGTGTTACGTACGTCGGCCACCACCATCATTTAATAATTTGCATTTAATTTTGTTTTAACATAGTATGATGGTAAGGTGGTGGAAGAATTGCACGATCCTGAAGTGAGTTTCTGAACACACCCTGATTCGGGTGTGGATCGTGCAGTTCTTCGAGTTCGAATTTGTTTTTCGAAGTGGACGTGAGTGGAGGGCGAGAGAGATGGAGGGTTGACCCTTTTTTTGAAAGATACGGTTTTGAGTTCCGTTGACGGAGTTGTAAAAGAAGTGGAAGAAAAGCAAGAAGTAAAAAGGTGTTCCCGTTTTTTTGTTCTTTGTTCTTTCTTGGAGACGTGAAATTAATAATAATAATAATTGTAAAGGAAAAGAGAAAAAAAAGAAATTGGACTCGAAATAAAAATTATAAAACACTAAAAGTGTTCGTGGAAAGAAAGTTTGTCTTATTTAATACGAAAGTAAAAAACGCGAGTGTTTAAAGATCGGACTGGCCAGTCGCAGCCATATCGAAGGCTCCAAAAATCCAACGATTGGTAACCCCAATTGTCTTTCAAAGGAAACGAAGACGTCTTGCGTTGAGGAAGAAGCGTCAAGTGACATCCAAGGAAGCTGCGGCTGAATGTGTTAAATTGTTGGCCCAGCAAAACGAAGACGTCTTGCATTGAGGAAGAAGCGTCAAGTGACATCCAAGGAAGCTGCGGCTGAATGTGCTAAATTGTTGGCCCAAGGGAAGAAGAACCAGGACTGAGTCGGATGGAAGCTGCTACTCCGACCTCCAACTCTCCCCGGCAAAGTAGTTGAAAACGGCGGTAAAATCCAGGTAACCAAATTATTATTTCATTGATCAAATTTTGTGTGGCTGTATATGCTACAACTCCATTTCGCTAACCCATGAGATGTCCACCGGAAATCGCAACATGTCGGTTAGCAACGGCATAGTCTGATCAAACGACGCAGTTGCATAATCATGCAATCGCTGGGGAAATTATTAAAGTATTTAATTTAGTTCCCATGATCAGATTTCCCTAGCCAAGACGGCGTCCTACTCACTTTCCCCAGACACTACATTCGCTGGGGATCAATGACCTCTTTTCGCAGGTGAATAGCACCAGCTAAATTTTTCTCTCTTTCTCAATTTTATCTTCCCACAGTTCAATGCACTCTAAGGTCACCACATTCACCGAATTAGGTCAATGAGTTATCCTCAGAGTTGCATGCATACACAACCAAACCCACCCCGAGATCATAGTACTTTGTGTTTCTGTTCTTTCATTCTCCCATGTTCGTCGACTATCGAATTAACCGATGTATTCACCACAACTCGACGGGCGTGGCAATGAGAGAGCAGAAGCGTGATCTCTATTGGTTGTCCTGTGTGCAAAATTAAATTACCCATCTTCATCCCTAATTCAAATCAGTCGTTACACAGTCACCATCAGCGATCAGTCACGCCGCCGCTCGGGCCTAACTTAATTTCTTCAATTTTTAATCGTCATTTTCCATCCACCGCTGCGTGCACACATGCTGCGACGAATTTCAACCGCCGCCGGAGTCAAGTAAAATTTTTAATTATTGCGGTCATACAGTAGAAGAAAGCGAAGTGTTACATCTTGTACAAGATTTATATAAAAACTATTTAATAAGATTAATATTAAGTTCTAAGTGAAATTGAAGTAAAGGATCATATCAATCAACCCCTCATCAACCCCATCACAATGCCCGTTACTAACAGACGAAGAGAAGATAAAACGAAGTTATTGCTGAGAGTCCTTGTCATTTACTAGAAGGGACACGAACCAGTTGGGCTCTCAAGGAGTTTATTGGTCACTCTGTGGTGGTAAGCCTTTTTCGCGGTATCAATCGCTTGGTTGCACGCACTTATGATTCTAACAAAATTCGTTCTGTTAACCTCGATGGGATTGGAGCGCCATCGTTTAAAAGCTCTATTATTTGCCGCAGTAATCTGCTGGCATTTTTTATCAAACCGAGGTTTATCACATGAACCTCATTTGATGGAATGCGAAATGTAGATCTCCATCCCGAGAAGAATAATGTCTGTGGCCGACTCCGCGGATGCGATAACATCGGAATCTCCAAAGCACACATCCGACCACGGAAAGAATGCGAAGAAATCTCGCAAGTCGCCCCAGTTAGCACCCCCATACCACCATACATGGCGAAGCTGCTTAAGTCGGTTATTCGCTTGAAATGGAAATTACGCGACCGACACCAAGCGGTGATAAAAGTTTCCCAGTGGGGCAGCAATCTCCATGGTATAAACGTTCGGCTCGGATGTCAAAAACAGATCCAGGGTGTTCGCATAATCAGCTCGACCATCGGCATTTAGCAACCCAGATCGGAGCGCACGAAGACGCAGACTCTGTCTTTAAAACGAAATCTCGAATCCAAGTCGGATCCTGAGCAACAAAGATATGTCGAATCAGTTGACGAATCGACCTGGGTCTCAATCAGGGGAAGGTTATCACGTTTCGATATTTGCAAATATTGGTGGACGGCGTTTACATTCCTATTGGTGAAACCGATGCCCCTGATGTTACAAAATGCCGTTATTAGTCGAACGTCGACAGAGCTTCGAGAACGTGCCCGATTACGCAATGACGAATTGTTTAAAGCTCGGTTATTTATCATAATATTTGCATGATGTTCCCCCTGACATAGTACTCCCCGGGAGATCCGTATGGGAAACTGGTTTCCGTCCGGAATTCTTTATTCAGAAGGTACCATCATGACTTATCTCCATGTCAGTCCGGGCCATCAATCATACATCTGGAACATAGTCGGAGATTTATTCTGACGATATCGCAGAATGTACACCGTGACATGGTGGTATCTCACCTTGGGATCTACTACCACCCAAACCAACCTTTTCTTGAACCGGTCCATCGGCCAAGCTCCGAAAGATAGCCAGAGATTTCCCCCAACCATTTCACGAAGCCTATAGCTTGATGGGGTGGTACTTCACCGGGCGACAGAGCGTTCGGACCGCACCTACCACTCGGCTTTTAGTCGCCTCTTACGACAAGCCGGCCTAGCTGTGAGTATATTCTAACGCCCTAGTCACAGGACGCAATATATATTTAATATATTGTGACGCATATGACAATCAGTACTAGAATATTCTAGAAAGTCCAAAACAAAGTACTATGATATTCTAGAAAGTACTGGAAAACTGCAGACTATGACCAGTAGAAAATTCGAGGCCATGGAACGGATGGAAAAGAAACACCGATGTCAGATCGACATTTGGGGGATCTTCGCGTTCCTGAGTTGAAGAAAGAACTTCAGGAGCGGAATCTGGATAGCAGAGGACAAAAGCAAATTCTTCGACAGCGTCTGCAATCAGCAATGGAGGAAGAGGGTATTGATGTCGACACATATGTTTTTACGATTGGGCCAGACTGTCCGGATGGAGAAGAAACAGCGAGTCAAGATGGCGCCAATGTAACGGAGAGGAGTTCGCCAAAGTTGGACATTTCGGAGATGTTCAGGATGATGATGACAAAAATGAAAGCCCACAATTCAAAATTCGACGCACAAGCTGCAGATCTGAATGCAAAACTGGATGCCCAAACGCAGTGGATGAAATGTAATTTTCAACACTTTGAGAAAGAAATTTAGTTAAAAATTCGAAACGATGTAGAAAATCTGGATCTAAAAAACGAAGCTGAATTTAAGAAAGTCACCGATAAAATAACGCGAATCGAAAAGAGACTTGAGTGTGTGCAGAGAAAAAAAAGACATCGCCTGGCAATCAACATAACTACAAAGATACATGGATACAACTGCCAACCTTCGATGTAACGGGACCCTTCTCCGTATTTATACGTTAGTTTGACGTCGCGGCCAATTATAATAAGTGGTCGGGTGAGCAAAAGTCAACATCACTAGTCGTGTCACTCCGCGGGGCGGCTGCAGAATTGCTACAAACCATACCAGCAGAGAAGCAAACAGATTTCCGAGCGGTAAGAGACGGCCTTGAACCTAGGTATGGAGACAACCACATGCAGCAGAACCTGGAGAAAATCTTCAACAGTTGCAGGCAGACATTGAGCGATTGGCAAACTTGTCTTATTCAAATATGACTAAGGAATTTCTGAACGAGGTAGCAATGGATACATTTATAAACGCACTCCAAGATCGGGACTTGCAACAGGCCGTTCGTTTGGCAGGAAAGAAGACGACTAATGAAATACTGGCGTTCGCATTGGCATATGAATCTGCTAAACGGGCTACCAGGAGTACATATAGAGTCCGAGAAACGTCCGTCCAGGAATGTTCCTGCCAAAGAATCGGACATGCACAACGGAGAATCCCGAGACCTGATATGAAGTGTTGGACATACGGCGAAGTCGGCCACATCTCTGTTGATGTAGGAAACGTCGACGAATGAACGAAACATCAATTGAGAATTGTTATTCATGCGCTAATCACAAGAGAAGGCTTCAGCGTGATTTAGACTTGGACAGCACCACGACCGAATGTAAGTCCTTGCATCAACAGATAATTGCTCTTAAGACCAGCCGAGGAAAGGTCTTTGAGGAGAACAATCGGCTATCAACTGATCTAGCAGAGAGGCAAGCTGAAATGTTGACCCTAAAGCGTCGCCTTCACGATTCGGAAGTAGAAATTGATCGTTTAAAACAAGAGGCGTACGACCTCTGAAAGGTACAAGTAGAAGTACTAGATGGGTGGACGAGTGATACTATACGCGCAGTTCAACTTCAGGGTGAAGATATGTCGCTAATCCTGGATCACAAAGAAAAGAACGAGCGGTCAACTTGGAAAAGTATTTCCGACATGAGTGAAACATTTAAAGCATATTGGCCACAATGGAATTCCTTGCTGGTGGAAAATGGAATTCTAAAAAGTAAATGGGAAGCCGCGGATGGAAAATCCCATCGAATGCAGATTCTAGTCCCACCATCAAAAGTGAAGGATGTGCTAACAGAAATGCACGACGGGGCCTCCGGTGGACATCTGGGAGTTAATAAGACACTTTCAAAATTACGATCTCGATTTTACTGGCTTCACGTGAGAGATGACGTTGAGTCTTGGTGTAGGAAGTGCACAACTTGCACTGCGACCAAAGGACCAACAGCAAAACCAAGGAGCGCTATGAAGCAGTACAACGTGGGTGCCACTTTCGGGCGAATTGCGATTGATAATCTCAGGACCATTCCCAAAAACAAACGACAACAACGAATGCATGTTGGTTATCATGGATTACTTCAGCAAGTGGGTGGAAGCCCTTCCAATTCCAAACCAAGAAGCAACAACCGTCATTGAGCAGCTTATCAATAATTGGATCAGCAGATATGGAGTCCCCTGTGAGCTTCATTCCGATCATGGCCGAAACTTCGAATCACAGATATTTCAAGGCATCTGTGCGGCACTAGGCTTAAGGAAAACCAGGACCACACCCTTACCTCCGCGGTCAGACAGAATGGTCGTTAGTGATCACCAACGAGATTGGGACAAATATGTACAAACCTTTCTCCTGAGTTATAGATCGGCTAATCACGATACGACAAGCCATTCTCCAGCAAGAATTATATTTGGACGACAGATGCGATTACCAGCCGATCTGCGATTCGGAATACCTCCAGACGCCATAGATAAGACTGAAGACTACGTACCCGAATGGAGAAATCGCCACGTTGAGATTCATCATTTGGTTCGAAAGCAAATCAAGATATCAAGTGACAGGATGAAAACAAGGTACGACGTTCGAGCCAACGCATCCGGATTTAATGCAGGTGATAACGTGTGACTCTATAAACCTCATCGGCAAAAAGGAAGGTCTCCGAAGTTGCAGCGACATTGGGAAGGACCGTATAAGATTCTCACAACAATAAACGACGTTATTCAGCGAAGACCGAACGCCAAGATGAAAGTGGTACATCGTGACCGACTGTCGACTTTTTGTTAACCCAGAAGACCAGTGAACTTAGTTCGGGACGAACTAATATAGGCGGAGGGTAGTGTGACGCATATGACAATCAGTGCTAGAATATCCTAGAAAGTCCAAAACAGGGTACTAGAATATTCTAGAAAGTACTGGAAAACTGGAGACTATGAGCAGTAGAATGTTCGAGGCTATGGAACGGGCGGAAACAAAACACCGAATCAGAATGAAGAAACGGTATAAATACGTCACACGCAGATCAGTAGAGAAGTAAGAAGAAGAAGTAAGAATTAAGCAGTAAAAGACGCAATAAGTACGGAAGGGATAAGTTAAGAAATCGTTAAGTGTACGGTAAAAGTAACGGTTATTCTGATAAACAGACTAATAAAGTGTTACATTAATTCAAAATCCATTTAACGGCTCTAATTTATTAAAAATAATTAATCCAGCGAATCCTAAGCTCGCAACAATATATTTAATATACATAAGCCCATCAACTGTACTGTTGGGACTTAGGGACACAATAAAGAAAGGCAGCTTACGGTGGAGAACGGTCACACCTATAAGCTTTAATCTGTCGCTTGGGACATTTAAAATAATCTAAAGAGTGGTCCGATATAGAATCAGATGCAATATGTCATGAACTACCATCTGGTGATGAAACTGTTCACATTCAAAGTGAAGCATCTAAGACTGAAGATAGCAGTAAAGGATCGACCACACTGACGAAGAAATTGAAAAGACCTCTCAGGAGACCGAAACAGCTGCTGATGATACTATGTGGTCAGAAATATGGAATGAGTACATTGAAAACAATCAAGCTTGCCGTAACCAGGCAAAATGTAACAGCTGACGAGCAATTATTTCCTTTAAGAGACAGGTGCTTGTTTACGCAGAATATATCTAATGAACCCAATAAATTTGGCATCAAAATCTGGCTTGCAGCAGATGGCAGCAGTAAATATGTTTTGAATGAAGAACGACCATCGTCAATGCTTCTAAGTGAATAAGTTGTTCTGAAGCTTGTCCAGCTATATACATGATGTGAAAGAAATATTACGACCGATAACTTTTTCATTAACATGTGGCAAGCGACAAAATCACTGGCTAAGAAAAACAACTCTAGTTGGAACTTAGAGGAAATAAAAAGGGTCTACCAAAAGCAGCCTAACAAAACAAGGATTGCCTCGGGTTTCTCTATTATATAAATCAATGAATTGTGTTCTTACAATATATAAAACCAAACCAAATAGAAGAGTGCTTGTTCAATGTTCTAAGCATAAATTTCTGAAAATTGATAAGAGAAATAAAAAAATGTTACTGGAGTCTATTCATTTTTATAACAGCACAAAATTTGGAGTAAATGAATGAAAGCATCCACCGAAATCACGACCTGGGGGACAGAGCTCTATTGAATCACCTGTACCTACGAAATGAAAATTCACTTTGGCAATCAGAGAATCCCGGTTTTACCGAATTTAGTAACGATAATTTGTCAAATGACATTAATCCCGATGTTAGGGCTAATAGCCTTGTAGCGGTTCCGCCAAACCCTACGGTCTACTTACTTAAAAAACCCCCATAACTACTACCCAACTCCCTTAAGTTTGCTAATGCAACAGTACTAGTACCTGTGAATACCTCACGCATTATATAGATCACCATCTATAATCTTAAAATCCCTATAAAGAAAACTTACCTTTCCATGCATCCCTTTGCATACAATTTCCGTAAGATTTCTTTCTTTTCTTACCTGGTATTCTAAACCAATTCGGTACCAGACAAATTCCTGTAAACAAAATAATTCGGATTGCATTCATTGTAACTGTTATGCCAGGGACCATAAATATTGCGCCGTCTATTTTCCCAGCCGCGTCATGTACCTTTTCATACACATTGCCTGGCAACCTTTCTTGTTTGTCTTATCAATAAACAACCCAATCAGCTGCATATAATTAGCGCATTAGACGCCGAAACCACATTCTCCAGCATTTCCTAATGCAAATATGAACCCGGTTTCTACTGCAGCCAGAGATGCCATAAGCATCCAATTTGCTTTTAGCACCTTTTTCTCCCAACGTCGAAAATAGCGACGAGGCATCGTGTAAACAATGACCCGCATTACCAACGGCGCATTTGGTCATTTTTCCCTATTGTCCTTGCCGCCTGCCTGTTTCGTTGTTCCACTGCACGTGTGAATAGCATTGATCTGAACGATCCCACACATACCACCATGATCTTTATTACAAGATCTGGTTTCCTATACCACCAAGAGAGACTTTACGTTTCCCTGGTGGTAGGTAAAAAACGATATCCTTATTGGAGAGGATATCGGTTGAGTCTTTATCCAAACACCAAGGAGGTCGGTCGCGTTTGCCATTCACCGTACCGCGCACGTGGTGCGGTGCTATAATCGAGTTGTAAGTCGAATCGATTCGAATGAGTGCTACGTTGCATAAGTTAAATTGAAAAATAAATATTAATTCCTTTAACGAGTGCTACGTTACATAAGTTAAATTGAAAAATAAATATTAATTCCTTTTTTTTTAACACCAAATGAAATGAATCTGAATGAACGAAATCGTGCGTTTTATTGTTCCTGTGGTGCTCCTCAATAGTGTGTTATCTCTGATAAACAATACCATCTGTGTGTTATTCTGTGCTGTGTCCGACGGGAAACGAAGTGCAGTCATCGTTTCGTTATTCCTCTTGGTGAACTAATTTCTCGTCCTGCGGCGGAACAATCCTCAATTAAGGACCGTGAAACTTTTGTGAGGACGAGGTACAACCCCGCGGCCATGCCGGCGACTCGTCCTCGTCCCCCACAGCCTTTTAACAACGAGGAAACAAATCCAGGATATCTTCGACTCATTGAGAAGCAAGAAGTCAGTGGGAATAGATGGAATACCTAACATTGTATTGAAGAATCTCCCCCCAATGGCAATAGATATGTGGGGGACGAAGTCGTGGCGCCAGCATGGGCGCAGGGTTCCACTCCGTTCCCACAACTATCCACTTTTCACTCACCGATTGTTCTTTAGAATCCCGCTGCAAAAACGATCACCATAGCAGAAGAGAAAACATCACACCCAGGAGAAATGAAACACACTATTTTTGTTTGTATAAAATGTTCTTGTTTTTATTACGTGCAGTTGGTAAAACAATTTAAATTATAAATGTACTTCTGAACTTGGTATTTTAAACTATTACAATGAACTTTGCTTTCTTTTTTTATTAGTTTTTTTTGTTATTTATTGTCAAGGAAGCGAATTGAATTGAGCAGATACACTCTTTACACATTTCACTATTGGATGCAATTAGGTTAATTTGCGGAACAGTATAACACGCACAACTGGGGGTTATTATTCGACTCAGGTTAACGCGTCCCCGTGAGGGCTACGGAGAGCGGGAGAAAAAAACCGACCGCCTCGGTCGGGTTATGGAAAACCACTCCACTGCAGGTTAGGATCTGGCTCTTCATCCAACCCCCAGTTCGATGGTGAGATCGGATGAAGAGAGAGAAAATTTTTCTTTAGGGTGTGGCACCAAAGGAAATGAAATCTTTCCTTTATGCCAGTGACCAACGGGCGACGATCTCTGGTATGCAGTGGTGTGTGTGTGTGTGTGTGTGTGTGTGTGTGTGTGATCGTGCAGATCATACTGTTTATCGATGCCCAAAGGCCATGGGAAACGAAGCTGAAAATTTGAAAGGACAAAGGGCATCACAAATGGTGATCTGCATTGCGATTGTATAAATAAACCGCCGGTCATCAGGGAAAAGGTGTTAATGGATTTTGCTATTTACACAATGGGAAATGTGTATCGTATCTATTACCGGCGATGGCTTGTTTTAGATGAGTGATGCGCTTGTGTAAATATACGAACAGACATTCGAAAGAGGTGCTAATGTATTACAATATTTTATATAATGAGAATTGTATATCGTATCTTGGGTCGGTGGCCAAAACGAATCCCTTGCTTGCATTTTTATATGCAGGGAAATACGTCTGTGGCAAAGAACGAAATTTGTGATTATTTATTCGTCTATGCGAGGGATCGTGGTCGGGTATATTGCAGCTGCACAAACAAGTTGCCCGACGTTGCTTTGGTCGTTGGACAAATAAGTCACCAAGCAATGTTCATGTATAGACAATTGTTGTTGCACATGCGAGGCTGGGAATAGCCGACGCGAAGATAACATTCCCTGATTATGATGGTTACATTATGTGTGAACCGAATTGTTTCCTTTCAGGAATATGATGCTTGATCTTTAAGGAATTCTTCTCGGAAAATGCATATGCATTATGAATGCTTGAGAATTATTTTAGGGAAATTTTGTCGATGCGTTGATGCATGGAAAATGCCCTTGTGGGGTGAAATTCTTTTCACGAATTTTCAGGTTATGCTTGAATGCATTAATTTTCCTTGATAAAGGAAATGTTTACAGGTGCTAATGCAATTGCATTACTGAAACAATGGGGTTATGGGAGCTTCAGGACTGGAAGCTTTTAGTAAATTTGGGAAGGTGAGTAGTGGCGTTTAGTGGAACATTGCTAAGATCACCACACACACACACCACACCAGAGATCACTGGACGAAAGGAAAATTTCATTTCCTCTTTACCACACCACCAAACTCACCCCGAACTGACGTTTCAATCGAAAGTCGGAATTCAACCCTCAGAGAGTCTTATCACAACCATCGAGCAGTGCGCGTCGTTTTCTGCTCCCCGTAGCATGCGCTCGGGGTGCATACCCCCCGGAGTCGCAAATTGAAACCCCCGAGACTGTTTTGTCTAGTTCGAGTTATGTTTTCCGGAACAAAATCATTATTGCAAAGAGTCGAGACATTTTCCTGTACTGTTCGTGAGTGTTCTATAGTTAGTGAATTTGTAATCAATGTTAATCTTAAAAATGCCGTCTAACTAAATTAATAATGGAACATAATAATCAAACATACAAATAACGTAAAATTATAATTTGTGCACTATTAATAACAAACAGAGGACTATAAAAATAATTATTAAGCCAACAATAAATATGAATAAACCAATAAACAGTGTGTTTTATTTTCTGTGATGTGTCCGACTGATTGCGAAGGTCAACCATCGTTTTCTTCTTCCTTACGTTGGCGAACAGTGTCCGAGTGAACAATCTGAGACGCGTTGGGGAGTAGAAGTGAATCAGTACCCCTGAAGGCACCCCTTACTTCTCTACCCCACAGAGCCACTCGCAACCAAATTGACCACGTGTTGATAGATCGCCGCCATTCCTCGAGCCTGATGACGGTATGAACGTACCGAGGTGCCAACGTCGACTCAGATCACTATCTTGTTGGTATAATTTTCGGAGCGGCGATTGCTCCACCAATGCAAAATCAACACCAAATGCTGCCGCCGCCAAGCATTGAGGAAACATTAAAAGCCATAAGACAGCTCAAATCAAATAAACCCTCGGAGCTGATGGCATACCAACTGAGCTGATCAAACAAGGAGGAACAGCCTTACATCACGCAATTCATGAAATCGTGGTGCACGTATGGGAGCAAGACGAAATGCCGGAAGATTGGCGTGGTGGAATAATTTGCCCCATACATAAGATGGGAGATATCACACTATGCAGCAACTACAACATTGCTGAGTACCGCTTATAAGATACTCTCCAGTATCCTACAAGATCGGATAGCCCCATACGCTAAAGTCATAATTCGTCAATATCAGTGTGGCTTCATCACAGGCAAAACAGCGATTGATCAGGTATTCACCCTTAGGCAGGCGATGGAAAAATGTGTGGAATTTAATATCTCATTATATTACTTATTTATATACTTCAAGGTCGCCTACGACACCATAGCCAGGATAGAACTATATAATGCCATGAGCAAGTTCGGCATTCCCAACAAATTGATACGACTTTGTAGGTTGACCATGACCAATGTAACAAGTTAAGTAAAAATAGTGGGATTGCTGTCCAAGCCAATAAACATCTTTAATGAACTCCGACAAGGGGACGATCTGGCCAGCCTCCTCTTCAACCTGGCGTTGGAGAAAGCAATCCGTGACTCTGGTGTTATAACTAGAGGGACTATTGTCACCAAGTCCAGCCAGATACTTGCCTATGCAGATGACATCGACATCATCGGTAGATCCGCTTCGGCTGTACAGGATTGCTTCACCCAGATCCAGTAGGCGGCAGAAAAACTGGGACTGTACATTAATGAGGGGAAAACTAAGTACATGGTGGCAACTTCTGCGAAAAAAAGATCTAACGTTGGTCAAACGATCAGGGTAGTGGAGCACGAATTCGAAGTAGTGCGATTCTTTAACTACCTTGGGCCAATAGGAGCAGTCGATATCAATATGGAAAAAGAAATACGCGAATGTCTGAACAAATCCAACAAAGCCTACTATGGTCTAACAAGGCTATTTAAATTCCGAAATTTATCCAGCCAATTCAAGCTACTACTGTACAAGACCATGGTCTTACCTCATGTATGAGTGCTCAATAAAAGGCGCTCTGAACTCTTAGCCGCATTCGAGAAGAGGGTCTTAAGGAGAATCGTTGGTCCCGTATGTGAGGGAGGACGATTCCGGAGACGCTACAACCATGAGTTGTACGCGATCTACCTTGAAGCTAACACACACGCGTCAGTCGAGTTTCTACATCAGGAGAGTGCGCAAGGGGAAGTCAAGTTCGTGGTTTGATAGATCTTTTGTTCTGCGTTAACGTTGACATCTACTGAATACGTAAGCCTAGAGGTTTAATGCT
Organism: Microdon myrmicae; assembly: GCA_963931805.1. Lineage (NCBI taxonomy): Eukaryota > Metazoa > Arthropoda > Insecta > Diptera > Syrphidae > Microdon > Microdon myrmicae. The sequence goes on from OZ007498.1 coordinate 26,350,289, forward strand.
GTAACCTGCCCTCACTGGTGTTAATGTAATAGATCGGAAAGTGAAAGAGTAACGATGTTCGGTAATCCTTTTGGAGAAATGTGACACTCTAACCGAAGATACATAAAATTAAAAAGAAAGGAAACGGCTTTGGGACAATACTCTGTGTTACAAAGGAAGATAATTATTATACAAACCGGCTATTATAACAATCATCATCATCATCGGCACTACAACCTGGAACCGGTCTTGGCCTTATTTAGCAAGTCCTGAGGCTTGTTAAATTTTCCATAATGATCTGTTTTTTCCGGGCAAGGTTATTAGTCTTGCGCCAGAGGCTCCCCGACAATAATTTACAATAAAAGAACAGTGTGCAACAAATCAATCACCGTGCGTTTTATTTTTCTTCTCGTACAACGGCTCGCTGCGGAACTCAGTTTTTATTCGTTCAGTGAACTATCGCCGATGGTGGCATCTCAGTGGACCCGTACCCGTGCCCGTGCTGGCACAAGGCTAAGATACATACGCCACAGGTCCTGTATTTTTAGCACCGACATCCGGTCATTAATAGATAAATCTCACCTCTTTTACATAGGACGAAATCTTATAGGTTATGATGAAGCCAATTCCGAGGTTGTGTACCGGTACCTCCACACACCAGTGTAAATCCGTTGGTTTCGATTACTTGATGTGGCAGTCGGACTTCCTGAAGCGCGACGATGTCCATTGTATATTGTTTCGCGTTTTCTACGACTGTCTGTATCGCGCCTGGTTTATATAACGTTCGAACATTCCACGTCCCGACGCGTATATCCCACTTTTTCCGTTTTCCCCAACGTCTTCTTTTTGCCGAGTCGGTGTTTTCTTGATGATTTGTTCCCTTATGGAGGTGTCTGCTTATCATACCTACGCCTACCGGGTTTTTTGTGGGATTGTGTTTTGTATATTGATTATCCATTTTTGATCCCACGAGTCTTGGGGTTTCAGATCGTCCGCCACATCAGAGCCCCTCTTTGATATGTTAAGGTCTGCTTAGTGCTCTGATTCGACCCGGTGTCAGAGAGGCGCCATTATAATACAGCCGGTATACCCCTGGCTGCAAACCATTCAATGGGCACGGTGACGCGGAACACCCTGGATTAGGGGTGGTAGATCTTTGTGTGTTACTCCTCGCTAGCTGACATGGGTGACCCTACTGGAAGCCTATGCTTCCGTCAGCATAGCCTGAGTGATTCATTGTAGTTTAAGCCCCCGCACCACGTCAAGGTTTCTACCAAGCGGGGGAATTGTAATATTCAGATTTAAAAACCAATATAAAACGACATATACTTCAAAATCCTCTTTTGTGTGTGCGTCAATCACATCAAATCATACGTACATATTTATAAATCGAGGCTTAGATTGTCAAAGAACTTTCACTTCTAACACGTGCACTCGTTGCACACGCTCTTTTTATACAGTTTAGTAAAGGAAAGGACCTCTTCCGATTATTCAGAAAACAAGATTCTCCAGCAGCTTCACCGCCATTATGTAGAACAAACTCCCGGAAAAGACTGCCAGGTTTCCCAAGTTGTTATAATTTTACATGAGCAAGTAGTAATTATAATTGCATTACTCGGGCTTTATAAACTGTAACAGGAGATGAATGTATGAATAAATTGAATTAAATTAGATGGTGTATTCGCCATTCAACTATTTCGTCCAGATGCTCTCGTCTTTTTCAATTAAGCTGCCACCGACATATCCTCCTTCATAAACAGTAAACAAAACAATTTGTATCTATGGACCCACCAGAAACACATTTATCTGAGGCCGCATTTTCAATTCAAAAATCTCAGTGAACCTTAGCAGCACACGTTGGTGCAATGTAAATGATGGATAAAGAGGAGGAGGAGGACATTCAACCCTTAACCTCTTCCATATGCATTTCGTTAATTGTTTCCATTATTTTAGTTGTTTGTTCCTTGCCTTTCATTTATATCACCATGCCACTGTGTTGCTGTTGATTCTACTGTTAACAACTGTAGTATCCTCATGAAAGAGGTAAACAAGAAAACCAATCTTAGAGCAGCTTAGCTTTCTAAGGATATTTGACACATTGTCATTCGTTACCTTATTCATGCCTCGACTTCTTAGCCTTAATGAAACTAGGGCATTCCGTAGTACGTCGCTTGCTATTCTTATGCTGATACTGCAACAAAGGTGTGATAAATACAAATTCGCATACAGACGCACGTGTACACACATGCATTCCTGCCCACAAGATTCATTTGTTAGGAACCCCTCAGAAAGCTGACATCCTTTTATAATAGACACGACTTATTCGATGTATATGTCACACCACAACCCCCTTCACTAAAAGATATAACCGCAGCTTCTCCATGAATAGTTGACATATGCATAATGTGTGCGGTTGGCTGTTGTATGTCCTCAGCTCACCCCTGTCATGCCCTCCAGCAAGAGCTCATACGCAGTCACGTATACTTTCCCCAACTTAAAATAATGCAACGGTGTTTGAAAAGTTCTAAATGAATTTATATTTCTTTCTCTCAACAACAGGTCTTTCATCCGCCCAGGAATATTCACGAGGAGAAACCCTTCGAATTCAACATCAGATACAAATTTATAAGTCAGTCTGACGCCGTAGTTCGGTAAGTGGGCCAATAGATTTGGCATCGTTTTAGCAGCTATTTTCCGACTTTATTCAGTTTGGTGTCCCCGTTTTCGTCCTTGTTTATGCTTTCGTTTTTTTTTTCGTATTCTCCTTTTTTATGTTTTCTGTACCTTAGTCATTTCTTATGATTACATTTATAGAAGATACTAGAGCCATAGAAATAAGAAGAAATAAAAATGGCGACGGCGAACAACATCACAGTATCGTGATTGCTCATTGTGTGTAGTTTTTTTTTTTTTATCGTGGTCTAACTTGTTTTGTCCTTTTTCCTAAAGCTGTGAAACTTATTTTTGTGTTTCCATTTCAGATATGGACTGCCGGACAAATTACTCGAATTGGGGCGTGTTACACCGGGCACATATTGTACCAGACAATTTGATGAATGCTATCGAAAGAAATGCCGTTTACAGAGTCCTAATTATCCTGGGATGTATCCTAGGAATGTTACTTGTTACTGGACAATACGGCAAAAAGAAGTTCCTACATGCAAGCATGCAATGATATCAGTTAGTCAGGAGAATCAACACAAAGCTCTAGTTAAAAGGTGAGTTATATAATTTTAAGTTCTAAAAAATACCTTACTTCTGATTGCTTACCTGGGCTAAACTGAAGTGGACTGTATATCGATGTATCGACGGGAATTGCGTACCTTCGCAGCCACTATTAAAACTGCAATCGATGTGTTAAAAACGGTGACATTTAGTATTCTTCTCTGGGAAGGGCTCGGACGTATGATCTTCTAGAAAATCGCAATCATGAATGTGGGGGTTCTCTATACCACATGGAGAACCAACCCACAATTTCATACCTTATTTCGACCGCTTTCAGCGCGTCATTTCTACCCTTATTCCCCTTATAAGCTATTCCACTTGTAAATCATGTTAAACGGACGCATAGCTAAACTCATTATCCTTTGCAGATAATGCATAATTGAGTTTAGCTATCTTTTTGCCATATGGCAACCCCATTTCGCTAACCCATGAGATTTCCACCGGAAATCGCATCATCTCGGCTAGCAACGGCATAGTCTGATCAAACAACGCGGTTGCATAATCATGTAACCGCTGGGGATATTATCAAAGCATTTAATTTAGTTCCCATGATCAGGTTTACCTAGCCAATTTGGCGTCCTATTCACTTTCTCTAGACACTCCATTCGTTGGGGATCAATGCTCTCTTTTCGCAGGTGAATAGTACCAGCTAAATTTCCCCATTATTCACAGTTCTGTCTTCCTACAGTTCAATGCACTCTGAGATCACCATATTCACCGAATTAGGTCAATGGGTTATCCTCAGAGCTGTATTGATTCATTCACACACAACCAAACCCACGCCGAAATCATTGCACATTGTGTTTCTGTTCGCGCATTCTCCCATGTTCGTCGACCATCGAATTAACCGATGTATTCACCACACATCGACGGGCGTGGCATTGAGAGAGCAGAAGTATGATCTCTTTTTCATTTTTCATTTTTTAAACATTTTTCTTATTTTCTTTCTATATTCTTAGTTTCTAAATTAAAGGCTAGACAAAAAATGCTTAAATTCTAGCTTAAATAGCTTATATAATAACTTACTGGTCCTTCGCAGACGCTCTAAGCTAAACATTACTTAATATATGTATAATTTGCCTTTCGGCGACAGAACTTTGTGGCAATACTTATAATTATTTGAAAAACAAAGAAAAATTTGAAAAACTTTGTCAATTTTTTTTGTTTTTTTTTCTTAAAATTTAACTTACTTAACTTACCTATTTTTTTTTTTTTTAATTTTACGTAAAATCACTTAGCTTAACTTAACTTAAATCTTATACTACCCTAATTCTAGAAAAGCTAAGTCTATGTAAGCTAGCTGATGATAGTGTGATTCTATACCGACTTTGGTATCCAGGTCTTTATATGCCATTCAACCACCAGAACCGTTGACGCTGTCTAATACTATCGTCCCGGTCTCTGTGGGAGATAGCCCTACTGAAGCGCTGGAGCTCTTCTTCGGTGCGCGTTACTTCCCGGTCGTAGCACAATCGCCCGTCTACAGATGATCTACTTACATGATAGATCAGCGGAATTCCGGATCTATCCTGTATAAGCCCTTTCATGTCCAAGTCAAGGAACGCCTCTGGAGGAATAAAGCCGTTGCGACGCACGCTCTCATAGTACAGAGTGTTTGGATAATAGGCCCCGAAAATTAGGTCATTGGACGAGCTTATTGCTCTCGCAATATGTCCTCTGATTAATTTAATCATAAAATTATCCACCCTATTTATGCAGGCTTCATTATATAAAGTTTCATTTGAGTAGTACTTTTTGTATTCCGATTCCGGTGTTCGATATAATATGAGACAGGTTCACAGACACTTCCTTTCGAACACCCGAATCTTTTCCATCAAATTTGGACCTCTGTTAACGCATACTGGACAGCCATATATGAGCATTGGCCTGATTAGCGTCATGTAACATATGACTTTTACCCTGCTGTCAAGTTGGCTACTGTGAAATAGCCTCCTTGTCATAGCAAACGTTTTTCTAGCCTTGATCAGAGCAGCCTCTACATGTCTGTTGAAATACAGATATTGGTCTAGCCAGATGCCCAGGTATTTAACTAAACTCTTGGTTTCCAGTTTATCTCCATGCGGTCCCACGATAACTAGTTTTCGCCAGTTTTTCCTTGTGTCGTTCGTGGCTTTATATAATGGGGTTCTAAATAGGATGGCTTCACATTTCTGGAAGTTGATCTTAAGTTTCCAGTCATCGCAATAGCGCTGCACGTTGTTGAGGTCTCGCTGTATTAAACTATTTATGATCTCAACTTTCGGAGCTGTTCTGTAAATTATGAGATCGTCTGCGTACGCAATAGCCTGCGGAAGTTCATCTAATAAGTCGCTAATGTAAATGTTAAAAAAATCGGAGAGAGTACCGCGCCCTTTTGCAAGCCATTCTTGATATTATACGTTTCATTAGAGGTCACATTACCACTTTTGACCACGAACCTCCTGTCCTTTAACATATCGTAAAGTACATATAGTAAAGGCTTATGTATGCCATGTCTGACCAGTTTGTAATACAACCCTTCGATCCAGACGGTATCAAAGGCTTTTTCCAAGTCGATCAGACAGGCACCTGTGCATTGGTTCCTACATGTATTCCATTGTATGTCGGAGACCAGTTTAGCTGCGGCATGTGTGGTTTCATGACCCGCCCTAAAGCCAAACTGGTTATTTGGAATAATGCTATTGTCGTCTACCCATTTTAGCAGAGCTTTGTTAATGATTTTTTCAAATACTTTACTGATGCTTGGGAGTAAACTTATCGAACGCATGTTCATTGGGTTTGTACAGTCTTTGCCCTTTTTTGCGATGGGCTGAATGATTGCCGTTTTCCAACGCGCGGGATAATATGCATTATTCAACGCGTTGTTAAACAGGACCGTGTATATATCTATTGCCTTTGGAGGCAGGTTCTTGAGTACGATGTTAGGTACTCCATCTATTCCCACTGACTTTTTGCTTCTTAATGAGTCGAAGATACTCTGGATTCCTTCCCTTGTGATTAAAAGACTATTAGCTTCACCATTGGCATTAATGCCAATTGACAGATTATCGTCACTGAATTCGGTAAAACCCGGATTCTCCGATTGCCAAATTGAAATTTCATCCCGGAGGTGCAGGTGATTCAGTAGAATTCTGTCCTCCAGGTCATGATTTCGGTGAATGCTTTCATTCACCTTGTACATTTCCTGAAAGATAGCTCCCACAGCGTTCACCTTTTCCAAAGGATCTTCGATCACGAAGAGCTCGCTATTGAGGATAGCGTTCTTTGTATCTATGCCAATGTTGGTTAGCAGCTGCTTGTTTACCTCAGTACGTGGAATTTGGAGACACTGAATCTCGTTTTCATTATTTCTCCGGAATATTTTATTTATTTGTGGGAACATATTCGGGTTATTAGTTTTTATAGCTCGAATTCTGTTGTTCCAATACAAATTTGTTGCTAATCTATAATTAGCTTTAAGTAATTGTTGGAGGTTTTTTAATTGAGATTTCAGTGATATTATCTGCTGGTGCTGTCTGTCTGTAAACTGTCTGTGTAATTGTTTTAATTTCGATAGCAGTCTGCTCTTTTTCTTCTGTAGTGCGTTTATTGTTGCGTTTCTGTACATGTTCATGTGATCTGTAACTGTTGTTTTGGGAATTGTTTTGTCCATTGTTCGTTTTACGGTTTCGTCCATTTGTTGAATGTATTTGTCGATTTCGTCATTTGTCAGGTTTCTGTTTACTGGCAGGTTAAAGTCATTCGAACAAAGTTCTCTTGTTAATGATCTGGTGAACCGCGGCCATCGCATTGCCCTGTAGTTATAGGGTTGCGGGATCACGAATTCCACCAGATCTGCGAGCTCGTTCGGAAGCTCTATTACTGCCGAGAATGCACAGTGGTCGCTGTCGTATTCAATTGTCCGTAAACAGTTTGTGTTAAGTAATCTCAGTCGTGAGTCGATTAGCAAGATATCTAAGAACGATCTACCTCTGGGGAACGATGGATATTTCGTAGCTAGCAGGTCAGTTCTATATTCAATATGATACTGATCTAACCAACCAGCCAGCTGATTTCCTCTGGCATTAGATATATAATTTCCCCAATTTCTATGCTTGGCGTTCATATCTCCCCCTAGGATAAAGTAATTTTTGTCCAGGTGCAATTGTAAGCATCGAAAGAGTGTCTCGAGCTCCGCTATAAATAGGTTTTGTTGGTGCTCCTCAGGTGCGTAGACCGCAATCGCATACAAACCCCTTCCTTGCTGAAGGGGTATGGGGTCGATACAGGCTTCCAGCACCCGGAACCTGCGCACTTCTCCACTATATATTACTTTATGATTGATCCCTTTTCTAATAAAGATTGCGACACCCCCCGGTTGAGAGGAGTTAGGTCGATCTCTTCGTATAATATCGTAGTTTTTATGTCCTATCTTATGTCTCTGGTTTAACTTTGTTTCCCCCGCCAGAAGTACATCAGGTTGTTCCTCTTGCAACAGGTTAAAAAGATTGGCTCTTCTCTCAGTTCTTATTAGTGAATTTACATTCACGACAAGAGCTTTTATTGATGTTGTGGTTAGAGGGTTTATATCGACTTGTTATTTAGACTGGGCAAATGCGAGTAGATCTCGTTTATTTGGCTTTGTATAGTTGTGTCATCTGTCTCTGCAGATTGAGCAGGATTGCGAACACGTCCGCTTGCGGTGTTGTTTCAGTCCGTGTGGGAGTATTTGTGGCTACCTGTGATGTAGCCTGATTTGGTGTTCTCCCACCCGAAGCAACTTGTGCGTACGACCGCTGCGATGTTACGGGCATTGTTGTAGTACGGGCTGGCTCTGTGTTTTTTTGCCGGGTCACACTTCTTGCCATTATTTCTCGGAATTTAGGACATCCTCGATAGTTAGCGGGGTGTCCCTCATTCCGGCACACTGCGCACTTTAGAAGGGCTTTGTCTTCTACCCTTTCTTATCCCAGAGGGCATTCTTCTGCCTTATGGTCCTTTCCGCATTTTACGCAACGGCGCTGCATTTCACAGTTAGCCGCCGCGTGACCAAACCTTTGGCAACGGACACATTGCAGTATGTCTCTGCCTTTTTTTAATTTGTCCCATGTGACCATTTGATGATCCAAGACTGTAATTTTTCTTAGACCACCAATTCTACTGCTGGGTGTTAATTGCACCAAAAAGAGGGGTAGCTTGTGGTTTTCCCTTCTTGCCTTGGGTGTGGTGAATGGTTTTACCGCGGTAAACTCGAGATCTTCTTGCTTCAGGTTTTGAAGCATTTCGAGCAGAGCCTCCGGTTCCGTTTCAGGGTCGACACCCTTTAATAGAACCGTTACGCTCCTCGTTTGTTTAGGCGTGAACGAGTAAAATTCCGCGGTGGCTCTTTTTAAGACCTCTTTAATTTTTTCGTTGTCTGCCACCGTATATGTTTGAATGGCGTGCCTGTTACCCGTCAGTCTTTTAACTGCAAAATTGTTACCTATGGCTGGCTTACAAAGACTTACCAATTCCTTACAGTCAACATCTATGGTGTTGATTGGTGGCATCTTTATTTTTCCGCTGATATTGTTGTTTTGCTGTTGCTGTGTTGCTTGCTGGTTCGTTGATCGCTTTTGTGTTGGTAGTTGCTGTTGATGTTGCTGTTGATGCTGCTGCTGTTGAAGTTGATGTTGTTGTTGATGGTGAAATTGTTGCTGTTGGCCGACTTTTGGCTTTAGCTTATGTAGTTGTTGCGGGTTTTGTTCTTGTTCGAGCGCCGCTAATTTTTTCTTTCGGCGTCTCTCTTGTAATCGGGCTCTTGCCATCGCCAGTTTCGCCTCCAATTCACTTATCTCTTCCTCTTCATCCTCAGACTCTGAGGATGCAAGAGAAGCGAATGAATTATTTGCCCCATATATGTTAAAATTGGAGGGGAATGGGAGCTCACTGTCGTCCGCCAATTGTTGATCTCCTTTATCCATCGTCAATTTCGCGGTTCTGCTTCGCGTAGAAGTATGATCTCTATTGGTTGTCCTGTGTGCAAAAATTAAATTACGCTGTTGCACACGCTCGAGCCACAAATTGGGGAGATAATCTGATTAACAATTAAAACATTATTTACGAATGGAGACGTACCGTGAAATCAATCGTGAGTTAATACTTAATAATCACGAATTCGTAGTGCACTAGCTAAATCGAAACGCGAAATTTGCTATTTAAATTCGTTGCTTATAGAGCAACGAGAAAAATATTCTCGGCTGAACAATCGTATTGTTGCTGAACTACAAAAAAGTTACAAGTGTATAATTAGAGATGTGTTTCAAGAAGAGTTTACAGGAGACAATTCTCCACCTGAAACTAATGTGTCTGTGGCACAAAGTTAAAACAAATAAAGGAAACTTTAATATCAAAACTACACAACAGTGAATTTCATTTCTTATCTTTCCTTCCGGTGCTTCCTTTTGGTGACAATATTTCGTCGGAACAACTCGATGGGGATACGAGTGAACCGCGTGCCATACATCGGCACATCTACATGCACCCCACATAGCACCTGTATCGAATTTTACAGAAAGTCGTCACCAAATGTACTCCATTGATGCACTCACATCCTTGCCATCATTCTGTGTTGACATATAACATGGCGTGCAAGATTTATTTCTGCTTTTGCATTCTTTCGGTTCCAGTTCACGTGCATGGGGCTTGCTAATGTGAAGTAGTAATCCTCGAGAATAGCCACCGTCCCGTCCTTAACCACCGCTGATAAATGCTCTGCTTTACTTCAGTGACATTGCCGACATCAACAATCCCGCGAACATGGGTTGGTTTGCGACGATCGGCTTCAATTCCGGGTTAACCTATTGTTTCTTCTTCAATTAAGAAAATGTCTCAGTTACGTTCCAATAATTTGATTAAACAACTCCAATTGTATAACGCGACAACGAAGAGAGATCGAAGACACCACAAAGGCCGAATTCTTATCAGATTGATAGATCAATATTGTGAAGCTTCCCGCCTCTTCGAATGGTGAAGCACGTAACTGCTTGTAACAAAACCTCAAATACCCTGTTCCGTAGACACTAACTAGACATTTTTCACAACTGTATTCTAGCCGACAGAAAATGCTTCGTCAGTCAAATAGCCCTTATGATAATACTCGCGAACTACGTGTCGTACACGACTTACTCACTTCATTGTGCACATTACAACTGACTATAATTCAGAATCGAAACACCGCGGCTGTTTTAGGCTTCCTGTTCCTAAGCAGGGGATCCACCGTCAAATGTTTATAGTACGTCTGCCGGTGGTTCGAAGTGACTGGGTCATGCGGCCGGCTGTCAATATCGCGTAGTCAACTTCAGAATCGAGCCACATACTTTTGATGGTATTGTACGAGCGCGAATCAAATATAAACGGTAATTTCGTTTTATACATTCCTTGAATAATGGTACACACTAACTATACTATTAGCATTTTTCAATTTAGTCTCCTACGTGATCTACGAGGGTTGCCTCTTATGTTTCGGGATTTGGCAACCCTAGTGTTGCAATCCGGCAATTGACAGCTCTGTCGTAAAGTTGGACATTTTTGAGGTTATACGCACTCAGAACGTTTTGACATACGAGCGCTATTTGTGTTGTTTACAGTAACTTAAAAGATTCATCTCGGCCCAAAAATGGAATTAAATCGTCAACATTTTCGTGCGATTATTTTTAACAACTTTCGGCGTGGATTAACTCAGCAACAGTGCATGGATGATCTTAATTCAATTTTTGGCGATGAAGCTCCATCAAGGACCAGTGTTTATCGATGGTATGGTGAATTCAATCGTGGTCGTAGTTCACTCCAAGATGAATTTCGTGAAGGTCGTCCAAAATCAGTTGTTGTTCCGAAAACCATTTATGCTGTGCGCGAACTGATATTGGAAGATCGTCATGTGACCTATCGTGAGATTGAGACAACCTTAGGCGTTAGTGGGACCAGCATACATTCAATATTGCATAAACATTTGACTGTCAAAAAAATTTGTTCGCGTTGGATCCCACACAATTTGTCAATAGCCCAAAAAAAGGCTCGTGTCAATTGGTCGAAAGAAATGCTCAAAAAATACGGTCGCGGTGCTTCGAAACACGTCTATGACATCGTGACAGGTGATGAATCGTGGATTTACGCCCGAAAGCGAACAGCAGTCGACTGTCTGGGTGTTTCAAGATGAGCCAAATCCAACAAAAGTTATTCGTGCACGAAGCACTTCCAAGCAAATGGTCGCCTGTTTTTTCGAAAAAACTGGAGATGTCGCAACCATACCACTAGAACAACGCAGAACAGTCAATTCTGAGTGGTACACAACCATTTGTTTGCCAGTTGTCTTCCAAGAAATCAAGAAAACCAACCGCCGAAGACGGTTCACTCTTCACCACGACAATGCGAGCTCTCACACATCGGCTGCGACAACTGCATTTTTGAGCACCCAAAACATCGATTTGATGGGTCATCCGCCGTATAGCCCTGACTTGGCACCGAATGACTTCTTTTTATTCCCGTACGTAAAAAACAAACTGAGAGGTCAACGTTTTTCGACACCTGAAGAAGCGGTTGCTGCATTCAGAATGCATGTGTTGGAGATACCTCAATCAGAGTGGCAAAAGTGTATAAATCTTCATGGGGAATATTTTGAAAAACAATAAAGTGATTTTCGATGATCAATATTTGTTTTTGTTCTCTAATCCCGAAATATAAAAGGCAGCCCTCGTACAAACTTTTGCCTCCGATTTGGAAGCTTTAGTAGAAAGATTTAGGGCGAGTTGTTAGCCGATTGCGCACATGCTCTTCGACTTCTTCATTACTTTCGATTTTTTTTTCCTTCAAGTGATTCATAGTAATAGGGAGACAAGTCTGGGTTATAAAGAGTGTGATCGAGGGTCTCCCAGCCCATTTCTTCCAATGCATCCCTTGTCAAGAACGCGGTGTGAGGTCTGGCGTTGTCATGAACAAGGATGACATCTCGAATGGGCATACCTCGTTTTTTGTCTCGATATGCGGCTTTTGCAGACTGTAACAACTGGCCGTAGTAAGCTGCATTCACTGTTCACTTTCAATAAGTTCTCAAACGGCATGGATGTTGTCATCTGTACGACTTGTCCTTGGGCATCGCTCATGACTTTCGTTTTCGATACGTTCTCGCCCACTTTTAAATTCTCCGGCCCACGTATATACACGATTCTGAGACAGTGTATTGTAGCGGTTCTACGAACCGCACAACCAACTATAGGTTGAGATGTCCTTTCCACCAAGGAACATACTTACCTTTATTCACTACACGTGCCCACAGACGCGTGTCCTAAGAGTCATAGCCCCTCCTGAAACAAGCAACAACGTTGAACACGATACCAAAAAGCAAGGAACTTAACGTCCCAAAAGCTTCCAATATCGAGTTCAACGTTTCATAGATCATACCTGAAACAAAGATTAGGTGAGGATTGCAACGCATTCATCTATCATATGCAAAAACAATTGAAAAGGCAGAAATGCATCGCATCCCAGCAATGCACAATCTTCAATCCTGAACATCTGCACGATGTTTCCAAGGAATTACATTGCCGGTAAATAAACCGAACAACGGATGCCTATTCTGGTGGCTATTGAAAATCAACACCAACCCAGCGTATGACTATAATGCTAAGGCACACTTGTTCAAACAAAACTTATCGTTGCGCTGCTGATTAGCAGCCATAGAGCCATAAACTCTAAACACTATCCCAGATAGATGTTTATGAGTGAAAGGTAAACAAAAGCGGTACATTCCAAGGTTCCTATCCCATCCGAATTGCATGAGCCCCTTTACCACCCAAGCACCGACCAAGGTGGAAGGGAGCATAGTGTGGCGTCTCTAACAGATACACACACAAACACAAGCAAATAGTGAAGAACACCGGACGAAAATCGAATAAGAAAATCCATCAGAGCCATACACCATGGCCATAACATAACAATTCACATCAGTGGAATATACTTGTGTTTAAAAATGGAATTCTAAAATCGGCCAGTAGTCTGATGTGTTACGCTTAGGTTCAATTTTTGGTGATTCTAACTGTCATAGCCTCAGTTCGAATCACACGTTTTTCTTCATTATCATTTCAAACGCTATAGTATCATCACCAAACTGTGCCTTCAATATAGAATACATTTCCGAGAGTATACCGCCATCATTTGTTAAAATTGTTATAATTACTCGCTCATGACTGTACTGACTACAAAGTCGTTTCCCATACACTTCGTAAACCAAACAACAGCCACGCACAAGATTCTCTAACTCGCAACGTGTTGCTAAGCAAAAAAGTAAAGTTACCATTTATATTTGATTCGCCCTCGTATATGACCAATGAGGGTGAGGATGATGCGGAAGATTCGTGTTGGTTGTGGATTGTACAATTGTTGTGCCCTTGTTGGATCGCATATTGTAATCAATGGAGGAAATCAACTGTGAGACCCTCTCCAGTGGCTCGTTGTGCTGTAATATCTATTGCTCCTATAGCGTTTGAAATAACAGTGAAGAAGATCGTGTGATTCGAACCGACGCTATGACAGCTCGAATCACGAAAAAAATTTTACCTAAGCGTTACACATCAGGCTACTGACCGTGTTTAGAATTTGATTTCCAAACTCGACTATACTCCACTAATGTGAATTATTTTTGTTTATCGCTTGGTATACGTTTCTGATGTATTTTTCTTATTCGATTTTTCGTTCGTGTTCTTCACTATTTTGCTTGTGAATTGCGTGTATCTGTAAGAATCGCTACACTCCCTTTATCCCCGCGGAGCGTCCCTTACAACTAGTGAGAGGAAACGCTTACCCGAATATGTGAAAAATTCAATCTCATGCACCCCTCACCACAGGCGTGGAGGAAGCGCGCTGAGGTACCTGGAACGAAAGAGTACATTTGAAGGACGTCCCTCTGAATAATACAGAATATTCTTCTCTATTAAACATATCTATTTACAAGTCTATTTTACAATGCAATCTACTAACTCCTAAATTATATAGATTCATAACTATTTCCTATTAGCGAAGAGAACCCACACACCACCAACCCATTGACAAGACTACTCGCCTCTTAGATGATCCATACGGGCATAGCCTTCGGGTACCAGTGCCGTTACTCAGTTGCTATGTGCTGGCCTTTGTACGTAGCGACTTCGAAGAATTTTAACTATCAGTCATTAACAAAGTGTTCCTAGAAATCCCTTCTTGTGCACTCATTGGTGTAAAAAAAAATCAACCAGTTTTCCGGTGTGGAGTATTGAAAGAGGGTGGAGACTTATGTTAATCTTCAAACGAGTTTTGAGCGTTGTTGCATATATAATTTGCACACAAAAGAAATTATCAATGCAAATATGAAACGTGCCCACAATTTATAGGCTGTCTGCTTTATTTCATTTCATTTTTAAAACATTTTTTATTTTTCTTTTTATATTCTTAGTTTCTAAATTAAAGGCTAGACAAAAAATGCTTAAATTCTAGCTTAATTATCTTATATAATAACTTACTGGTCCTTCGCAGACGCTCTAAGCTAAACATTACTTAACATTTGTATAATTTGCCTTTCGGCGACAGAACTTTGTGACAGTACTTATAATCATTTGAAAGACAAAGAAAAATTTGAAAAACTTTGTCAATTTTTTTTTTTGTTTTTTTTTTCTTAAAATTTAACTTACTTAACTTACCTACTTTTTTGTTTTTTTTTCTTTTTTTAAATTTAATTTTATGTAAAGGACAACCTAACTTACCTTAAATCTTATACTACCCTAATTCTAGAAAAGCTAAGTCTATGTAAGCTAGCTGATGATAGTATGATTCTATACCGACTTTGGTATCCAGGTCTTTATATGCCATTCAACCACCAGAACTGTTGACGCTGTCTAATACTATCGTCCCGGTCTCTGTGGGAGATAGCCCTACTGAAGCGCAGGAGCTCTTCTTCGGTGCGCGTTACTTCCCGGTCGTAGCACATTCGCCCGTCTACAGATGATCTACTTATATGATAGATCAGCGGAATTCCGGATCTATCCTGTATAAGCCCTTTCATGTCCAAGTCAAGGAACGCCTCTGGAGGAATAAAGCCGTTGCGACGCACGCTCTCTTAGTACAGAGTGTTTGGATAATAGGCCCCGAAAATTAGGTCATTGGACGAGCTTATTGCTCTCGCAATATATCCTCTGATTAATTTAATCATAAAGTTATCCACCCTATTTAAGTACACTTCATTATATAAAGGCTTATTTGAGTAATACTTTTTATAGTCCGATTCCGGTGTCCGATATAATCTGAGACAACTTCTGAGACACTTTCTTTCGAACACCCGAATCTTTTCCATCAAATTTGGACCTATGTTGAACCATACTGGGCAACCATATATGAGCATTGGCCTGATTAGCGTCATGTAACATATGACTTTTACCCTGCTGTCAAGTTGACTACTGTGAAATAGCCTCCTTGTCATAGCAAAAGTTTTCCTCGCTTTGACCAAAGCAGCCTCTACATGTCTGTTGAAATACAGATATTGGTCTAGCCAGATGCCCAGGTATTTAACTAAACTCTTGGTTTCCAGTTTATCTCCATGCGGTCCCACGATAACTAGTTTTCGCCAGTTTTTCCTTGTGTCGTTCGTGGCTTTATATAATGGGGTTCTAAATAGGATGGCTTCACATTTCTGGAAGTTGATCTTAAGTTTCCAGTTGTCGCAATAGCGCTGCACGTTGTTGAAATCTCGCTGTATTAAACTATTTATGATCTCAACTTTCGGAGCTGTTCTGTAAATTATGAGATCGTCTGCGTACGCAATAGCCTGCGGAAGTTCATTTGATAAGTCGCTAATGTAAATGTTAAAAAGAATCGGAGAGAGTACCGCGCCCTGTTGCAAGCCATTCTTGATATTATACGATTTATTAGAAGTCACATTACCACTTTTGACCACGAACCTCCTATCCTTTAACATATCGTAAAGTACATATAGTAAAGGCTTATGTATGCCATGTCTGACTAGTTTGTAATACAACCCTTCGATCCAGACGGTATCAAAGGCTTTTTCCAAGTCGACCAGACAGGCACCTGTGCATTGGTTTCTACATTTATTCCATTGTATGTCGGAGACCAGTTTAGCTGCGGCATGTGTGGTTTCATGACCCGCCCTAAAGCCAAACTGGTTATTTGGAATAATGCAATTGTCGTCTACCCATTTTAGCAGAGCTTTGTTAATGATTTTTTCAAATACTTTACTGATGCTTGGGAGTAAACTTATCGAACGCATGTTCATTGGGTTTGTACAGTCTTTGCCCTTTTTTGCGATGGGCTGAATGATAGCCGTTTTCCAACGCGCGGGATAATATGCATTATTCAACGCGCTGTTAAACAGGATCGTGTATATATCTATTACCATTGGGGGCAGGTTCTTGAGTACGATGTTAGGTACTCCATCTATTCCCACTGACTTTTTGCTTCTTAATGAGTCGAAGATACTCTGGATTCCTTCCCTTGTGATTAAAAGGCTGTTAGCCCCACCATTGGCATTAATGTCAATTGACAGATTATCGTCACTGAATTCGGCAAAACCCGGATTCTCCGATTGCCAAAGTGAAATTTCATCTCGGAGGTGCAGGTTATTCAGTAGAACTCTGTCCTCCAGGTCGTGATTTCGGTGAATGCTTTCATTCACCTTGTACATTTCCTGAAAGATAGCTCCCACAGCGTTCACCTTTTCCAAAGGATCTTCGATCACGAAGAGCTCACTATTGAGGATAGCGTTCTCTGTATCTATGCCAATGTTGGTTAGCAGCTGCTTGTTTACCTCAGTACGTGGAATTTGGAGACACTGAATGTCGTTTTGATTATTTCTCCTGAATATTTTATTTATTTGTGGGAACATATTCGGGTTATTAGTTTTTATAGCTCGAATTCTGTTGTTCCAATACAAATTTGTTGCTAATCTATAATTAGCTTTAAGTAATTGTTGGAGATTTTTTAATTGAGATTTCAGTGATATTATCTCCTGGTCTTGTCTGTCTGTAAACTGTCTGTGTAATTGTTTTAGTTTCGATAGCAGTCTGCTCTTTTTCTTGTGGAGTGCGTTTATCGTAGTGTTTCTGTACATGTTTATGTGATCCGTAAGTGTTGTTTTAAGAATTGTTTTGTCCATTGTTCGTTTTACGGTTTCGTCAATTTGTTGGATGTATTTGTCGATTTCGTCATTTGTCAGGTTTCTGTTTACTGGCAGATTAAAGTCATTCGAACGAAGTTCTCTTGTTAATGATCTGGTGAACCGCGGCCATCGCATTGCCCCGTAGTTATAGGGTTGCGGGATCACGAATTCCTCCAGATCTGCGAGCTCGTTCGGAAGCTCTATTACTGCCGTGAATGCGCAGTGGTCACTGTCATATTCAATTGTCCGTAAACAGTTTGTGTTTCGTCTGTTGGTGTTAAGTAATCTCAGTCGTGAGTCGATTAGCAAGATATCTAAGAACGATCTATCTCTGGGGAACGATGGATATTCCGTGGCTAGCAAGTCAGTTCTATATTCAATATGGAACTGATCTAACCAACCAGCCAACTGATTTCCTCTGGCATTAGATATATAATTTCCCCAATTTCTATGCTTGGCGTTCATATCTCACCCTAGGATAAAGTAATTTTTGCCCAGGTGCAATTGTAAGCATCGAAAGAGTGTCTCGAGCTCCGCTATAAATAGGTTTTGTTGGTGCTCCTCAGGTGCATAGACCGCAATCGCATACAAGCCCCTTCCTTGCTGAAGGGCTATGCGCACGATACAGGCTTCCAGCACCCGGAACCTGCGCACTTCTCCACTATATATTACTTTATGATTGATCCCTTTTCTAATAAAGATTGCGACACCCCCCGGTTGAGAGGAGTTAGGTCGATCTCTTCGTATAATATCGTAGTTTTTATTTCCTATCTTATGTCTCTGGTTTAACTTTGTTTCCCCCGCCAGAAGTACGTCAAGTTGTTCCTCTTGCAACAGGTTAAAAAGATTGGCTCTTCTCTCAGTTCTTATTAGTGAATTCACATTCACGACAAGAGCTTTTATTGATGTTGTGGTTAGAGGGTTTATATCGACTTGTAATTTAGACCGGGCAAATGCGAGTAGATCTCGTTCATTTGACTTTGTAGCTGTGTCATCTGTCTCTGCAGATTGAGCAGGATTGCGAACACGTCTGCTTGCGGTGTTGTTTCAGTCCGTGTGGGAGTATTTGTGGCTACCTGTGATGTAGCCTGATTCGGTGTTCTCCCACCCGACGCAACTTGTGCGTACGACCGCTGTGATGTGACGGGTTTTGTTGTTGTACGAGCTGGCTCTGTGTTTTTTTGCCGATTCACACTTCTTGCCATTATTTCTCGGAATTTAGGACAACCTCGATAATTAGCGGGATGTCCCTCATTCCGACACACTGCGCACTTTAGAAGGGCTTTGTCTTCTACCCTTTCTTTTCCCAGAGGGCATTCTTCTGCCTTATGGTCCTTTCCACATTTTACGCAACGGCGCTGCATTTCACAGTTAGCCTCCGCGTGACCAAACCTTTGGCAGCAGACACATTGCAGGATGTCTCTGCCTTTTTTTAATTTGTCCCATGTGACCATTTGATGGTCCAAGACTGTAATTTTTCTTAGACCACCAATTCTACTGCTGGGTGTTAATTGAACCAAGAAGAAGGGTAGCTTTCGGTTTTCCCTTCTTGATAGGCTGTCTGGTAATCCTTCCTATGTGGTCCGGGGTTGTATACTTCTGAAAGCCAAGAGCTTTTGGTGACGATGTAGTGTCCTTGTCGCTTAAACGCACAATTTGGTGGCATTTGGGTGTATTGTATTTGTTTCGGTCAGGAATACCAATCGCTTTTCGGTTCACTTATTCGCTAAACTGTGGTGTATTGTGTTCATTTTCTTATTCAATTGTTCTATCTTGGATTTAATTTCCTCTTCACACTTAGAATTTACTAATAGGCTTATTAGATAATACTCTTAGGACAAATGTATTACACCTAAGAGAATGGCGACGAAGGTGGGATTCTTCCACCAAAAGAAGATGGACCCACACCATGATACCTGATATAGAAACATGGCGAGCTGAATTACTACTTGACTCAGCTAATATCAGGACATGGATGCTTTCGGCAATACTTGCACAAGTATAAGCATGTAAATCACCCATACTGCTTGTATTGCGAAGGCAAAATAGAAAACGTACCACAGAGTGCGTGAGATTTGAGACCACACGAACGATTTTGGAGAGACATATGAGACGGACAGTTACTCCGGCTGGAGTAATAGAATACATGGTGAGTTGAAAACAGGCATGGTCCGTAACAAATGGTATTCTCGGTGAAATGATGCACCAGTTGCGACGTGACGAGCGATCTGCCCCGCGATGGAATATCTAAAAGAAAGTTCCGCGGGGATCAACGGGAATATTAGCCTGGCGGGAGGTGGTTTTAGTCGGTAAAAACCCGGCATGCTTCTGGATCGGTATTATTGGTACCTTTAGAAGATGTCCACCTTCCTACCGAAACAAAAAAAAAAAACACGACAAATTTTAAAACCCGGGAGTCTAATTCCAACAAACAACCAACGATACTCGCTCATTCTCGTCATTTTATATTGGGAGACAAATTTACCCCACCTTACCATTTACCGATTCGTTGCAATTTGGTTTCGAGTCTCGCTGGGCTGAACCGCCTTCCAGTGAATCGTCAGGTGCATTAATATATAAGCGTTGAGTTGGGTGCGGCGTCGTACATGGCACCGTCCGCGGGTCCTGGCGGAATGGCAGTCGCGGACACAGTGCCTACTGGGCTGATTGGAGTACCGCCTCTGCTGGTTTACTGAGAGGCGTGCTGGCTGGCTGGGATTCGGTTGATCCCTGGATGCTGGGGAACGTCGCCCGCCAAGCGGGGCATTGCGCGCTCCTATCCCTATTGTGGTGGCTACATGTGGTAGCGGTCGTCCTTGGTGATTCCGGTTATTGGCCGGAGCTTGGCCACCCGGTGTCTTGTAGCGGTTCCGCCAAACCCTACGGTCTACTTACCTGAAAAACCCCCATAACTACTACCCAACTCCCTTTAGTTTGCTAATGCAACAGTATTAGTACCTAAAAATGCTGCACGCATTTAAGAGATCAAATCTATGATCTTTAAGTCCATGTAAAGAAAACTTACCTTCATGCATTCTCTTCGCATACCATTGCTCCTTAAGATTTCTTTATTAACTTACCAGGAATTTCCAATCAATTTCGGCATCTACGTCGCCAGTCAAATTTCCTTAGAGGAATTCCGGTAAATAAATAAGTTGATTTACATACATTTGTAACCTTCATGACAGGGAGCATAATTTCTGCGCCGTCTATTTTCCCAGCCGCGTCCTGTACCTTTTCATACCATTGCCTGGCAACCTTTTTTGTTTGTCTTATCAATAGACAACCCAAGCAGCTGCATATAATTAGCGCATTAGACGCTGAAACCAAATTCTCCAGCATTTCCTAATGCAAACATGAACCCGGTTTCTACTGCAGCCAGAGATGCCATAAACATCTAATTTGCTTTTAGCACCTTTTTCTCCCAGCGTCGAAAATAGCGACGAGGTATCGTGTAAGCAATGACCCGCATTACCAACGGCGCATTTGGTCATTTTCCCCTTTTGTCCCTGCCGCCTGCCTGTTTCGTCGTTCCACTGCTTTCGAACACGTGCAACAACATTGAATCTGTTCGATCGCGCACATATACCACTGCACCAAAAAGATCGCATTTTCTTAGTGGTCACACCCTTAAGAGAAAAGTTTTTCTCTCTCTTCCTTTTTTTTCCTTAGCGAAATCATCTCTGCATGAGATGACGATCGCTGGGTCTTATTCCATCCTTCGACCTGAGCAGGTCGTCTCTCCTATCGCTACCCTGGTGCGTACAGGGGAGCAATAATCGCGTGAGTCGAGAGTCGCGTGCGGGTAACCACAAAATGTATTCGGTGCTTCACCTTTCAAATATTATTTAAACAACACCATTAAAGTTACATTAAATCTTTTTTTTTTTAAATTGTGTATTTGTGTCACCGTCAACGAACAGTGTAACATTAGAATTAAATAAAAAAAAACAGTTTGGACTATTAAGCCTTGTGTGTGTTTTACTTCTTTTTCTGTTGTGTACGCTGCGTTGTCGATTTCTGTTGGTGCTTTGCCTTTTTGTGTCCGGCGGAACGACGATGGAACATATATATGATGGCGGAGGAAGTTAACCGTGCCAATGTTGCCATACTTCCTCCCCACAGTCTCTGTTAGGTTGCCTGTACTACTAGCAAGGATCCTGTATTTGCCATGGCTACTGCGTGTTCTTGAAGCGTTTTTGGTTTTTGTATAAGCTGTTATTGGTCGCTGCGCATCAACAATATAAAATGGACTTCGCCGCGCTTCAGGAAGTCCGATTCCCACATCAAGTAATCGACACCAACGAGCTTACACTGGTGTGGAGGTACCGATACACACAACAGTGAGGAAGAGGAAACCAATAATCTGGGCACTAAATGGACATCGATCAGACATACAATCAAACAAACAGCCCAAAAGGTATTAGGATTTAGGGAAACAATTAAGTCCAAACCTTGGTTTGACGATGAGTGCAGGGCGAAAATCGAACAACGTAAACGCCTCAGAGTGATCCACTTAGAAAGATATGATGAGGTCAACGCAGGAAGATACGCGACGATCCGGAAAGAGACAATGAGACTCTTCAAACGCAAAAAACGCGAATGGGAGAAGAATCGGATCGAAAAAATTCTAGAAAATTCCTGTGCAAATAACATCAGTGTATGTATGTCGCCTTGAATTCAATTAGAAATGGCTACCAAGGGAGATCCAAAATAATCCAAGACGCAAACGGCTGTCTGGTCGCAGAAACAAACAATATCGTAACTAGATGGAAGCAGTACTTTGAAAACTTGCTCAATGTGCGCACCCATCAGCCAATCAGCCACAAATAAACGCACCAGACGTACATACAGCAGAGTCTCAGATCTCTTTCAACGAAATCATAGACGTAATAAATCGATTGCAAAACAACAAAGCTCCCGGAGTCGCCTACACACGGGAGAAGAGGCAACTGCTCGAAATATCCACCAACTCATCAAAACAATATGGGATAAGGAAGTCACTTTGGAAGAATGGAAAACCTCAATAAACGTCCCCATTTTCCTAAAGGCGACAGATCTGACTGCCAAAACTACAGAGGAATGTCATTGCTCCCAGCCACATACAAAATACTAACAAATGTCATACTGGCGAGAATCACACCGCACGTAAAAGAAATACTGGGAGGCTACCAGTGCGGATTCCGCCGTAAGAACCGGTCAACCAGTAACCAAATGTTTACAGTAAGGCAACTGCTGGAAAAGAAGTGGGAATACGGAGAGACGGTTCACCAACTGTTCGTTGAGATCAAAAAACCCTACGACTCAGTCGCAAGGCAAAGACTCTACCATATTGTAGTTGAGCTGGGAATCCCAAAAAAATTTGCCGCCCTCATTCAAATCTGCATGAACGAAAACAAAGGGCGAGTTAGAATAGAAAACCACCTCTCAGAGCAATTTGAAATCCAGGACGGACTAAAACAGGGGGATGGCCTCTCACCGTGTCTTTTTAACCTTGTCCTCGAGTATGTTATCAGAAAGGTACAAGACGACAACATGGCCGGATCATCCCTGAATGGCGTCACACAAGTGCTCGCATATTCGGATGACATCGCCGTTTTGGGTGATAATCTAGAAACTGTAAGTAAAAACACTGAAATCATCATGCAAGCGGCAAAAGAGGTGGGCCCAGAAATAAATAAAGACAAAACAAAATACATGATTACGGCGAGGGCAGGTGGACCTCGGGGAACACATATAAACGTCAGAGGCAACATATTTGAAAAAATTAAAGAATTTAAATATCTGGGAACAATACTGACGTCCAGTACTGAAACGTCGAAGGAAATTAACAAAAGAGTGCATTCCGGCAACGCTAATTGGCACGCAGTCGGTAAACTGCTAAAATCCAAACTGCTATCACGTAACATAAAGCTCCGTGTCTATAAAACCATAGTCATGCCAATTGTTCTATACGGATGGGAAACATGAGCTCTCACAAAACGGGAAGAAAACAAATTCCGCGTATTCGAGAATAAAGTTTTGAGGGGTATCTTTGGCGGTAAATATAACGAGGAGGCAGGACAATGGAGGAAACTCCACGAACTGGAAGACCTACAATAGAGAGAGTAATCAACTCGCGAAGATTAAGATGGGCCGGACATGTGGCGCGAATGGGCAACGATAGGACCCTGCGCGGAATTCTTGACGGTAGACCAACGGGAAAGAGACCGGCAGGACGGCCGCGACAGAGATGGGAGGACAATGTTAGGTTTGACCTCGAGGAGATCGAATCGGCTGGTCAAGCGTGGAAGGAAAGTGCACGGGAACGGTGGCGGAGTCGAGTCCCTGAGGTCATGAACTTCCGGATTCCTACAGGCCAATAAATAATAAAATAATAATTAAGTCAGCCATATTTCAATAAGACTGACAAACTAACAGAAACTCCCCTGGTATATCATAGTCCCCGACATATTCTTATTTGGGTAATGAGAAACTTTTGAAGAAGAATTTTTATAGATGAATACCAATATGACTTCAGACAAAATAAACCAATAACCATCAATAAATTACTATATAAAAAGCCATAACAGTTTGTTGGCGCATTTGCTGCCTTCTGTCCTTTTTTATGTTTATTTTGGAAATTTGTTTTATTTTATTTTATTAAAAAAAATATGTTCGTGTGGGTGTTTCTCGTACGTATCATTGTGTGTGCCAACAATTTCATCCAGCGCGTTTATAATTCACAGATTGGAGGTGTGCCTTTCATTAAATACCGAAGCTGCGATGTAAATTGAAATTGATATATAAAATCACAATTTAAATACAATATAGTAAGCGAAGGGGGAAGTAAAGTGACTTATTTGTGCGGACCGTGGAGCGGTCGTTGTTGCTGGTCACTGGTATTTAGGTTGCAGGGGGGCGTTGAGTTCTTGACTCCTCCTGTTCAGCTGGCTAGTTTGTTGATGATAATATTGACAACAATTGATCCTGATTTTTATAATTAATTGCAGTGGAACTGATACGGTGCACTTCGGATACTTATGTGCTCAACTGTTACAGTAGTTCTTCCAATAGAAGTATCTTTTGCTCCTTTTTTATTTTGCTGGCAGAGAATATTCCAATTTGTTTCTCTGGCCTTCTGTCTAGTCTTGTTTTCTGACATTGAATTAATATATTTCATGCCGTTGACGTTATATCGTTTGAAATAATAGTGAAGAAGATCGTTTGATTCGAACTGACGCTATGACAGCTTGAATCACGAAAAAAAATTTACCTAAGCGTTACACATCAGGCTACTGACCGTGTTTAGAGTTTGATTTCCAAACTCGACTATACTCCACTGATGTGAATTTTTTTTTTGTTATCGCTTGGTATACGGTTCTGATGTATTTTTCTTATTCGATTTTTCGTTCGTGTTCTTCACTATTTTGCTTGTGAATTGTGTGTATCTGTTAGAGTCGCCACAACGTTTTATTTTTTATTCGGCGCCAACGCCTTTTTTATTATATTTTCTGCCAAGTAGAATTTGCAACTGGACGATATTTATTTCCTTTACAGGTAGAGAGGGGGAATTTTCGGAAATTAGTGGGTGTTGAGCGAGGACATAGACGCGAACTCCGTAACAAAATTTCAATGATTTATAGTTCAGATTACAACTGCTCTGCAGCTAATCGCTCCGGACTGAATAGTTCACAGTGTGTGATCCCGACACTCAAGACTGTGTACATTTAATATCTATTACTTCGAATCTTCCTTATTTCTGTGTACTCTAAATATGCTCTACTTCCGGAATATAATATGTAGAAAAACAGGGATTTTTTTTTATTGAAAAGAGGTTTCTTCCTTTACGAACAGTGCTTTTGTTTTAACACTTCTCTACGTGTTGAGTCACACGTTTCGCATTTGGTTCCGCGTTCCTCTCATCTCTCAAATGGGCAACCACTTCTTGTATTTATAAGTTATAATTTCGGTATTTTACATATTACAGCAGAGGCCGCTGAAATAATCCTTGTTCTCTCCCAAGAGTTATCGGCATTTTAAAGAAGAACATTTCTTCCATAGGATTACAATAATGTACTGGTTTTTTCATCTATATACATTCACCCTTCTCGTGAACCTAACTTCCCTAGTGCAGACATTTCTCAAATAATCCAGCAGTCTCTGCCGGCACCTTTCATCGTAGGGGGAGACTGGAATGCTCGACATACATCATTTAATGACATCAAGTGCAACACATACGGCTACCAACTCCTAGATCTCCTCCCACTTCATCCATATGTTTACGCAGACTGTCCATTGCAACCTACTCGAATTTGTAGTACAACCAAATCAACAATCGATTTCTTCCTAAAATCCACAGATATCTATTCATCTAATCCCCCTACACTGTCCTTTACATTCCCATTCGATCATGGGTCCGTCCACTCCACGGTTCAAATCCCTTCGCTCGAACCACTCTACACAGTGAATCCTATCCCAAATGTTTCCAAAACAAACTGGAAAAAAGTCAATAACGATATTGCTGCCAGTTTTTCAAATTATTCTTTACCGGAATCTTCAAACCTATTCCCTACTGAAATTGACCAGGCAGCTGTAAAAATAGAGAGAAATGCTCTCTTCAGCCATACCCCTACGACCGTCCCTCATAACCACTTAGGAAAACCATTACCTAAACTCCTCACAAAATTATTGCGCATAAAAAAACAACTCCGACGTAAATTGCATATTAGCTACTCACCCTTTATTAAACAACAGATACAGCTTTTGACCACCCTGATAAATGGACAACTTAAAAATTTCACCGATCAGACCTACACGTCTACTCTAAACAGTATCAAACCAAACCATGACCTATTTAAAAATATAAATCGACTAACTGGTCGTAAATTCAAGCCTCGAATAGACTATCTTATCCAACCAACTAACAGTAACAACGCCCAATCGGACACTGATATAGCAAACTGTCTCGTTGAACACTTCTGTAAAACTCATAAACAAAACGATTCCCTCCCAGTCACTAATTTCCACGACACCGTGAATGAATTCATCTCACGCACACTGGAGCCATCTTTCCCACCTTCATTACAGAATTCAACGAAACCAATAAAGCGTCACATCCCATGGGAACCGACACATTCCTAAGCTTTACAGAATTATCTGAATTCATTACTTCGCCTAACAATAAAAAATCTACAGGGTTGGATAGAATCCCTAACCTTCTATTTAAAAGACTTCATCCGGAGAACTTACTCCCCATTCTCGTTCTTCTCAACCACATAATAAACGCTTCACATTTCCCAAAATGTTGGAAAACAGCGGTGATAGTCCCTATTAGTAAATCCGGTTCTTCCAACAACCCGGCTAACTTCCGTCCCATATCACAGCTAAATTCGCTTAGTAAGGTTTTGGAATGTAAGATATACAAAAATCTTCTCTCATTTGCTAGAGACAACTCCCATATCCCGAATTCTCAATTTGGCTTTCGTCCACAACACTCAACTTGTCATGCTCTGCTAAAACTGACACATGATGTGACAATGAATCTCCAAAACCAATCCCCAACAATATGCGTCTCTCTCGACATAGCAAAGGCATTCGATTGCGTTTGGACTGCACGACTGCTATACAAGCTACATTCAATGTTCGGATTAAACACCCACACCGTAAAACTTCTCGCTTCCTACCTTTCTGATAGAAAATTCATGGTGAAAATAAATTCAACTCTTTCGACACCATACAGTATAACCGCGGGTGGTCCTCAAGGTTCCATTCTCTGACCATTATTATACCTCCTTTATACTTCAGACACCCCGCAGCCACTGTTACCTAATACAGTAATGCTGAACTATGCCAATGACACTTTAATTTATTCAAGCAACAAGTTTGTCAAGGAGGCAAGAAACTGTATTAACAGCTATCTCCCGAATCTCTCAGCATATTTTACTAAGTGGAAAATCCGACTCAACCCAGCGAAAACTCAACTCATAGTGTTTAAAGGCAGAAATGCGAATTGTACTAACAACACCATACGCTGCCATAACAAAATCAGAATCAAGTTAAATAACAATATAATTAAACCCTCCAAAACCTTAAAGTACCTGGGAATAACCTTCACCAACAATCTGTCCTTCTCCGCCCACACCAAAAACTCGATTCGCAAAGCCGCAATTCAACTGAATCTCTGCAGAAAACTGATGTACAAGCCGAATGGTCTCTCTCCCAAAGTTAAATCACTTATCTACAAACAGATAATCAGACCCACTCTCACATATGCATGCCCAATATGGTACCATTGTGGGGGTTCTCTATACCACATGGAGAACCAACCCACAATGCCAACCAATCTTGACCGTTAACAGCGCGTCGCTTTAATCCAGCTCCCCGTGCAAAATCTGCATTTGCATACATCCCATACTTACCAAGAACCCATTTCCCAAGCTGAAATAAATGTATATTCCAATTTACAACGGAATATTAATCATATCTCTCAATTACATCACCCCACATACATTTTCCCAAAATTGCTTCGGTCAATCCTTTACTGAATTTTCATGTCCTCTTCGTGACCAAGCAATCTTAACTTCCCCGAAATTCATATGCCGTAACTAACGCATATTCAAATCCTCAACGGAACATCAACAACTAACCAAGCCGCATATATTTCCCCGAAACGACTTCGACCCACATTCTATCTAAACGATATTGCCTGGACCCAAGCAACTCCAATTTCCCCCGAAAATGCATGCCCATACTTGCTCGCGTTCCCAAAGCAATTTCCCGGTATACACAACCAACGAATCCAACTAGGCTTATACGGCCAGGATTCGCTGGAACTGAATTCCTATGCAAGCATAGCAATTCTATTCGAAAGTAGAATACAATTTTTCCGTCGTCATTCTACCATCAGCGTGCGCACATCAGCCCCCCTCGTAACGTGCGCTCGAGGGGGGGTGCAAACCCCCGAGTATATAGTCGAGTCTTAACCGCGAGAGTGCACACACTGGCCATTTCATCACTTCGCGAGCGCGAAAGTTCTGCCCTTTAGCCATGCATTTATTTTCCACACGAATTCTCTGCCCATCGCGTGTTATTTAGCGTTTAATAACAACACGTAGCCGCGTCGTGTATATACCCCAAAATTGACAAATAAGCGTGGTGCCGCTACCGCTGTTGAACACTTTAGCAAACCCTTAGTGTAAGAACTTAATCTGATAGCGTAATTTAAATACCAGCGCAATGCCTGCTAGTTTTTTTTTTTTTTTTTTTTTTTTTTTTATTAGACTTCTCTCGGGAGAGGCGATCCTATAGCGCCGAGTGAGCGCCCCGAGATGCCATCAAATAACTGTTGCAGTTTTTTTTGAACAGTTGCAGGTTCTAACGCTCCGGGAACACTCGCGTGGGAAGGCAGTTCCACAGCTTCCCCGCTCTGTAACGGAACGAGTTCTGATACAGGGATGTTCGCGCCGTCGGGAGATGAGCCAAAAACGGGTGCGATCCGTCGGATTGTCTTGTGGAGCGCATATAAACCGAATTGCGTGGAACAATGCCAAGAATCTCCGAAGAATAGCACCCGTGATAATATCTGTAAAACAGACAGAGGTCGGGTACGCACCTTCGATGTGATAGCGACTGTAGTCCCGACGTCAGCGCCAGGTCCCCGATCCCACGGATCGCTCGGCTCTGTATGCTCTCAAGTAGGTCGAGGGTATGTTTAGGAGCCGAGCTCCAAACATGAGAGCAATATTCGAGCGCGGGTCTAATTTGGAATTTATATAGGAGAAGAAGTTGGGCCGGGGTAAAATATTTCTTGGCTCTAAAAAGATAACTCAGTTTTCCTGAGGCTGATCTGGCGATACCCGATACGTGTTTATGCCATGATACGTTCCCACAGACCGTGACGGCGAGCAATTTCAAACTTTCCCTAGCCTCGAGGTTCCGGCCACTCGTCATCAGCTGTGGAACCGATGATCCAGTTTTCTTTGTGAATGTTGTATACTGGGTCTTCGTTGCTTGAAGTCGACAAGATTGGCCCTTCCCCACTGCAGGACCCCATCTAGATCCCGATTCAGAGAGTCAGTCTGTCTACATCTCAGCTGGTGCGACGTTGATGCACCAATCGGCCGATCACTCGAAAAGGAGGAAACAACCGTACTATCATCCGCAAAACTGGACAGTTTGTTATCCGTTGTCTCCAACAAATCATGTATGTGAAGCTAGAACAAGGTTGGAGCCCAAATAGAACCTTGGGGCACCCCCGAATTAACAGGATACAGATCCGAACACTCGCCATCCACATCAACCCGGATTGATCGATTCTCGAGGAAGCTCCTCGTCCAGTCGCAAAGCTGTTGGGAAAGTCCACATGAACGAAGTGTGCTCAGCAATGCCCCGTGCCAGACGCGGTCAAAAGCCTTGGAGATATCCAATGCGACCGCCGTTGACTCACCATGCCGTTCAATCGCAGATGTCCATATATCGGTTATAAGTGTCAAAAGGGCTCCCGTAGACCGCCTGCCACGGAATCCGTATTGACGATCATTCAGAAGTCCGTTGCGCTCCAAATACTTAACTAACTCTGTATTGATGACCTTTTACATTACCTTAGATAAAATAGACAGTAATGCTATCGGTCGGTAATTTTGTGGGAGACACTTTTTTCCCGTCTTTGGGATTGGCTGAACTCGAGCGATCTTCCAGCAGGCAGGAAAGGTCCTCCGTGCATAAGAGACGCGGAAGAGTCTGCCAAGAACCGGCGATAGTTCTGGAGCACAGTTCTTAAGGACTATTGTTGGTATTCCGTCCGGGCCGGTTGCCTTCCTACAATCCAGTTCACGTAGAATGCGTTGAATGGTGCGCGGACGAAATCTCACATCTCACATGGAATTCGCGGAAAATAAATTCGCGAACACATTAGCTTTATCCTTTGGATTCGTGACTAACGTCCCGCTGTCTGTCACCAACGGAGGGAAAGAGGAGGATGCGAAGTTACCGCTGACAGCCTTCGCCATTGACCAAAAGGACCGCGAACCAGATGGGCACCAAAGGAGCTTATTGATCACCCTGTCGTTGTGAGCCTTTGGCAGATGAATCTGTCTACAATTGGTGCAGTGTTCCGCCGAACACGGTTCGCAAGAAGAAGAGAGTCGCCAACGGCACGCCACAGCACACTAAATGAGACACGGAGCAGTTGCTTTAAACTTTATTTATTGTTTTTTTTTTTTTTTTTGTAGTCAATTACACGTATCTTTAGTTTTTGCGAGCCTCGACACATACGTAAGCCGATACACATGCTCGACCGTTCGCTCCTTTTACTGTGCCGCGTCCGATTAAACAAAGTCAACTCGCGAATTGAAATCAAACATTGGTAAATAAAACATAATTTTTAATGTTGCCGTCGGTGGCAGTTCGGAAGGATTCTTAATTCTCACGTCCTCGCAGCTTCCCGTCGACCTCTTCGCTGGGGTTCTCCCTGGTGCTCGATCTAGACTACCCGATATGGCTATCAAAATCAGACTGTCTGTCTGCCCACACAGATATCCAGATTCCAAACTGGTATCTGTATCTACACGGAAAAATTTTCCTACTTGCTCTGCGAACAGAACTTCCGAATTTCTGTTAGCAGCATGTTATCACGTCCCAGGGGTGATTTTTCATTCCTGAAAGAAGAAACTCGCTCATCATCGAACATCATTATCACCATCCGTGGTGGTGGTCGAAATTCAGTTCGACGGTTGTCGATTGTATGCCGCCTTATTTACATAACACATCTGGCGCGAAGCCCGAAAGATATCCTGCAATTTGCATGGATGCATGGTTCATGGGTTTTGTTTGACTTTTGTCAATACACCCGAAATCCATTAGATCTTTCTAATGGGTGTGAAATACAAACAGACACCGTGGGATCGGAGTAGTTTCCTTGTAGGTTTTCAACCTCATACAATTTGAATTATCTCGTTGAGATAATTACGGTTGCCGTTTCTTTTGTTTGCCGATAGATTTGGTGGTCTTTATGGCAGCTACCCGCACGTGCATCGTTGGTCGGCTAATTTGCATTGCATGGACGTTTGAAATTGCCGATTCAATGGAATGTTCCTGGGCGCAGGCAGATTGAATGTTTCTTTTTTGTTTCAGGTATGATGACTTACGAATGTTGAGCTTGGCATTAAAAGCTTTGGGGACGTTCAGTTCCTTGCTTTTTGGTGTCGGTCTCAACGTTGGCTGCGAGTTGCAGGCCCTATGGTGGGACTCTGGGGCACGCGTCTGTGGGCGCGTGCAACGCTCTCAGGTAAGTAAGTTCTTTGAAGGTAGGAACCTTACCTGCGCGGAATTGTGCGTTCGTAGAACGCTACAGTCTCACAGGTTAAACGCCAGTTATTCTGTTTTGTTTTGGGGATCCAATTATCCGGTGTAATGCATATATTTCCTCTGGGGCAGCAAGAATCGGCAGCGCGAGTTGTTGCATGAACAAATACAAAGTTGGACTATCGCTTTTGGAGTCGTAGCAATGTCGATTACTTGAAATCACCTTTCTATATCTGTTGGCCTTAACGTGGTCGCGAGGCACCGTTGTGGCCCTCTATCACCTGTGAAACAAGCGTTAAAGATTTACCGTTTACCTGGGTGTAACGTCATATGAAACTGTATCGTCCGGTAAACCGCTGCCGGACCAGAATTCCCCAAATTGTGGTTCAAATCTTTGTGTTTCTCAACATGAAAGAGCGAACAGAAACAGGTCATTTGATCGTAATTCAATTTTATTCAACAACTTTCGGCCCAACCACGAATTGACAATCTTTAGGACTTTTGCAAAAAAACACTTTACATATCTTTAATCCTTTACGAACTGATACTGTTGACCGATTTTTTGGACTTTTACTTTTTGCGGAACTTCTCTCGCATCGTGCAAATTTACTTTTTCTTTTTTGTACGTCTTTTTTTATTGCGACAGCGCGCACCAGTTTTTCGTGACCTTTCTTTTCTGACGACCAAGACAAGTCTCTCTCCGAATCTCCTTCCACTCCGAAAAGGAATCCAGCTTCCACACGATCCACAACCCAACAAATGTATGTTCGTACATCCAATATGTGGATCATGTGCTTTTCCATTACTTTACTTTGTACATTAACAATAAAATCTCCCAACTCGGTGGGACAATGGGAATGGGGACAGCCACCACGTAACACTATTCAACGGCATTGTTTTAGCCTTCATGTACGCGCATTTATTTGTACAGATGCAGGACCGAATACATGATCCGTTGCCTTACCGAGGAACAATCACTGCATCGGCCATGTCCCATTATTCGTTGTCTAAACAACAAGCAGCCACGATTCAGACGCTGGCCATTGAAACGGAATGCTTCTGTATACTCAACGTAAACAGAAGAAGCTTTTTTTGGCCTACACGGCAACATCGCTTCGTATTAATGAAGCGCTAAAATAAACATACACCCAAGCGTCGTAGAAGTTGCCACCACAGCAATTCTCTGTTGACACAACGTAAACAGAAACCTAAAATCCTATTCACTATTGCCATGATGACAAGGCAACGAGCCTCTGTATTGGGTCATCTATTTGACCAGCCCTGTATAATGGCAATACACCCAGCCCCGTACAGCGATCGTCATATTTGACCAGCGGCGTGTTTGTTTTCCCCATCCTTCGCCCAACGCATGTTTCGTTCTTTTTTCTTGCTGGGGTAAAGACATTCACCCTATCTGGAAGATGTCTATGGGAACCTGCCAATAGTGATGCGAACCGATTTCTCATTGGTCGTTGGGGCGAAGGAAAGATTGTTTTCCCCTGCGATGACATGCATGGAAACCCATCTCAATGACTGAGGCTGGGTCAACGTCGCCCAGCTCACGAAGAGTCCAATTTCAGCGTCCCAAGTGTGCGCACGCGTCGAGTTATAATTACACCAGGAGTCAGCAGTGAGTTACGATCTCCATCGCGCTTTTAAATTACATTCGAGATTTGTGTTAAAGGGTTAATTGTATTGACGTTCAATAGCTTGTTTCGAGTAGTGTTGCAACTATAACCATATTCTTGAGCTTACGAAGTATTCGATCTTGTGCGATACTTCATTCGAAAATTGCGTTACTAACATTCGTGCTGTGCAATAACATCTACTACATCAATTCAAATCCATAATATGTACTACAAAAATATCCCTGTGTAATAACATCTACTACATCAAGACAAATCAATAAATATATCCTACAACAATATCAAGGCAGTTTTTCATTTTTCTTCTCGACGGACAAATTGGTTTTGAACAGTGGTACAACTGAGTGCAGTTTGGAGGACTACCAGTGAATCGATAAGCTCAGTATTTAAATAGTGACGAGATTTGTGTTGGGGAAGTAAGTGAACTTTTGTCCCTGCAGACATCGACCACGCAACTTATAACCCCACACAAGCATGGCAGTATCGACAGATATGTGTTTTCAATCTGTTTCTCTCTAATATAATTGATCATCCAATTTTAATCAATAAATCTCGGTTTTTTAAAAGGCCTTTTTTTTGAAATTTCGTCTTTTCAAACCCCGTACAATTTCCGACACTGAACAGATTCCGTGACTTCTGTTCATTAACGTGTGCTATGTAGTAATTCACCAAAATGTAGCCAGAAATTTAATAACAAAAATAAATTGGGAAAGTCTGAAACAGTGAAAAAAGATTTCTAGACACTTTTCAAGCATCCGACATTTTCTATTAATTTTTTTTTTTTACATTTCTGTATTTATTGACCATCAATAATTTTTACAATAAGCAATACAGATAACTTATAATACTTTAGCTATAATTGTTTACATATACTTAATAGTACATTTTTCAAACAATATGATAGGAGTTATATATTGATTATGGATTAATATTGTAGTGGGTAGAGCTTCCTGGAAAAGGTCAGAAAAGCAGGATATAGTTATTTACTTAACCTACGCTAATTTGCCTAACTTAACTTAACTTATCTTAACTTAGTCTAGTTACCTAATTATTATTGAAATAAGTTAGTGTGGTGCGGAAGGGGGAAGCCTAGTGATCAATAGGTAGGTTATGGGTTAGTGAGGATATTGTCAGTCAGGGATGTGGGTTGGGGAACTACTTTCCGTTTGTTCATTGAAACGCAAAATATTGGAGAAGGGTTGAATATTACTATATTTAAATTGGTGAGGTGAAAGCTCTGTATTGTGGTATACAATCTCATTAGAGTTATTAACCAACCTACCAGAGGTGAAGAACGTTCTGATGTGGAGACAGTTCGGGTAGGCAGTTCGGTTATCTGACGGAGTCGATGTGAGCGCATTTATTATCGGGTTGGGATTATTGGGAAGATTTTCGATAAATTTGATGGACAGCTCGAGGAAGCGTCGATCTATACGATCAAAATATTCGGCATATTTGTGGGAGTTGGGATGTCGGTTGAGGCCAGTGATAAGTCTGAAGCATTTCCTTTCGAAAATGCGTAGCTTCTCCATTTGGGCGGGTGTGATATGGCGTGGGGGCATGGTGTGTGCGCCAGCGTATGGCACTAATTCACTACCATCCCCAGCCGTCGGGTCCTTTACCACGAACAGACAAAAACGAAACGCACTGGCTCTGATGTGATTAGTCTTTATTTCTTTTATTTATTGAAGGAGGATAACACTTGAAGGTAGTTGGTATTAACAATTTTTTGTGGTAAGTCTTTCTGTTCATGGGTTAACTGTCGCGCAAACACTTGCATACCAAGCGAATAACCGGCCTAGGCAGCTTCGCCATGTATGGCAGTATGGGGCTGCTAACTGGGGCGATATACGAGATTTCTTCGCATCCTTTCCATGGTCGGAGGTGTGCTTCGGAAACTCCGATGTTAACGCTTGTGCGGAGTCGGTATCAGAGATTATTCTTCTGGGGATGGAGATGTATATTCCACATTCCATCAAACGAAGTTCGTCTGATAAACCTTGGTTTGACCAAAAATGCGAGCCGATTACAGCGGCAAAAAATAGAGCCTTTAAGCAATGGCGCTCCAATCCCACCGATGGTAACATAACGAATTTTGTTAGAATCAGAAACGCATGTAACCAGGCGCTTGATACCGCGAAGAAGGCTTGTAGCGTTCTACCAACGCACAATTCCGCGCAGGTAAGGTTCCTACCTTCAAAGAACTTACTTACCTGAGAGCGTTGAACGCGCCCACAGACGCGTGCCCCAAAGTCCCACCATGCAACTCGCAGCCAACGTTGAGACCGACACCAAAAAGCAAGGAACTGAACGTCCCCAAAGCTTTTAATGCCAAGCTCAACATTCGTAAGTCATCATACCTGAAACAAAAAAGAAACATTCAATCTGCCTGCGCCCAGGAACATTCCATTGAATCGGCAATTTCAAACGTCCATGCAATGCAAATTAGCCGACCAACGATGCACGTGCGGGTAGCTGCCATAAAGACCACCAAATCTATCGGCAAACAAAAGAAACGGCAACCGTAATTATCTCAACGAGATAATTCAAATTGTATGAGGTTGAAAACCTACAAGGAAACTACTCCGATCCCACGGTGTCTGTTTGTATTTCACACCCATTAGAAAGATCTAATGGATTTCGGGTGTATTGACAAAAGTCAAACAAAACCCATGAACCATGCATCCATGCAAATTGCAGGATATCTTTCGGCCTTCGCGCCAGATGTGTTATGTAAATAAGGCGGCATACAATCGACAACCGTCGAACTGAATTTCGACCACCACCACGGATGGTGATAATGATGTTCGATGATGAGCGAGTTTCTTCGTTCAGGAATGAAAAATCACCCCTGGGACGTGATAACATGCTGCTAACAGAAATTCGGAAGTTCTGTTAGCAGAGCAATTGGGGAAATTTTTCCGTGTAGATACAGATACCAGTTTTGAATCTGGATATCTGTGTGGGCAGATAGTTAGTCAGATTGGGATCGTCAACGCGACGGTGAGAGCGGTCAGAGAAAACCTACCGATGAGGTGGATCAGATTCCGGAGAAATATACGAAAAATTCGGTCGATAGGGAAAGCTTTGTCGTGTGTACTATTTATTTTGAGATATATTGTGATCGAAATAATAGAAACCCTAAAAGTAAATAATAAAGAAGCAAAGTGAAGTACAATTAAACCAGCTTTTCCCGGCGTTTTATTTTCGTTGTTCGTTCCGTGTCGTTCTCCGCGTTAACAGCGTTCGGCGGAACACTCGGTCATCGAACTACGACCAACACAATACCGCCAAAAGACTACAGCACCTTCTGTCACCAGTACGTCAATTCAGTCGCCGCTTAGAAAACACCGGGGATCGCTCTGAATGATACCTAAATTAAGATGTACAACAATCAATAATATAAATACGACAATTTGGCCACAATAACAAATAATATCACAATTGGCAAATGAAAGCCCAGTGTAGCGATTCTAAATCGCTACTCCTATCCAAATCCCCAATAGTATTAAATCATAATCCAAAGCCTCAATTTCCTAATTTCATATTGAATCATATGAGCAATAAATTAACCCATAGCTAATTTATCGCTCATTGATCCAATTCCACATAATAAACCAAATCCCAAATTTTCCATTGCTTCATATTCAAATCCCACATTGAGTCACATGTAAAACGAATTTAACCAAAAGTTAATTCATCATACATTGACTCAATTCCTAAAAACCTTGACATCATGAAATGCTAAATTCAAAACGCATTTCATGATTTCCCTTCCTAGAACCCATCCAACTAAGCCTCTAACAAATTCCCAGAACACAACTCAAATTGAAAAAAAAAAAAAAAAAAAAAAAAAAAAAAATTGTGGCGAGAAGGCCGAATTTAGCGACACAGGACATATGTGTCCTTCATCCTGTCTCTGACTTCTGGTCATCTTGCGATAACCAGAATCACCCACATCCGTGAGGATATTGGGCTCGGTCTCGCGGCATCTGAAAAGAGAAGAAAAAAAAGGGGGGTATCCAAGGATAGTGTGGACAGTGTTAGTCCAAGTGTTCTCTAACTACTTTTATAACACAACTCAAATTGAAACGCACTAAGTCGTTATGTGTGCTTCTGGGAATTTCGACAAAAATTAGTTGACAATTCTCAGCTAGAAAATTTATAAAAGGGCGGTGAATTTGAATTTCATTATCAGTAGATCTCCAGAGGCCGGACTGCTGGCCGTATAAACAATTAAATATAAACCAATAAAACCGAAACTGAAAATACAAAGAAGAGTTGACTGTTTATTCAACAATATCAAAAGGCTACCCTCGCTGTCAAAGAGCCCGCGACAGCCGAGTGTCCCGTCCATAAGCTCCCACG
The DNA here is from genome assembly GCA_963931805.1 of Microdon myrmicae. NCBI lineage: Eukaryota > Metazoa > Arthropoda > Insecta > Diptera > Syrphidae > Microdon > Microdon myrmicae. The sequence continues at coordinate 26,387,948 of OZ007498.1, forward strand.
CCACAGGAGGAAGTTGTTAGGACACATTTCTTGCGCCGCCCATGCACATCCAGAAAACGGCCACCCAGCAGGAACATCTACAGGAACAATCAAGACATCCACCAAAGAAGGTAAGCCGCCCCTTTTGCAGTTTTTACAGATGATACCCCAACACCAGTAATACAACGATTGACAGTAACCCATCACATCACAAATAATAACCGAATTGGATTACAATTGACGGTTGGCAACAACATATAATACAACAACATATAACAATACAAATCAAGTGGTAAAAACATATAATACCACAATAGGGGATATTGCGGGTGGCGGGAATGGGTTCTTCTGTGATGTTAGGTCAATAGAAGATTTGCTCGCCATTGCTAGGGTTAGGGCAAAGATTGTCTTGTTTTACGATAAATATATCGTAGTGCAAGTTAAATGGAAATCTGACTTGCAGATGTGCTCGCAAGCAAATAGCCCGGAATGTCTTTAATGGACCAACGGATTGTAGGGGCGAGAAGACATACAGGAAGTGTGTGTTAGATGGGCATATGGTCGACCTTAGGAACTGATCGGTTCAAGTCTGATGAACCGAGATGGTTCAGTTGATGCCATTGGATTTGATGCCACGGCAAGATGGTAATCTTGCGGTGGACTTTTGTTACAGGTATGAATTGTCGAATAGAGCGTGTACTGCTCGGATACAGGTAAGCTGCTTATGGTAGGTAATGAGATTTGCGGGTAGGGGAAAGGGGAGTTGGGTTAGGCCGATGGGAGGTTCTTCGGGCGCTTTAAAGAACCGCCACACTTGTTTCTTCATCAAAACCTTATTTCCCGTTGATTTCTAAACGGCATTATGTTATAACTTTTATTTTTGGAGTTACTCAGAAATATGTTACGAGATCTTTCTTGAATATATACGAAATTCAAAGAACCAACAATCCTTTTTTTTTTCTGTTCTAATCTCTCTTAACTCCTCAATACAATTTCAATTTCAGACCACCAGAAACCCAACTTTGGTCGATGTGACCTTTCAGGGATGACAGAGTAACCTAATTAAATTGCTTTCAGCAATTTGAAATTCCATGTTTTGACAAGAACGCATTGCATGAACGATTACGAGATTCATTCCAAAGTTCCGATCTTATTAAATTCTATTTCAAATTACTTCGTCTCCTTGGAACCAGGTGCCATCAGTTAGAAGTGTTTGAACTAGTTTCTTCCCTCCAATTAGTTGTTTAAACTTAATTTGGTAACTAATTGTTGCAGGCCATTGAAACAACGACGACCAGTGTTCAACTGGCATCAGTTCGCAATCATCTTATTAACAACTAATTTAATTTTGAATTCATTTCAGATCAATAGCCAGCTTCAACAAAACATCTCGTTCGATACGTGCCTGGTCGGATTGTACTGGTGAACGGGACCACTTGATATTCTACGACGGAAGTTCAACTAATGATCCAGTCCTAGCAAAATACTGCGGCGGTGATTGGTTGCCCAAAGTTATATCTAGGTATGTACATCTCATTCGCATGCAAACGGTATACCAAGTCCATAATGCTTCAATAAACCTTTAGCTTCATTTCCAAGTCCCCAACTCTGATTCTCATGCATTCTAGTATCCTCAGTGTTTCCCCGCCATTCGCCACTGTGCCACTTTATCCCAAACATACTCGATGGGCTCACGTGTTGCTTCAGCATTTACCCTCAAATGGAATCCTTGCCTTTGATCCATAAAATTAATGGGAACATCCTAAAAATGCATCTGAGTTACACTCCAACATAGGTGTTGCATAACCACCTGGGAGAGGGGATGTGGAGTTAGTGACTTACCCATAAAATACAAAGTCAACCAAGAGTGGGTTGGAATGATATCCTTTCTAACCTCTAGCCCCTGTGTTACCCAACATTCTGGTAAAGGTATCATTTTATATTCGTTGCAGTTTTGTTGTTATTCTGTTGTAAAGTTACATCGATTCACCGACATGTTTGAATGCGGTAAAATTTTACCTCACCTGCATTTCGGATTAGATGCTGCCAGCTGCAATGTAGAAACAAGAAGGATACGCCGTAATCAGGTATCTTGAGGTTGTTGAGACACAAGAGTAACACAGCAGGCGACGGAGGAGGAAGGCAACCCGATTTACAAGCAATGAGAAATTTCAAAGGAAAATCAATTACGTCTGCTGAAAGAATACTAAGTTGTTATTTGCAAACACTGTATCCGGCTATCTGCCTCGAGCAGGTGCATTTAATAATGTAGGAGACATTAATTGAGTATACACAATATCATTTGATGGGGTGCGGAAAACACGGTACCAGCATTTATTTAGATATGCTTTAAGGATTTTATTAATATGTGACATCCAGGAACCCCTGGAGATTGTTGTGCTGCTGTAACCGGTAGGATGTGTAAATGACGTATATTTGATGTTGAACAATGTACTTCATTGAATACCCAGAGGAGCTCGGCTTACATTCATATGTAACGTTCACATTGCACTTTGCTTTTCAGACAGCTCATCCGGGATTGTCTTGAACTAATACTCTTATCCTTTTATTTCTGTTTATGGAGAATAGCTAATTGCGTTCTCCTAACGTCGATTTAGTAATCATTCAGATATTTGTTCTGTTTTAATGTTTCGGATATATTTCAACTTAAAGGAGGGGTGGAGATTGGGTATGATATATATTTTATTATACAATACAAGAACTTAAACGAAACATTTCAATACTGGGCGGCATTCTTGCACATTTCACACCCACACAGACGCAATCCTACGAAATTATTTCTGGGTGCCGCAACTTGTTACAATTTTATAGGTATCAATACTAAATTTATTTTTCGACCACCATAATAGGAACAAGTCGTAATTTGAACGTATTGTAGCGAGCTTAGGGTTCGCTGGATTAATTATTTAAAATAAACAAAAGCCGTTAAATCGATTTTGAATTAATCTAACACTTTATTAGTCCGTTTATAACAACCGTTACTTTTGCCGTACACATAACGATTTCTGGACTTATTGCTTCCTTAGTTATCGCTTGCTTCACTGCTTACTGCTTACTTCTTACTTTCTACTTATTACTTCTTACTACCGCACTTATCGCTTGCTTCACTTTCTACTTCTTACTCATCTCCATGATCTGTGTGCGACGTATTTATACAGTTTCCTCACATTCTGATTCGGTGTTTCGTTTCCGTCCATTCCATAGCCTTGAATGTTCTATTGTTGATAGTCTCCAGTTTTCCAGTACTTTATAGAATATTCTAGTACTGATTGTCATATGCGTCACAGTATGTATACACAGCTACTATACATTTTCTCGAAGTTTGTGTCGTCCCCTCATCGTTAGAGAATAGCGACGAAATCAAGATTGTTGTATATCATTTATCTATTCTACGAGGGTTGCCTTTTATATTTCGGGATTAGAGAACAAAAACAAATATTGATCATCGAAAATCACTTTATTGTTTTTGAAAATATTCCCCATGAAGATCTATACACTTTTGCATGCGTTTGAACCAATTGTCGAAGCACTTATGCCACTCTGATTGAGGTATCTCCAACACATGCATTCTGAATGCAGCAACCGCTTCTTCAGGTGTCGAAAAACGTTGATCTCTCAGTTTGTTTTTTACGTACGGGAATAAAAAGAAGTCATTCAGTGCCAAGTCAGGACTATACGGTGGATGACCCATCAAATCGATGTTTTGGGTGCTCAAAAATGCAGTTGTCGCAGCCGATGTGTGAGAGTTCGCATTGTCGTGGTGAAGAGTGATCCGTCTTCGGCGGTTGGTTTTCCTGATTTCTTGGAAGACAACTGGCAAACAAATGGTTGTGTACCACTCAGAATTGACTGTTCTGCGTTGTTCTAGTGGTACGGTTGCGACATATCCAGTTTTTCCGAAAAAACACGCGACCATTTGCTTGGAAGTGCTTCGTGCGCGAACAACTTTTGTTGGATTTGGCTCATCTTGAAACACCCAGACAGTCGACTGCTGTTTACTTTCGGGCTCATACGCGTAAATCCACGATTCACCTGTCACGATGTCATAGAAGTGTTTCGAAGCACCGCGACCGTATATTTTGAGCATTTCTTTCGACCAATTGACACGATCCTTTTTTTGGGCGATTGACAAATTGTGTGGGATCCAACGCGAACAAATTTTTTTGACAGTCAAATGTTTATGCAATATTGAATGTATGCTGGTCCCACTAACGCCTAAGGTTGTCCAAATCTCACGTTGGTCACATGACGATCTTCCAATATCAGTTCGCGCACAGCATCAATGGTTTTCGGAACAACAACTAATTTTGGACGACCGTCACGAAATTCATCTTGGAGTGAACTACGACCACGATTGAATTCACCATACCATCGATAAACACTGGTCCTTGATGGAGCTTCATCGCCAAAAATTGAATTAAGTTCATCCATGCACTGTTGCTGAGTTAATCCACGCCGAAAGTTGTAAAAAATAATCGCACGAAAATGTTGACGATTTAATTCCATTTTTGGGCCGAGATGAATCTTTTAAGTTACTGTAAACAACACAAATAGCGCTCGTATGTCAAAACGTTCTGAGTGCGTATAACCTCAAAAATGTCCAACTTTACTACAGAGCTGTCAATTGCCGGATTGCAACACTAGGGTTGCCAAATCCCAAAACATAAGAGGCAACCCTCGTATTATATAAAAAAATTTTCTCCGGGCGAAAAAAGGAACTGCATATTCTACGTCAGAGTTGAAGCAATGCACGGTTGAGACATTTTTCGCACACTTTGTTTCAGTGAAATATAAGTATTAAAAAATATTTCGTATTATGGGATGTTATGGGTCTTAGTAGGGTGCCGGCCCGACGTAGGTTCACCAAGACGTCCCAATCTCAGTATCGTTCGTCCAAGCTGGTTCACTAATGTCTTGTAGTTCAGGGAAAACAATCGGTCCCGTCGTTTAATGTTCTTATTCTTAACTAAAACTTATTCAATATTGTACAAAGTAAACAGTATGAACAAAACTTATTTTATATAGTACGTAGATTGTACTTCTAGAATTAATTTTATTTAATTTTGAACGTAGGATAAACAGTATGAACATAACTTATTTTATATAGTACGTAGTATTGTACTTCTAGAATTAATTTTATTTAATTTTGAACGTAGGATAAACAGTATGAACAAAACTTATTTTATATAGTACGTAGTATTGTACTTCTAGAAATAATTTTATTTAATTTTGAACGCAGGATAAACAGTATGAACAAAACCTATTTATATAGTACGTAGTATTGTAATTCTAGAACTAATTTTATTTTTTATAAACGAAACTTACTTCATGTCTGCACAGTAATTTATATTAACAAAGTATTTTAATTCGATTAACTTTAAACAAAAGTAAGCGTCCAGTATTCTGATTGATTTACTTTGTAACGAAAGCAAGTATTATCACTATTCTGTTTGACGTCCACCAACAAACTTCTTATTTATTAATTAACGTGACGGCACGACCTGCCCTCACGGAATCCAAGACGCGATTAAGTATCGCCACCGAAGCGACAGAATTACCAAAAATTCTTTCATCGCCTCGATGACCATATATGGTAATTTACCGATTCTGAGTTTGGTTCTACTAGCAGAAGGGTTGAAACGCACACACACGATGATCCCCTTTGGTTGCTCATCGCGTGTGTCGCCCAGCATGCGAACCATGAAAATGAAATTAAATAAAAATAAACAACTTTCGCAGCTGGGGCAAGTCATCCTGAAAAGGGTTGAAAGTGCTTACACGATCAGCGGCTATACGAAACATTGTCGCTGACCATGTGTGTGTTGTTGGCATGGCTGCGGCCTGTGCGCATACATAATCGCATCACACTTAATGTTTATACGATCAGTGCCAGCGTCCTGCATTTGCTGATCATGTACTTATTGGCGGTAACCTCCAGCAAACGAATTCTTGCTGGTAAATTTCCATTTCAAGAAGTTCGACTTCCTGGGGTGATGATCGCCGTATGCCACCATGTGCATGTGTTTGTATGACCGACCGATGTGGGCATAAAGAAAATAACAAGAAATAGGGAATATCTCCCGTGGTATGTGGCAGACACATTAGGAAGCACTTCTTGGGTATGGTTTAGGCAATGTTGTTTGCTCTATTTGCAACCGTATTGCCTTTGGTGTACATGGTGCGCTTCGCACAACTATGCCCTTGTAGGAAATGTCTGTTGTTGCTGATGTATTTTTCGTATCAGCAGACATTGTGCTCCACAGGTTTGGTGGTTATTGGTATGACCAATGCAGGTAAGTACACGCTTTTTATGAGTTAGGACGCTCGTGGAAATGCTTACCTGGTGGTAGCTGGGCAGGTAAGTAGTGGCGTTTGCAAGAACCGCCACAGTATCATATGAGGGCACATATTGTGGAAGTACGAAAACAATCAAAATTAATGCTCTATGCGGGAACCAAGTGGAGAAGTAGACGCAGCTCCATTGTTGCCTCCATTAATTAGATGGAGTTTAGTGTGGAAGTTTTACAATTTGAATGAAAATTATTGAAAATAAATAGGAATGAGATGAAAAAAAAAATACATTAGACTAAAATGTGCAGTGTAGCACACGACAGGCTGTGGGTGGCTAGGGGGCGAAACCCTCTGTGTATTAAAATTAAATTTTATAGAGTTCACTTGAAGATCGTTTTTTCGGCCTACTCGGGCACTTCAAATGTTCTACAAGAGACCATTCTTATCATAATAACTATAAACGATCTTAAAGGGGTATTCTGGTCTAGACGCACGAATTTAACGCAATTTTTAAAGTGCTGTAAAAAAAAGCAATCAATCTTTTTATTTTTCATTTTTTTATAGGATGTTTATTAATATTTCAAGAATACAGTAAAAAAAATTGAAAGTTAAAAATTCAAAATTCAAAAAGTTAGCAGCTCATGAAGTGGGGGATCTCAAAAAGTTGGCACGCGACCATACCCACGATTCAACCCTTCTAGCAATCTGACAAAAAAAAAGATTATTAATTTACAGAAATGCCTCTATCATTGGAACTAAAAAAAGTTGAAAAAAAGTCTTTTTAACAAAATGGCGACTGCTTGAAAAAAAAATATTTTTGTACCACTTTTTTTAGTTTTTCGAATTTTTAAAAAATAGTTAACATTAAAATTTGGTGATGAGGATAGTTCATGCAATAGAAAAGCCTATGAAGAAGACATATACTAAATTTGATAAGTAAATCGGTTCAGTAGAACTTGAAAAATCGTGGGTATTGTTTTAAAAAAGACAGTTTCGAGAAAAACGCGTTTAAAAATTTCAGGGTATAGTAGCTTCAAGTGACATAATATTGCTAAGGCAGCTGTAACTTCGCCAATTATTGGAATTTTAAAATTTCCTTTGGACAGCATATTCTTAAAAGTATAAACTATAAGAAAATATAAAAAGAAAAAAATTGATTTTTTTCAAAATTCTAGACCAGAATACCCCCTTAAGAGGGCCTCTTAACAGACCTTCCATTCATCGAATGTCGAGGACATCAACGTTTTTCTTAATCCCAAATACTTCTCTCACCTTAAGTAACCGCGGCAAAATTGCAATGCTATGACAGCTCTGCACCGATCAATCCCCGGTTAGCAAGGACTTGGAATATACTCATAGGTAGTCCAGCTTGTCGTAAAAGGCGATTAAGGGTTGATTTGTAGGTTGAGTCAGAATGTTCAACCGGTCGGTGAAATTTTAAAGGCACTTAAACTAAAGGTCAGGGAGCCGGGAAAACCCCTCGGCTGTCTTTCGAAGCTCAACTGACGGACGGTTCGAGAAAAATTGCTGGTAGTTCGAATCCAAAGTGAGATACCACTCCGTTACGGTGTACATTCCGCGATATGGATGGGATAAATCATTGATTATATTTGAGAATATTGGCTGATAGCCTGGGCTGAAAGTTCGACATGACATTATGATACCATTTGAGATTTCGGAAGCAAATTCGTTCACCACCCGGAACGCAAGAGGAACTGTTTGAGGGTATTGTAAACAATTCATCTCCGCCGAGTCGGGTAAACTCAGGAAACACTGTGAATATCGAAACAATGAAGGCATTTTGTAACATTGCAATACTCAGCGAAAAGAGTTGGTAGAACGCTCACCAACAAATCCCTCCGAGGTCGAAATCTTTTTGAGCAGACCGGCGATAGTACCGAGGTGCTGAAGAAAGGTAATTAGGCTCTCAATAAAACTCCGAGAGGAGTTGATCCTGGTACCCAATGAAGTACAAGCAGGGATGTTACTTTCAAATTGTATTTTGAAAAGGGCAAAGAGTGCACAAACAGCTGCACTCAATATCATGGATTGCCCGCGGACCATCTGTTGTAGCCTTTCTCTCAGGGAGCGTGTCACCTTGTCCTTAAAAGGACGAGGGATCTAGACCCCTTCTGAGAAGGCTCGTTGCGGTCGTCAACGGATCGATCCATTTCGTCCAGTCGCAAAGCTGTTGGGAAAGTCCATATGAACGAAGTTTGCTCAGCAATCTACCGTGCCAGATGCGGTAAAAAGCCTTGGAGATATCCAATGCGACCGCCCTTGACTCATCATGCCGCTCAATCGCAGATGTCCATATATCGGTTATAAGTGTCAAAAGGTCTCCCGTGGACCACCTGCCACGGAATCCGTATTGACGATCATTCAGAAGTCCGTTGCACTACAAATACTTAATTAAGTCAGTATTTATGACTTTTTCCATTACCCTAAATAAAATAGACAGTAATAGACACTTTTTTCCCGTCTTTGGGATTGGCTGAATTCGAGCGATTTTCCAGCAGGCAGGAAATGTCCTGCGTTCATAAGATAAGCGGAAGAGTCTGCCAGGAACCGGCGATAGTTCTGGAGCACAGTTATTAAGGACTATTGCTGGTATTCCGTCCGGGCCGGTTGCGTTTCTACAGTCCAGTTCACGTAGAATGCATTGAATAGTACGCGGGAGAAATCCCACATCCCGCATGGAAGACCGTACCGGCTCGATCACAGGTGGCTTCAAATGACCGGCATTGAGGTTGGAATTCCCGCAAATAAATAAATTCGCGAACATATCAGCTTTATCTTTTGAATTTGTGACTAACGTCCCTCCGTCTGTCACCTACGGGGGGAAAGAGGAGGAAGCGAAGCCATTGACCAAAAGGAGCGCGAATCAGTCGGACACCGTAGGAGTTTATTGGTCATTCTGTCGCTGTGAGCTTTCTTCGCAGTATCAATGGCCTGATTGCACTTGTTTCTGATTCTAACAAAATTCATTCTGTTAACATCGGTGGGAGCGCCATTACTTAGAAGCTCTATTTTTTGCCGCTGTAATCAGCTCGCATTTTTTATCAAATCACGGTTTATCAGATGAACTTCGTTTGATATAATGTGGAATGTAGATCTCCGTCCCGAGAAGAATAATCTCTGTGACCGACTAGGCGCAAGCGTTAACATCAGCGTCTCCGAAGCACACCTCCGACCATGGAAAGGATGCGAAAAATTCTCGCAAATCGTCCCAGTTAGCAGCCCCATACTTTCATACATAGCGAAGCGGCCTAGGTCGGTTATTCTCTTGAAATGCAAGTACTTTCGCGGCAGATACCAAGCAGTGATGTGAGTTTCCCAGTGGCGCAGAAACTTCTACGGTATAAATACTCGGTTCGGATATTAAAAGCAGATCCAGGCTATACGCATAATCACCTCGGGTTTCCGGCACTCGCGTAGGTTCCTCCATGAGTCGAGTCAGATTGCGACTAAGAACGAGCATACCAGCTAGCGTCCCAGCCTCATCGGCTCTGTTAGAATGTACCAACCAGCCGGAGTTGTGTACATTAAAACCGGAAGGGACAACAATTTCAGAAGCTGGGTGGTTGATTTGTATCCAGTCGACGGTATGTGAAAGATGTTCGAAAAATGTGGCTGGTCGACCGTCATTCGGGGAGCGGTAAAGACACCAAAGAAATTGAACAGAATTCCTCAGCACGACCCTCAACCAACGCCTCTATCCTCTGGTAAGCCAAATCGGACCGCGCGAAGACGCAGACTCCGCCTTTAAAACGGAATCTCGAATGTAAGTCGTATCTGAGCAACGAAGATATGTCGAATCAGATGGCGAATCGACATGAGTCTCAGTTAGGGCAAGGATATCAGGTTTCGTTGTTTGCAAAGATTGGTGAAAGGCGTTTACATTCGTGTTTTGGTGAAACCGATGCCCCTGATGTTCCAAAATGCCGTTACCAGTCGAGGGTGGGCAGAGCCTCGAGAGCGACCCCGATTTTGCGATGAGGAACCTCTTAAAGTTCGGTTATTTATCATAATATCTGCATGATGTTCCCCCTGACACAGGTCTGTGGGAAGGTAGATGCCAATACACGGGCACTGATTTACTATCTCCCCAGCACTTTCACTTGTCCCTCGTAGGTTGTTCGGCAGCAGGAAACAGTTAACGAAATATCCAAGAAGTAAATAAAAATAAACACAGCGTTGTTTCTTTTGTTTGATAGTTTCCTTTTATTGGTTCACAAGTTCACGGTTTGTTTTTTTTAAGATTTGTAAAACACATTTATCTTCAAATAGGTAGGTAACATAAACCAAGATTGAGTAACGTTTACTTAGTGTTCGCACGTCTTACCGTACCGGAGAGAATGTTACGTACGCACAATTTATTAGGCACAAGTGTCAAGAAAACCGAATTACTAATTTATCTGCACTACTGTGAACGGTAAAGCAAAGTACAATTTTAACGCCAACCGGCGGACTGGAAGCGCCTCGACATGAACAAACACCTCGGGGAAAAGAACTTGACTTTTGGTGTATGACGAGTGACGATTTTTCTAACTCCCTCATCAACGACCTCCAATCGTGCGTTCACTTACGCGATTAATATCTCACTCCATTCGATCCTGTCGTCGACATCCACTAGTGGTGCTCGTGCTGAATTTCTCGATATCCGTGCCGTCAATCGGCGATCATATTGGGATTCCGTGGGAGGGTTTTCGTATGACCGTATGATCAAGTATGGTGCACTTTGGCCGAACACGAACGAATCTACGCTCGTTCAAACAAGGGGACTGATATTAGGGGCTGCAGGCATCATCGAGATAAGCGATAGCGAAGATCGCGGAAGGAAGAAATAGGTTTCTGTGTCTTAAATAAACAGAAACGCTTTTTCGAGGGTCATACGATGCGATGCACATTATTTGTGATTTAGCCGATGCTACATGGGAACGTCGGCTGTTTACATAATCGCCCAGACTTATGCCCTTGCAGGCAATAGATTTTTCGTGGCGATAAGCAAACTAAAGGTTTGTTCGCCTATGGCCAAGACTATGGTGGCTACTGTTTGAGCTAATATATAGAACATGGGTATGATGGTGAGGAATTTGACTGGCAGATGTGCAACCGTACATCTCACCCAGGGGGACAATGAACAGCGGTTGGTAAGTAAAATAAACACAGTGAGGTGCTGTGTGTTTAATTTGGTTTTTAGAAGGGTCATCATAGGCATGATCATGGGTATGATTGTCTAAACAGCAATCATATTCATGCCCAAATCCCATGATCGGTAAATAACCGATAAAGGAAATTGGTCGCAACTGTAGCGAACCTGAGGGGATAGGGGTAATCTATATTTATGTACGGTAGAAGGGTAGGTATGGTGTCTTGTGGGTGGGGGAAAAGATAGGTTAAGTTGAGGAGGTGGGTGGTTCTTGGAAAAGACTTTAAAGAACCGCCACGGTTCCCCCCGAAGATTCGAATGGAAGACTAGTTTATCTCCAGAATTCTTTATATCAGAAGGTACCATCATTACTTATCTCCGTGTCCATCCGGGCCATCGGCCACACATCTGAAACACCGTCGAAGATTTCTCTTGACGATATTGCGGAATATGCAGCGTGGCGGGGTGGTACTCCACCTTGGGACCGACTACCCGCCCTGTGAGTAGGGCGTTAGAATATACTCACAGCTAGGCCAGCTTGTCGTAAGAGGCGACTAAAGGCCGAGTGGTAGCCGGGGTCCCAACGCCCTGTGCGCCCGGTGAAATACCACCCCATTAAGCTATAGGCTCCGTGAAATGGTCGGGAGAAATCCCTGGCCATCTTTCGGAGCTTGGCTGATGGACCGGTTCGAGAAAAGGTTGGTTAGGTGGTAGTCGGTCCCAAGGTGAGATACCACCCCGTCACGCTGTACATTCCGCGATATGACCGAGAGAAATCTTCGACGGTGTTTCGGATGTGTGGCTGATGGCCCGGACTGACACGGGGATAAGTCATGATGGTGTCTTCTGATATAAAGAATTCCGGAGGTAAACTAGTCTCCCATTCGGATCTTCGGGGGGGACTATGTCAGGGGGACATCATGCAGATATCATGATAAATAATGGAACTTTGAGAGGTTCGTCATCGCAAAATCGGGGTCGCTCTCGAGGCTCTGCCCACGATCGACTGGTGACGGCATTTTGTAATATCAGGGGCATCGGTTTCACCAATACTAATGTAAACGCCGTCCACCAATATTTGCAAACAACGAAACCTGATATCCTTGCCCTAACTGAGACCCAGTTCGATTCGTCAACTGATTCGACATATCTTCGTTGCTCAGGATACGACTTACATTCGAGATTCCGTTTTAAGGGCGGAGTCTGCGTCTTCGCACGGTCGGATCTGGCTTGCCAGAGGATGGAGGCGTTGGAACACAATAATATGGACATCATATGGTTGAGGGTCGTGCTGAGGAATTCCGTTAAATTTCTTTGTTGTCTTTACCGCTCCCCCAATGACGATCGACCGGCGACATTTTTCGAACATCTTTCATATACCGTCGACTGGATACAGATCAACCACCCAGCTTCTGAAATTATTGTCCTTGGCGATTTTAATGTGCACAATTCCGACTGGTTGTTACATTCTAACAGAACCGACGAGGCTGGGAGGCTGGCGGAGATGTTTGCTGTAAGCCACAACTTGACTCAACTCGTGGGGGAGCCAACGCGAGTACCGGATGCCCGAGGCGATTATGCGAACACCCTGGATCTGTTTTTGACATCCGAACCGAGTATTTATACCGTAGAGGTTTCTGCGCCACTGGGAAACTCAGATCACTGCTTGGTATCTGTTGCGCAAGCACTTGCATACCAAGCGAATAAACGGCCTAGGCAGCTTCGCCATGTATGGAAGTATGGGGCTGCAAACTGCGACGATATGCGAGATTTCTTCGCATCCTTTCCATGGCCGGAGGTGTGCTTCGGAAACCCCGATGTTAACGCTTGCGCGGAGTCGGTATCAGAGATTATTCTCCTGGGGATGGAGATGTATATTCCACATTCCATCAAACGAACTTCGTCTGATAAACCTTGGTTCGACAAAAAATGCGAGCTGATTACAGCGGCAAAAAATAGAGCTTTTAAGCAATGGCGCTCCAATCCCACTGATGTTAACAGAACGAATTTTGTTAGAATCAGAAACACGTGCAACCAGGCGATTGATACCGCGAAGAAGGCTCACAACGACAGGGTAATCCATAAGCTCCTTCGGTGCCCAACTGGTTCGCGCTCCTTCTGGTCAATAGCAAAGGCTGTCAGCAGTAACTTTGCTAACTCCTCTTTCCCTCCGTTGGTGACAGACAGCGGGACGTTAGTCACGAATCCAAAGGATAAAGCTAATGTGTTCGCGAATTTATTTTCCGCGAACTCAAACCTCGATCCCGGTCTTTTGGAGCCACCTGTGATCTCGCCGGGTACAGTCTTGTATGCCGGATGTGAGATTTCGTCTGCGCACTATTCAACGCATTCTACGTGAACTGGATTGTAAGAAGGCAACCGGCCCGGACGGAATACCAGCAATAGTCCTTAAGAACTGTGCTCCAGAACTATCGCCGGTTCTTGGCAGACTCTTCCGCTTATCTTATGCACGGAGGACCTTTCCTGCCTGCTGGAAAATTGCTCGAGTTCAGCCAATCCCAAAGACGGGAAAAAAGTGTCTCCCACAAAATTACCGTCCGATAGCATTACTGTCTATTTCATCTAAGGTAATGGAAAAAGTCATCAATACAGAGTTGGTTAAGTATTTGGAGTGCAACGGTCTTCTGAATGATCGTCAATACGGATTCCGTGGCAGGCGCTCCACAGGAGACCTTTTGACACTTATAACCGATATATGGACATCTGCGATTGAACGGCATGGTGAGTCAAGGGCGGTCGCATTAGGTATCTCCAAGGCTTTTGACCGCGTCTGGCACGGGGCATTGCTGAGCAAACTTCGTTCATATGGACTTTCCCAACAGCTTTGCGACTGGACGAGGAGCTTCCTCGAGAATCGATCGATCCGGATTGTTGTGGACGGCGAGTGTTCGGATCTGTATCCTGTTACTTCGGGGGTGCCCCAGGGTTCTATTTTGGCTCCAACCTTGTTTTTGCTTCACATAAATGATTTGTTGGAGACAACGGATAACAAAGTGTTCAGTTTTGCGGATGATAGTACGCTTGTTTCCTCCTTTTCGAGTGATCGGGCGATTGGTGCATCAACGTCGCACCAACTGAGATGTAGACAGATTGACTCTCTGAACCAGGATCTAGATAGGGTCCTGCAGTGGGGAAAGGCCAATCTTGTCGACTTCAACGCAACGAAGACCCAGTATACAACATTCACAAAGAAAACTGGATCATCGGTTCCACAGCTGATGATGAATGGGCGGACCCTCGAGGCTGGGGAAAGTTTGAAATTGCTCGGCGTCACGGTCAGTGGGAATGTATCATGGCATAAACACGTATCGGGTATCGCCAGATCAGCCTCAGGAAAACTGAGTTATCTTTTTAGAGCCAAGAAATACTTTACTCCGGCCCAACTTCTTCTCCTATATAAATCTCAAATTAGACCCGCGCTCGAATATTGCTCTCATGTTTGGAGCTCGGCTCCTAAACATACCCTCGACCTACTTGAGAGCATACAAAGACGAGCGATCCGCCTGATCGGGGATTCGTATCGCATCGTACTGGTAATGAGGGTTAGCTAAATAAATAGCAGCCGCTCATTAAATGAAAAAAAATGTTTTTCGGATACCACAAACGATATGAATTGTTTATGGTATCACAGTAAACCTATGTAAGAACAGCGTTCTTCTGCTTGTACTGGTGCGAGTTAGGGAATTCTATTGCTGGGAGAAAAAGGTTGCCGGCCAATGTGTATGTAAAGAAATTTATCGTAAACATGGCGAAGTTGGAAAATAGACGGCGCAATATTTATGGTCCCTGTCATGGCGGTTGCATTGTATGCAAACAAAATCATTTTGTTTACAGGAATTTGTCTCCGAAGGTGCCAAATCGGTTTGGAATTCCAGATAAGCAAAGAAAGAAATCTTACGGAAACTTATATGCGAAGTGTTGCATGAAAAGGTAAGTTCTCCTTACAGGGACTTTAAAATTATAGATTTGATCTAATTAATGCGTGAAGCATTTTCAGGTACTTAATGCGATTGCATTAGCAAAACTTATACGACTTGGGATGAGGTTATGAGGGTTTTTATTAGGTGTACAACTTTGCTTCCGCCGTTTTGCAATAGATGGCTGTAGCGGTAAGTGGTAGTTCAAATAAATAGATCATAGATGTCATACAATAAGCTTAGGTATTTGTAAACATAACGCCATCGAAATATTAGTCGATTTGTGTCTGCATCATAAAGTTATTCTCGATTAAACATCTCAGCTTACGAGCCAAATTCTCGTCATTTGCGGGAGGTTTTAATTTTCTGCCTTAATATGGAGAAATCTGCGGCTGAGGCTCATCGAATGCTCTCAAATACCAGGGTGAGGCCGCTATTAGTGAAAGAACATACCGAGAGCGGTTTCAGCGCTTCAAGAACGGCGATTTTAACGTCGGAGGCTAGCATGGCGGTGGGAGAGAGAAGGTTTTCGAAGATGCAGAATAGGAGGGATTACTTGATCAAGACTCGTGTCAAACGCAACAAGAATTGGCAGGATCATTGGGAGTGACGCAACAAGCCATTTCAAAATGCCTGAAAGTCATGGGAATGATTCAGAAACAAGAAAATTGGGTGCCATACGAGTTGAAGCCGAGAGATGTTGAACGGCGTTTGTGTGTTTGTGAACAGCTGCTTGCAAGACAAAGACGGAAGGGATTTCTGCATCGCATTGTGACTGGGGACGAAAAATGGGTTCATTACGATAATCCCAACCGCAGAAAATCATGGGGATATCCCGGCCATGCTTCCACGTCGACGGCCAAACCGAATATCCACGGTTCCAAGGTCATGCTCAGTATTTGGTGGGACCGGCTCGGCGTAGTGTATTATGAGTTGTTAAAACCGACTGAAACATCACGGGCGATCTTTATCGGATGCAATTAATGCGTTTGAGCCGAGCACTGAAAGACAAACGGCCGCAATACAACGAGAGACATGATAAAGTGATTTTACAGCATGACAAGGCTCGACCCCATGTTGCGAAAGTGTTCAACACATACTTGGCAACTTTGAAATGGAGAGTCCTATCCCACCCACCGTATTCTCCAGACGTTGCTCCCTCGGACTATCACTTGTTTCGATCAATGGCACACGGCCTGGCTGACCAGCACTTCCGGTCTTATGAAGAAGTAAAAAATTGGATCGATTCGTGGATCGATTCAAAAGATGACGAGTTTTTTCAACGCGGGATTCGTATGCTGCCCGAAAGATGAGAGAAAGTAGTGGCCAGCCATGGACAATACTTTGAATCATAAATTTATAATCAGTTTTTTTATAATAAAGCCTCGAATTTCGGAAAAAAACGGCGGAAGCAAGGCTGTACACCTATTAGGTAAGTGTACCGTGGGGTTTGCCGGCACCGCCACAGGACTATCAGCCATGCTTCGAAAGATGGCCAGGGATTCATTTTTTCATTTTAATTTTTTGAACATTTATTTATTTTCTTTTTATCTTCTTAGTTTCTAAATTAAAGGCTAGACAAAAAATGCTTAAATTCTAGCTTAATTATCTCATATAATAACTTACTGGTCCTTCGCAGACGCTCTAAGCTAAACATTACTTAATATTTGCATAATTTGCCTTTCGGTGACAGAACTTTGTGGCAGTACTTATAATTATTTGAAAGATAAAGAAAAATTTGAAAAACTTTGTCAATTTTTTTTGTTTTTTTTCTCTTAAAATTTAACTTACTTAACTTACCTATTTATTTATTTTTTTTATTTTTTTTTAATTTTTAATTTTATGTAAAATCACTTAGCTTAACTTAACTTAAATCTTATACTACCCTAATTCTAGAAAAGCTAAGTCTATGTAAGCTAGCTGATGATAGTGTGATTCTATACCGACTTTGGTATCCAGGTCTTTATATGCCATTCAACCACCAGAACTGTTG
Organism: Microdon myrmicae; assembly: GCA_963931805.1. Lineage (NCBI taxonomy): Eukaryota > Metazoa > Arthropoda > Insecta > Diptera > Syrphidae > Microdon > Microdon myrmicae. The sequence goes on from OZ007498.1 coordinate 26,405,322, forward strand.
ACGCTGTCTACTTCTATCGTCCCAGTCTCTGTGGGAGATAGCCCTACTGAAGCGCAGGAGCTCTTCTTCGGTGCGCGTTACTTCCCGGTCGTAGCACAATCGCTCGTCTACGGATGATCTACTTACATGATAAATCAGCGGAATTCCGGATCTATGCCGTATAAGCCCTTTCATGTCCAAATCAAGGAACGCCTCTGGTGGAACAAAGCCGTTGCGACGCACGTTCTCATAGTACAGGGTATTTGGATAATAAGCCCCGAAAATTAGGTCATTGGACGAGCTTATTGCTCTCGCAATATGTCCTCTGATTAATTTAATCATAAAATTATCCACCCTATTTATGCAGGCTTCATTATATAAAGTCTCATTTGAGTAGTACTTTTTATAGTCCGATTCCGGTGTTCGATATAATCTGAGACAGGTTCTCAGACACTTCCTTTCGAACACCCGAATCTTTTCCATCAAATTTGGACCTATCTTAAACCATACTGGACAGCCATATATGAGCATTGGCCTGATTAGCGTCATGTAGGATATGACTTTTACCCTGCTGTCAAGTTGGCTACTGTGAAATAGCCTCCTTGTCATAACAAACGTTTTTCTAGCCTTGACCAGAGCAGCCTCTACATGTCTGTTGAAATACAGATATTGGTCTAGCCAGATGCCAAGGTATTTAACTAAACTCTTGGTTTCCAGTTTATCTCCATGCGGTCCCACGATAACTAGCTTTCGCCAGTTTTTTCTTGTGTCGTTCGTGGCTTTATATAATGGAGTTCTAAATAGGATAGCTTCAGATTTCTGGAAGTTGATCTTAAGTTTCCAGTCATCGCAATAGCGCTGCACGTTGTTGAAGTCTCGCTGTATTAAACTATTTATGATCTCAACTTTCGGAGCCGTTCTGTAAATTATGAGATCGTCTGCGTACGCAATAGCCTGCGGAAGTTCATCTAATAAGTCGCTAATGTAAATGTTAAAAAAATCGGAGAGAGTACCGCACCCTGTTGCAAGCCATTCTTGATATTATACGATTTATTAGAGGTCACATTACCACTTTTGACCACGAACCTCCTGTCCTTTAACATATCGTAAAGTACATATAGTAAAGGCTTATGTATGCCATGTCTGACCAGTTTGTAATACAACCCTTCTATCCAGACGGTATCAAAGGCTTTTTCCAAGTCGATCAGACAGGCACCTGTGCATTGGTTTCTACATTTATTCCATTGTATGTCGGAGACCAGTTTAGCTGCGGCATGTGTGGTTTCATGACCCGCCCTAAAGCCAAACTGGTTATTTGGAATAATGCTATTGTCGTCTACCCATTTTAGCAGAGCTTTGTTAATGATTTTTTCAAATACTTTACTGATGCTTGGGAGTAAACTTATCGAACGCATGTTCATTGGGTTTGTACAGTCTTTGTCCTTTTTTGCGATGGGCTGAATGATTGCCGTTTTCCAACGCGCGGGATAATATGCATTATTCAACGCGTTGTTAAACAGGACCGTGTATATATCTATTGCCTTTGGGGGCAGGTTCTTGAGTACGATGTTAGGTACTTCATCTATTCCCACTGACTTTTTGCTTCTTAATGAGTCGAAGATACTCTGGATTCCTTCCCTTGTGATTAAAAGGCTGTTAGCCCCACCATTGGCATTAATGTCAATTGACAGATTATCGTCACTGAATTCGGTAAAACCCGGATTCTCCGATTGCCAAAGTAAAATTTCATTTCGGAGGTGCAGGTGATTCAGTAGAATTCTGTCCTTCAGGTCGTGATTTCGGCGAATGCTTTCATTCACCTTGTACATTTTCTGAAAGACAGTTCCCACAGCGTTCACCTTCTCCAAAGGATCTTCGATCACGAAGAGCTCACTATTGAGGATAGCGTTCTCTGTATCTATGCCAATGTTGGTTAGCAGCTGCTTGTTTACCTGAGTACGTGGAATTTGGAGACACTGAATCTCGTTTTGATTATTTCTCCTGAATATTTTATTTATTTGTGGAAACATATTCGGGTTATTAGTTTTTATAGCTCGAATTCTGTTGTTCCAATACAAATTTGTTGCTAATCTATAATTAGCTTTAAGTAATTGTTGGAGGTTTTTTAATTGAGATTTCAGTGATATTATCTCCTGGTCTTGTCTGTCTGTAAGCTGTCTGTGTAATTGTTTTAATTTCGATAGCAGTCTGCTCTTTTTCTTGTGGAGTGCGTTTATTGTTGCGTTTCTGTACATGTTAATGTGATCTGTAACTGTTGTTTTGGGAATTGTTTTGTCCATTGTTCGTTTTACGGTTTCGTCCATTTGTTGAATGTATTTGTCGATTTCGTCATTTGTCAGGTTTCTGTTTACTGGCAGATTAAAGTCATTCGAACGAAGTTCTTTTGTTAATGATCTGGTGAACCGCGGCCATCGCATTGCCCCGTAGTTATAGGGTTGCGGGATCACGAATTCGTCCAGATCTGGGAGCTCATTCGGAAGCTCTATTACTGCCGTGAATGCACAGCGGTCACTGTCGTATTCAATTGTCCGCAAACAGTTTGTGTTTCGTCTGTTGGTGTTAAGTAATCTCAGTCGTGAGTCGATTAGCAAGATATCTAAGAACGATCTACCTCTGGGGAACGATGGATATTCCGTGGCGAGCAGGTCAGTTCTATATTCAATATGAAACTGATCTAACCAACCAGCCAACTGATTTCCTCTGGCATTAGATATATAATTTCCCCAATTTCTATGCTTGGCGTTCATATCTCCCCCTAGGATAAAGTAATTTTTGTCCAGGTGCAATTGTAAGCATCGAAAGAGTGTCTCGAGCTCCGCTATAAATAGGTTTTGTTGGTGCTCCTCAAGTGCGTAGACCGCAATCGCATACAAGCCCCTTCCTTGCTGAAGGGGTATGCGCACGATACAGGCTTCCAGCTCCCGGAACCTGCGCACTTCTCCACTATATATTACTTTATGATTGATCCCTTTTCTAATAAAGATTGCGAGGTTGAGAGAGCAGAGGCGAGGGGTCTTTTGGTTGTCCTGTGTGTAGAATGAAATATGAATTTCAACCCTAATTCACACCAGTCGCTATTCAATCACCATCTCGCGCAGTCACGCTGTCGCGCAAGTCAGATCTCAATCGTGCAAGTGAAAGGTCGCGTCGTATTCTTTCAATGCAAATCTAACCAATAAAACGAAAAGTTATGCAAAGCCTTCCGTAGAGTGTTAAATAGTATGTTGTGTATTGTATTCAAGAAAAATAATAAAGATCTTTAAAGAAAAGTTATTAATGTAAAGCCTTCCGTAGAGTGTTAAATAGTATATTGGTATCGTATTCAAGCAAAATAATAAAGAACGTTAAAGAAATCGGTGCCTTTTATTTCTGCTCTTTTGGCAACGTGCGTTCGGAGTAACAAGTGTCGGGAGATTCAAAGTGAAGCCGTGCCATACGTTGGCATAATACTCAAACCCCCACACTCCCACCCGGCGCAACTTGTGCGTACGACCGTTGTGATGTTACGGGTGTTGTTATTGTACGAGCTGGCTCTGTGTTTTTTTGCCGATTCACACTTCTTGCCATTATTTCTCGGAATTTAGGACAACCTCGATAATTAGCGGGATGTCCCTCATTACGACACACTGCGCACTTTAGAAGGGCTTTGTCTTCTACCCTTTCTTTTCCCAGAGGGCATTCTTCTGCCTTATGGTCCTTTCCGCATTTTACGCAACGGCGCTGCATTTCACAGTTAGCCGCCGCGTGACCAAACCTTTTGCAACGGACACATTGCAGGATGTCTCTGGAGATGGCCAGGGATTTTTCCCAACCGTTTCACGGAGCCTATAGATTGATGAGGTGGTATTTCACCGGGCGACAGAGCGTTAGGACCGCACCTACCACTCGGCCTTTAGTCGCCTCTTACCACAAGCCGGCCTAGCTGTGAGTATACACTAACGCCCTACTGACCGGGTAGGTTGAATCAGCTCTCAATTAATGAGCGAATTTGGAATTCGCTCCAACAACGGTCGTTATTCGTCAGGGATCGATTCTCTAGTGAAATCGCCAGTTGGCTTCAGCCACTCATATGTGTTGTACTTTGCTGTATTTTTGTAACCCATTTCGTTAAATTTTCATCAACCTAACTAAATGAAGTCATTGACAAATAAATCGACAGCTCCATATGGATGGACAAAAAAAAACGACTAATAAATAAAATATCAATAATAAATAATTTTTTATAACGAAAACCTACTAAAACATTCTTCCCCCACCCGTTGCTTATTTTTTTTTCTCTTTTTTTTTAATTTATTTATTTTTTATCTCATGAGTGACACTGCTCGTCCCATGAAGAACATTTTTCCTCCTGCCAAGTTCAACGGAAATGATGCCATTATCAGTTTTTTTTTGCACCTAACTCTATCCATACTTTACGGGGAAACATGCCATTATACATTCTAACAGGGCTGAGCCATGCTACTTCGATTATTTAGCCATCTACTTGATAACTCTAAGTCTTGCTTTGTGGGAATTGGCCGAGAAAACTACTCTGCATTTCACTTTTGCTTAATGAAGATGAGAGCCTAAATTACCTATTTTTTCTAAACGAATCCTTACACAGTAATTTTATTGAAGCTTCATCTTATGAAGGGCAATTCTTGAAAACGTTTATATTTGTTACGTTAATCTTCCGCAATTTCGTTGTGTAAATCTGGAAACGGATTTTCTACAAGAACCCCAATCACTTCATGGACTGAAGTTTGTTCCACTCTGTTTGCTGTCCTTAACTTGGCAAAGTTTGTCACTTTGACCCTTATAAAAGCACGAAAAGTATTTTTAGTGATGGTCTTAGATTAAAGTGGACCGAAAACTCTTAACTACCTAATGAATTTTCCTACTACAGAAAAGGAACCGTCATTTGAGTCGAAGTGATAATTATCCTCAAATAATATGAAAGTAAATGGACGTTTTGTTTTGGAAACCCAATTAACTGCATCGAAAATCCATTTCTTGCCTTTGAGAAAAGGTATAAAGGTTTATACTAAGGCTGACCCCGTCAGTGAAATATCCGGTTCAATACACAACAACATCTTTAGCTAATGGATGAGAAACAAAGTTCAGTGTGCAAACCCCAGGGGGGCACATCTAAAGTCGGTTGAAAAAAAAAAAAAATACATCGAAACAATGGAACGATCCTTTATCCTTTTTTTAGGTTGTTCAACTTTTCTATAAACGACATCACTGCGGTCCATAGTGGCCTTTGTCTAACCTTTTCAATTTGTCTAACCCCACAATTGAGTAGCATTCTCAACGAAAGGACATTATTTTATCATAAAACTTTGAAAAGGATCCCGATTAGAAAGATCCGCCACGGTGTCTGCGTGGGCACTGAGAACCATCCAAATTGGGGACAGGGTTGACAGTGGGTGCCGTTTGAACATGGAAAGTTTAATAAACATACATTTTTTATTCAGCACATTAGTTGTCCACTTGTGTGTGTGTTGTCGCCCTTGAAGGTGTGCAGAGCAGCGTAATATATTCGTCGGTCGAACAGACGAGACAAATGATACGGTTTTCCCTTTATGTATCCCCAGTCCTAGGGGATATTTTGGCTATAAGAGGCTAAGCTCGAAAGGAAGGCATTGATTTGTTGGATAGGAAACTTCTGGTGACATAGCAGGACCTTTTGGCCATCAAAATCGAAGTTGGGTATACCGTAAACATTGTGAGGGAATTCAGCTCCGCTCTGTTTACAACAACTCTGTTTGCAACTTTACAGGTCCACGACATTGCTCTTATGACATATAGATGAGTAGTGCGATGCACGGAAAGAAAAGGGGTTGGGTTTTTATGACGTGGGTAGTCTTATAGAATATTAAAATAAAACACCCTCACATTCGATTCTATTGACCAGGAACCACCGTTTATAACTCGGTAAAAAAAAATGATACGAAAGTTAAACATCATTTCTTCACATAGAATTTAAAAGTAAATACTTTTGAGGGGTGTGATCAAAAAGTACCCGCTATTTTTTCGGCATATCTTGATAAAGTACATGTTCCTGATGAATGAATGCTAATATTTACTGGTAATAAATATTTATTAATTCATAAAGTAACTTTTCGAGGATTTACAAAAGAGGTCGTTCCTAATATTTAATCGCATCGGATCATTTTGCAGCCGACTTTATCTTAAAGTGGTTTTATTACACTTCATTTATCGCCGGTAAGTGTTTCTGGGTGATTATGGGGCAAAAAATGAAATCGTTACTCTGGCTCAGCCCTAGGATTAGTCGGACCTGCATCTCCACGATTTCATTCTATTTCCGACACTGATAAAACCATGAGAGGCCGAGATGCTGCCACAGTTGTTGTGAAAAACAATTATTTTTTTATTGTGGTTTCGCTAGGAAGGTGGAAATCTGAAAGGATTCATCTAGACCGCTCCAGACGGGTATTTACCAATTAAAACCACCTCTCGCCAGCACATATTTCTGTTGTTACCTGGGGAACTTTTTATCTAGATATTATAATGCATTCATTGATATTGTATTGAGTCATTGACGGATTTGGAAAAAGGAGTTCGCGGCGTTTCCAACAAATTACACACTTTTAGCGAACAAACACGGAGCTGTAAAATAAATTATCAGCTTCTGATGGAGGAGAGAAATCCGATACGTTCGACGTTGAGAAAGGCAACGAAGAGATAAACAAAACTTCAAAGGGCAAGAACAAGCAAACGAAACAATCTGGTGACAGGATCAACGGTAAAGGAAGAGAATGAGAAAAACAATAAAATTGTACCGCCGGAGACAATAGAAAGCTCGTGACCTAGACAATGATAAGCAAATTGAACACACATTAAAAGACAACGTGACGATATTAAAGCTGCAAAGAAAACTGATAGATACAGCGGAGATGTCAGCAAGAAATTGGATAAGGCTGTGGATCCAAACAAAACAGTTATAAGGTTCCCGAAAAGAACCAATGAGAATTGATAATCGAATTAATGGCTGAGTTGCTAAGGAGGTTGTGTCTTGCGTTTGATTGGACAAACCTAGGTTCAACTGACGACTCCTGCTATTATGCAGTTCGGCACAATTACTGGGTGGTAGGTAGTGTCCCAAAGTCTAGCCGGCCGGTGAAATACCACCCCATTAAGCAATAGCCTTCGTCAAATGGTTGGGAGAAAACCTTGAGGAACTTTCAGAGCCTCGCTCATGGACCCGGTCGAGCAAAAGTAGTCTCTCAGGGCGCTGACTCAGTGTTCTAAGTTTGCCTTTCCTGGAAGAAGTAAAATAAACAAAATTGTTTGAAACGCCCAAGAAACCGTTCGAGCAAAACACTAGGAGGCGTTGATAACGATGAACGAGCACGAGAATGTCGTTGACGAGTACGAGCAGAGTGATGTGAACGAGTGCCTCTGGACTGATGAAATAGATGAGCGAACGAAGGTGGACTTCGAATCGAAGTTTACGGTAAAGAATCTAAGACTCAATGAAGAGACGCCTAGGTATCCCTAGGAACTTGTTTGACAACTCTGTCATCAACATCATCGGCACTACAACCGGGATCCGGTCTTGGCCTTATTTAGCAAGGCTCTCCACCGGTGTCCGGTACTTATCCAAGACTTGTTAAATTGTTCATAATAATTTGTTTTTCCGGGTAAGGTTATTAGCCTTGCGCCAACCTTTCTCAGAATGTCGCTGCATGCATTGGTTCACTACTTCGCGGGTGTCAAAGGGGTATCACGTGGAGACTACATGCCAACTTGGATTGAACAGGGACAAGGATAGTCCTGGCCTTCGCCTGTATATCGGCACTGGTGTCGACGACGGAGCTCGATATACGATAGCTGCGACCTCGACCGAAGGACAACTTATGAGGAGGTGCTAGCCAGTCGCGCTTGTTTGGAGGTAGGCGACAAACCTCAGGGCGCCTTGGTTAATGGATGCGCGCTCCGAAGGGTGGTTGACGCACCTGGTGTGTGGGGCGGCGTAGTGGGGCGTGTATTGCTTATGGTTGCTGCTTGCATTGGGCCGAGGTGGGGCCTTATGATTGGGATACTTGCATGAGGTGTTCCGGGTTGTTGTCTCAGTCCGGTGATAGTTTGATTTCCCGCCCGGTGTAGCTGAGACGTTTGAGAGACATTAAGGGCCCTAAGGAGGGAGATCCTTAAGTCTGCGAGAGGGGTAAAACCGGGCGTCCTACTGAAAGTCGCTACGCGTAGTAGCTGTGGCTAAGTGAGGAGCCGGAATTTAGGAAATTCAATCGAGTCAAGAAGGAGGCGAGCGGAGTCGGGTGGAATCGAACAGGAGTGGGACGTTGTCGAGCGATGTCGAAGGTGAAATCGTGTGGAGTCAAAACAAGTCGAAAAGAATTGGGTAGAGTCAAGCGAAGTCGAGTGTGGGTGGTGGGCATTGTGCGCCAATATCTTGAGAAGAGGCAGAAAAGGATCGAAGAGAGTCGAGAGGAGTCGAGTGTATGGCTACACAAATTATCGCTAATCGTACCCAGAAGGGGCTTACAATAGGCAAGCATTTTAATTAAAAAGCTGTTTGTGGCTTGTAGTGTTACATGTATTTTTAATTTTGCGATTTTTTTTTAACCATTTTCTCCTTTGAAAGTAGTAGGTAAAGGCCATTTTCCTCTGTTGCTATTTTTAATTCGTGTATTTGTTTAATGTATACGAGTATTTTTGTATTGTGTAAATAAAAAAAAAGGACATACGACTGGGTACTATAAATGAATGAACCTGATTTATAACAGTTATTACTTAAAATTTTAAAATCAGAATTTTTTAATATAAAAACGAAAAAGATACTTCACAACATTTTCAAATATTTAGACAGCCTTATTTGCGTTGCTGTACTCTCCTTTGCAATGTTAATTTAAATTTAATCTTTGGTGTAGTATTGTCTCATTTCGGAGATATATCATTAGCATGGATTCAGCCAGTCAAATAAATAGTTAAACAGTGAATTCGTTGAACAAAATCTATGCGTATTAATAAATACTTGAGAATACAATAAGACTAATATTGCAGTACGGAGGACTCACATTCAGTTAGATATATGCACATTGGACGTTCATAAAATAGACGGATCGTCTATGAAACATGAGTAGCATTTTTGGTTTCTTATTAGATTTTGCTTTAATACATCTATTTGATGTTAAAAAAAAATGTATTGATTGAATTTGCAACGGATTATTTTTAATCAGGATAAAATGAAAATATAAGTATTTTTGTTTAAATCCTCAATAGTATAGTGGTTAGTATACCCGCCTGTCACATGGGCGGCCGGGGTTCGATTCCCCGTCGGGGAGCCTCTGGCGCAAGACTAATGACCTCGCCCGAAAAAAAAAAAAACAAATCATTATTGAAAATTTAACAAGGTGGAAATCTGAAAGGATTCATCTAGACCGCTCCAGACGGGTATTTACCAATTAAAACCACCTCTCGCCAGCACATATTTCTGTTGTTACCTGGGGAACTTTTTATCTAGATATTATAATGCATTCATTGATATTGTATTGAGTCATTGACGGATTTGGAAAAAGGAGTTCGCGGCGTTTCCAACAAATTACACACTTTTAGCGAACAAACACGGAGCTGTAAAATAAATTATCAGCTTCTGATGGAGGAGAGAAATCCGATACGTTCGACGTTGAGAAAGGCAACGAAGAGATAAACAAAACTTCAAAGGGCAAGAACAAGCAAACGAAACAATCTGGTGACAGGATCAACGGTAAAGGAAGAGAATGAGAAAAACAATAAAATTGTACCGCCGGAGACAATAGAAAGCTCGTGACCTAGACAATGATAAGCAAATTGAACACACATTAAAAGACAACGTGACGATATTAAAGCTGCAAAGAAAACTGATAGATACAGCGGAGATGTCAGCAAGAAATTGGATAAGGCTGTGGATCCAAACAAAACAGTTATAAGGTTCCCGAAAAGAACCAATGAGAATTGATAATCGAATTAATGGCTGAGTTGCTAAGGAGGTTGTGTCTTGCGTTTGATTGGACAAACCTAGGTTCAACTGACGACTCCTGCTATTATGCAGTTCGGCACAATTACTGGGTGGTAGGTAGTGTCCCAAAGTCTAGCCGGCCGGTGAAATACCACCCCATTAAGCAATAGCCTTCGTCAAATGGTTGGGAGAAAACCTTGAGGAACTTTCAGAGCCTCGCTCATGGACCCGGTCGAGCAAAAGTAGTCTCTCAGGGCGCTGACTCAGTGTTCTAAGTTTGCCTTTCCTGGAAGAAGTAAAATAAACAAAATTGTTTGAAACGCCCAAGAAACCGTTCGAGCAAAACACTAGGAGGCGTTGATAACGATGAACGAGCACGAGAATGTCGTTGACGAGTACGAGCAGAGTGATGTGAACGAGTGCCTCTGGACTGATGAAATAGATGAGCGAACGAAGGTGGACTTCGAATCGAAGTTTACGGTAAAGAATCTAAGACTCAATGAAGAGACGCCTAGGTATCCCTAGGAACTTGTTTGACAACTCTGTCATCAACATCATCGGCACTACAACCGGGATCCGGTCTTGGCCTTATTTAGCAAGGCTCTCCACCGGTGTCCGGTACTTATCCAAGACTTGTTAAATTGTTCATAATAATTTGTTTTTCCGGGTAAGGTTATTAGCCTTGCGCCAACCTTTCTCAGAATGTCGCTGCATGCATTGGTTCACTACTTCGCGGGTGTCAAAGGGGTATCACGTGGAGACTACATGCCAACTTGGATTGAACAGGGACAAGGATAGTCCTGGCCTTCGCCTGTATATCGGCACTGGTGTCGACGACGGAGCTCGATATACGATAGCTGCGACCTCGACCGAACGACAACTTATGAGGAGGTGCTAGCCAGTCGCGCTTGTTTGGAGGTAGGCGACAAACCTCAGGGCGCCTTGGTTAATGGATGCGCGCTCCGAAGGGTGGTTGACGCACCTGGTGTGTGGGGCGGCGTAGTGGGGCGTGTATTGCTTATGGTTGCTGCTTGCATTGGGCCGAGGTGGGGCCTTATGATTGGGATACTTGCATGAGGTGTTCCGGGTTGTTGTCTCAGTCCGGTGATAGTTTGATTTCCCGCCCGGTGTAGCTGAGACGTTTGAGAGACATTAAGGGCCCTAAGGAGGGAGATCCTTAAGTCTGCGAGAGGGGTAAAACCGGGCGTCCTACTGAAAGTCGCTACGCGTAGTAGCTGTGGCTAAGTGAGGAGCCGGAATTTAGGAAATTCAATCGAGTCAAGAAGGAGGCGAGCGGAGTCGGGTGGAATCGAACAGGAGTGGGACGTTGTCGAGCGATGTCGAAGGTGAAATCGTGTGGAGTCAAAACAAGTCGAAAAGAATTGGGTAGAGTCAAGCGAAGTCGAGTGTGGGTGGTGGGCATTGTGCGCCAATATCTTGAGAAGAGGCAGAAAAGGATCGAAGAGAGTCGAGAGGAGTCGAGTGTATGGCTACACAAATTATCGCTAATCGTACCCAGAAGGGGCTTACAATAGGCAAGCATTTTAATTAAAAAGCTGTTTGTGGCTTGTAGTGTTACATGTATTTTTAATTTTGCGATTTTTTTTTAACCATTTTCTCCTTTGAAAGTAGTAGGTAAAGGCCATTTTCCTCTGTTGCTATTTTTAATTCGTGTATTTGTTTAATGTATACGAGTATTTTTGTATTGTGTAAATAAAAAAAAAGGACATACGACTGGGTACTATAAATGAATGAACCTGATTTATAACAGTTATTACTTAAAATTTTAAAATCAGAATTTTTTAATATAAAAACGAAAAAGATACTTCACAACATTTTCAAATATTTAGACAGCCTTATTTGCGTTGCTGTACTCTCCTTTTCAATGTTAATTTAAATTTAATCTTTGGTGTAGTATTGTCTCATTTCGGAGATATATCATTAGCATGGATTCAGCCAGTCAAATAAATAGTTAAACAGTGAATTCGTTGAACAAAATCTATGCGTATTAATAAATACTTGAGAATACAATAAGACTAATATTGCAGTACGGAGGACTCACATTCAGTTAGATATATGCACATTGGACGTTCATAAAATAGACGGATCGTCTATGAAACATGAGTAGCATTTTTGGTTTCTTATTAGATTTTGCTTTAATACATCTATTTGATGTTAAAAAAAAATGTATTGATTGAATTTGCAACGGATTATTTTTAATCAGGATAAAATGAAAATATAAGTATTTTTGTTTAAATCCTCAATAGTATAGTGGTTAGTATACCCGCCTGTCACATGGGCGGCCGGGGTTCGATTCCCCGTCGGGGAGCCTCTGGCGCAAGACTAATGACCTCGCCCGAAAAAAAAAAAAACAAATCATTATTGAAAATTTAACAAGCCTCAGGACTTGCTAAATAAGGCCAAGACTGGTTCCCGGTTGTAGTGCCGATGATGATGATTTTTGTTTAAATTGTTTTTATGCGCTACAGTCTCTCTAAAAAAAAACTATTTTCACTGAACGCTAGAAAAAACGTCTGCTAATACGGATCAATGAGTTGTTATCAATTACTTTCTTATATTTTGGTATTCTATTAACTATTTAAGTTTGTCTCTAAGTTTTTCTCCTGCTGTTATGCTTATATTTGGTGGCTCGGAAGGAGCTCACCGAAAGGAGAATTGACACTTTTTTAAAAGGAAAATAATAAAAAAAGAAAAAACTGGTGTGCAATGCTTGTATCGTTGCTGTTGAGGTGGTTGTATCGGGAGGTGTGGCTGTGATGCTTAGTTGATGATGTTGGACGTGATGGTTAGAACTGCGTACCGATGGGGTGGGGTTCTTCTTGCCCGTTAATTGTTCTTTGTTTTATTCGTTTTTTTACACTAGCACCTTCCACTGTCACTGTTTTAGTGTTTAACACCTTTCACACTATATGTTGGAAAAGCATTGGCACGGAAAAGTTATTCGGCAACTGTCACTAAAAAGCGCTCCGAATCAGAAGTGCGTGTTTAAATTCACTAATGGGGTCACCACTGTGGGGGGGGGGGGGGTGGTTGTAGCGCCTGCATGGGCGCGGGTTCTACTACCAACCCACTCCCCACTACAAGTTCCTCCGCAAATTGTCCGCAGGAAATTGTCACCAAGAAACGAAGCAAAAACACACAGATGGTAGTCACCAGGAATAAAATGCACGGTTTATTGAATTGTTAATTTTCTTGTTTTCTGATTGTTATTAATAGTGCACAAGTTATAAATTTTACGTTATTTGAAGGTTTAATATTATGTTCCATGGAATTCTTAATTTGGGTGAGACGACATTTTTAAGATTAACAATAATTACAAATTCACTAACTATAGACACACGCGAATAGCACAGAAAAATGTCTCGACTCTTTGCAATACTGATTTTGTTCCGGAAAACATAACAAATAAAACCCGCGACTACTGGATGTGTACGGATGTGTGCGCCACGGGGAGCAGGAGAAGAACCGACAGGTCGGTGGATGTGTTGGGGTTTAGATTGATGTGCCGGCGTACGGCACGGGTTCCTATCACCCACCAACGAGTCCTTCACAACAATTGGCCTCCGAAATCCGGGCGCCAAGAGAGAGCGATAAATTAAGGCCACTGGGGGAAGTTCTGTTGTATAAAGATTTATTTATTTGATCGATTTTTACACTGAGATTTTGTTATTTGTCGTTTCTCTATCGATCCCTTAACGTATACAAATTAGTTTCTGTTTTCTTTGTGTCTATTGTATTTTTTTAATCCGGAGCTACAAACAGTACTAAACATATACATAATAGTTCGCGTTTACTTGTTTTGTTTGTTTTTCTTTTTCCCTTGTATACCGTTCAGTCATGCATCGCCTTCATTTATTTTATTTATCTCCTACCTTTTACTTAGTTTTAGGCACTTGAGCCCCGAACAAGCCGCGTCACTTAGTCACGACGTTAACAATCCCTCCGCTCCGCCGACACAATACTGATTCTATGTTAGAAAATGGCACATTCTCGCGCTCACGGTTCCTTATGATAATGAACGTCACCTCTACGCCCAGGCAAAGAAGAACTAGAGTCCTGACTCGTCGCGCGACGCGACCGTCCGCAGTGGTGCTTCGGCTTTGACTTTGTAGCGGGAGAGCGATGTGCGCTCGGTGGTGGTTGTGTTTCGATTCTGGTGTCTGGCCACGGTGGCAGTTGAATCTCGACTGACTAAAGAATGGGGAAAATCTATTCATCGCGTCGTGGCGGTTGAGTCATAGCTCAAATAAACTCGCTGTCACTTAGGAGGAATGCCGAGAAGAGTTGCTATGCTTACATAGGGAATTCAGTTCCAGCGAATCCTCGCCGTACAATCTGAGTTGGATTCGTCGGTTGTGTATACGGGGAAATTGGCATAGCCAAGTATGATCAGGATCTTGATCGTTGTGATTGTTTCGTGGAAAATTAGCTGTCGATTGGTCGTAGACGAGAAGTATGATTTAAGGACGAAATGAACCGAAGTGATTTTCGGGGGAAATTGGAATTGCTTGGGTGCAAGCAAGGAATATCGTTTAGATAAGATATTGACCGAAGTAATTTCGGGGAAATGTATGCGGCTCGGTATAGTTGGTGGTGATGGTTAATGTTCGTTGTGGATTTGAATATGCGTTTTGTTAAGGTATATGAATTTCGGGGAAATTAAGATTGCTTGGTCGCAAAGAGGGAATATGAATTAAGTAAAGAATTGATCGAAACAATTTTGGGAAAATGTATGCGGGGATGATTAGAATGTATTTTGTTGAATTGCATTCTGATGGGAGTCTTTGAATGTGTTTTATTGCAAGGTTTGGAATGTATGCTATTGCGGATTTTGCATGGGGAGTTGGGTTAAAGTGACGCGCTGTTAGCGGTCAAGGTTGGTTAGAATTGTGGGTTGGTTCTCCATGTGGTATAGAGAACCCGCACAGATGGAAAACGACTCAGCGGGGATTGAATTCCGACTTGCATGCAATCCTCAATTCGAGTTGAGCTAAAAAGAAGAGAGAGAAAATCATTCCTTTCTTCCGGTAACCAATGGAAGGCGATCTCTGGTACGCACTGGTGTGTGTGTGTGTGTGTGTGTGTGTGTGTGTGTGATCGTGGAGATCATATTGTTTAACTCATGCAACAAGGTCATGAGAATGGTTATGTGCATCAGTTGTATAAATAAACTGTCGGTCATCAGGGGAATGGTGTTAATGGATTTTACTATTTACACAATGGGAAATGTGTAACGCATCTATTACCGGCGATGGTTTGTCGTTAGACAAGGGGTTGTGGTCGGGTATATTGCAGCTGGACAAACAAGCTGCCCTACGTTGCTTTGGTCGTTGGACAAAGGAATCGCCAGCCAATATGTATGTAAGAACATTGTTGTACACATGGTGGGGTTGGGAATACCCACGCAAAGATAACATTCTCTGATTATGTGGTTACATTATATGTGAACCGAATTGTTTCCTTTCAGGAAAATGATTCTTGGCCTATAAAGAAATCTTTTCAGGAATTTTGACTGTACATTGAATGCATGAAATGTAAGAACTCTTTTACAGGAACCTTTAGGTTATGCACTAGATAACCTTGATGCAAGGAGAATGCCCTTGTGGGTGGAATGCTTGTAGGTGCTAATGCAATTGCATTCGCGAAACAATGGGGTTATGGGTGCGTCAGGAGTGGAAGCTTTTAGGTAATTTGGGAAGGTGAGTAGTAGCGTTTAGTGGAACCGCCACAATACTCACAATATAACAGGCTTTCTAAATATGTGGAAAGGAAACGATTTTATTTTAATTGTACAAGATTGCTAGGAGGGTTGAATCGTGGGTATGGTCTCGTGCCAACTTTTTGAGTTCCCCACTTCATCAGCTCATAACTTTTTGAATTTTGAATTTTGAATTTTGTACTTTCAATTTTTTTTACTCTATTTTTGAAATATTAATAAACATCCAATAAAAAAATGAATAGTAAAAATATTGATTGCTTTTTTTTACAGCACTTCAAAAATTGCGTTAAATTCGTGCGTCTAGACCAGTATACCCCCTTAAAGAAAGCCACCGAATATCATCGTGGTGCAAAGTTATAAGAAATAACGTTTACGCATTTTTAGAACTGGCGTATGAAGTAATACACATTAAACAAGTAGTCAGTTTACCAAGGAAAGTTATTTGACGGTGAATTGGAAAAGAAAAATTTAAAAAGGGAAGTGTTTAGATTATGGAGGACTCGCATGAAGGATCTAATGAAACTTATATCTAGGAAGAGGAAAGACGTCATCTTTCATTTCTCCAGTAATATCCGCAGCGCCTGCCTTCTGTCGGGTAATTCCGTATAATGTTTCTATTTTTATATCCCTAATCGCTGGCTTTAATCATACTGAGTTTACCGCGTGAATATATAAAAAATGTACCACCTCCACTAAATGCCAAATGAATACCATAAAAGCTGCTAAAACGACCCAATGAAAGCGACACATATGAGATAAGATGTCTTCTACCTGAGACACACTCAATGTGATGACCAGTGCGCATTTCTCTGAATTTTATATTGAGCTATTTGAAGCGTGCCATTCTGCGTATATGTCCATTTCAGGTTTACCTTCTCGCATAAATATTTGAATACATACTTCAACATCGACCCACCTCCACCACAGTGTATCCTTAAAACATCAGTTCAATCAGATTACACTTGAGTACCGCCACTGCTCTGCAATTCCAAAACTTGTGGGTAGGCGTTATCCTTAAAGTAGCTTCTTAATCTTACCGAAATACACATAAATGCCTCAGAGGCATCTCTCGGGTTCCCTATATGTACTATTTTTTGGTCTTCTTTTCTTGTCTTTTGTGTATACCTGTGAGATCGTTCGTGTACTTATATTAGCATTTTATCCGTATTCCCCTCCTATTCATCTACCCATCAGGAAGCGATAAAACAAGATACAACAACCATAGTAGACGTATAAAATAAAATTCCCGACCAAATGAAAAAAGGAAAGCAACATCTGTGTGCGAAGACGCATATTCCCTCCACAAATGTAACACATCCTCAACGTTACACTTTAAACGCGCTTGTGCAATATGCCTGCCATCCCATGGTATCTAAAGTCCCTTTGCACACCGCCAGAGGGCTATGCTCAACAGCAGCCATTCTCCCTCGCATTACCTATGCAAATCCGAGTTCATTTAAAACTATGTACGAGTTGCCATAAAAAAATTCCTGTGAAAACACATCCTGGGGTGAAATTTATGAGCAGTTGTATGACATAAAAATGTAAATTCGACAGCGCTCTTCTAACGAGCGGATGTGGCTCGCATCTCGGCAGGTGAGTGTGGGCGAACGAAGATGATGGCGGATGGTGAGCCAAGGTACAAGCGTTTTCTTTTTAACACTTTTTTCTTACGGCAACACAAGGTTGCGAGTGTCCTGTGAATAGAGATGAATCAGCCGTAAAGACAAGACTGGGTGTGAGCCAGCCATCCACGTTCAGATACGAAAAATGTGAAAGGTGACAAGATGGCGGCAGCCGCGGATAAAATGTTGATTTCCATAAAATGTAACTGTTTTTTTTTTTGATTTTGTGGCGCTTGATAAGGCATTTGGCCTGAAACTGTCCCACCACCAGTCACCACACTTTGGAACGACATAAGCAATGTTTATTTAGACACGCTATGAACTCGACTCGTACGTGTTCAAAATACTCCGCGCCTATTGTTACTATGGACAGTAAGCCCTTCTTCTCCACATCCAACATATTTGAAAGCCAAGGAAATGGAATGGGGTCCAGGCCCAAAACGTGTGATCCTGACATCCATCGGTTGCATGTATCTTATAATCTGCCTACTGTTTAGCCAGAGGAGTAATTGGTCCTCCATTACAGTTCATTAAGCATGTAAGTAGCTTCACGGTGCTCAGTAGTTCACCGTGATTTGGATACGCTGTATATACCAATAGGACATGCCATTATGTCCCAATAGGCATCAGGGTACTGGCTTTTCCTTGGTTCACATGCAGATCCTTCTGGTCCCCAGGACGCTCATTCAAATCCGACACCTTGTAAAGCCAACACGCATCCGACCCTTCCACGGGGGCTTTTCTGTAAACTCAATTGAAAGTCCGCATTTGATGTCGACTCCCAAACCGGAGAAATTAATTCAATGGCATCGGTGTTCCAGATGTTTCGATAAATGTCAGGAAATCAATTTCTCTTCCACTACCCGCAACATGGGTCTGTGGCTTGGGGGACACATTTGTGGCCGATACGGAAACGGGTGAATGCGGTGAAGATAACCCATGACGAGATTAAAATCTCTTGCAACTATCACCGGTTCCCTGTCGTTGTGTGACGTGAATAAACGTTGTCATTTGGTTGCCTCAATTTACGACTATTAAAAGCGTTCAATTGCTTCCGGTACAAAAAAAAAACATCCCTATTCATTGGTTAGTTTATGCTATCATATATATCGTGCGCGCTCCACATCGAAGTTGAATCAATTAAAACCGGAGTTTTTTCCGGATTGTATTATCGGTTGGTTCATAATTTGTGACGGACTTGCGTCCCTGTACAATTTGAATTATCGAAGGACTGCTCGTCAACGATTATGTAGCAATGGGCTATTTATTATTGGTTGTGGAGTCGAGGGAATTCACCATTAATGGGGATCCACGGTACCTTAAAATAATAAACCTGTCATTTTACAAGTGCCCTTGTGCAACGAATGTATCTATAAAAAAAAACGATTAAATAAGTAATTAATAGCTTTCGCATGAGTATGTCAATTCATGATAAATGTTACGGACATAATATTGGTGGATCTAAATAAACATTGTTTTTTATTGCATTAAGAAACGAAAGATGTAAGTAGTTCTTGACCCCAATGCAACCTTTTATAATATATTATTTGCTGTGTACTTTTATCTCCTATAACCTTAACCATATCCCATAGTGAATCCTTGAGCGACAGATTAAACCAAAAGTTAATTTGTCGCACATTGATCAAATTCCTAATTACCTCACCCTTACCCATAATCCAATTCCCCAATTGAATCATATGCACGACAAAATTAAGCCAAAATCCATTTGTCGTACATTGATTCAATTCCTAATAATCCTAACATCATGAAATGCTTAACTCTAAATGCATTTCATGATTTCTCCTTCTGGGAATTTATTCAAATAAATTCCTATCAACTTCCCGGAATCCTATTCCAATTGAAGCACACAAAATCTTGTTTGTGCTTCTTGGAATTTTTAAATACAATTTGACAAATCCCGATGACCCAGAGTATGAAAGGGCGGCACATTTTTATTTCATGATCAGTCGGCATCCAGAGGGCCGAAGTTGCGCTCAAATATTTTAAAGGCAAATGAAATAAAATAAAGTAATACTTTAAACTCCAAAACCCATTGTTTTTTATTGCCTCGTTCACCGAAAAAATTAAAATCCAGAAACAATCGCCTTTGCAAGGAACTTGCGTTAGGAGATCGACTCATCGGGGAGGCTCCCAGTAAAGAGGCCGGGACGTCCACCCTAGAAGGGCGGAAGTAAGAAAACAATATTAAATAAAAATATAACATCTACAATACCTACAAATTACTGACTGAAAAAAAGCTATACTACAATAGTAGCAAAATGCTGAGGAGTAAAACTATCGTAGCTGATCTCTTTCCGCAAATCTGCAAGTGGAATGGCACAGTAGTAAAGAGACAATACCCCCCGCAACCAAGGTACTTAAAGCGGCAAAGGTTATTAAAAACAACAAGGTCCTAGGACTAGACAGGATCTCTAATGACGTGGGAAAAACAGGTTGTATTATCAGGACCTTGAATAATTTTTCGCTGATTTGAACAACTTCTCCCTGGCTTTAACTCGTTTGACCCTCGATGTGATTTGTTTTTGAATCATTGGTAATACTTGCCAATGTTTCGAAACTGTTCTATGATCAACCTCTAAAGCTTTTGCAAGTTCAACTAGCGTTTGATGTAAGTAGCACTATAGCGTTTCCGACGATAGTGAAAAGTGTGTGATTCGAACCGACGGTATCACGGTAAGAATCACTAAAAATTGAAACAATGCTCAACACGCTTTCCAAACTCAAGTACAATTATATGATGTGGAATTGCTATGTTATTGATGGGTACATGGCTGAATGCTCCTCGATAGTATAGTGGTTAGTATACCCGCCTGTCACCCGGGAGACCGGGGTTCGATTCCCCGTCGGGGAGCCCCTGGCGCAAGACTAATGACCTTGCCCAGACAAAATAAATCATTATGGAAAATTTAACAAGCCCTCAGAACTTGCTAAATAAGGCCAAGACCGGTTCCCGGTTGTAGTGCCGATGATGATGATGATGATGATGATGATGATGACATGGCTGAATGCTTTTCTTATTCGATTTTCTCTCAGTGTTCTTCACTATTTGCCGGCGTATTGTGTGTGTATCTGTTAGAAACGGCACAACCTTATATGTTGGCGGCGAATGCATATGAAGCAGAGTATGACTTTCTTTGCCATCTCCCATTTTCCGCTGATGCTCATCTTCTTGAATTGGAGACATTAAAAAATCCAATGTTCTTCGTGGCATACCTAGTGCCCTGTTTTACCTAGAGTTTCGTCTACTCGGATGGCTCGTGACCGTCGTGTTATGTTGTGCATAGAGTTGTCAAACAAGTTCCCAGGGATATCTAGGCATGTCGTCATTGAGTCTTAGATTCCTTACCGTTAACTTCGATTCGAAGTTCACCTTCGTCCGCCCGGAACCCAGAGAACTTATCCCAGGTCCTAAACAAATTTTATAAAGTGGCAACTTTTTAACCCCCTGTCGTCGAAGCGGAATTTGCATACCTAAAAGAGCTAAGCAGCCACAACATCCGTCGCTTCCTCCCCTATGTAGTCTGGCTACAACAGACAAAGTAATTGAACAAGGAATTGCCATGAGCCTGGATCCGTTCGTGGACGTTACACTGGAAATTTCCAATTGGCAGTGTGACCAGAAAAATGAATAAACATGTCACTTCTCTTTTTTTTTCTGTTTGATATGTGCACAATAATCGTGACAGGAGGAACTGAAATATGTCGTCAAAACGCTGGCCATAAACAATGGATTCGATTTAGGTAATAGGGTTGTGGCGGTTCCGCCAAACCCCACGGTTCGCTTTCCTAAAAAACCCCCATAACTCGCACCCAATCTTTTAATTTCACTAATGCAATCGCGTTAGCATCTTAAATGTTTCACGCATTAAAGAGATCAAATCAAATCAAAGCCCCTGGAAAAGAAAACTTACCTTTTCATGCATCTCTTCGCATACAATTCTCCGCAAGATTTCTTTCTTAACATTATCAGACAGAATCCGATTATTACAACCCAACTTCCATTGTTTCCCGCCAATGCAAACCGTCCCAAGGATAGTTAATGTTTTCAATCCATTACCTGGAAATGCTGCAAAGAACTTTTCCTACATGGGCATTCATACATTAACAACGCATTTCAGCATTAGCGACCCAAAAACCGAATTTCCAATCAGTGTAAATATTCACACTATAGTTCGATCCTGCCGACGCCATAGATGCTATGCATAATTGACACAGATGGTATACACAACCGTCATTGTGTATCCATCTAAATTACTTTCCGAAGACTATTGATTCAGTTGCAAGCATTTCTCGCGGAAATATTTCTTTGTTTGAATCTTCAAACAATCACCGACGCCACGCTTTGCCATCGAATTGGATTCAATAGCATAAACATATGCAAACAAAAAAATCTGATTCTCCCAGTCGGCAGAGAGACGATATACGATCTCTATTGTATAAATTATCGCAATCCCTTTTAGCATCTAATCAGTCGCTGCTATTTAGACAGCTGACCCTCATTACCGAAAGATACCTTAGGTCGTTTCCCCTTTCTTTTTCCTCGTTGTAGGTTCCGTGTATTCTTTGCTAAACGCAACGATAAACACGGTGATGTGTACTAACACACACATACACCACCGCGTCCCAGAGATCGCCTTCCATTGGTCACTGGTCAAAGGAAATTTCATTTCCTTTTCACCACACCACCAAACTCACCCCAAACGATTGAATATCGTTGAGTCGTTTTCCACCCACTGACCGTCATGGTCACGCGTCACTCCCGCTTCCCGGTGCACATGGCGACGCATACATTCAGAAGTCTCCATTTAACGGGTCAGAGTGCAGTTGCGTTTGTAAATAAGTTTTACCGATTAATTGCCTTTTTGGTGTGTGCGCCTTTATCAAGTCGAGAGTCAACCACCAGTGTTAAGAAATGAATTAATAAATAAAATAACCATTTAATTAATTAACAAATCGGTGTGTTTCCGTTTAGCTGTCTTGTGCGTAGCTTCACTCCTTGTGTTGGTGAACAAATGTGGCGGCGTTTCGTTCTTTTGTTTCGGTGTTTTACGCGGCGGACAATTTATGATGGAGGACGAAGTGAACGGAGTGTCCATGTTAGGCACAATAGTTCCTCCCCACAGGTTCATCAGATCCTAACACTATATCTAGGTCTCTCCCTATCTTGTCAAAATAATGTCTAGCTATCTCTCTAATAGAACAATGCTGTATGGCACAGATTATAAGTCAGAAAAATCCGAAACGATGGTGGGGACGGCACAAGGATCCGCAATGGGTTCGCTCTTATAGAGCATTATATACTACAATCTCTTCAAAAGTAATGTGACAAAAGGATCATACTATTACTACTATTACATACTGATACTATTACTGCTATTACTAGTTACTGGCCTATAGGAACCCGGAAGTTCATGACCTCAACAACTCGGCGCGCCATCGTTGCCTGTCCTGTGCACCCTCCTTCCACACTTGACCATCCGATCCAATTACCTCGCGGTCAAACCTAACGTTGTCCACCCATCTCCGTTGTGGCCCTCATGCCGGTCTCTTTCCCGTTCGCCTATCGTCAAGAATTCTACGCACGGTCCTATTGTTGCCCATTCTTGCCACATGTGAGGCCCATCTTAATCTTCACGACCGGATTGCCCTCACTATTGTAGGTTTGCGGTAAAGCTCTTCCAATTCTTGGTTATTTATTTATTTAGGCTTAATCCAAGCAACTTAAGCTAATATAATATAACAACTTACAGACTAACTTAAAAACTAAAGTAGTACGAGTAGTTAAAAAAAAAAGCAAATAAATAAAATATATATATATATGCAATAAAAAACCAAAGAAGAAAAAAGAAAAAAGAAAAAAGTTATGGAGTCTCCTCCAATGCCCCGCCTCTTCATAAAATTTACCGCCACAGATACTCCTTAAAACTTTAATTTCAAATACGCGAAATTTGTTTTCTCCCCGTTTTGTGAGGGCCCATGTTTCGCATCCGTATTGAACAATCAGCATGATTATGGCTCTATAAACATGGAGCTTTATATTACGTAATAGGAGTTTGGATTACAGTAGTTTACTGGCTGCGTGCCAACATTTTTTTTTGCTTTCGTTAGGAAGGTAGAAATCTTCAAAAGATTCCTCTGACCGATCCAGAGGGATGTCGGATTTTTACCGACTTACACTGCATCCCGCCAGGCACATATTCCTGTTGATCCCCGCGGATTTTCTTTTAGATATTCCATCGCTGGGCGGGATGGAGTTTACCTGTTACTCCACTCGTCGCGTTGCAACTGCTGCATCATGTCACATAGAATATCATTTGCTACGGACCATGACTGTTTGGAACTCAGCATTTATTCTGATACTCCTGTCCTCCAAAAGCGTTCGTGCGGTTTCAAATCTCACGCACCCTGTGAGTACGCGTTCCGCATTTTCTATTTTTCCTTCGCACTACAAGCAGTATGGGTGATTTACATGCTTATACTTGTGCAAGTATTACCGAAAGCATCCATGTCCTGATAATAGCGGAGCCAAGTGGTAATTCAGTTCGCCATGTTTCTTTTTCACCTAGGGCTCCACATCAGGCATCATGGTGTGGGTCTATAGCGTTTGGGATGATAGTGAAGAACGTGTGATTCGAACTGACGCTATGAGCGTTAGAATCACTAAAAAAATGGAAACAATTCCCAACACATCAGGCTACTGCCGCTTGTACGAATTCGATTTTTAAACTCAAGTACATTCAACTGATGTGCAATTGTTATGTTATCGCTATGGTATACGGCTCTGATGCATTTTCTTATTCGATTTTCGTTCGGTGTTCTTCACTCTTTGCCTGTGTATTGTGTGTATCTGTTAGAAACGCCTCAGGTCCATCTTCCTTTTGTGGAAGAATCCCACCTTCTTTGCCGTTCTCTTATGCTTGAGTGGCTCAAATTGTGACCAAATTCTCCAGCGATTCTGCAGTGATACCTTATGCAATGCAGCGTTTTCTTTAGTTACAATGTCAAGTGGTATCCTCCCGCCCAAAACATTTATAGAATCTTCGGATACCGTTCGGAATGCACAGCATACTCTTAGCGATGTGTGTAGTGTTCACTCCCCTTATGTACGACTTAAACTGTGCGGCTCCTGCCTATATGTGAGCTGCATACATTATAATGGAGGTGTTGATACTGGTTATGAGTTTCCTTATGTGGGACTGGGGTCCTCCAACATTGGCTAGCAGTCTCGCCAAAACTTTGCATACTCTTGCCGTTTTTTCACTCGTTTTCCTAAGGTGATCCTTGAAGCTCAACATGTTATCGAGTATAACACCAAGATATTTAATATAGGGACTGGAATTGATTATTTGTCCTTCTATTTCCAAATCAAGGTGTTCAACTTTCTTGCGACTGCTTATTAGAGCTGCCTCCGTCTTATGTCCGGCCATATCTAGCCAGCATTTAATGCTCTGGATTGCTTGGGAGCAAATATTTTCCAGTTCATCTAGATGTTTAGCTACGGCTACTATTGCGAAATCATCT
Organism: Microdon myrmicae; assembly: GCA_963931805.1. Lineage (NCBI taxonomy): Eukaryota > Metazoa > Arthropoda > Insecta > Diptera > Syrphidae > Microdon > Microdon myrmicae. The sequence continues at coordinate 26,430,190 of OZ007498.1, forward strand.
ACGTACCCAATGATTCTAACCCCTTCTGGTACATTGACCCTGTGCACACCATCATACATGATATTTCATAACAGCGGACGTAAGACAGATCCCTGAGGTACACCTGCTGTTATTTTATAGTCCCATGGTCCCTCATCAGGCACAGGGTATCCTTGTTCGTGTGTCGGTTGGACTTGCCAAAAAACGACCCGCTTGATACATGACCTAAAAACAGTTAGTATTGTCCTACGGGGAGTCCCACTACGGCCGGGTGTTCAAAAACTCAATTTTTGAATACCAAGGGATGGTGGTTACTCCCTAAGAGGTAGCACTAATATCAATCGAACAAGGATACGTCATGCTTAACGAAAATGATAGAAATCGGCCATCTAGTTCATGCTGCTCTGCTAATATTGGGTTACACCACATGAAACGAACAATTTTCGCTTAGTCGAAAATAAGAAGTTCGTGAGTGATCATCTGTGCCAGAACGTTCAATTATCTTTTTTTATAAAGTAAAGTGGCGCTTGTGCTTGACGTGTGCGAATTTTAAGGTCCATTGCAACTACAGTTATTTTTTTTTTCTAGGAATTGTTTATCATGCTGTCAGCAGTTCAAATTCGAACCCTCTTCCTTTATGAATTTAAAATGGGACATAATGCGTCATTGGCAATGAAAAACATTAATGCCACATTGAGGATGTAGCGATAAACGGAAGCACTTTCCGACGTTGGTTTGGAAAGTTCTGTTCGGGAGATTTCAGCCTTGAAAATGAACCACATGGGAAGCTGGAAACGTTAGTTGACGACGATATTTTAAGAGCAAGGGTGGATTCGGACCCAACGAAATCGGAGTGGGAGATTGCACAAAGCATGGTAGGATCCCCAATGACAATAAGTCGACACCTTTCTCCCATAGGAAAGGTAAAGAAACTCGATAAGTGCGTACCCCATTAACTGAACGGGTCCAAAAACGACGGCGCCTGGAAACTTGCGCATCGCTTACATTAAGAAACTAGACTGAACCGTTTTTGCACCGGATAGTCTCCCTTGATGTAAAGTGAAAAGAAGACCTGGGCAGTGGTTGAATGCAGATGGAAAACCAAAACACGAACGAACATACAGGGCAAAATCTCTGCTTTCAACGCGGCGAAGGCCAGGACGATGCTTGTCCCTGTTCAATCCAAGTTGACGTGCAGTCTCCACGTGACACCGCTGGATAGCTACTTTGGCACCCACCAAGTAGTGAACCAATGCATGCAGCGACATCCTGAGAAAGGTTAACGCAAGGCTAATAACCTTGCCCAGAAAAACAAATTATTATGGACAATTTAACAAGACTCGGATATGGACCGGATACCGATGGAAAAACTTGATAAATAAGGCCAGACCGGTTCCCGATTGTAGTGCCGATGATGATGATGATGCAATCTAGCCACTACTTATGAAACGTATATTCGTTCCAAAATAGAGTTCGACTCCAATATTTGGTCAGGCGCATCCAAAACTGCACTACACGTGCTCTATAGGATCCAAAAACGAGCCGGGAAACTTATTGGGGACCAAACCGTAAGTCGTTCAATTCCGTCGTTAGACCATAGGCGCAACGTATCATGCCAATCTCTTTTATATACGTATTACCACAGTCATTTCTCAACTGAACTTGCTGAATGTACTGCGCCCCTTTAGACATTGCCCCGCGATACCCGTCAATCTATGAATGCGCATCAGTTTACATTGAATATCAACTTCAGCCCCACAAATAAACATAGAGAGCCGTTCTTTAGCCGAACCACACGGATGTGGAATGCTCTACCTGATCATGTGTTTCTTCATCGTTGTGAAATATAAGACCAATATATATCACATCCATACCACCATCCATTATCGAGTTCCTATCCTTTCCCTTCTTCTATGCTCTGACATTTAAGGGTATTTAAAAATCCCCTTTTGTGCGCGTGTTAATTAAAAAAAACTCATTAAACAATAGAAAAACAAAAGTTAAGCGTTTAAAAATTGTAAATAAGCAAGTCGGTGTAGCGAATAACTGGATTACAATAGACCGCTGGAGTTGTGATAAAAACTACTTATCTTGCACTGAATATATTTGATATTTTCAATTTCCGGTTAAGTTAGTTTTTTTGTTCCAAGAGACTGGTGGCTCTGTGGGCGTTCTCTATATCACATGGAGAACCAACCCACAATTCCTACCTGACTTCGACCGCCAACAGCGCGTCACCATAACCCAACCTGTAATCCATTCGCAAACATGCCAAGAACACATTCCAATATGCAACAGCATTCGTTCCCAAATCTGCAATTGCATACATCCCCAAACTTACCAAGAATCCATTTCCTAAGCTGTAATAAATGCATATTCCAATTTACAACGGAATACTAATCAACTCCCCGCAACTACATCAAACCGCATATAATTTTTCCCAAAAACCACTTCGGTTAATTTCCTATTTAAATTATATTCCTCGCTTGCAACCAAGCAGTTCTAATTTCCCCCGAAAATCATTCCGGCTCACTTCCTGCTTAAACTATTTCCTCGCTTGTAACCAAGCAACAGTTCATCATCATCATCGGCACTACAACCGCGAACCGGTCTTGGCCTTATTTAGCAAGTCCTGAGGCTTGTTAAAATGTCCATGATAATTTGCTTTTCCGGGCAAGGTCATTAGTCTTGCGCCAGAGGCTCCCCGACGGGGAATCGAACCCCGGTCTCCCGCGTGACAGGCGGGGATACTAATCGCTACACTATCGAGGAGCCCAAGCAACATTTAGTTTCCCCGAAAATCATTTCGGCTCTCATCCTACCCAATACCATTTCTCCTTACCGACAAGACACCAGCACGATGCGTTGCATTTCCGCGAAACAACCATCGCAACGAACAAGACCCGCATTTATTTGTCTAACCGACAACTCATGTCCATACATGGTCGTATTTCCAAACCAATTTCCTCGTATACATAGCACCAGAGGAATTTAACTCAGCCTGTACGGCACCGATTCTCTGGAACTAAATTCCCTATGCACATATAGCAACCCTTTTCGACTTGGCAGTAAGCGGCAGTGAGCTTACTTCACTATGACTCAACCGCCACGACACGACGAATGATTTCTTACCCATTCACAGTCAGTCGAGCTACAGTCACCATCGAGCCCACATCGCCCTTCAACCCAAAGGCAGTCGAGTTCTTACCGTTTGAGAGTGTACACCGGGAAGTAGAGTGTATAAGCGAGTGGATAGTAGTCTGACCCGCGTGTCTTGTGAGTAGGTCGATTAGCCCATCGAGGACAATTAAGTATAAAAACATCATCCAAATTATAACTTAAACGAAATACTAACAAAGTAGTGCCAAATAATACACAACGTTCCGCTGTGATTAATTAAGTGTAAAATAAGGGTAAGCGAGTGATAAATGATATCAGCGGTGGTTAGCAAGTGTCTACCGAACTAGGATTTAATTAAAGAAAGCACAATTGTAAATAAACACATTTTAATACTTTAAATGCAACTATAAGTTTTTGATCACTGAGATATCACCGGAAAAAAACTGCATTTTTCTTTCAACAATTTGTGTTCGTTTGTGGCGGTTTCAATAACGCCACCGCTCGTCTTTTCCAGGTACAACACCTATCTTCCCCCTAGGGCATACAAAAAGCATAAAAAACAAGTATTGTGGCAGTTCCATTGAACGCCACTACTTACCTTACAACCTATGACGAAGAAACAGTTTCCCAAAACACATAAAAGCATGTACTTACCTTAACATAGTTGTACTATAAATACCTGGTATGCTGTAATTCCATAATATTCGCTGATGCAAAAGCCATCAGCACCAAACAGGCATGTTCCTTATAAGCAATTTGGATGCACCACCAAGCAACCAACATGACCCGAACCAATTCATTACACATGTCTCCCAACGAATTCCGCTACACACATGCAAGAGATATTTCTTTCCTTTCTTGTTGACCTACAATCACATCGGTCGGTAAACCGATCGACAAGCATTCAACACTCTATAGGCATTACCCCCAGGGGCATGCCTGCATACAACGCAGTATATTCCTAAGAATCCAATTCGGTTACGACATTACGTAACCGATATGAATCCTCAAACTTATCCATGCACACAGAAAGAAAATATTTCTCCCCACACACGTGCATGGCAAGTCACATCAGAGGACGCCAGCAACGTACGCCCGATCAGCATGGATCCCTTACGTAGTACCAATCGGATAAACATTTCCTTTTATGGAACTATTATATCCACGGTTCGCATGCTCATGACACTGCATGAGCGTGCGAGGTAACCGCATCTGTGTGAGTGCACATCCTCACCATAAAAGATCATCCCTTATTGATCAACGATGGAATTTGGTATTCTGTCGTTTCGGTGGCAATAATCAATCTTATAACAGATTCCGTGGAGGAAGGTCGGGTCGTCCACGTTAGAACGCAAGTCGAGGGTTGAGTGTGCGGATGCGAGTGTTTGTGGATGCGCCGTGTATTACGTGCAACGTAAAATCACTAGTTATTTATTCAATGTGCCCTTTGTGTTAACTTCACCCAATTAGTAAGCATTATAAAGTGTCAAAATAGCCTACAAATGTGACTAATAAACCATGCCGTCAAATAAAAACAATAAAACTCTTTATTCAAAATAACCAAGTGAACAATAAAAATAAATAAACAATCTGGTTCGTTTCGTTTTTTTGTGCACTGGAATTCTGGGTGTTTTATTCTTCCTTTCTTTGTGAACTGCTTGCAGTGGAACAATATTTCAGTGAGCCAAATGGTGTTTCTCTTTTCCCTTGTGAGCTGCTTCAGGTGTCAACCTTCGGTGCGAACAATTCACGCTAGTGTTATGATGGGAAATCTTCGTAGAACCTGTGCCAATGCCGGAACCAAGACGAAGATCGATCCCATACGTTCTTTCCCTCTCTTTTCGACAAAAGGATTTAATATAGTTTAAGTGCGACCCGGACGAATAAACATATCATTTTGAAGACAGTAGATCATGTCAACTTAACAAAGACTCTTATAATTTGTCTTAAAACGATAAGGGCTAAGGAAAGTAAATAAAGTTGTCTTTCAACCCAATTGTGACGTTCGGTGATAAACTGCATTCCCACGTGAATCGGTGGAATATTAGTAAACACGTTCCCGTGCTGGCACAACTACCTAATATTGCCCACAGCTCTACACAAAAAAAAACACCGCATCAAGTGCCCTTTCAATGCTAACCATATACGTTATGCTTGAATACTAGCTATTTGTGGTAATTATTTTGATATTACTCTTTAATATCCGCATATTAAAAGGTAATGCATAAAATATTAAGAAACGTGCGGGTTTTTAAAGATCAATCCACTAGTATTTGTTTTTAGATCACCTTAGTTCAGATCTTCTGGGTTTTTTTTTGTTTTTAAGATGTGTCATTTGCTATAACTATATACCTTGAGTCTAAGCATGAATTAGGAGATTACTGTTCGTCGTCAAATGATTTTCTTATATATTTCTTCAAACTAAATTTTTTCCAATATACATTTTCATAAACGACTTTTTTAAACCCCGATAAGGCAGTTTTCTTCTTCATCGCTCTTCACCTTGTTATCTTTAAACTATTTGAATGATTACAGAATCATTATATTACTATGCACCGTCCAATAGCTCACTAGGATTTCAGTAATACCCCACACTCCAATGACTTTAAATGCCAGAACTCCACAAAACATCAGTCACTCCAACGACGGTTCATTTATCATTCAAAAACTTATCAGCCATTCCGTTCGATTTCGATGCCCTCATTCATCTCGCAATCCAGGAGAACGATAAACTTGTGCTGTGGCACTAGTTCTTCAAAGTTTATCGATGGAAGGTACTCGAAGCACCATTAAGAAAATACATCCAGCAATTCTTTCAGTAACTAGTTTTAAAAGTTAATGGAAACTCGTCTCCTCCCGCAGTTCACCGTCAGCATAATTAAAGACGATGTGTAAAAATATAATCGAAGAAAACACGAAACAAGTTATCCATGGATGAGCTCAAGTGCAGTCGATGGACGGGGCATCATTATCATTATAAATGTCTTCCACTTGAATAATTATAAAGCAATGATAAGTCCTAGTGTGGGGCATTTTGAAATTCAAATTGAGGGGCAGGAGTTTGATATCTTAGCGGTGGATCTTGGCTCAAGTGGGAGCGTGGTAAACTAATGACGATGGATAAGTTGTAGAGTAGTGTAGCACTTAGTTGCTCATCTTAACATTTCAGGGGTACCTCTAATGAACCACTTCAAGTGAAATTGGCTCTGATGGATGTGTCATGGTTAGTTAGTGGAAGACATTAATTTTTCGATACCATTTCAGAATTTGCGGGGTTCATTGCTCGACGAACTTTCGGATTTATTGCTTGCGAAAAACTGAAACACAGCTTGTCTCGGTAAAAAATCCACAACCTGACTCTTGCACATGAGTCACTTTTAATTGGAACATGGGTCATTTCATTTCATTTTTTATATCATTTTTAATTTATTCCTCGTATTAAAATTTACTTACTCGTTAGACAAAAATGATTAAACCCTAGCTTATGGTATTTTTTTTTTTTACCTTAACTCTATCCTAAACCTAACATGTAAACTAAATCTTCGAAATGCTTATGCTAAATCTATGTAAGCTATCCGTTGTTTATTGGGATTTTATTATTATTATTATTATTATTATTACTATTATTATTATTATTATTATTATTATTATTATTATTATTATTATTATTATTATTATTATTATTATTATTATTATTATTATTATTATTATTATTATTATTATTATTATTATTATTATTATTATTATTATTATTATTATTATTATTATTATTATTATTATTATTATTATTATTATTATTATTATTATTATTATTATTATTATTATTATTATTATTATTATTATTATTATTATTATTATTATTATTATTATTATTATTATTATTATTATTATTACTTCCCATTTTTTTGTGCCAGTTTTATATGGAAACAGGTTTTTAATTACCACTAGGCCACCAAAATGTTGCGTGTTGCTTATTCGTGTCTTTTCGGTCTTTCTGTGCTACAGTCCTACTGAACTGCAGGTCGACCTTCGCCCCCTCACAATACCACACCTGTGGACCAAACCGCAAGGGATCAAGGCACTCGCCGGTTGTACTCGGTGCAGTTTCTGCCATAAAAAAGGCCACCTGTACGACGAGTGTCGAAAAAGGCGAAACACACCCTTCTGCCGGGATTGCTGGCAGTATGGCCACGACATTGCAGAATGCCGTGCGCACCATACCCCATTCACACGAGGCCACCGCACCAGCAGAGGCAGTCCCAGCGAAAAGCACATTCGGGACCAAACCAACCCTCTGCCTTCCAAAACCCTACCATATCAACCATCCGAGTGGCTAGCGGCCAAATCGGATGCGGGTCGTGTGACCGCACAAACCACATGTGGGACAAATGCGGAAAAGGAGCAAGGGAAACAAAAAACAGAAATTCGCCAGTAACGCCCACCCCATCACCAACCCGCAAGGCCAAGGCTCCACGTCAACGCCAACGCCCAGGAAACAGTACTCCCAGCAAGGGCGGCAAACAACTCTCCATACCAACGCATGGACTAAAAACGCCGACCCTCAAACCAAATCTCCTCCATCCCGCATACGGCACCCCGTCCCTGCGGAGAAGAATAAACTCTGGCCTCCAAGCTCCTCCACCCCACACACGTAACTCCGTCACGGCAAATGCAAGGGAGCTACCGACAGGCTACCACTTACTCAGGCGCCATACCTGTCGGTCAACGCAAACCACGACGGACCGCCGGGCCATACCGCACCCCCCTTTCCCGTGCCGGCAACACACGCGGCACCAACAACCAGGTCCACCTCCAACGATGACCCAAGCCCAGCCACAACCCAGGAACGCGTCAGTACGACAGTTCCGAGCCCTACCACCACGCTTCCTAGGCCAAACCAAACCCACCAGACCCGTAGCTACCTAACTCGACTCCCGTCGCACACTGATCCACTCCTTCCGCCCTACCTTTATTTCGTGACTCCGTCATTGGGAGGGGGGGGGGGGGGTACCGTGGGGGTCCTCTACCCCACATGGAGAACCAACCCACAATTCTAACCAACCTTAACCGCCAACAGCGCGTCACTTTAACCCAGCTCCACATGCAAAATCCGCAATAGCATACATTCCTAACCTTGCAATAAACACACTTCAAAACCCGCAACAGAATACAAATCAACAGAATATATTCTAAATCACCCCCGGTATTTATTTTCCCAAAATTGCTTCGGCCAATTCTTTACTGAATTCATATTCCCTCCTTGCGGCCAAGCAATCTCAATTTCCCCGGAAATTGATAAGCTGTAATAAAATGCATATTCCAAACTACAATGGCATACCAATCATCTCCCTCAATTACATCACCCCACATACATTTTCCCAAAATTGCTTCGTTAATTCTCTACTTAAGTTATATTCTTTCCTTGCGACCAATCAATCTTAATTTCCCCGAAATTCATATGCTGTAATGAAAGGCATATTTAAATCCATAAAGGAACACTAACCATCACCACCAACGACACCGAGCCGCATACGTTTCCCCGAAATTACTTCGGTTAATATCTTATCTAAACGATATTCCTTGCTTGCACCCAAGCAATTCCAACTTCCCCCGAAAATGCATCCCCATACTTGTTCGCGTTCCCAAAGCCAATTTCCCGGCACACACAACCAACGAATCCACCCCAGCTTATACGGCGAGGATTCGCCGGAACTGAATTCCTATGCAAGCATAGCAATTCTACTCGAAATTCCTCGTAAGCGGCAGCGTGTCTATTTTTGCTATGACTCACCGCCACGACGCGATGAATGGTCTCTGTCCATTCGTAAGTCAGTCGATATCCAACCACCGTTACGTGCACACGCACCAAGTCGAAATTCAACCGGTCGCCAGCTCGTCAGAGCCCGGGGAGTACACTAAATTACGTGCCATATCCGCGCGTCAATATGCCTCTTGTGAGAACTCCACACTCGAGAATTCGTGTTCTTTCGGAAGGTAGCGTTTTTCCGCCCATTATTGTCCGCCGGGCCATCTTGCAAAACCTGATCACAACGCAGATCGGACGCGTCATTGGCAAATGTAGAAGCCGATTGTTAAAAATAAGTCACGGAACTCGAATATAAAATCACGCTTGGACAACACTCATCCGGGAAAATAGAAGAGAACGTTCGAATAGCATCTAAACAGAAATAATTCAAAAAACATTTTTCAGACTTTATTTGTGTAAAACAGTGCTTAAATAAATTCTATGTGAAACCATACATTTGCACGTTGTCTTCTTATTTGGTCGTGAACGATAGCAGACAGTGGGACCTCAGTGAGCCAGTGCCTTACGTAGGCACACCTACTGAAACCCCCACAATCTCGCAAGATGCCATCGGATCAACTTGACCATTAAGTTATCCACTCTGTTTATATTGACCCCACAGTACTGTGCTTCATTGGGATAGTATTTTTCGTGATCGAATTCAGGAGTCCGATGTAAGTTAAGACACGTCCTGAGGCACTGTCTCTCAAAAATCCGAATCTTTTCCATTAAGCTTGGTCCCACATGAAACCACACTGGACATCCATATATGATCATCGATCTGATGAGAGCCATGTAGCATATAACTTTAACTCTGCTGTGAAGTTGACTACTATGTCTTCTTGTCATAGCATACGCTTTCTTTGCCCTGGCCAGCCCAGCCTCCACATGTTTGTTAAAATATAGATACTGATCCAGCCAGATGCCTAAGTATTTGACTACATTTTTGGTTTCCAGTATTTGTCGGTGTGGTCCCATAATAGCTAGCTTTCGCTAGTTTTTCATGGTGTCTCTGCTAGCTTCAGTCAGTGGCGTTCTAAAGAGGATGGTTTCACACCTCTGGATATTGATTTTAAGTTTTAACAATTAGTTTTAATTATTATTGAAATAAGTTAGTGTGGTGCGGAAGGGGGAAGCATAGTGATCAATAGGTGGGTTATGGGTTAGTGAGGATATTGTCAGTCAGGGATGTGGGTTGGGGAACTACTTTCCGTTTGTTCGTTGAAACGCAAAATATTGGAGAAGGGTTGAATATTACTATATTTAAATTGGTGAGGTGAAAGCTCTGTATTGTGGTATATAATCTCATTAGAGTTATTAACCAACCTGCCAGAGGTGAAGAACGTTCTGATGTGGAGACAGTTCGGGTAGGCAGTTCGGTTATCTGACGGAGTCGATGTGAGCGCATTTATTATCGGGTTGGGATTATTGGGAAGATTTTCGATAAATTTGATGGACAGCTCGAGGAAGCGTCGATCTATACGATCAAAATAATCGGCATATTTGTGGGAGTTGGGATGTCGGTTGAGGCCAGTGATAAGTCTTTTTTTCCTTTCGAAAATGCGTAGCTTCTCCATTTGGGCGGATGTGATATGGTGTGGGGGCATGGTGTGTGCGCCAGCGTATGGCACTAATTCAGTACCATCCCCAGCCGTCGGGTCCTTTACCACAAACAGACAAAAATGAAACGCACTGGCTCTGATGTGATTAGTCTTTATTTCTTTTATTTATTGAAGGAGGATAACACTTGAAGGTAGTTGGTATTAACAATTTTTGGTGGTAAGTCTTTCTGTTCATGGGTTAACTGTCGCGCAAACACTTGCATACCAAGCGAATAACCGGCCTAGGCAGCTTCGCCATGTATGGAAGTATGGGGCTGCTAACTGGGACGATATACGAGATTTCTTCGCATCCTTTCCATGGTCGGAGGTGTGCTTCGGAAACTCCGATGTTAACGCTTGCGCGGAGTCGGTATCAGAGATTATTCTTCTGGGGATGGAGATGTATATTCCACATTCCATCCAACGAAGTTCGTCTGATAAACCTTGGTTTGACAAAAAGTGCGAGCTGATTACAGCGGCAAAAAATAGAGCTTTTAAGCAATGGCGCTCCAATCCCACCGATGTTAACAGAACAAATTTTGTCAGAATCAGAAACGCGTGCCATCAGGCGATTGATACCGCGAAGAAGGCTCACAACGACAGGGTGATCAATAAGCTCCTTCGGTGCCCAACTGGTTCGCGCTCCTTCTGGTCAATGGCAAGAGCTGTCAGCGGTAACTTCGCATCCTCCTCTTTCCCTCCGTTGGTGACAGACAGCGGGACGTTAGTCACGAATCCAAAGGATAAAGCTAATGTGTTCGCGAATTTATTTTCCGCGAATTCAAACCTCGATCGCGGCCTTTTGCAGCCACCTGTGATCTCGCCGGTACAGTCTTCCATGCGGGATGTGAGATTTCGTCCGCGCACTATTCAACGCATTCTACGTGAACTGGATTGTAGGAAGGCAACCGGCCCGGACGGAATACCAGCAATAGTCCTTAAGAACTGTGCTCCAGAACTATCGCCGGTTCTTGGCAGACTCACCCGCTTATCTTATGCACGGGGGACCTTTCCTGCCTGCTGGAAAATCGCTCGAGTTATGCCAATCCCAAAAGACGGGAAGAAAGTGTTTCCCACAAAATTACCGTCCGATAGCATTACTGTCTATTTTATCTAAGGTAATGGAAAAAGTCATCACTACAGAGTTGGTTAAGTATTTGGAGTGCAACGGACTGCTGAATGATCGTCAATACGGATTCCGTGGCAGGCGGTCCACGGGAGACCTTTTGACACTTATAACCGATATATGGACATCTGCGATTGAACGGCATGGTGAGTCAAGGGCGGTCGCATTAGATATCTCCAAGGCTTTTGACCATGTCTGGCACGGGGCATTGCTGAGCAAACTTCGTTCATATGGACTTTCCCAACAGCTTTGCGACTGGACGAGGAGCTTCCTCGAGAATCGATCGATCCGGGTTGTTGTGGACGGCGATTGTTCGGATCTGTATCCTGTTAATTCGGGGGTGCCCCAGGGTTCTATTTGGGCTCCAACCTTATTCTTGCTTCACATAAATGATTTGTTCGACACAACGGATAACAAAGTGTTCAGTTTTGCGGATGATAGTACGCTTGTTTCCTCCTTTTCGAGTGATCGGCCGATTGGTGCATCTGCGTCACACCAGCTGAGATGTAGACAGATTGATTCTCTGAATCGGGATCTGGATAAAGTCCTGCAGTGGGGAAAGGCCAATCTTGTCGACTTCAATGCAACGAAGACTCAGTATACAACATTCACAAAGAAAACTGGATCATCGGTTCCACAGCTGATGATGAATGGCCGGGCCCTCGAGGCTGGGCAAAGTTTGAGATTGCTCGGCGTCACGGTCTGTGGAAATGTATCATGGCATAAACACGTGTCGAACATCGCCAGGTCAGCCTCAGGAAAACTGAGTTATCTTTTTAGAGCCAAGAAATACTTTACTCCGGCCCAACTTCTTCTCCTATATAAATCTCAAATTAGACCCGCGCTCGAATATTGCTCTCATGTTTGGAGCTCGGCTCCTAGACATACCCCCCTGATCGGGGACTCGGCGCTGACATCGGGACTACAGTCGCTATCACATCGAAGGCGCGTGGCCGACCTCTGTCTGTTTTACAGATATTATCACGGGTGCTGTTCTTCGGAGATTCTTGGCATTGTTCCACGCAATTCGGTCTATATGCGGTCCACAAGACAATCCGACGGATCGCACCCGTTTGTGGTTCATCTCCCGACGGCGCGAACATCCCTGTATCAGAACTCGTTCCGTTACAGAGCGGGGAAGCTGTGGAACTCCCTTCCCACGCGAGTGTTCCCGGAGCGATACAACCTGCAACTGTTCAAAAAGAACTGCAACAGTTATTTGATGGCATCTCGGGGCGCCCACTCGGCGCTATAGGTTCGCCTCTCCCGAGAGAAGTCTAATAAAAAAACAAAACAAAAAAAAAACAAAACTTCAAGAAATTCGTCATCGCATAATCGGGCTCGCTCTCGAGGCTCTGTCCACCAATACTAATGTAAACGCCGTCCGCCGATATTTGCAAACAACGAAACCCGATATCCTTGCCCTAACTGAGACCCAGGTCGATTCGTCAACTGATTCGACATATCTTCGTTGCTCAGGACACGACTCACATTCGAGATTCCGTTTTAAGGGCGGAGTCTGCGTCCTCGCGCGCTCCAATCTGGCTTGCCAGAGGATGGAGGCGTTGGAACCCAATAATATGGATATCATATGGTTGAGGGTCGTGCTGAGGAATCCCGTTCAATTTTCTTTGTTGCCTTTACCGCTCCCCGAATGGCGATCGACCGGCGGCATTTTTCGAACATCTTTCACATACCGTCGACTGGAGACAGATCAACCACCCAACTTCTGAAATTGTTGTCCTTGGCGATTTTAATGTGCACAATTCCGGGTGGTTGTTACATTCTAACAGAACCGACGAGACTTGGAGGCTGGCGGAGATGTTTGCTGTAAGGCACAACTTGACTCAACTCGTGGGGAAGCCAACGCGAGTGCCGGATGCCCGAGGCGATTATGCGAACACCCTGGATCTGTTTTTCACATCTGCTGCGTCACTAGAAAACTCAGATCACTGCTTGATATTCGTTGCGCAACTACTTGCATTCTAAGCGAATAACCGACCTAATCAGCTTCGCCATGTATGGAGGTATGAGGCTGCTAACTGGGACGATTTGCGAGATTTCTCTGCATGCTTTCCGTGCTCGGAGGTATGATTTGGAGACTTCGATGTTAACGCATGCGTGGAGTCGGTCACACATATTATTCTTCTCGGGATGGAGATCTACATTCCGCATTCCATCAAATGAAATTCATTTGATAAACTTTGGTTTGACAAAAAATGCGAGCAGATTATAGCACCAAAAAATAGAATTTTTAAGCAATGGCGCTCCAATCCCACCGAGGTTAACATAACGAATTTTGTTATAACCAGAAACGCGTGCAACCAGGCGATTGATACCGCGAAGAAGGCCTACAACGACAGAGTGACTGATAAACTTCTTGAGTTCCCAACTGGTTTGCGTCCGTTCTGTTCAATGGCAAGGGCTGTCAGCAGTAACTTCGCTACCTTCTCTTTTCCTCCGTTAGTGACGGTCAGCGGGACGTTACTCACGAAGTCAAAGGATAAAGCTAATGTGTTCGCGAGCTCATTTTCCGCCAACTCAAACCACGATGCGGATCTTTTGGAGCCACCTGTGATCGCAGTGGTACGGTCTTCCATGTGGAACGTAGGTTCGCCCGCGTACTATTCAACGGATTCCATATAGATTGGACTGTAAGAAGGCATGTCATCAATAGACTCTTCTGCTTATCTTATGTACGGAGGACCTTTCCTGCCTGCTGGAAAATCGCTCGAGTTCAGCCTACCCCAAAGACGGGAAAAAAGTGTCTCCCACAAAATTACCGCCCGATAGCATTACTGTCTATGTTATCTACTGTGATGGAAAATATCATCAATGTCGAGTTAATTAAGTATTTGGATTGCAACGGACTTTTGAATAATCGTTATACGGATTCCGTGGAAGGCGGTCCACGGGAGACCTTTTGACACTTATAACCGATATATGGACATCTGCGATTGAGGGGCATGGTCAGTAGAGGACGGTCGCATTGGATATCCCCAAGGGTTTTGAACGCGCCTGGCACGTGGCATTGCTGAGCAATCTTCTTTCATATGGACTGGACGAAGAGCTTCCTCGAAAATCGATCGATCGGGTTGTTGTAGACGTATCCTGTTACTTCCGAGGTGCCTCAAGGTTCTATTTTGGCTCCAACCTTGTTTTTGCTTCACATAAATGATCTGTTGGAGACAACGGATAACAGAGTGTTCAGTTTTGCGGATGATAGTACGCTTGTTTCCTCTTTTTCGAGTGATCGGCCGATTGGTGCATCAACGTCGCATCAGCTGAGATGTAGCCAGATCGACTCTCTGAATCGGGATCTGGATCAGGTTCTGCAGTGAGGAAAGGCCAATCTCGTCGACGTCAATGCAACGAAGGCACAGTATACAACATTCACAAAGAAAAGTGGACCATTGGTTCCACAGCTGATGATGAATGGCCGGGCCCTCGAATCTGGGTGAAGCTTAAAAGCGCTCGGCGTCACGGTCTGTGCGAATGTATCGTGGCATAAACAAATGTTGAACATCGCCAGGTCTGCCTCTGGAACTTTGTTATCTTTTTAGAGCAAAGAAATATTTTACTCCGGTCCAACTTCTTCTGCTGTATAAATCCCAAATTAGACCCGCGCTCGAATATTGCTCGCATGTTTGGAGCTCTGTTCCTGAGTATACTCTCAACCTACAGATATCAGCAATCCGCCTGATCGGGGACCAGACGCTGACGTCGGGACTTCAGTTGCTATCATATCGAAGGCGCTTGGCAGACCTTTATTTGTTTTACAGATATTATCACGGGTAATTTTCTTCGGAAATTCGAGGTGTTGTTCCGCGCAATTCGGTTTATATCCGCTCTACAAGACAATACGACAGATCGCACCAATTTGTGATTCATCTCCCGACTGCGCGAATATCCCTGTATCAGAACTCGTTCCGTTACAAAGTGGGGAAGCTGTGGAACTCCCTTCCCAAGCGAGTGTTTCCGGAACATTACAACCTGCAACTGTTCAAAAAGAACTGCAACAGTTATTTGGTGGCATCTCGGGGCGCCGTGTCGGCGCTTTAGGTTCGCCTCTCTCAAGAGAAGTATATATATAATATATTAAAAAAATCGTTCTCATTCGAAATGGCTAGAGCCTCATTTTCCCACTTTTACTTTTTTTATTATATGTATTTTTTTTCCACTGTTACTTGTTTATTCACTCCGAGCGATTGAAAAAACACATCCGCACACGATGAATCTCTGTATCAAGTAAACAGTATGTAATATTTGCTGGTCTACAGCACATTATTCTTGTAAATAATATAAATCTAAACTGTTTCCCCAACAAGTTAATGTTAGTATTCTCCGAAGTCCCGTACTTGCATCCAGTGTATTTCCTATTAAACAATTTTTTGTCTTCTCACAATCCAATTCACTCATGTATTGATAATAGCGCCATTGAGTTTCTCGTTCTCATTCGAAATGGCAAAAGCCTCATTAACAAACGTGCACTCAACCCATTTAATTCCCACATCAACAAGGTATACGAATGGAGAGCATGTAACAGAGTAGAATTCTGTGCATCTAAGACCCAGTGCTGCTTCCTGTCATCAAAGACAAATCCCAAAAAAGAGCCACTGTTGATGAACGGCACTTATATTGTCGAAACCAATAAACTATCAATTCTTGGCACTCATATTAATACTCCCGATTGGAATAACCATACATTTGAAGCTGCGAAAAGTGCGCCCAAATGTATGGCATACATTTGTCCGAAAATGGAATTCAATTTCCACAAAAAAAGGGGGAGTACTGTAGTGCTTTGCAAAGCCCTACCATTTCCCGCCTACATACATATTTGCATCCTCATACCAATAATCAATACATAGCTGCATAATAATCAAATCTCATACCCGACAATCCAAATTAATATTGAATCAAATGCACGATAAATTGAACCAAATGTTCATTTGCCGCACATTAATTAAAGTCCTAAAAAATCCGGAATTACCCCAAATGCATTATAAATTGAAGCAAGTGTTTATTTATCATGCATAAAGATGAATTGGGGGACGGGAGCGAACATATAGGGTAAAGTCTCTGCTTTCAACCCGGCGAAGGCCAGGGTGATTCTTGTCCCTGTTCAATCCAAGTTAACATGCAGTCTCCACGTGACACCCCCGGATAGCTACTTTTGCACCCGCCAAGTAGTGAACCAATGCTTGCAGCGACATCCTGAGATAGGTTGGCGCCAGGCTGATAACCTTGCCCGGAAAAACAAATTATTATGGAGTCTCGGATAAGGACCGGATACCGGTGGAGAGACTTGCTAAATAAGACCAAGACCGGATCCCGATAATGGTGATCATGATAAACATGAATTATCACAACTCATAACAACATGAAATGCGTGTCTTCAAATGCATTCACAAGTTCCTGGAATTTGCTTAACCAAATTCCCATACAATTCCTTGGAACCTTGCCCCAAGCGAAGTGCATGACAAATCTTGTCTGGTCTACCTGGAATTTTTAACACACTTTCACTATACAAATCTCGACGAGATTTGCTATAAAAGGGCAATGGTTTTTCAAATTCAATGGCCGTAGGGGGTGACACGAGGGTGACTAATAAATAAATAAAATAAAAGACTACCGCTTCAACACAAATGATTTCAATGGTCGGTCTCAATTGCATAGATACATACGTAATAAAAACATACATAATAAAAACTGTGAAAATTCCGGTCGTCATTTTGAGGGGTCTTGGTATAAATAGGTGGGCTCCTCGATAGTATAGTGGTTAGTATACGCGCCTGTCACCCGGGAGACCGGGGTTCGATTCCCCGTCGGGGAGCCTCTGGCGCAAGACTAATTACCTTGCCCGGAAAAAACAAATCATTATGGAAAATTTAACAAGCCTCAGTTCTTGTTAAATAAGGCCAAGACCGGTTCCCGATTGTAGTGCCGTTGATGATGATGATGATGATGGTATAAATAGGTATAGGTCACTGATTATGGAAGTTAAAGTGGGTGAATGGAAATTGAATAGGAATATTTAACTGCTCTAATATTTCATTATAAGTCGCTATAAAATTCTAGAAAAATACATAAATTATATCAAATTGTTAAGCTAACAATTAAGGAACGATCCCTCCATTTCATTCGACACCTGTTCTCGGATGGTCAGTCGCCTGATGAACCCGATGTGAGCTCCAGGTTGGCACAACTGCACGGGGAACTTCGTTTAAGGGATAACCTGAACACACCCGAGTGCCAATCGATAACGGAGTTATGTCGAGAGTTCAATGATATTTTTCATTTACAGGGCAACTACCTGACGTACACCAGTGCAATCTCGCACGAAATAGCTTTGGTACGGGATCAGGCACCCATTAACCAAAGAATGTACCGATTGCCCGAAAGCAAAAGGCAGGTTATCAATGAGCAAATTCGGGAAATGTTGGTTAACGACATTATCCAACCAAGCAAAAGCCCGTGGAACTCCCCCCTTCTAGTGGTTCCCAAGAAAGCGAGCCCCGACGGAGAAGCCCGATGGAGAGTTGTGGTAGACTTTCGTAAGTTAAACGAAAAAACCATCGGGGACGCGTATCCTATTCCGTGTATAGAGGACATCCTAGACCAGCTCGGTCGCTCGCGTTACTTCTCCACGCTCGATTTGGCCAGTGGCTATCACCAAGTCTTGGTAGATCTAAACGATCGGAATAAAACCGCCTTCAGCACCAACTATGGGCATTATGAGTTTCGACGTATGCCGTTCGGGTTAAAAGGAGCCCCGGCTACGTTTCAGAGACTAATGAACCATGTCCTTACTGGTTTGTAAGGGGTCGAATGCTTCGTGTATCTGGATGACATCGTCATATATGGTAAGAACCTGGCTGACCATAATGACAAGCTCCGGAGGGTGTTCGACCGGTTGAGATACCACAACCTCAAACTTCAACCGGAAAAGTGTAGATTCCTGCAAAGGGAAGTAGTCTACCTGGGACATGTTTGTTCGGAAAAAGGGGCTTCGTTAAATCCTGACACGACAGCTAGTGTCAGAGATTTCCCCATTCCCAAGACGGTACGCCACGTCCAATCATTCATAGTGCTAGCGAACTATTACCGGAAATTTGTGCCAAATTTTTCCCGGATAGTGCGTCCCTTAACGAACTTATTAAGGACGTGAAGTTCACGTGCTCGTCCAAATGTCAACAGGAATTTGAAGAGATAAAGGGGAAGTTAATTTCACCACCATTATTGGTTTACCCAGACTTCGCAAAACCCTTTAATCTAACCACGGATGCGAGTAATGAGGCACTGGGAGCAGTGGTATGCCAAGGTGAGATAGGCAAAGACCAGCCAATCGCCTATGCCAGCCGCACCCTGAATGGGGCCGAACGTAACTATAGCACAATCGAGAGGGAGTTGCTGGCCATTGTATGGGCGGCGACAAATTTTCGTTGCTATTTGTTGGGTAGACGCTTCACCGTGTACACGGACCACAAGCCGTTGAAAGCAGTGTTCGGCGTGAAAGAACCCACCTCACGCCGTACTAGATTTCGTCAAAAGTTATCGGAGTTTGATTACTCAATCGAGTACAAACCCGGTAAATATAACACCAATGCGGATGCGCTAAGCCGTATTCCCCAATCTGTAGACGAAACTCCTTCACCACCGCGGTGCAATGCAGTGACTAGCGCCCAGGCTAAGAACCAACGGGAAAGCGAGGGATCCCCGGGACGTCCCAGTGACGACGAGTCACCTCCAGAAGAGGACACCATTCCTTCCTGCACGGAAAAAGGAATGGAAATAACTAATCCCGGGGAGATCCAACACTTGTTACGGGATTACCATGATCCGCCGTCCACTCTCCGTCGTGACATTCCTCCTCTCAATGCCACGCAGTCTTGTGGGGGGGGGGGGGGGGGGGGGGTGTTACGTGGGGCTACCGCCACCCGATCAATTAATTGTTTTTAATATAATTTGTTTTAATGTAGTTTGATGGTAAGGTGGTGGAAGAATTGCATAATCCGCATGTGCGTGTTCGAACACGCCCCGATTCGAGTGTCGATCGTGGGCGAGTTCGAATTCGGTTTTCGGAGTGGACGTTGAGGGAGAGCGAGAGAGAAACGGCGGGATATTTTGATTCCGTTTGTTTTGTTTTTGCTTTATCTAAGAGATACGGTTTTGGATTTGCTCGACACTGCTTGTAAAGTTACAGTAAGAAAGAATAGAGTGGTGTTAACGGAAGAAAGGAAGAAGAAACTGGAAGCCCCCGCTGGTTTTTTTGGAGAAAAAAAAAGATATAGAGAATTACCCAGCGGTTATAAATTTAACGAAATAAAAAGTGTTTGTAAAGTAAGCAATTTAAATTATTTGGCGAAACTAGAAGGAAATCAAGGTGTTCAAAGTAAATAAGTTCAGTGCTAGTTTCTAATTGTCGGGGATATTAATTGATTCCGTCCGAAAGTCCAAACCAGAAGGGGTTGAACTAAGAGAGGAGAAGAGCATCTGTCCAGAGGAACTTTCATAACTCCATCACCACCTAATCAACCCAAGCCTTCCTGAAGTTTCATCAATCACTTTGGACAAGTGCGTAGAAGTAGACAGAGGCTCCCAACACAAAAAAGAAAGAGTATTGGACGGTGGAACTGAGGTGGAGACCTTATTCCCAGGTAATCTTTATATATATATATATATATATATATATATATATATATATATATATATATATATATATATACTTTTCTGTGGCAGGAAATTACACCACACACGCGTTGTACAACAATCCGACACAAGTGTACATTACGATGCACCACACATGAAAACACATGCGTGTTCATGGGTATCTGTTGGAAACGTCACAAACTCCAACAACTAAAAATATGGCTTTTAAACTACGGGCCGCAGAACGAACTTTGTCAACGTCAGACACGTATGTAACCATATTTACCGGACAAAAAATTTACCACCAAACATCTCGGGTATGGGACTGGTTAACGCACATTATGGTATAGCGTTTGAAATAATAGTGAAGAAGTGGTGTGATTCGAACTGACGCTATGACAGTTTGAATCACGAAAAAAATTGAACCTAAGCGTTACCCATCAGGCTACTGACCGTGCTTAGAATTTGATTTTTAAACTCGACTATACCCCACTGATGTGAATTATTTTTGTTATCGCTATGGTATACGGTTCTGATGTATTTTCTTGTTTTCGTTCGGTGCTCTTCACTATTTTGCTTGTGAATTGTGTGTGTATCTGTTAGAATCGCCACAATGGCATTACCCGAGGCTATTAGTAACAAGTGACTATGGTGAGCATTTTCTCTCCGCTACTTCAGGTTTCAGCTTTCATACCATTACGTAGCCATATTGGTGTTTTAGACCGAATCGTTACAATAAGGTCAGAGTTTCGCATCGAGCAGTAAAACGTCTTCTGTTTTCTCTCCCCACGTATATAATCGCCAAGTAGCAGTTCCAAGTAGTATCTGCTCGTAAGCTGTTCGCGATTTTAGACTTCTGCTCAAAAGCACAACCTTGAACAATCTGATAAATTGAGAACACAACACTGATAACACTAGGGAGTTGCATACGGAAGGATTTTTCAGGTATTACTACGAGGGTCGTTCCCCGGAAACCATAGTAGCATTCCAATGGATTCCGTTTATTTTGGCCTCTCAAGGCGACTGAAGATCGGGTTACAATCAAGTAAATATGTTTAATGTGGTTTTTCCTGCTAAACTGGTTTTGCTGTCGAGTAGAACTTCCCCGAGAGTGCTGTGGGGTTAGTAAGTAGTGGTGCCGATCATGGGCACAGATTCACTTAATCCCCAACGCATAATGTCGACGAAGTCCAAAGCAAAAGAAAACGCACTCAATTTATTTTAATGTTCCTTTATTTGTTCCGTAGACTTAATTTTAATTTACATGTTGCACTTGTTATATACGGTGTGGTACACGAACTATATGAATCAACGTCACTTCCGTATTTGGTAATCATATTTTAAGTGAATTTATATTTACTTATATTTACTTTACTTTACATTGAACTTATGTTTCTCGACCAGAACTCGACACGAAAATCTGACTCGCGTTATTTTGAATTTACGACAGGATGGCAGAGACTCGACTTATCTCTTTGAAGGATTAAATTGACTCCCGGGTGGTCTGTTGCCGTCAACATCCACTAGCCGCGATGAAGATGGATTTCCATCGGTCTGGAAGTTGCCAATCCGATCTTTTCCCTGGTGATAACCAAAGAGCGATCGAACTGGAATCTTTAACCGACGCATTTCCCCTGTAACCGTAGAGGCCTGGATGAAATTCCATTTGTTGGAAGCAACGACAACGCAGAAGCGAAGGGTGCGCAAAAGGAAACTCAGATACGCCGGCTGATCAAATAAATGATCGAATACCGAGGCTGGCTGACTATGCCATCATAAATCAGAGGGAATAGGGTTTCCTTTTCTGTTGATAACATGTAACCAAACTTCGCTGTAATGATCGAGGCTACGTTGCTTGGGTGCATATTTATTTAAGTGTTCATTAACACAAGAGAATGCTGCCGTGCAGGCAAACATAATTTCTTCTGTTTACTTTGAGTAAACAGAAGTATTTCAATTCGATAGCCAGCGTGAGAATCGTGGCTGCTCGTTGTTTGGACAGCGTATCCTTAGTCATGACCGATACTGGTGATCGTTCCTCGATACGGCAACGGATCATATAATCGGTAATGCTGGTATGTAAACAAATATGCGTACTTGGAGGCTAAAGCCATAATGTCGAGGGTAATAGAGAATATTACAGGCGACGGAAATGGATTCTTCTGTGGTGTTAGTTCATCAAGGAATTGCTCGCCATGGCCAGGGCTAGGTTAACAGTTTATTTGTTATTTTTTTCTTTTTCGAAAGAAAAAATTGTTGTCTTCTTGGACAACGGATTGATGGGACGATAACACACAGAAAGGTTGGCGTGTGTTTGGTGGACATGTGGCCGTCCATAGTTCGGTCAGTTCATGACGGATGCACCGAGGTGGCTCGGTTGATGCTATAGGTTTGATGTCATGGCAAGATGGTAATCTTGTCATGAATTTATGTTTCGGGGATGACCGTTCGAAGGGGTCTTGGAACAGCTCATATTCAGGTAAGCTGCTTAAAATAGGTGCAGGTAAATTATGGTAATGGGAGATTCTTTGGAAGTGGGTTAAGGAACCCCACAGTGCCAACCCAGTACGAATATTTCTAAAATACTACAATTTATAACGATTCGAAAAAAAACGTCAACAGTCAGTCACCTTTTAAAATCTTACGATGTCTCAACGTATCAAAAAAAAAGCACACCGCTTAAGGTAAACTTCCCAACAACGTGGCATCCTCTGAAATCTAGTGTTCTCCAGATTGACGTCTGTGGTCTCTGTTAGTTGACGACAATTACTTGTGACCGTATGAGATAATGAACAGAGTGACACAATAGGGTGTAATTGGTAAGCACTGCCTATGACTTTCAACATTCAGCCTAACTTCATCTTTCGATTTGACTATAAATTACCATTTAATCGCAACCACAAGTCACTAAGTAAGTTTCGAAAAGCTCATCGCTTTCCCTCCCGGCTACAGGGGCGAAACTTACTGTATTTTAAATCAGTGGTTTTCTAAATACCCATTGCTAGTAGTGTGCGTTGACCTAACTCATCAAGGACTGGTGCCTTCCAAATATTTTCTAACCAAGACGGAAATGGATGTCCCCTCATAATCATGCAAAGCTTGTTCATGTGGCATATTGAAGTTTTAGCTGTCATTCATATCCTTCTGAATGGTCTCGAATGTTAGGAACGTTCTGTATTAAATGCCAATCGTGTTAGAATCGAGATTTAATTATGTCTCAAAACTTCCACACTCACCAAATAATAGTCACAGTCACAGTCGTCGATGCTGAGTCGGTAGTTTCTCTTACTCAAAAGTTCCAAATGGTGATTACTTTTGTGCCTTCCAAATTATTTAATTCGAGACGCCTTATGAATCGATGAATAAAGGAACAGCCAGCAATGGGAGACCAACTTGGTAACCTATTCATAACGAACGTTTATTGAGAAGTCAGCAAGAAGTTGTGTTGTGGGTTCGTAAGCAGTTTGTTAGCTAGGTAGAAAAGTTTGACAGTTTGGGAATAGTTTGACTGGAAAAGGGAACTGCAAAGTCATTCGTGTATAAGGTAGAGTCGATACTATAATTACGATACTACCATCTAATACGGCAGACGTTGATACATAAGGGAGACCGAATTGTGGGGAAGTATGCATCAACTTCACTACTTTTGAGGAGGAAGATTAATTGGTGACAGGATTACGTGAAGCATACTTCAGCAACACTTAAAACAATTACCGTGTATTAAAGTTGTACTCGAATGGGGTTTATCTTTCGAAATTTGAATATTTTCGAAATTTAGGGACCAACTTTCGTAGATAATAACATTACAACGACAATATATTTTAATGGAATACTTCAGAAATGATGAGAGAAATTAAGTTCATATTTTTATACCTCAGTAACTGAAGTAGTCAATTGATAGAAATGTGCATTTTGTATTTTATTGTTACAGTGCTTTCCTCATCCCTTCGCCCTTAATGTTCAATTTTACTGGCACCGTCCGTAATGTGGGCCATTAATGGCTTGTCGTTGCTTTGATCGAGTAAATCAGTAATAGTTGTATACTCATCATCATCGTCGGCACTACAACCGGGATCCGGTCTTGGCCCTATTTAACAAATCTCTCCACCGGTCCCGATTTCGAGCCGATGTCATCCAGTTTAACACTCCCAGGCTCTGGACGTACTGGTCTACGCCATCCCTCCATCGCAGACAAGGTCTGCCGCCATGTCTCCTTCCATACATCCTGCCACAAAGGACTTTCCGGGCAGGCTCCTCTTCGCTCATTCGAGCTAGGTGTCCCGCCCACCGGAGTCTACCGAGCTTGATTTTTCTTACAATATGAGCTTCAAGGTAGATTGCGTACAACTCATGGTTGTAGCGTCTCCGGAATCGTCCTCCCTCACATTCGGGGCCAACAATTCTCCTTACTTTTCTTTTTTTTTTTTGGCGCAAGGCTAATAACCAGGCCCGTAAAAATGAATTATTATGGAAAATTTAACAAGCCTCGGATATGGACCGGATACACCACGACGACCACGGAAACGAAAATGGCTAAACGATTTGAGAATTTTCTCATGGAACGTCCACTCACTATACAGAGCTCGAGCTGCACAGCAGCTAGCCGATGCCCTGTCCGAATATAAGGCTGACATAACAGCATTACAAGAAATTAGATGGACGGGGAGTGGTGTTTTTCAAAGAAACGAGTATGACATTTATTACAGCTGTCATGCAAAACACCATGTGGTCGGGGTAGGCCTTCTAGGCAGCCAAAAACTGAAGCCTGCCACCATCGGCTTTAATGCAATAATTGAAAGGCTATGCACTCTTCGCGTGCGAGGCAAGTTTAAGAACATAAGCCTCATAAAAGTTTACGGACCTACAGAGGAGTCCCATGACGACGAAAAAGAAGAATACTATGAGAACGTCGAACGGGCCCTCAATGCTTGCCCAAGATACGATGTGAAAATCGTTCTTGGTGATTTGAATGCAAAAATAGGTCGGGAGCCGGTTTTCAGGCACTACACAGGCTCCCATAGTTTGCATGAGAACACTAATGTAAATGGGCTACGAGTCATCGAACTGGCAGCATCGAAAAATTTGGTGGTTGCAAGTACCAGGTTTCCGCGTAAAGATATCCACGAAGCCACCGGCGGATCACCTGATGGAGCCACTTGCAACCAAATTGACCACGTGTGGATAGATCGCCGCCAATCCTCGAGCCTGATGATGGTACGAACGTACCGAGGTGGCAACGTCGACTCGGATCACTATCTTGTTGGTACAGTTTTCCGAGCGCGGATTGCCTTACAGAGGCGCATTGCATCTGCGGATCAGGTTCGAATCAACACGGCTGCCTTACGCAATGAGAACACCAGCAACACCTTTGGTCATGCGTTAAGACTCGCCCTCGAAGAACTCGATGGAGGGAGAGTAAGTCCTGGGGCCAGAATGCCGGGCGTAGAAAAGAAATGGACACGCCTTAAGAATACTGTCATTAGTACCGCCAACTCCATCTTAGGCAGTAGTCGTAGAGATCGGAACGACTGGTTTGATGATGAGTGCAAACTAGCGACTGAACGTAAGAATGCTGCATATCGGGCAATGCAGCAGTCTCATAGGACGGGGGTGCTCGAGGAGAAATACAAAGAGCTCAGAAGATCTGAAAAAAGACTTCACAGACAAAAGAAAAGTGCCTGGGAAAAAAAACCTTGTCTTTGAAATAGATAAAAATAGAGAGCGAGGTCCGCACCAGGCGTGGAAGTTCTACCAAATAATCCGCAGTATGACGCGGTACACACCACGCTGCACTTACTGCAAAGATAAAGAGGGTAATCTGATCACCGATCCTGAAGGCTGGAGCGATGGGAAGTGCGCTTCAATGCATTGCTAAATGATCAGCTCACAGAAGAATTGGAGGCTCCACCAATGCAAGAGCAAGACCAAATGCTGCCGCCACCAAGCATTGAGGAAACACTAAAAGCCATTAGACAGCTCAAATCAAATAAAGCCCCTGGAGCTGATGGTATATCAGCTGAGCTGATCAAACAAGGAGGGACAGCGTTACATCACGCGATTCATGAGATCGTGCACGTATGGGAGCAAGAGGAGATGCTGGAAGATGGGCGTCGTGGTATAATTTGCCCCATACATAAGAAGGGAGATATCACACTGTGCAGCAACTATAGGGGTATAACATTGCTGAGTGCCGCCTATAAGATACTCTTCACTATCCTACAAGATCGGATAGCCCCATACGCTAAAGCCATCATTGGTCAATATCAGTGTGGCTTCATCCCAGACAAATCAGCAATTGATCAGATATTCACCCTTAGGCAGGCGATGGAAAAATGTCTGGAATTTAAGATTCCACTATATCATCTATTTATAGACTTCAAGGCCGCCAACGACAGCATAGCCAGGGTAGAACTATATAATGCCATGAGAGCATTCGGCATTCCAAACAAATTGATACGACTTTGTAGGTTGACCATGACCAACGTAACTAGTCAAGTAAAAGTAGCGGGATTGCTGTCCAAACCAATAAACATCTATAATGGACTCCGACGAGGGGACGGTCTGGCCTGCCTCCTCTTCAACCTGGCGTTGGAGAAAGCAATCCGTAACTCTGGCGTTACAACTACAGGGACTATTGTCACCAAGTCCAGCCAGATACTTGCCTACGCAGATGATATCGACATCATCGGTAGAACCGAATCGGCGGTACAGGAATCCTTCACCCAGACGAGCAGGCGGCCCAAACCTGGGACTGCACATTAATGAGGGAAAAACTAAGTACATGGTGGCAACTTCTGCGAAGAGAATACCTAACGTTGGTCAAAATATCAGGGTAGTGGAGCACGAATTTGAAGTAGTGCAATCCTTTAACAACCTTGGGTCAATAGTATCAGCTGATAATAATATTGAAGAAGAAATACGCAAACGGCTGATCAAATCCAACAAAGCCTACTATGGTCTATCAAGGCTCTTTAAATCCCGAAATTTATCCAGAACATCCAAGCTACTACTGTATAAGACCATGGTCTTACCAGTGCTCATGTATGGATCCGAGAACTGGGTGCTCAATAAAAGGCGCTCTGAACTCTTAGCCGCGTTCGAGAGGAAGGTCTTAAGGAGAAATGTTGTACCGTATGTGAGGGAGGACGATTCCGGAGACGCTACAACCATGAGTTGTACGCAATCTACCTTGAAGCTAACATTCTAAGAAAAATCAAGCGCGGTAGACTCCGGTGGGCGGGACCCCTAGCTCGAATGAGCGAAGAGGAGCCTGCGCGGAAAGTCCTTTGTGGCAGGATGTATGGAAGGAGACATGGCGGCAGACCTTGTCTGCGATGGAGGGATGGCGTAGACCAGGATGCCCAGAGCCTGGGAGTGCCAACTGGATGACATCGGCTCGAAATCGGGACCGGTGGAGAGATTTGTTAAATACGGCCAAGACCGGATCCCGGTTGTAGGGCCGATGATGACGATGATGATGATGAAAATGTTTTTTGCTGTGGTGTGGTGTGCTGGCTGGTCTGTATACTTTGTTGGAAACAAATTCCCGAAGAAGTAAATTAAAGGCGGAGTTAATATTCATTCTATAATTCACTTTACTTTATTGGTTATCTATATTCCCTGAATGTAATTCATCCTACTTACTGTGCTTGTGTTGGGGTTGTACTTCGCACGAACCGTAGATGCGATGACGAAATCCGTGTATTGGTTAGTTGGCCTGGAACACTTCTGCGATGAAATAAAATTAATCCGTATGATATGTCATTAACTTGCCTCAAGTTCCTTGCACTGGATCCTTTCCTAATTTACTGATAATCTTTTGACGCACGCGTCATTCGGATAATACGATTATCTTAACTCGGCAGCCAATTATTTATTTGTCCTTTCTTCTGACTATAATGTATTTAATTGCAAGTACTAACGTTTCCCCTTTGTCCTCTTTTGTGTTAGTCTAGGAAATCGTAGGGGAGAGCGTCTACTTGTCTTTAAAAGAACAGGGTATCTTTGTTAGCCCGCTCCCTAGTTACTGGTTGTGCTCGCCGCCGTGCTTCCGGGGCCTCCCGGAAGAGTGACGACTGATTATTGAAGTGTTTATTATTACTTTGTCGAGTCTGACTCTAATACTGATTGAAAAACTGGGTTTTTATATATTTTGTTTACCTTTTATTTAGTAATTTGATTAACAAATCTAATCGATCCTCTTTTAAATTTTGTTCAACAAGAGTTGAATTTTGTGCGCCCAACGCTAGATTTAAGACATTATTATTAATTCAAGTTTATTATAATAATTTGTTGATCTCCTTAAGCGTTGGACGCCAACCTAGAGACTGATTCTCGAATGAAAAATCCATTGCTGTTTTATATAAATATTCATTGAGATTTGTATGTGAGAAAACTGGGGAAAAGGAATGGGAAATCTATTTTTAGAATATACACATCTGACTACAATGCAGATGGAGATCAGGATTTGTAGGAATTTTGATCTATTTAAAGAAAGAAAATGAATTGTGTGTATGGGAACCAAATGATCATTTGGAACGTGTAACACGTTTTGGTTTGCATAATGTTATAATTACGCCGTGCTTCGCCTATGATTGAGAGAATATTAATGGTAGGGCTTTCTGGAGCACTACATCCTCCCCTCCTTTAAGAAAAGAAAATTAATCTCGGAGAGCATCCATCTGGGCTGTCGTTGCTCCTTGGGCATCCACTACGTAATTCGAGTGAAGTGTCTTTAGCTTTAAGAGGCTGATCTCAGCGGCGGTGTACACGATCAGGCACGTAGTGTATCTACGGCCAATATCCAAGGGAAGTTGGATAACTGGGACTCGTGTCGACGAAAGCTGAGAACGGTTTTTGCTGATTTGCGAGTTTCGTTCGGTCGGGTTGGGGTTTCCCGACCCGACCTCTGGGAGTTTTCGGATCACTCGCATTCTGCTTTTTGCGGATATTCCGCCACCCTGTGGTTGCATCGACCGCAAAATGTGCACCTTATCCCACTTTTATTGGGAAAGCCACTCTACCTTGGAGCTTCTGTAGACTCCAAGCTAGCAGAGCTGAAACGGCCTCGGTCTGCCTTGGGCCGACAGTGACGGGGTTGGTTCTTTTGACTCGTTGAGCCCGAAGGTGCGCCTTTGGTCTGCTTTTGGAACTCAGTGGGCCCCGAGCTGGCAGAACATCTACGATCATTTGAAGTTCGACAGTCACATTTGGACCCTTTTTCCCAGAGAACACGGAGATCGTCTTTGAGACGAGGGCAATCATTTGGTTCACTCCCAGCATTGTGTTTATAAGCTCTGCTGATTTGGAAGAAGATACATTTCTTTCTTTCCTGGTGATCGGTATTTCGGTCCAAGATTCGTGTTCCTTCGTGTATGGGGTAACGGTTAAGTCCAAATTACTAAATTGTTATTTCCTTTTGCTTACCTTGCTTACCCTTGCTAACAGTTCGGCAACCGCTCAAGTAATCCTCGAATCGAAACTCCAATGGAAGGTTGAAGTTCCTGCTCTGGTGAACCTGTATTCCAGGGCCACCTTTATATCGGAATCACTTGCCCGACGGTTGCGCCTCCAGTGCTGAGCATCATTGGTTCCCGCCTACGGTGTCGGGGGTACTCGCTGCGTTACTGTGAAGGCGCAACCTACGATCATCACCGAACCTCGCCTCCACAGCTCCCAACGTTGGACATTGAAGGCGTCCGTCTTGTCACGTCTCTCGGGATACGTGCCACTATCAGAAACAATAGCACGGGATCTCTCGTTTGTGGCGAATTTGAATCTGGCAGATCTGTACAACGACTTTGGCGACAAGGTGGACCTCACCATCTGAGCAGACGTCTACCCGGCCCTTATCCTCGAAGGGTTGAGAAAAAATGAACGCTCCGACCTCATTGTGCAGGCTACTTACTTGGGATGGGTGTTAACAGACGCAGCACCCAGAACGTCATCCAGTTCCGGTGTGAGGAGATCTTTTACCAGCCGCCACCTGACCATTGATCGTGGGATGCGAACTTACAACTCTAACTTAGATCGAATGGTTGATTCTGCAACTGCAGATTGCAATGCATCCCAGCCGATGGAGGCAAGGTTTCGTCGCCATCGATTCCATGTGCTGTATAAGACGACTCACGACTCTCAAACACACTTCAAGTCCGCAGAATTACCGAAAAGGAAAGAGACGATCGCGGGTTACTGGGGAGCTCCCGAAATCAAAAACATCAAGGAAGAAGGAAGAAATTCCACTTTGACAAGATCTCAGCGGAATCACGGCTTCGCGTACCCTATTGAACACCTCACTCCGAACAGTAATAAATCGCATTGGAACTCGACATCACCAATAGGGCATTCCATTAAAGCTAATCCACGTGACTTTAGTTCAGTGCACTCTTTGATCATCAATATTCCAGGTGGTCGAAAATCTGCCCAATACCAACACCATGTAAACCAACGACAATCATATCCAGACATAGCACGAGAAATAGGAGCTTTCAGGGTTCCCATGGCAGGCGGCCTCTCTCAGTAAATAGATATCGACATCAAAACAATACATCGATTCAGTTTAATCAACTTCACAACCCGACCATCTCAGGTCCACCCATCAATAACAAGTCGACAGTAACAACTATCAATGGAAATGAAGACGCCACAATATAATACCAACAATCGCAGCAGCATCAACCCAAACCTAAAAATATCAAGAAGTCCAAAAATCCGGTGAAAGTTTTACTTTCACATCATCAACCCTATCGACAGCGTCAGTTACTCCCTCAACTATCAACACAAAATTCATTCACTCAGTGACAGCCTGATGCAATATCCATTGCTCCGTCATCAATTCCTGCTACATCATCTAGTTCTCCAGTGTCTGTGCAGAGTTTATCTACATCATCGTCATCCATCTCATGGAACGTTACCGCTCCACAAATTGACAACCTCTACACAGCCTCCCGACCATTTGAAGGAGTTGCATCACCATCGTCATCAGGCAGACGCGCCTTCGGCAACTCTTTTCTCTACGGACGACTTGGTGATAGTTATGTTATCAAAACCGGGACTGCCACCCTTATCAGGACCTTGGGATCGGGGTTCGCCCTTATCAAAGGGGATCATTCGTCAATAGTTGGCGAAGGCGGACGGGATGATGCGGCTTCATCAAATTACCACTGGAAAAACTTTTAGTACATTCGCATTTGCCATTAGTACATTGTCAACTGCCTGTGGTCAGCTATCAGCTGAATACGCGGCGGTGACAAAAGAAGATTTAAGCGTCCCACAATTTTTGAAATTCCAACGGCTCTCTTATATTCTATTGGACGCTTCTGCTGGAGGCATCTCTCTCTATATTCGGTATTCAATTGGACAGTTCGGTTGCAGTACAACTTCTCTCACCATTGTCTTCACTTGGACAGTTCGGTTGCAGTACGGCTTCTCTCACCACCACCGGATTATTTTCTGGTTGTGCAAACGTTCCGCTCGCGACCTCATCACAAAGGTCGCACCTCTAATAATATAGCGCCTCTGGAGCAAGACTAATGACCTTGCCGGGAAAACACAAATCATTATGGAAATTTTAACAAGCCTCAGGACTTGCTAAATGAGGCCAAGACCGGTTCCCGATTGTAGTGCCGATGAAAAAAAGTTATTTATTTATTCCAAGGGCTCCTCGATAGTGTAGTGGTTAGTATACCCGCCTGTCATGCGATTCAGGACTTGCTAAATAAGTCCAAGACCGGTTCCCGGTTGTACTGCCGATGATGATGATGATGATGATGATTTATTTATTCCAACCGCCACGCATCGCTAAATCCATCGGGGGAAAAACGGCGACATCAAATTTAAAGGCCAAGCATTTTCCCGCTATATCTGCCAAAAAGAGAGCTGTATTCAGTTCACATTAGAAATTAAATTGAATGTGTGTAAAACCAAAGATAATCGTTCTTTAGCCGGGCGGCACGAATATGGAATGCTTACACTGTTTATGTGCTTACTTATTGTTAGAGTCTTCTGGCATTCAAAACCGATGCTCGTCGATCGTTACCTACTCCTACTTTTTATCCGGTCGCTCCTTGCTTCATCATGTAAGGGTCCACCAGAATCAATTCATAGGGCGCTTTTCTTACAGACAAAAAGCAGTATAAGAAATATCTCCACAAATGGGATTACAGCAGGCTGTTTTCTTAAAATTGTTAAAGTGCTAATAAACTATTTGGGTAATAACGCGGCTGAAAAGTTTGTGGACGTGTGGGGGTTTGAAGTATGATGCCAAGCCACGGGCACTGTTTCACTTACACCCACCAACGAGGTTACGCCGAACACAAGTTCTCAAAAATATCCAAGAGAAGAGAAGTGGACACTGAATCAAAAGGAATAAACATACATATATCGTTATTGTAATGGATGTCTTTTATTTAAAACTTCTTAAAATACTAAATTAGCAGAGTTACTTAATTTTTTTTTGTCTACACAAATTTCCCAGGGTTTACTGATTAATTCCTAATGCAGATGATGAATTTGTTGTTATTTATTTTTATAAAACGGATTTTATCGAAAACAATAAGAAGGAATTATATTTCACTAAACTTTCTTCAACGACATTGTCGACCCACGACCACTGAGCGATATTTTTAAACCGACTGCGAGGTAAAACTCGTATTCCCGCAGAAACGTTCTTCGATTCGAGGTGTGTGCGCCTCAGTGAATAAAACTCAACTGATGTGCGTGTGTGCACTTTGGTGGTTGAATTGTGACTCGGTGTGGCGTGACCGACCCCGGTGGTGATTGAAATTCGACTGACTCCAATCAGGGATGAAAATTGTCTTTAACCACGCGGTCAACCAATCGAGATCATAATCCGCCTGTAATCTCTCATTCTCCCCGCCCATCGAGGTGAATAAGCCCTATTAGTTAATTCGATGTGTCGATGGACAAGAGATAGTGCGAGAAACGAAACGAGAAGCGAAATGATCCCGGGGGTGATTTTACTTCCCATGCATTGAAGCAAAATCAATGGTGACCTTGTGGGTATATTCGCAGGAGGCGTTAGCATGAACGCAGATTAGACGAAAACACCACTAATGTCTGCAGCTAAAATTGTCACTGACCGACTGTCTTCGTTCTACACACATGAGTTACAAGACATTGTACCGTGCGGAAAGCTGACCATTGAAACGCGGATGTTGTTATTCGGAAGGAATAGAGCACGAAAGCGAACACAATAGTTCCCCAAAGAAAACACACTGGTGTAATTTTAATGTTAATACTTTTTATTTCATCAATATTCTGTACAGTTTAAAAATATTGTGCCTTTACTGCAATTTACAAATCAGTAGCGCTTAGACGCATGTAGTACAAAGAGTAGTTTTATACACTGGTTACGAACCTCAGACAAGGTATTATATTGTTTATTAAACTTTCTGTATTAACGATCGTTTATTTTATAATTATTGTTCACATGTACACTAACAAAGTAGGATTCGGTTTTTTTTAAATTCTCGTTCTTTGGATTATTATAAAGGCGCGGATTTTCTACTCGACTCGACTACGTTTAAAGGGAAACACTTCACGACCCGTATTGTGTGTGGCCGACTGGTAAATTGATTAATATTGTGTAAATTCGTAACGTACGCGACCTCACGACTCACTTTGACTCCGTGCTCCTCAAGATCAAATCTGACTGGTTTCCGTTCGCCACCATCAGAATGATATCGCAAAGAATAGCCTCAAAAGGGGAGGAGCCACACGATCAACTCGAGGCAGTCAATCGTTATTGGCTTGGAAAATATGGCGTACATTTCGCATCTATGTGTATGCGTCACATACGATCATCCGGTGAACATAGATAGATGCGGGCGCCGTTATTGCATCTCATCGTAATGATCATTAAGCGAAGGGATAGGTCTCTGCGATCTTATGTCAACAGAGACGCTATTTCCATGATCGGGTAATGGATATGCATTGTTTGCGTTCGCCAACATTGCATGCGTCTGCGGCTGTGTACACAATTGATTGTGTAATGCTTGCCGACAACAGACCCTTCTGGTGTGAAAAACATACCGAAGATCTGCTCGCCCGAGGAGAGGCCATAAATCAACATTCGGTTGATGGACATGCTGTTTTCCAGGTCCGCGAACGGTTGGCGGCCGTTAATAGAAAATTCCGATGTACCATAAACAATCCGGAAGATATGGATGCGACGTTTAGGTTTTGCAAACGAATAGAGGGTGCGGCCGTTGCCAGTTGTTAAACGTAAACACTTAATGGCCACATCCAATTCGTTGCTTGTTTGCGGTCCATGATCGGTGGAAACCGATAATGGAAAATTAGCTATTGCTGAAAATGCGGGAAATGTTTGCTTTGCGTCGGCCGAAACCTTGTCGACGGTGGCAAACTGGTGAGACTTGGTAGCCGCACGCTTAGGGGTGACATGGGCAAACAAAACAAGCACATTAGGAACTCTGTGTTGATTTTGTTTTCATGGCATGACGTGGGTAGCATAAGATAATAGGGACGTGATGCACTGGGTGCAATGCATGCCCGAGGGTGAACGTTTTTTGATGCCACGGCTAGGTGATAATCCTTGCCCGTGGGCTTAATGTTTTCAGGAATGACCGTGGAGAAGGGGTTTGGAAAAACCCCCAAAGAAAGGTAAGCTGCCTATAGGGTATTTATGTCGGTTATCCTTTGGGATAACCGAATTAATTCCAGCGAATTGGTGGGCGGTTAATGCCGTAGCAAGGTTGTATAATCTTGCTGAAGATTCGACTTTAAGGTAAGTCGCATTGCTGGAAATGGTGGGGATCGAGCGATGCATGGCTCTTCGGGCCCTGAAAAGCCCCACAACCTTGTGACCTAGTTCGGATATCGTGGTGATCTCAGAGTGCAATGTACTCTGAGAAGACGAAATGAAATGGGAAGGAACTTGTTTGCAGCTATTCAGCTGACTAAAGAGATCATTGATCCCCAGCGAATAGCGTGTCTGGGGGCAATAAAAGGGACGCTGCAATAGCTCGGGCAATATGACCGTGGGAACCAAATTAAATAATTCGATCATTTCCGGAGCGGTTTTACGATGATGGAATAGCATCGCTAGCCCAGACTTTGCCGTTGCTAACCGACATTTAATTGCAATTTCCGGTGAAAATCTCATGTGTTAGTGAAAAGGGGTTGCCGTATGGCAAGTGGTACTGAATTCCATTATGCGTTACCTGCATAAAATAAGGAATTCAGTAATGCGTCCTATAGATATATTTCTTTTACAGGTGAAATAGCTGATTGTGGTTGAGGTGGTGCGCTGTTAACAGGCGAAATAGGGTTGAAATATTGGTTTGGTTCTCCATGTAGTATAGTGAACCCCCACAGACGTTTTGCAAATACTGCCATATAGAATAATTGAATATGATGGAATATGGGAAATTTGGAAATTGACAAATAAGAATTCTAAATCGTCGAAATGTACCCGTGCAAGGGGAACATTAGAGAAGTTCCTTTTCCATAACTCATAAATCTTGACCTTTTTGTCGGTAACACCTCGCCCACGGAGAGCTGTTGATTATATAGCTATGACATAAAGCAATCAATTTTTGAAATTGAAATACAAACAAACTGTGCACCTGGTCGTTTCATCCTGTCCCGAAAATGATCAAACTAATCACAACATGATTAACAACTCCTCGTATCTCATTATTTCGCCGCATTGTGTGCCCACACATTTATATACTCCCAAAACTGCTTTGAACTAAAGCAAACCTGACCAAGAAGGATTGCCTTCCATTT
The DNA here is from genome assembly GCA_963931805.1 of Microdon myrmicae. Taxonomy (NCBI): domain Eukaryota; kingdom Metazoa; phylum Arthropoda; class Insecta; order Diptera; family Syrphidae; genus Microdon; species Microdon myrmicae. The sequence goes on from OZ007498.1 coordinate 26,466,242, forward strand.
CACTTCAATTTATCCTGTACACCATAAAATTGCTCATGTTCTTTGCTCCACAGTAGAATAACAAATTACTGTCATGACTGCCGAACCGGACTATCTCCGGATAAACCGTACTTATTGTCGTCTAATTAAGTGGAAAGCACATTTCGTTGCCGCACCGGAAATACATTATTCGCAATTTAATTTTTTAATTAACGAAAATCAATCTTCTTATTACCTAACTATACATTTGATCCCAAAGTGATGGTTTTCCGGGTGGAGCATCGACTTGTGCATTTATTTTCCGAGGACAACGATGCGCATTCCATTCACTATCATCGATTCGATTTGCCTTTGAACATCCCGCCACAGGAATTGAAAATTAGAATGCTACCAATAAAAGGCAAAGGACAAAGGGCAAAGGATAAAGGATAACGGATAACAGATAAAGACGAAACTTTACAATTCCCTCGGCTAAGTGGATTGCGTTAGGCAATTAAGCAAATTAGCATCAAATAGTTCGAGAGATTAAACGTAGAAAGGATAGAAAGGAAAACGTTGAATAACATCGAAACAGGAAAAACTAATTGGACTCTTTTTTGCTCCCGACGAAGATGGTTGGGCGAAGATGAAATAAACGAACAGACTATTTGTATTTGTAATTCGCTTGCATCCCTCACATTAGTTTCAAGGCAAACAAAAACAAGGATAAATATACTCATCACGTAAATAAATTCGCTACATCAGCGGTCACAAGAAAATCAGGGCTCGGAGCCTACGGCGTCTTTCTTACTCAAACACATCAGATAATGTATCGCGGGGTGTCCTTATTGAGTTCAGACACATATTTTCTATCATATTATTTGACAAAGTGGCGTGAAAGCAATCAAGATCCAGGCAAGCGAGAATCCCGTGTACTCCTCCGTATATTTATTCCCGCCTTTGGCCTTTTATTCAGTGTAGAATGTTGGGCAGATCACCAGTACGACACATCCTTCTCGTAGCCAATCGCTTTTGTTTTGCTCGTCGTATTCTCTATGCGGATTCTCCCCTAACCACGACAGGGGGAGCTGACCCTGTAGGTATTTGAGTTCATCCTTATTGTAACACACATCCTTCCCGCTAAAGTCATCAGACAGTTTCTTCGAAAATTAACCTCCCACATAATGCGGTCACTTCATGAGATTATTTTTGCCGTCCCCAAAATGATCCTTGATTGCAGCACCCTGTAAATTAGTGAATACCTGAATGGGGGGGCACATCTAACGAAAACTAATTGAAAACAATTAAATTTATTTCCTTCTCGTTTGTTTCTATTTTTCAGAGGTCCAGAGATGTTGGTGGCATTTCACTCCAGTCCATTCTCCGCACCACTGCAACAAGGTGTCCCCAATCGGGGCTTTGAATTGGACGTCGACATCCTTTTTACCGACTCAGATTCATATGATTTTGCTCAAGGGGCAAAAAATATCTGTGAGTTCCACGTAAATGCGTCGAATCCAGGTAAGTACTTGTGGTGATGCTGTTGTAATACTTAACATAGTCGTGTAAGTGGAAAGAATGCCGTATAACGACGCTCTAAACGATCGTGAAACCATAAGGATTTGTTTGGGTCGACCTGAAGTGCCCTAATTAGTGACTAATGAATAGTAAACAAGGTGGCATAATTACACAACATGAAAGTGGAGAAACACTTCATGATACACTTCAAAGGTGGTTGGTTACAATTTGTGAACATCTCACTTCTATGTTCTTCCTTCTTCATGGTGGTATGTTTAAATCTCTTCGGTACCCATTCGTTTTCAATTCTCCTCCGCAAGGATAAGAATTTATATGTTCTTACAAATTATTTCAATGCATTTAGTTCACGAACAATTAAATCACAGAAAGTAGGTTACGATATTTTTCCTTTCTTCTTATAATTCGCACATACAAAAGAGGTTTTTGATGCCCTTAAATGTCACATAACAATAAATGGGGAAGAGAAGATGTATTCGAGATATCAATATACATCGGTCTTGGATTAATAAGGACTATAGGCGGGGGAAAGTTACGTAACCAGGAAATGTGGATTTCTGAACTTAATGAAGGTGATTTAGTTCTACCGTTCTGATAGAGGGTCAACGAAATGGTGATTTTGGCTTTGGAGACATGAAAACCTAGGGTCGTGTGTAAGTGTGGACAACCCTTGTCATTTAATTGTCCAACTATAATACTTTCCATGTTCTCGAATGCGTCATTTTTTGTAACAAATGCTCCCTCTATATCATCGAACGAAATGTTTTTAACGTAGATAATAATTTGAACTGAGTAATGACTTAGATGTTCTATGAATAAAAGATTTATACGATTGCATACGTTGTTTATACAATTGTGTAAGAGATACTATATTCAAATTTATATGACTGTATACGAGATTTATCCAGTCGTGTAAGAGATTTATCCGATGTTGTAAGAGATTTATACGATTGTAAAAATCTCTTATACAATTCGATTATATAAGAGATTTTTACAATCGTATAAATGATTTATCCGTTTTTCTTAAAAGTTATCTTCGGTTTAGATTCCACGACAATCAGGAGACAACTAATGACTTTGCACAAAATGTTTGACATCATATCACATATCATATTGCAAAATGGATTCCGCTACATATTCCACACGTTACACAGAACTCCATTTTCCACATCGTCCACATCTCAAAGATGTCGTAAGTGCGTTACAAAGATATAACAAGGATAGCCCAAAAATATCTCAAGGTATTCTCAAAGACATCCCAAGGATATCTCAAAGATGTCCCAAAGATGTCCGAAGGATATCTCAAAGATGTCTCAAAGATGTCTCAAAGATGTCTCAAAGATATACGAAGGATATCTCGGAGATGTCTAAAAAATGTCCCTAATATGTGCCAAGGATGTCCGAAGGAAGTCTCAATGATGTCTTAAGGATGTCTCAAGATTGGTTCAAGGTTGTCTCAAGGATATCTCAAGGATGTCTCAAGGATATCTTTAGGCAGTGTCAATTATGTGTCAAGGTTCTGCGAACCGTACAATTCACCACAGGTAAGGTTCCTACCCTTCAAGGAACATACTTACCGGAGAGCATTACACGCGCCCACAGTTCAACAATTTGAATGTAGCATACCTGAAATAAAGGTAAAACATTCACTCATCCTATGTCCAAAAACAATCCCAAAGACTGAAATGCGCCGTATTCCAGCACTGCACAATCGGCAATCCTGAACATCTACACGATGTTACAAGGAATTACTATCGCCGGTAAATTAGCCGACCAACGGATGCACGTGCGGGCAGTCTACCATAAAGACCACCCAAATCCGTCGCGCAAAAAAAAGAGGCAGCGGCCACCTCATACAATAATGCATATCGCTTATCCGCTGCCTAATTCTAGGCAACCATAAATATCTCAACGAGATAGTTCGTGAATATTTATGAGAGTAAAACCAACAAAAGGAACTACTCCAGTCCCACGGTTCCTTTTTGTATTTCACACCCATTAGAAAGGCCTAATGGATTGTTAGTTTTAACTGAAAGAAGTTAAACAAAACCCAAGGACCGTACGTCCATTCAAATTGCACGATATCCGTCGGCCTCGCGCCAGATGTGCTGTGCAAATAAAGGCGGCACACAATCGACAGCCGTCGAACCGAATTTCAATCACCGCCACGGATGGTGATACTGATGTAATGATCATGAGCAAGATTCTCCTTCCAGGTCCATTGGGAAATTCTCCTTGTGAGATGAAAAGGAAGATGGTATGCCGCGAGACCGGGGTTCGATTCCCCGTCGGGGAGCCTCTGGCGCAAGACTAATGACCTTGCCCGGAAAAAAAAAATAAAACCAATCATTATGGGAAATTTAACAAGGCCAAGACCGGTTCCTGGTTGTAGTGCCGATGATGATGATGATGATGCGGCGAACAGATACTGTGGAAAATTCTGTTAGCAGATTGAATGGGAAATTTCCTTCTTTGCAGATACAGATCGGAGATCTGAATCGGGATATCTTTTTGGGCAGACAATCAGTCTACATTGAGGTTCCAGATTGAACAGTCAATCGAAAGTCGATCGAGTCGTTAAGAGTCCGGTTTAAGAAGCCAGTTTTTAGAAGATTCTATATCGATCAGTCCAATCGGGGAGACGATATGTCGAAGGGTCGCAGAAGATAGGTCAACCGAGGAACCCCAACGGGGAGATATTCGCTTGATGAGTGTGTATCGTTAGCGCTACGTGTCTTCGTATAATAACTATTGTAGATACATATGACATTTTGAAATATATATACGCAACTGCATGTGAAATCAATAACAAATCTTGTGTCGTGGCTGTAAGGCAAAAGAAAAGGAAAAGTGTCAATAAAAGTAAAATTGTAAGAAACTATTTCTCTGTGTTTTGTGTTTTGTGCATTCGCTCGTTGTCCTAGGTTGTTCTTTTGTGTGTGGACAGTATTCGGCGGAACACTGTTAGGAATGTTTTGGCATTCGAACAACATACCAAATCCACCAAAGTGAACAATACCCGCCAAAGTAATGAACCATAAAATACTCCAAAGATGTGTCAAGGATGTCTCAAGGGTCTCTCAAGAATGTCCCAAAGGTCTCCCAAATATGTGAGAAAAGCTGTCCTAAGGATGTCTTAATGATGTCTCAAGGATGTTCCAAAGATACCCCTAGGTTATCTCAAGAATGTCCTAAAGGTCGGCCAAATATGTGCCAAATATGTCCTAAGGATCTCTTAATGATGTTTGACGGATGTTCCAAAGACACCCCAAGGATGTCTCAAGGATGTCCCAAAGATATTCGAAAAATGTCGCAAATATGTCCCAAAGATATCCCAAGTATTTGTGAAAGATGTCTCAGAGGTGCTCCAAGAATGTCCCAAAAATGTCCTGCACAATCGAAAACAAGTCCCTAAAAATGACCCAAATATGCCACAAACATGCCCCACAACATATTTTCTGCCATGCTTCATGATATGTAGAACATAATAAAGGATATAAATGTCAAACTTTTAACTAAACCTCTTGACTGTCGTGGCATGCACTTCAGTGATACCTCGTAAGAAAAGTGCTGTGGGAGACCATCGAGATACCGTAGCCTGAAGGTTGACGAGCGTTATCTCATAGGGAGCGATCGCCTCTAGTAAAGTCACTAAAAAAATCAGAAATTAAATTGCTTAAATAAATTCTGCATATAAATATATATAGAGAAAATTGGGTCAACTTTGAAAAATAAATAAGTTGACTAATTAGACACGCTAAAAAATTGGGGAACATGTTGGCGTTTAATCGAAATCGTAATATATTCGTGTTTGACATTCAATTTAATGAGACCCTTGTTCCGGAAGTTGGACACATTACCAGTTGCACATTTGCTGGGTCCTTGCGACGAGCTTCTCCAACCAAGACGAGATACTAATTGATATATTAATCAAGTTCAATACAGATGTACACTAATTGCAAAAAAATGTTGTAGGCGAATCGTCCTGGCTCCAGGACTCGGTCGTCCTTCATCCCGCCTCCGTGGCAGCCATTTTAAATTTAGTGCCCAGTGTCGGTAGTAAGTGCTTAACCTTCGTGCTTTAGATTATTGGCAACGTAGGCAAAAGTGGCACGATTACTTAAATTAAAATCTCCAAAAAAAGGAGGGAGAACAAGGAAAAGAAACCAGCAAAAAGAAAACAGGATGATAGCCATGATAAAACAAAGAAATGAGACGGTGTCGTTCGCCAGGGCGACATGGAACGTACAACACCATAGGAGTAGTAAAGGTGGCAATGGTGGCAACGTTCCGTCCCGTAACTCATTTAAATGCTTTTTCGTTAGCTTCCAGCGTTTGCGAAATGAGTTTTTAATTAAATCTCCTCGGCGGGTCGGTGGAACAGGACGCAAAAGGCAGAAAAAGTGAATTTAATATGATTGTGGTAAATTATGCTGGCTCAACGGCGCGGCTGCTTTTAATTGAACCACGAGGTAGGTTTGCTTAGGACAGTCTTGTATCATTCTCGTTCCTAAGACCATTCCGGTCGTTTAAATTGCCTTCCGGGTGTGTTAGAAATGGTATTCTTATTTTCATTTTTATTGCGTGCCAAGTCTAGGCAATGTAAGTGGAAGTATAGAGCAATTGACTCGTTATGTGAACTGAATAAACGGCAACAAGATTCGTTTTCTCGGCTCACGGGCCATGATTGATGAGCCGATATTAGATTTCTTACCATCGGCGAGATTATTCTTGAACTGGGATATTCCTAACATGGTGTTAATTACGTCGTTTTAATTCACCCTCTAATATTTGTTGTTGTTTCGTCCTGACTGTATAGGTCGACGTTCATTTGGTGCATGCTGTTCGGAATGGAATGAATTTATATTCGCGGTCAGGGTTAAGTGTTGGTTTTAATACAGCTACACGCAGTTCATTGTATGACCCTGTAATGGCTCATTAATCAAACATTATGCTCATTGGTCAGAGTGGTTTGTGAAGTATGCATTTATTTACCGGGCTTTATGCAAAGCATGCTTACCACAGACTGTCTAGTTAGGCAATTTCAACAGCTTGTGGCGGTGACCGCCGATTTGTACAGTCCAAGGATGGGACAGCATAATTGGGGGAAATACAGGGTGACGTGGTATTAGTGGCCTGAATTATTTATAGTGACAAAGTGCTTTTTGAATGAGCTATGTCAACAATAACTCGGCGAAATGGCACATTGGCGAGGCTAATTGTGAAATTATCACGTGTTCCCAACTGTCCAGGTAAGAGTCCGTTAAGTATCCTCAGGTGCATTATGTATTCATTTTTGTGTGCCTTTTAATGCGATGGCATACGTTATTTAAACAGTTGTAGTGCCGATGATGATGATATATCACATTCTATTTCAAAGAATACAAAATATTGCTGAGATATTTTAGTAATACATTGTAGTGATGAGATGAGTGAAGCTGTACCGTGTTCCAATCGACCAAGGAATTATTTATATAAATCGAACAAGTGTTATGTTCTGTAGGGGTTCAGTTTCAGGAAGCGAGTCTCCTTATCCTGAAAAGGATGTGGGATTTCTTAAAATAGACAGCTCCTGAAAAAACCGTCCTACAAAGGGGTCGTCGCCGTGCTTCCTCTGATCCAGAGGGAAGAGCAACGTCCTTGATCTGGCCTCAGTCCTTGTGTCCTAATCTGCAATTTTTATCTTCGTGAGGGTACCACTGTTCTACTCACCAGTTGTTAGCCAGAAAATGAAAACAAGGTTTGCTTTGTTCTCCTCAAGTATATTATTTCAAATTAAAGATCGGCACTTCTCCTGGGGTACTTCCTCCAGGGACAAAGAATAATATTATACTGAGGCCTTTCTCCTGGATTTCTTCCTCCAGGGACAATGGCTGATAATATACTGCGGCCTTCCTCCTGGATTTCTTCCTCCAGGGTCAATGGACGATATTATAATATTTAAGGTGCATCACCGTCCTTCCGGTTTCCCGGGAAGAGTGGGCTACCGTTGTTGTCCTCTTTGGGTATGTGTCGAACTCGTAACTACACTTTCCGCGCACTATGGACCATGTTGCCGCACGATTACACTGATATTTCTGAATAACTTCCCGCAATACACTCGCAAAAACAAACACTCCAGTTTCTTTCTAAAACTGATATTATTTTACGTTTTAGAACAGATTTTAGTTTACATTAAATCTCTTTTATTTTTGAAGAGGTCTTCTCCTCACGCGCGAGCTATTGTTGTTATATTTTGTATGAAGAAAAAACATATTTTTTTCGGAGGCTATTCCTCTTTATTTTATTCGTAAAATTACAGGTCACTATGAACGCTCTTTACATTTTTTTTTCTTCAAAACTGTATTTATTAACCATAATTAGAATTCGTACATTTAAGTAATACAGTGACTTAAAATTAATTTTGTAACAATTGCGTACATGTAATTATTATAATAATATATACATTTTCCAAACAATATTTTATGAGATATAAGATAGATGCGTGTTTATAAATTTAGTGGTATTATCTTCCTGGAAAAGGTCAGAAAACCAGGAATTTGTTTTTTCAACTTTACTTAATCTAAACTTAATCCTAATTATATAAATAACTTAACCTAATTTAGTCTGATTACAGTATGATTTTCATAAAGCCATAAACAAAGTTTTATAATTAATGGGATATATGTTATGAATTAAAGGATGTGGAATGAGGTCAGTTATGGGTTAGAGGTAGAGTATTTCTCTCCGGTTGTTCGTTGGAAAAGCGTAGGATGTTGGAAAATGGTTGGACGTTACAGTATTTGAACTGGTTAGGGGTAACTTCGGTGTTGTGGTATATGATCTCATTTGAATCATTTACCAGTCTGCTTGAGGCGAAGATAGCTCTGGTGTGGAGACAGTTGGGATAATTAGTTCTGATATCTAGAGGGTTCTCTAAGAGGGAGGTTATTATGGGATTGAGATTATTTTGTAGGTTTTCGATAAATTTGATAGACAGTTCGAGGAATCGTCTATCGAGGCGCTCAATACCAGCGGTATTGTAGAGTTCGACGTTACTATAGTACTTATAGGAGTTAGGACGACGATGTAACCCAGAGACATACCTAAAGCATTTTCTTTCGAATACTCGTAATTTCTCCATTTGGGAGGGAGTGATATGGTACCACAATGGGCACGCGTACGTGAGTGTGGGCCTGATAATTTGTTTGTAAATGAGCAGTTTGACTTTGTGAGAGAGACTATTAGGTTTCCACATTACTCTTCTACAGAGATTAAGCTGAATTGTGGCTTTTTGAAGGGAATTTTTAATGTGGGAGGAAAAAGACCAGTTATTAGAATAAGTGATTCCCAGATATTTTAGGGTTTTGGAGGGTTTTATCAGAGTGTTGTTCAGTTGAATCTTAATTTTGTTGTGGCAGCGTCTAATGTTGTTTGTACAGTGCTCGTTTTTGCCCCTGAACACTATGAGCTGCGTTTTATTTGGATTAAGGTGGATTTTCCACTTATTAAAGTATGTTGATAGGTTAGGGAGGAAGTTGTTAATGCGGTTTCTTGCAGCCTTAACAAATTTGCTGCTAGAGTAAATTAATGTATCATCAGCATAATTCAGCATCACAACATTAGGAGATACGGGTTGAGGAATATCTGAGGTATATAACAGATATAAAATTGGCCCTAAAGTGGAGCCTTGGGGAACACCCGCGGTTATGGTGTGGGTTTCTGAGACAGAAGAATTTACTCTCACAACGAATTTTCTGGCAGAAAGATATGAGGCTAAGAGCTTTGTTGTGTGAGAGTTTAGATTAAATATGGAGTGCAGTTTGTACAGAAGTCCTGAGATCCAGACGCAATCAAACGCCTTAGAAATATCGAGAGATATACACACAGTAGGGCTTTGGTTTTGGAGACCAGTTGTAACATCGTGTGTGAGTTTTAGTAGAGCATGACATGTGGATTGTCGCTTACGAAATCCGAACTGACAGTTAGGGATGAGGGCATTCTCATTGGCAAATGAGAGAAGATTTTGGTAGATCTTGCGTTCCAGTATCTTACTTAGTGTACTTAATAGGGATATTGGACGATAATTGCAAGGGCTATTACTACTACCGGGCTTCTTAATAGGAATTACTACTGCAGTTTTCCAGTTCTCTGGGAAGTGCGATGCATTAATTATATGATTAAGAAGAATGAGGATGGGAAGTAGATTCGATGGGCGTAGCCTTTTAAATAGAAGACGTGGGATTCCATCTAATCCAGTTGACTTTTTGTTATTTCCTGATCTTACGATCTCGGATAATTCGTCCGCAGTTAGAAAATTTGTAGTGTCTAAGGGGTGTGAAGCTATGTTTGTGTTGTTGAATTCACCGATGAAAGGAGTAAAAGATGGGAATAATCTGTTTGAGATGTATTCGTTTACTGTGTTCTCGAAGCCAGGAGTTGAGAGAGAATTATTTTGCTCATGGATCTTTGCAAAGTGTTCTGCGAGGCAATTTGCTATGTCCGAATCGGACTGGGCAATATTATTGCTGATTGGGTTAATGAGATGGTCAATTCGGGGTTTATATTTACGACCAGTTAATTGGTTGATGTTTTTGAAAAGATCCCGATTTGGTTTGATATTTTTAAGTGTGGAGATGTAGTTTTCATCTGCGAAGTTTTTCAACTGCTCTTTTATCAGAGTGGATAGGAGTTGGATTTGGCTTTTAATAAAGGGGCAGTATCTTGTATGAAGTTTACGGCGAAGGTGCTTTTTAAGGCGCAATAATTTGGTTAGGATGCTGGGCAAAGACTTTCCTAAATAGTTATGAGGAATGGTTGTCGGGGTGTTTTTGCTGAGAGCCTCCTTAAGAATTTGCTCTATTCTTAAAGATGCTTGATCGATTTCAGTAGGGAGTAAGTTAGATGCTTCAGGGATATACAAGTCAGAGAAACTTATCGCTATGTCCCTATTGACTTTTCTCCAATTTGTTTTGGTGAAGTTTGGGACAGGGTATGACGAGTAGAGTGGATCGAGAGAGGGGATTTGGATCGTGGTGTGAACGGAACCATGATCAGAAGGAAATGTAAAGGAGACTGTAGGTGGACCCGCTGAATAAACATCGTCGGACTTGAGGAAGAAGTCGATTGTTGACCCGGCTGAGCTAGAGACACGAGTTGGCTGTAATGGGGAGTCAATGTAAGTATATGGATAAGGCTGGAGGAGGGCTAGCAATTGGCGACCATATTTGTTGCATTTATTATCATTGAATGCTGTGTGACGAGCATTCCAGTCTCCTCCGATTATAAATGGAGCGGGAACGGACTGTTGGATAATCTGCGAAATGTCAGTATCTGGGAAATCTGGTTGTCGTGAAGGGTGAATATAAATGGATGCTAAGACGAGCACTTTATTGTTCTCACAGAAAAGTTTTACTGCTGTGTATTCAATGCTGGATACACAGGTGAATCTAATTTCACTGAATTGAAATTTTTTGTGAATTAATATGCCGGTACCTCCATGAGATCCATTAGTTCTGGGGTTAGAAACTAAAGTGTAATTGGGAATTGAAACTCGGGAATTTGGTTTGAGCCAGGTCTCTGAAAGGAAGAGGATATCTGGGGAAAACTTTTCAACAAACAACCGGAGGTGTTGCTTACGTATGTTAGAGTAAATGGATTCTGTGTTGAGGGAGACGCTCTTTACAGTTTTTCTATGCTATTTATACTTAAATTCTATCTTAGCCTAGGAATCTTCTAATGTGTTTTTAATGACCCAACGTAATAGATACATATGTTTCGCTTCTTAGCATTTTATTTTGGGTTTTTTTGGATCTAGGTAAATGATGTCTAGACACAATTTTAATGTTAAATATTTTAAGGAATGAATAGCAAACACAATCCTAGAGGATTGTAAAAATGCAGACGCTAGTTGTTGTTAGATGAATTTCTTATTTCAAGGTGAACATAAGGATGTATAGTAATAAGGGTGATTCATACGTTAACTCGCGCTACACACAGACTCTTCTCCTCTAAGCGCCTCCAGTCAAGTCACTTTTCCAACTCTGTCTTCAAAACATCTTCTCACTTCGAGAATTCAAATCCTCATTTCTTTATCTTTTTTCGAAGGTCAAAACGCATCGCCACTTATCGTTTGATCCTTTATTGGGGTTTTTCTTAGTGTTAGCCATCCGGCCACAAGATCCGTGGAAATTGGTTGTTAGTTTAGGATCTGGGAATCCGTGTCTATTAGCAAGCCATAAAACATCTGGTATGTGAGAATATGATGTTTATGATGTTAGAATTGTGTGTCGGCGTATCGAATAGATATGCCTTTCTTTGGACACATGCACTTTAGGTTTTGGATCTTGTAGGAATTTTAGGTGCTGTGGGGAGGAAGTAGTGCACCGGCGTACGGCGCTGATTATCTTCCTCCTCCATCATCAATTCTTAGCCGCGCAAAACACCGAACCGAAAGTCATCAGCAATAAATGAACGAAACGCCGCCACGTTCGTCCACAACCGAGAAGGATGAAAAGTACGATCACCAGGGAAAGGAGATAAAACACTCGGAAGCTGCGGCACAAAAATAATGAAACACTCCAGATTAATATTTAGTTGAACTGGTTTTATTTTATTTAATTCTAGTTTTATTAATGAACGGAGAACTTGACAGGGTATTTTAATACACACGTAATAAGCCGTATTCCTTGTAAATGATTTAATATAATAAATTTTAACCGACTTCCGTCCATTATTTCTATACTTGGTGAACGACCAACGCGACTGGCGATTCTCGCGATTATCGCTCCCCTGTGCGCACCAGGGTAGCGATGGAGACACGACCTCGGGTCGAAGGAAGGAATTTGACTCGCGACGTAGATGCCGAAATTGATTGGAAATTCCTGGTAAGTTAATAAAGAAATCTTAAGGAGCAATGGTATGCGAAGAGAATGCATGAAGGTAAGTTTTCTTTACAGGAACTTAAAGATCATAGATTTGATCTCTTAAATGCGTGCAGCATTTTTAGGTACTAATACTGTTGCATTAGCAAACTAAAGGGAGTTGGGTAGTAGTTATGGGGGTTTTTCAGGTAAGTAGACCGTAGGGTTTGGGGGCAACGCTACAGTGCTAATTGCTTGTAGCATACATGGGAAAATAATGCATTATGCTGTTTGATTTTAGAAAATAGAATCGAATAATTGCATTGAATTGAACAAATGAATTTGAATTCAATAAATGAGAATTTGAACGTTTAGTTCGATTTGGTTTGTCAATGTTATGTTGGGGATATTAAATGGATTTTCTTATAGGTGGGAGGAAAATGTAATGTGGGAGATAAATGTAATGTGGGAGATAAATGTAATGTGGGAGAAAAATGGTAGGGCTTCTTGGAGCACTACAATATTATACTACGTCCTTTCTTCTAGAGTATGCCCTATCGGGACAAATAATGATGTTTAACTGCAGCCCGGAGATCACTTTTCTATTCCTTTATAAAGGAAAAGATAATCGAGATTTGTATCCCGAAAATACACATTTTCATACAACAATCTCGATTTTTGGGTATCCTGAGTGAGATGCTCAGTGTTTACTTTAGATAAGAATTCAGTTTCTTGAATTCTTTCGAAACTATTTCGCAGATGTGGGAATGTATCTGGATTTTGGATTTCTATTTGTTTTTCTTAATGGAAATTTTCCAGATAGAGATAACGATCTCAGGATTTTGAGTTTTGATGATGCCGTGGGGCAAATCTAAAACGATAAACGAATATTAGATTCGTTTATTGTGAATTTTAATCTTAATTCGGATTTTGGACTAAATTTTGCCGTGGGGGCAAATGTTAAGCGATAAACGAATGTTTGATTTGTTTATTGCGAATTTTAGATCATGTTTGGGTTAATTCGGGTTTTGAGAGGATTTTGGGTTTCAGTGTATTATTGCTGGGATTTGGATGTAGGAATGGGGGAAGAGGTGGTAGGGCTTTTTGGAGCACTACACAAGAGGGCATTTAAAAAAAGGAAATAACGCAGGTGAGAGTACAAAGCACTGGGTAAAACCGGCAATGATTTTATGGAAACTTTCGACACAACCCAGATCTGCTTAGTTTAAACGCCCCAATAGATGGTCTCTTATCGACCTAACTCAATTCTAGTTTGAGTTTACAGAATTGACAAATGTATTATTTTGATTCAATCGGTTTGGAACCGCCAAATATGGGTATTGACTTCCAGTTTTACGACGAATGTGCCGCGAAATAATATTAGTTAAGGTGAGACTGGTCTGCATATAGAACGAATGTACATCATCATCATCATCATCGGCACTACAACCAGGAACCGGTCTTGGCCTTATTGGGCAAGTCCTGAGACTTGATAAATTTTCCATAATGATTTATTTTTTCTGGGCAAGGTCATTAGTCTTGCGCCAAGGGCTCCCCGACGGAGAATCGAACCCCGGACTCCCGGGTGATAGGCGAGTATACTAACCACTATACTATTGGGGAGCCCGAATGTACACTTTTTTCATAATCGGTAGGTTAGAAAGAATGAGGCATTTCTTATGTCCTTGTTACAACTTCTATACATTTGTTCGCAGTTTTAACAGTTTTGAACAAACAATTAAGAGTCGAATTAATTCTAGTGGCAAGAACTGATAGTTCCTTTAACTCGAAAATTCAAATGTCATTGATCGGCTAAGGACCAACATTAAGCGATCACTATAACGTCAAGAAGCAATAATGAGCTTAGGAGCCTACTCAGTTAGATAACTCGATTTATACACAACGTATTGTAGAAAAATAAGGACACCAGCAACACTGAGCATAAGGCGGCAATGCTGTCGCCGCCCGTTTCAAGAAGGATAGTAGATAGTGCGTAGTGCATAATATCTTCGACTTAGTACTAGTTTGGATTTGCATCAGTTGGTACGGTTTCCTAAAATAGTGTCTGAGATGCTTAACTGTCCTATTATATTTCTGGTGTACTACCGTGATTCTGGGCCCTCCGGAAAGAGTATGCTACCGTCGTCTTCCTTAATAAAGGCAAGCCGAGGACCGCACGACAACGTCAAGCGCCACTACACACACGCGAAGAGAAATTTGTAAAAAGACGAGCGGGAGAGAAACGTTCCAATCACGATACACTTGTGCGTTTTGGGAAACCAACGCAGTGACACAAGAGGTTTGATTAACCAAAAACCTTTCTGTATTATTGTTAATTGCTTCCGGGACCTCAGCACTCCACTCCTGCTCTTAATTCTAAGAACCGCGACTATACAACGGCAACTTAACTATTCCACTGCCGCTATGCAACCGCCTCTTCACCTTACAACTTCGAATCTGTATCTCTTTTTTTATCCTACATCAAAGTCTGCACGCATCGCCCGTTATCATAGATACTTTTTGAGGTTTGTTTGTCTTATCCATCTGGCTAATGCAAACAAGACCTTTCATGCATTTCAGATGGAGACAAAGTCCATGGGAATTGGATGACAAATCAGATGGGAATATGGGTCTATCTGCATATCATAAAACATCTGGTTACAATGCATATGGAGATATGCATTGTGATGTTTAGATTTCCTGAATGTTATGCGTGCATGATAAATGAACATTTGGCTCGTTTATCGCATATTTATTTTTATTTTGGATTTTAAGAATTGATAAGTGCACATACAATGCATATGAAGATATGTGTTGTGATGTTGGAATTTTAATAATGTTCGGTTCAATTTGTTTGACATTGAACTCAACGTTAACTTTGGGACAAGAATGGATGATATTAGATAGGAATTTTTTTAGTGGGTAATATGTATGCGGGCTATTAACCTTGCCCGGAAAAACATATTATTGTGGAAAGTTTAACAAGCCTCAGGACTTGCTAAATAAGGCCAAGACCGGGTCCCGATTGTGGTGCCGATGATGACGATGATGATATCTCAAATGTGTTCTATAGGGTATTAGATACAGTCCTATTGTCAAAATTGCTTTTCTATGACATGGACGAAACACTAATCCAATGGGTATAGGTATATAGTTATAGCAGGTCAAGCCAAGTGCTCCAGAGTGTCGCCAAACTTGCTTTTTATCTATTTGACATCGGCGTTTTCCACGGCTTCCTAATTTCATCTGTAAGGTTATAATTTTATTTATGTTTTTATAGGCTTACCTCTTTTTGGTGAGTCCACGATTGAATAGAAGGTTTCTTAGTTAGTATTTTGTTTTCATTTAGTAATATTAATTTATTAATTTTTATTTATTTGTTGTGGTCGTGCCTTGGCCTCTGGATTCCAACTGATCCCGAAATTAAAAAAAAATGGGGTGGCGAGAGGCCGACTTTAGGGAGACAAGGACAAATGTGTCCTTCATCTTGTCTCTGGCTTCTGGTCATCTTGCGATAACCAGAATCACCCACATCCGTGAAGATGTTAGGCTCGGTCTCAAGATATCTGAAAATAAAGGGGAAGGACGTATCTAAGGATTCCCCGTCGGGGAGCCCTCTGGCGCAAGACTTATGACCTTGCCCAGAAAAAAACAAATCATTATGGAAAATTTAACAAGCCTCAGGGCTTGCTAAATAAGGCCAAGACCGGTTCCCGGTTGTAGTGCCGATGATGATGATGACGTATCTAAGGATAGTGTGGACAGGGTTAGTTCAATTGTTCTCTAACTACTTGGGTAGGGGGATGGTGGGAAAGAAATCGTACAAGACCGACAGGTCTTGAGTGCGGTAGTAAACGCAGATCACGTCTTTGGTGGCTGATAATTTGCGCTTTGGTCGGTGTGTATGTGTGTGTGTTTGTGCTGTTATATATTGAGCGTGCGTGTTTGTAGTGTGTCAGCAGTAGACCCTATGGGATGGGTCCAGGAATCCTCTATTATGAAGGAGAATGTTGTTGGGAAGGGTGGTTTCTTCAGTTTTGTGCTGAAGAAGAAACTGTGGTGGTCTGATACGAAGAGATCGAAAAAGAAAAGGGTCAAAAAGGCAAGACTCCCATACAAGTGGGTTCTCGCTGTTCTGAGTCCTTTTGAGGTACTTATATGCTAATTGTAGCAAGTACTCGTCGATTGGGATAATGGAGGCACCTTCATATAGGTGAGAGTTCGGGTAATGACGACCGTCAGGCCTTCTAAGGTGGTTGATGCATCATCTGAGGAGTTTTCTTTCGAAAACATGAAGTCTTTCCATTTGGGCCGAAGATATGCAGGACCATATGGGAAAGGCGTATGATATTCCAGATCGGATTAGCTGCTTATAGTAGAGAAGCTTAACTTTGGTGTCAACTTTGTTGCTCCACCTTAAGATGTTGTGCACTTGCTAAGACCAGCCGATGGCCCTTTGAAGAATGTGGGTCACATGTTTGATGAAATTCATTTTTGGGGTATAGATGACCCCAAGATATTTCATCCAGCCCTGTGGTCTAATCGTAGTACCTACTATTTGTATTCAGATATTCTGTGAATATCGAGAAGCAGGTTGGGAGTGTTTACTACGCAGAATTATAGCTACTGCTTTAGATGGGTTAAGTCGAATTTTCCATCGACTGTAGACTGATCCCGAAATAAAAATGTGCCGCCCTTTTATACTCTGGATCATCGGGATTTGCCAAATTTTATTTAAAAATTCCAAGAGGCACAAACAAGATTTTGTGTGCTTCAATTGGAATAGGATTCCGGGAAGTGGATAGGAATTTATTTGAATAAATTCCCGGAAAGAGAAATCATGAAATGCATTTAGAGTTAAGCATTTCATGATGTTAGGATTATTAAGAATTGAATCAATGTACGACAAATGGACTTTGGTTTAAATTTATCGTGGATATGATTCAATTGGATTGGGATGTAAGGTAATTGGAAATTGAATCAATGTGCGACAAATTAACTTCTGGTTTAACTTGTCGTTCGTATGATTCAGTATGGGAATTGGATTGAGGCTTAATGAGAATTGGGTGAGAGTAGTGATTTAGAATCACTACACATCTCTTTTAGTCCCAATTTTTATAAACTATACTTCTCCCATTACTTTGAACCAAATTCTCTCGTTTATTGACAACTTGAGCTTCTCGTAATCTTTCGAATATTTTTGTCCAAAATCTTTGAACCTCAGTATTCCTCATCATTTGGCGCTAAGTCCGATATAAAAAGCGGGTGTTTTAAAACTTCACTACGAAGCTTCTGGAGCTTCTGGCGAATCATTATAAATTATGGCCTAATAGAATAAAGCATATCTCCTATAGTTCAATTCTGGTGAAATGTTGACAGCAGTGTTTGGTCATACGGAAGTAGTTCGTAGTATATGATTTTGTTTGTCCCACCAAATACACAGTCAAACGTTAAGCGATAAGTTCTGGTTTTACCACAATCTACGTCGCTTCACCGCGCTTTGAAGGATCGCTTTCGCATAGTATTATCATATGTAACACATTTCTCATGCCAAGCTATCACCGTATAAGAAATATGTAGATTTCCTTCCGCTTGGCCAAATCTTCGCAGATGGAAATTCAATCGGTCATATGGATTTGCATCAATTCATGGGACACCCAAACATCGAGTATATTTTTAAATCTCTGGTTTAAACCACCGTGTAGTCGATTGTTAGCTCAGGGGCGATGACATGACTGCTAATGTGCTACTTCGATTATTCCAAATATGTCATTCACATTTTCGACCAACAAGTATGAGGTACAGTTTACCATCAAATATAATGGTAATAAATTGACGAAACCAAAATTACGCATCTTTAGCTATGACAATATTGTAACCTGGATAATATTGAAACCTGACAATATTGTAAAACTGGATGACATCGGCTCGAAATCGGGACCGGTGGAGAGATTTGTTAAATAAGGCCAAGACCGGATCCCGGTTGTAGTGCCGATGATGATAATGAATATGCAGGGAAGAAGCATGGTGCGCCGGCGTACGGCGCTGATTCTCTTCTATCTCCACCGTCACTAAAAGATTTCGGGAAAGAAAACACCAACAGGGAACGACGGTCATGCACGAAACCGCAGCAAAATGTTCGCCAAGAGAAAATGTCACACACAGGTGAAATTAAAACACACTGATATTGTTTATTAATATTTATTCCTTTTTTATTGTTGAATTAGGGTTCACTTTCGGTTTTATACTCTTATACAAACCGAAGCAGATGTAGGTTACGTTTAATGTACATTAAGCGTCCCAACAAAACAAAAAATAAAAACTCAATAGAACTGCAATCGCGTCCGATTACGGCATCGGAACCGAAGCACACACGATAAGGGTAAATAAAAAAGCAGCACACACTTCGACTTTCACCTTGACTCGCGAATCTTGACTCCGGGGATATGCTCACCCCCGAGCGCATGCTACGGGGGTTAAAGGAAAACTCCGATGATGAAGTGCGTTCGCGCTGGCGGGTAGATTAACACTCCACAGTATTTACGCATCCCCGGCGATACGGGGAGCGGAAGACGATCTGTCCGGATCGGCGGTTGAAATACAACTTATTGATTCAACGCTCGTTTGGGGTGAGTTTGGTAGTGTGGTGGTAGATATCCTCTCCACTAAGAATATGTTTTTACTTACCACCAGAGAAACGTAAATTCTCTCTTGGTGGAATAAAAAAACCAGATCTCGTAATAAAGATCATGGTGGTACACATGTATATGTGTACATTGGTTCATTCATGGGACAAAGCCATGAGAACGAAACTGAAACAAAGGAGAAGCGACTTAAGGCATCGGTCTGTAATTAGGGTCAGCTAAATAAATAAGCTGGAACTCATTAAATGAGAAATGTGTGGTAGTCCTGGGGTCGATGCGTCGACATGGACGCTGGTTCTACCTCCAGTCCACGATTCGGTTCGCTGGAGAAAACTGCAAATGCACAACACGGTTTCCTCACCAATGGTTATCGAAGAAATAAAACACCTTGTGGATCTTGTTGGTTGATGTTATTTTAACCTTTTAATGCCTATCATTAATGTTGCACTTTAGAGATGATGATTACA
Source organism: Microdon myrmicae (assembly GCA_963931805.1). Classification (NCBI taxonomy): domain Eukaryota; kingdom Metazoa; phylum Arthropoda; class Insecta; order Diptera; family Syrphidae; genus Microdon; species Microdon myrmicae. The sequence goes on from OZ007498.1 coordinate 26,485,688, forward strand.
AAAACACTTAATAATATTAGGTGAATTCTTGAATTAGACTCACAACTGTATAACTTGAATTCAGATACAAAGGTTCTTAAGTTAAATACACAACGAAGTTACAATATGATTTTGGGTAACATTGACAAGTTCTTGAGTTTAGATACACGACTGCATAATATTGAATTAGCTCGAAAGGTTCTTAAATTAAACACACAATGAATTTACTATATAACTTTGGTAAACATTGACCAGCTCTTGAATTTAGATGCACAACTGTATAATATTGAATTTGATAGGAAGGTTCTTATATTAAACGCACAATGAATTTACTATATAACTTTGGTAGACATTGACCAGCTCTTGAATTTAGATGCACAACTGTATAATATTGAATTTGATAGGAAGGTTCTTAAATTAAACGCACAATAAATTTAAAATATAACTCCGGTAAACATTGACCAGCTCTTGAATTTAGATGCACAACTGTATAATATTGAATTTGATAGGAAGGTTCTTAAATTAAACGCACAATGAATTTAAAATATAACTCCGGTAAACATTGACAAGCACTTGAATTTAGATGCACAACTGTATAATATTGAATTGCAATTGATTGGTTCTTGAATTAAACGCACAACTGATTTAAACTACGACTCCGAAAGGAAGGTGCGTGTACCGTAAAGGTTACTATGAGACTCCTCGTAGAAATCATCCTCAACTTCCCTTGTAGTATCAGATACCTCTGGCGTACCAGGGAAATTCCAATACACATCTGGTCAATTAGAGGGACGGAAATTTAGGCTGGCAGAAAATGCAGTCATAAATCATGAGAATGGTTTTCCCATGATGGTGATTAATATCGGCAAAAACCCAAGGCTGCCTGAGAGCATGAATCTTTATGACTACATTGTTTATGTAGGAAATTGCCGCCTGGACGAAAACGTTTTCTTTTGTCTACATCGGATAGACAGAAGTGTTTCGTGTAGCATAAGGGAGCAATGCTGACGGCGGTAATTAGTTCGTCTGTGATGTAACACAGAAGATCGGTCGCCATAGCAACTAGAAAAAAAAGGCTAATTGATCTTTGGGTTATCCCGCTCATTATGTCCTATTGCAGGGCTATTAGAAATCTGGCTTGCAGATGTGCAAGCCAGCAAATAGCCCAGCCAGTGTTTTGGAAGATAATGGACATTGAGACGGTGTTTGGGTACACATTGTTCTGATCATTAGAACATCCTATCGGTCGATGTGGTGACATGTGTGTTGTTTAAAATAACACAAGGTCATTTGCAGGAAACTTACGATGGCTACGCTGCATTAGAAAATAGAAAGATCGGCCGATGGATCTATGGCCAAAAAGGTAAACACATCCTGCCCAATCTGGGGAAAAGCTCCTCAGCGTGATGGAATATTTATGCCGGTTATCCAAGGGGATAACCGAATTGTTTTCAGCCATTTTAGGACAGTGGTGAATACTATGGCAAGGTTGTGTGATCTTGCCAGTGATTCGACTTAAGAGTAGATATGGGGTTTATAGGGTTTTTATGGGGTTGAAAGTGATGCGAGGTTCTTCGCTGAAAAGCCCCACAAATACATTTCGGATACTGTGGGGTGTTTTTACCTTACGTCTGCACGGCCGTGGGTTCGTAGAAACACTCACGGATTGCTCACTGGTAATTTTCCACCGACCAAGCAGTGATAAAACATAAAAACGAAGATCGATGCAACACACTGAAATCCCCAGCGGTAATAAAACACACGGTAGTTTTAGGTTAGACTATTAACACTTCTTTATTTCTGAACGATAAGTTGGTTTGGACGACAAATGAATTTTATTCACATTGTTTGAACATTTATAATCACCATCAACGATCTTTAACTTTTGACATTAGAATGATTACGGCCGACTTTCACAAAGAGTTGTTATAAATAAGCGACGGCCGTACCGAAAAGAAGGAGTTTTTAGGAATTTCAGGTAATGCTTGTATGCATTAATGTCCTTGGAAAAGGAAATGTTTTCAGGCGCCAATGCGATGAGTTTAATTGTTCAATACTTTACGAAGTATATAACACCGTAAACATCTAAGTAATTTTTTACTTTTTTCTTTTTCCCCAAACCAGTAATTGTACTCCAGGATACCGCCACAGAATTGCCTTTACTGAGAGAAGTCTTTACAAAAGAAAACAAAAAACAAACGACACCCCAATGGTTTATTGGCCAGGTAAAAATATTCGTCAGCAAATTATGATTATTAAAAACGAAACACGTGGACGCATTAAACCGTAAATAAAATCTTTTGTTTTGAAAAATCGCCTATAAATCAGTTACAGGGGACAAAAAGAAACTGTTTGCACGGCTTAACTTCTCAAACCACCACTTTGACAATCAATAACAGATGGCGGTAATAGCAGGATTATTTCGCTGGCATTGGCAGTAAATTAAAATCCGAAATAATGATAATTCAAAGCGATTTTTCGATTTCAATCTGCTTACGAGCTTTTTTTTTTTTGTTTTTTATGCAAACCCAACAAATAATTCGTAAATGCCAGTATCGGATTCATTAATAATTTTCCAATGACAACAATTAGCACTGTTCAAGCAATTTCAAGTCTATACGGCCTGGCTTGTATTCAAGTGACAAGGCCACTAGCCCTTCTACTCACGAGCCTCATGTCTGAAAGCCGGATTTTTATCCACAAAATTTAATTGAACCCGTGACGAGGATGCATTAATAAACATACGCATAAAATAATTGCATGCAACCTTTGTATGCGGTTGCCTGCTTCTCAACTGCAGACAGGATTCAACTCCGGCATCAGCAGTTTTTTAATGTATTCCTCTGAATTATTGCGACATCCACATCCTGATCAATATATTTCACAGAGTGCACAACGAACTTTCTATGTAGCTCCCTTCATACAAAAGTTGCCGCACGCACAGTCACATTCACACTATCTACATTGTTAATGAAGACTTCATTTGAATACGATTGCATGCAACTGTAATCAGAGCATCAGTCCGTTGGGCCAGGCTCGTACTCCGCTCAGATTTATGAGATTTATCATCACCAAGCTCTGAATGTGTGGAGTCTATTCCTGGGTGCCATCACTCCCATCCACTTGAATCAAAATTTTGTGATCCCCACAGACTAGATGACCTCCCACCCCTCATCTGGGTTAATATGGGTGTGTATATATGCCCTATATGCCCTCTATATGTATTACCGTTTAAATATGAACTTTTCGGAAGTTGTGATTTGCCAACGCACATTCTAACACAGTGACCAAGCCCATTTCGGAAGATAATCCTCGCTGTGAATAAACTGAACAATAACAGTTGGCAAATGGTAATTAAGGATAATTGATTCCTTATGCCGAATCAATATCAACGAATTCGCGTAGAAGCTAAACAAAGAATTAATAACAGAATTCTATCTAATGCAATTCTGAATATATTCGCGTATCTGCCAGTTTTCAGATTAAAAGATTAGGATTCAATTTGCCTGGCAGGACATGTATGGCAATTTATGTCCTTCGACCGGAACAACCACCTAATCATTTGTATTTTAACGGTTGCTCCATTTGACTGTAGTTAGAAGGCTGATCGCATATATTTTAATTATTTCCGTTTGTAAATATAACAATATAAATCATTGATGATTAAATCAGTGTAATTAAACACCATGCGGGAGAATGAGTAATTCCTGAAGCCGCAGTTATGCATTATTTTTACTAAATTTTAAATTGAATAGGTAATCATTCTCTTAACATCGCCTTTTGTTTAAACTTTAAAAACGTGTTGCAGAGGTTGCAGTTTCATTAAGGGGGTATTCTGGTCTAGAATTTTGAAAAAATCGATTTTTTTTCTTTTTATATTTTCTTATAGTTTATACTTTTAAGAATATGCTGTCCAAAGGAAATTTTAAAATTCCAATAATTGGCGAAGTTACAGCTGCTTCAGAAATATTATGTCACTTGAAGCTACTACGAGGGTTGCCTTTTATATTTCGGGATTAGAGAACAAAAACAAATATTGATCATCGAAAATCACTTTATTGTTTTTCAAAATATTCCCCATGAAGATCTATACACTTTTGCATGCGTTTGAACCAACTATCGAAGCACTTTTGCCACTCTGATTGAGGTATCTCCAACACATGCATTCTGAATGCAGCAACCGCTTCTTCAGGTGTCGAAAAACGTTGACCTCTCAGTTTGTTTTTTACGTACGGGAATAAAAAGAAGTCATTCGGTGCCAAGTCAGGACTATACGGTGGATGACCCATCAAATCGATGTTTTGGGTGCTCAAAAATGCAGTTGTCGCAGCCGATGTGTGAGAGCTCGCATTGTCGTGGTGAAGAGTGATCCGTCTTCGGCGGTTGGTTTTCCTGATTTCTTGGAAGACAACTGGCAAACAAATGGTTGTGTACCACTCAGAATTGACTGTTCTGCGTTGTTCTAGTGGTACGGTTGCGACATGTCCAGTTTTTCCGACCATTTGCTTGGAAGTACTTCGTGCGCGAACAACTTTTGTTGGATTTGGCTCATCTTGAAACACCTAGACAGTCGACTACTGTTTACTTTCGGGCTCATACGCGTAAATCCACGATTCATCACCTGTCACGATGTCATAGACGTGTTTCGAAGCACCGCGACCGTATTTTTTGAGCATTTCTTTCGACCAATTGATACGAGCCTTTTTTTGGGCGATTGACAAATTGTGTGGGATCCAACGCGAACAAATTTTTTTGACAGTCAAATGTTTATGCAATATTGAATGTATGCTGGTCCCACTAACGGCTAAGGTTGTCTCAATCTCACGATAGGTCACATGACGATCTTCTAATATCAGTTCGCGCACAGCATCAATGGTTTTCGGAACAACAACTGATTTTGGACGACCTTCACGAAATTCATCTTGGAGTGAACTACGACCACGATTGAATTCACCATACCATCGATAAACACTGGTCCTTGATGGAGCTTCATCGCCAAAAATTGAATTAAGTTCATCCATGCACTGTTGCTGAGTTAATCCACGCCGAAAGTTGTAAAAAATAATCGCACGAAAATGTTGACGATTTAATTCCATTTTTGGGCCGAGATGAATCTTTTAAGTTACTGTAAACAACACAAATAGCGCTCGTATGTCAAAACGTTCTGAGTGCGTATAACCTCAACTAATTATAGATTAGCAACAAATTTGTATTGGAACAACAGAATTCGAGCTATAAAAACTAATAACCCGAATATGTTCCCACAAATAAATAAAATATTCAGGAGAAATAATGAAAACGAGATTCAGTGTCTCCAAATTCCACGTACTGAGGTAAACAAGCAGCTGCTAACCAACACTGGCATAGATACAGAGAACGCTATCTTCAATAGTGAGCTCTTCGTGATCGAAGATCCTTTGGAGAAGGCGAACGCTGTGGGAGCTGTCTTTCAGGAAATGTACAAGGTGAATGAAAGCATTCACCGAAATCACGACCTGGAGGACAGAATTCGACTGAATCACCTGCACCTCCGGAATGAAATTTCACATTGGCAATCGGAGAATCCGGGTTTTACGGAATTCAGTGACGATAATCTGTCAATTGACATTAATGCCAATGGTGGGGCTAATAGCCTTTTAATCACAAGGGAAGGAATCCAGAGTATCTTCGACTCATTAAGAAGCAAAAAGTCAGTGGGAATAGATGGAGTACCTAACATCGTACTCAAGAACCTGCCCCCAATGGCAATAGATATATACACGGTCCTGTTTAACAACGCGTTGAATAATGCATATTATCCCGCGCGTTGGAAAACGGCCATCATTCAGCCCATCGCAAAAAAGGGCAAAGACTGCACAAACCCAATGAACATGCGTTCGATAAGTTTACTCCCAAGCAACAGTAAAGTATTTGAAAAAACCATTAACAAAGCTCTGCTAAAATGGGTAGAAGACAACAGCATTATTCCAAATAACCAGTTTGGCTTTAAGGCGGGTCATGAAACCACACATGCCGCAGCTAAAGTGGTCTCCGACATACAATGGAATAAATGTAGGAACCAATGCACAGGTGCCTGTCTGATCGACTTGGAGAAAGCCTTTGATACCGTCTGGATCGAAGGGTTGTATTACAAACTGGTCAGACATGGCATACATAAGCCTTTACTATATGTACTTTACGATATGTTAAAGGACAGGAGGTTCGTGGTCAAAAGTGGTAATGTGACCTCTAATGAAACGTATAATATCAAGAATGCCTTGCAACAGGGCGCGGTACTCTCTCCGATTCTTTTTAACATTTACATTAGCGACTTATTAGAAGTACTTCCGCAGGCTATTGCGTACGCAGACGATCTCATAATTTACAGAACAGCTCCGAAAGTTGCGATCATAAATAAGTTAATACAGCGAGACTTCAACAACGTGCTGCGCTATTGCGATGACTGGAAACTTAAGATCAACTTCCAGAAATGTGAAGCCATCCTATTTAGAACCCCATTATATAAAGCCACGAACGACACAAGAAAAAACTGGCGAAAGCTAGTTATCGTGGGATCGCATGGAGATAAACTGGAAACCAAGAGTTTAGTTAAATACCTGGGCATCTGGCTAGATCAATATCTGTATTTCAACAGACATGCAGAGGCTGCTTTGCTCAAAGCGAGGAAAACTTTCGCTATGACAAGGAGGCTATTTCACAGTAGCCAACTTGACAGCAAGGTAAAAGTCATATGCTACATGACACTAATCAGGCCAATGCTCGTATATGGTTGCCCAGTATGGTTTAACATAGGTCCAAATTTGATGGAAAAGATTCGGGTGTTCGAAAGGAAGTGTCTCAGAAGCTGTCTCAGATTATATCGGACACCGGAATCGGACTATAAAAAGTATTACTCAAATGAGACTTTATATAATGAAGCGTACATAAATAGGGTGGATAATTTTATGATTAAATTAATCAGAGGACATATTGCGAGAGCAATAAGCTCGTCCAATGACCTAATTTTCGGGGCCTATTATCCAAACACTCTGTACTATGAGAGCGTGCGTCGCAACGGCTTTGTTCCACCAGAGGCGTTCCTTGACTTGGATATGAAAGGGCTTATACAGGATAGATCCGGAATTCCGCTGATCTATCATGTAAGTAGATCATCTGTAGACGGGCGATTGTGCTACGACCGGGAAGTAGCGCGCACCGAAGAAGAGCTCCTGCGCTTCAGTAGGGCTATCTCCCACAGAGACCGGGACGATAGTATTAGACAGCGTCAACAGTTCTGGTGGTTGAATGGCATATAAAGACCTGGGTACCAAAGTCGGTAAAGAATCATACTATCAGCTAGCTTACATAGACTTAGCTTTTCTAGAATTAGGGTAGTATAAGATTTAAGTTAAGTTAGGTTAAGTGCTTTTACATAAAAAAAAAAAAAAAAAAAAAAAAAAAAAAAAAAAAAAAAAAAAAAAAAAAAAAGCGTAGGTAAGTTAAGTAAGTTAAATTTTAAGAAAAAAAGCAAAAAAAAAATTGACAAAGTTTTTCAAATTTTTCTTTGTCTCAAATAATTATAAGTATTGCCACAAAGTTCTGTCGCCGAAAGGCAAATTATACAAATGTTAAGCAATGTTTAGCTTAGAGCGTCTGCGAAGGACCAGTAAGTTATTATATAAGATAATTAAGCTAGAATTTAAGCATTTTTTGTCTAGCCTTTAATTTAGAAATTAAGAATATAAAAAGAAAAATAAAAAATGTTGTAAAAATGAAAAATGAAATGCGTATAACCTCAAAAATGTCCAACTTTACGACAGAGCTGTCAATTGCCGGATTGCAACACTAGGGTTGCCAAATCCCGAAACATAAGAGGCAACCCTCGTATAACCCGAAATTTTTAAACGCGTTTTTCTCGAAACTGTCTGTTTTAAGACAATACCCACGATTTTTCAAGTTAGACTGAACCGATTTACTTTAAATTTAGTACATGTCTTCTCTATAGGCTTTCCTATTCCATGAACTGTCTTCATCCCCAAATGTTAACTACTTTTAAAAAATTTGAAAAACTAAAAAAAAAAGTGGTACAAAAATAATTTTTTTTTCAAGCAGTCGCCATTTTGTTAAAAAAAATTCTTTTTCTACTTTTTTTTAGTTCCAACAATAGAGGCATTTCTGTAAATTAATAATCTCTTTTTTTTCAGATAGCTAGGAGGGTTGAATCGTGGGTATGGTCGCGTGCCAACTTTTTGAGATCCCCCACTTCATCAGCTGCTAACTTTTTGAATTTTGAATTTTTTAATTTCAATTTTTGTACTGTATTCTTGAAATATTAATAAACAACCTATAAAAAAATGAATAATAAAAATATTGATTGCTTTTTTTTACAGCACTTCAAAAATTGCGTTAAATTCGTGCGCCTAGGCCAGAATACCCCCTTAAGACAATTTTTGTGTTTCAATTCAATGATTTTTTTTTACCAAGAATAAAAAAAGTATATATTCTTGTATAATTCCAATACACTTTTAGGGCCCCTCCTTTAAAACGCTGTCCATCATAACAATGTTTGTTTGATATATTTTGTTATATAAAATAATTTTTTATGTAAGCCTGTGGCATTTCTAACAGATACACATGTGGGGAGGAAGTATTGTGCCTAACATGGACACTCCGTTCACTTCCTCCTCCATCATAAATTGTTCGCCACGTAAAACACTGAAGGAAAAGCACAAACAATTCCGCCGAAGCAAAGAAAACACCAAGACAGGAAGTAGGCCGAGAGAAATAAAACACTAGTGCTGGTTGGTGATCACCACTTTAAATGAATTTTATTGTTTGTTTCTTTATTTAACGATAACAGGATCTTATATTTCACTTAGGACTTCTGGGGATTATTCTTTTAGTTTTGAATGTATATCAAAATCGAACAACACATAAAATGACAGATTTTAATCAATACTTTCACCAACTTTAACTAAAGTTACTTGTACAACGCGAACACGACTCCGGTATATATTTGCGCGTCTCCGCAGTGACGGAGAGCGGGAGCGGCATGACTATTGCGGTCAGCAGATGCAATTCGACTCAACGATATTTAATCGTTTTGGGGTGATTTTTCCCAAGAGAGAAAGTGAAAACAAGGAACAAAGACTAGGCAATGTATGTGTATGTGTGAGTGAAGATCACATTGGTTTTTTTCATACACAAGGCCATGGGAATGAACCTGAAACAAAGAAAGGAAAAAGAGATCGTGGAGGTCTTTGTTTATGTGAGAGGTTACTGGGAAACGAATCCACAACTATGTAGGATAAAAGGCACTTATGGCCTGAGAGTTCAACTGAGTAAACATTAAATGGTAGGTGCATTTGGGATACTAGGATGATTGAATTTTTTGCGTATCGCCAGAATGCCTGGTGAAGGACAGCGGTCTTTTGTTTACTCATGGTGTGAGTTAGGGAAATAGACTCAACATGGATGGTGCTAATTACACGCAGCTGGCGTTGGACTATTTATCGCTGGCTAAAGGGGTCGACAGCCGATGTGTGCATAAATAGTTTTTATGTACACATATTGACGTTGGGATTAGCCAACTCAAGGGTAAGATTCCTTGATATGCGGTCGTATGATATGCGAACCGATGAATTTTATTTCATGGAATTTAGGATAAGGTAAGAAAGAACTCTTACAGGAATTTGTATCCCTTTGCAAGCAAGGGTAAGAATTCTTTTACTGAAGCTTTTTAGATTATACCTTAGATAATCCTAGATGTGTGAAGCATTTAAGGTGCTAATACGACTGCATTAGCGAAATTACGTGATTGTATGGGAGTTATGGGGTTTTTTTTAGGTGAGTGAACCATGGGGTTTGGCGAAACCGCCACACACACACAATATACAAGCAAATAGTGAAGAGCACCGAAAGAAAATCGAACAAGAATATGCATCAGCCGTATACCAAGCAATAACATATCAATTCCACATCAGTTGAGTGTACTTGAGTATAGAAATCGAATTCGTACACGCGGCAGTGGTCTGTTGTGTTAAGCATTAGTTCAATTTTTAGTGATTCTAACTGTCATAGCGTCAGATCGCATCACACGTTCTTTCACTATCATCCTCAACGCTGTAAGCCTATTTTATATTTTTCATTTCTTCTTCCTTTTTTGTTTTTGCTTTTTATTCTTATTATAATTATATTATAATAATTTGTGGCACATATTATAAAATTAAATTTAAAAGACAAAGTAAATAAAGCAGTAACAAAGAAATATAAGATATATAGAAAAGCAAGGGTGTGGGCAAGGTGTTGTGGGGGTTCTCCACATTAGGCTGAGAACCAACCCACAATAGCAACTACAATTTCGCCAGCAGCCCGCGCATAACGCCAACCACAGTCACTTTCGTTGACTTACTACCATCCCCAGGGGATATATTTCAAAAGGGCATACACCAGGGCATACACCAGGTAAGGGAAGCATCACCTGAATTCAATATCCTATGCAGATAACGTAACATAGAATTCTGTTTACCATGCCATAGGCATCATTCAAATTCCCTAAAATCTAAAAACCCTGTACCAGCATTTACTGCACCACTATGGGGCAACAGCCAAAATTCCCTAAATTACATTGTGGGGGTAGAAGTATAATGCCAACGTATGGCACAGGATTCACTTAAAAACCCCCGACACTTGTTACTCCGAAGGAAATGAAAAACACTTTTTTATTTATTTAAATTTATTTCTATCCGCATTTATTGGTGAAAACACGAGCAAATTGTGGTGAATGGCACAATATTGATTGAACTTAATTACACAGCTAAAAATTGGGTCTTAATTGTATTTGCCAACATGAATCACAGCCTCACTGGATTTATCAGAATATCTATGATTTACTATTTCACTTCTGTCAGGCAGGGAATGCAGTACGCGACGGGAACGCCAGACTGTTCAGCTGGTCGGTCGTACGCAAATCGCGAATATAGGTGAACCGTCAAAACAGGCTTCGGGAACTAAAGAACTTTACCTGTGCACCAACTCTATCGAACGACTCCTTGGGCTTTTTTTTTCGCGGACTAAACGAACTATCTCATCCGCAGATACAACCAGGTTCAGATACAAATAGCGACTAACTGGGTGGAAATCGTAATTTCTGCTTTTTACACATTGATCTGCCAATGGTAATCATGCTCTCTTGTGTGTTCCCCAACTCACCACACTCATCCAGGTCGAAACGTACTTGTGTATTCGTTCGACGTCGATGGGCGTAGCCAGAATGGAGAAATCAAAAGGGAAAGCACAATAACCCAGGTTTGATCTGGCTAGGTGTGTGTGCGTCAATACCGTGTATACGGCTGGTCCACTGACCTAGTGACAATCTCTTAGGTCAACGCACTATAGCAAGACAGAAATACGAGAGAGAGGGCAAACATAGCTAAGGTTATTCACCAGCAAAAAGAGATCATTGATCCCAAGGGAATGGGTGATCTGGGAAAAGTCAATAGGACGCCGCACCGGCTGGAGATATAATACCATTCTGTGGAATGTTCAATAAATACCCAAGCCTATGGACTATGACGCAACCGCGTCGCTTGGTTTTGACTTGGTTGTTGCTAACCAATACGAATGGAATTTCCAGTGGAAATCCCATGGTAAGCGCAATAGCGTGGCCGTATGTCGTTGATTGTAGCTAAACTCAATTATGCATTATCTGCATAGAATAATGAGTTTAGATATGCGTCCCTTTGACATGTTTTACAGGTAAATACCTATCAAGAAAATGGGTAGGTATTGTGGTTGGAATTGTGGGCTGTTTCTCCTATAGGATAGAGAAACCCCTACAACATAATGTGACATGAATTATCAACATGCAACATACACCAGGGAAACCAATTGGCGCCCCTTATTAACATTCTTACCCTGGCATACATGCGCAGCGTATTTCCATGACTTATTCAAAGTCACCCCACGTTTTGCCCAACCGACAAAACTTGTTGGAGCATCTCGCGCCCACCAGCCGAGAAACTAATTCTTCAGCATGGGAACATGCACATAAGAATTCTACATTGGCCACCGGTGTCGATACGACGCACAATCATCGTTGTGCGAGTATCCGATTCGCCGATGACCGAAGTCGCCCTGTCGATGGACAAACAATCTGTGCAGCTGCAGCCACTCTGAATGATGCACTTCTTCCCATTTCCTTTTGTTCGGTTTTCGTTGTCACGGCCAAGCAACACGAAACATCACGCACCCTCGCCGTGATCAACTCAGAGAGATCCTCTCTGATTGGTCACTGCATGAGTTACTTCACGTTCCTATCAAAAAGACGAAAACCCACCCTTGGAGGATGGCGGGCTCTGTACGGGCCAGTTTTCGTCAGTCACGTTTCAACCACCAAGGAGTAAGTCGTAGCTCAACCACCGTGCGTGTATCAGTCCGCGTTATTACAAGTCAAAATTTCAACCCTCGACAGCGTATCGAACCACGTTCGACCAAGAGACATAACGCCACACGGAGTCGTTTATTACGGGACAATTAATTATTTACATGTTGAAGAACAGCACTAACGAGTGTTCTCAGTGCCTACCAATCCGTATGTTATTCAGTAATTTTTTATCGTTTATCAAAGAACAATTGATTATAACATATCAAAGAACATCTCAATAAACAGTAAATTATAGAGCTCCCTCGGTGCAAATTAATTTAGTTATGTTACCACGTTCTACCACTTACATTTCAAAATACCATATAAATTAATACATTTCGAAGAACAGTAAATAAAGAGAGATCTCCGTGTAGATTAACATTTATTATATTTAATCCTGCACCTCAAATAAATAAATAATCAATAGACCATATCCAGAGAGTTTTATTTCTTTTTCTTGCGTGAACAAAGTCCGAAGGAACACAACGACATCGTTGGGGAGTGATGTGAACCCGTTTCCGTGCCGACACCACCCCACACACACACATCACAAAAACCCCACAGTATTTAGTATAAAGGGCATCTAGTGTATAAATCTAAATGTGCGACATTTCCTTTTTAATTAAACCAAGTATCGCTAAACCTGACGGTAGACCGTGCGCTTATTTCTCGATATCCTAATTATCAAATTTCGGCGATGCAATCCATTCCCTTCATTTTCATTTTTGCAACATTTTCTTATTTTCTTTTTTTTTTTTTCTCAGATTCTAAATTATAGGCGAGACGAAAAATGCTTATATTCTAACTTAATTGTCTTAAATTAAAACTTACTGGTTCTAGGCGGACGCTCTAAGTTAAACATTATATGACTATTGTGCAGTTTGTCTTCCGACGACAAAGCTTTGTTTGTGGCTTTACTTATGATTATTTGTATGACAAATGTGGACTGGAAATAACGGAGGTGAATTTGAGATAAACTTATAGTTCACAGTCAGATCGTGACAATGGAGACAAGCCGAATTTTGTTTAGTCCTATAATTCACAGCCAATCAGAGCAGGAGACCCTTGATAGGGTGAGCAAAAGAATAAAAGAGAGTCAGTCATAAAAGGTTTAATAAGGTGATAACTTTTATCCCACATTTGGCGGCTCAATCAGAATTTATAGAAGGAATAAAGACCGCACTGAAGGAATAAAGATGGCAAAGAAAGACTAAAGACAACGACGAAAGGGTAAAATCGGTGAATAAAGAAGACAACATAGCTTGCAACCTCGAAAGGAGAAATTAACCATGCCTGAAACGAGAGATTTCACAGTTAGCGAATTGCGACAAAAGGCTAAGATGTGTGAATTAGCCATCGGCGTACGTAAGCCAAGATAATTGCCCCAGTGGTTGAACATGATTCAACGGGTAATTGGGTGAGAATCACCAACGAGGAAGAGAACCCGGAATCGCATCTGACACAGGACTTCGCAATTGCGCAGGGAAAACCGAAGATAAGGATTGCAGCTAAAAATCGCAATCCAGTGTAGCGATAACAAACTGAAAGAGAACTTCATATGCGCGAAATGGAGCTAATGCAGCGTGAACTTGAACTCGCTCAACCTGAAATTGCAATACTGCGACAGGACGAGCACTTAGCCACAGACGACATTCAAGCACGAGAGAGACGCGAAAAATGAAGCGAAACAGACGTTTTATTTTCCTCGCAATCAAACGTGAGCAATAAGATGATTGTTGAATTAGTAAATGAGTTCACGGTACGCCTGATAATTTCCATGTGTGGGAAAGACAAATCAATTTTATGAAGAAGACGTATGAGCTAGCGGTTGGCATGACAAAAATGTTGGCCGGAATGACAATCAGTAAGAAAGCGTTCGAGTGGTTGCATTCAAAATCGGAACAGCTGGAAATGACCTTTTAAGATCTCATGAACGAGTTGGGTCCGATGTATCGCCCGAAGCAAACCAGGATTGACTTACGCAAAAAAACTGAAGCACGATTATGGAAGAACAACGAGACGTTCCGAGAATACGTACACGATAAGATTGTGATGGGTGATCTTGTGCTGATCAACAACGACGAGGCTGGGAGGCTGGCGGAGATGTTTGCTGTAAGCCACAACTTGACTCAACTCGTGGGAGAGCCAACGCGAATACCGGATGCCCGAGGCGATTATGCGAACACCCTGGATCTGTTTTTGACATCCGAACCGAGTATTTATACCGTAGAGGTATCTGCGCCACTGGGAAACTCAGATCACTGCTTGGTATCTGTCGCGCAAGCACTTGCATACGAAGCGAATAACCAGCCTAGGCAGCTTCGCCATGTATGGAAGTATGGGGCTGCTAACTGGGACGATATGCGAGATTTCTTCGCATCCTTTCCATGGTCCGAGATGTGCTTCGGAAACTCCGATGTTAACGCTGGCGCGGAGTCGGTGTCAGAGATTATTCTTCTGGGGATGGAGATGTATATTCCACATTCCATCAAACGAAGTTCGTCTGATAAACCTTGGTTTGACAAAAAATGCGAGCTGATTACAGCGGCAAAAAATAGAGCTTTTAAGCAATGGCGCTCCAATCCCACCTATGTTAACAGAACGAATTTTGTTAGAATCAGAAACGCGTGCAACCAGGCGATTGATACCGCGAAGAAGGCTCACAACGACAGGGTGATCAATAAGCTCCTTCGGTGCCCAACTGGTTCGCGCTCCTTCTGGTCAATGGCAAAGGCTGTCAGCAGTAACTTTGCTTCCTCCTCTTCCCCTCCGTTAGTGACAGACAGCGGGACGTTAGTCACGAATCCAAAGGATAAAGCTAATGTGTTCGCGAATTTATTTTCCGCGAATTCAAACCTCGATCCCGGCCTTTTGCAGCCACCTGTGATCTCGCCGGTACAGTCTTCCATGCGGGATGTGAGATTTCGTCCGCGCACTATTCAACGCATTTTACGTGAACTGGATTGTAGGAAGGCAACCGGTCCGGACGGAATACCAGCAATAGTACCTAAGAACTGTGCTCCAGAACTATCGCCGGTTCTTGGCAGACTCTTCCGCTTATCTTATGCACGGAGGACCTTTCCTGCCTGCTGGAAAATCGCTCGAGTTCAGCCAATCCCAAAGACGGGAAAAAAGTGTCTCCCACAAAATTACCGACCGATGGCATTACTGTCTATTTTATCTAAGGTAATGGAAAAGGTCATCAATACAGAGTTAGTTAAGTATTTGGAGCGCAACGGACTTCTGAATGATCGTCAATACGGATTCCGTGGCAGGCGGTCCACGGGAGACCTTTTAACACTTATAACCGATATATGGACATCTGCGATTGAACGGCATGGTGAGTCAAGGGCGGTCGCATTAGATATCTCCAAGGCTTTTGACCGCGTCTGGCACGGGGCATTGCTGAGCAAACTTCGTTCATATGGACTTTTCCAACAGCTTTGCGACTGGACGAGGAGCTTCCTCGAGAATCGATCGATCCGGGTTGTTGTGGACGGCGAGTGTTCGGATCTGTATCCTGTTAATTCGGGGGTTCCCCAAGGTTCTATTTTGGCTCCAACCTTGTTCTTGCTTCACATAAATGATTTGTTGGAGACAACGGATAACAAAGTGTTCAGTTTTGCGGATGATAGTACGCTTGTTTCCTCCTTTTCGAGTGATCGGTCGATTGGTGCATCTGCGTCGCACCAGCTGAGATGTAGACAG
Organism: Microdon myrmicae; assembly: GCA_963931805.1. Classification (NCBI taxonomy): domain Eukaryota; kingdom Metazoa; phylum Arthropoda; class Insecta; order Diptera; family Syrphidae; genus Microdon; species Microdon myrmicae. The sequence goes on from OZ007498.1 coordinate 26,501,778, forward strand.
ATTGACTCTCTGAACCAGGATCTAGATAAAGTCCTGCAGTGGGGAAAGGCTAATCTTGTCGACTTCGACGCAACGAAGACCCAGTATACAACATTCACAAAGAAAACCGGACCATCGGTTCCACAGCTGATGATGAATGGCCGGGCCCTCGAGGCTGGGGAAAGTTTGAGATTGCTCGGCGTCACGGTCTGTGGGAATGTATCATGGCATAAACACGTTGCGGGTATCGCCAGATCTGCCTCAGGAAAACTGAGTTATCTTTTTAGAGCCAAGAAATATTTTACTCCGGCCCAACTTCTTCTCCTATATAAATTCCAAATTAGACCCGCGCTCGAATATTGCTCTCATGTTTGGAGCTCGGCTCCTAAACATACCCTCTACCTACTTGAGAGCATACAGAGATGAGCGATCCGCCTGATCGGGGACTCGGCGCTGACGTCGGGACTACAGTCGCTATCACATCGAAGGCGCGTGGCCGACCTCTGTCTGTTTTACAGATATTATCACGGGTGCTGTTCTTCGGAGATTCTTGGCATTGTTCCACGCAATTCGGTCTATATGCGCTCCACAAGACAATCCGACAGATCGCACCAGTTCGCGGTTCATCTCCCAACGCCGCGAACACCCCAGTATCAGAACTCGTTCCGTTACAGAGTGGGGAAGCTGTGGAACTCCCTCCCTGGGCAAGTATTCCCGGAGCATTATAATTGCTTCAATTGCGGGGCAACGGGTTATGTAAGCGCAACATGTCACTCGAAAGAGCTAGGCCCAAAATGTTTCCATTGCAACGATCACGGTCATATCGCAACAAAATGACAACAGAAGAAAACGGCATGCATTATAACACGCAATCTACGGAAGAAGTATATGAAGATGGTAATGATTTGTGGCAGAAATATCGACCTGTTCATAGTACCCCCCCCCCCCACACACACACACACATTTTAAAAATAACTTACTAGATACTTATAAACGCTACGGATCGTTCTTCTGACGAACAACACTAGAATAGAATGTTCGGTGTGAGCTTGTGGAAAAAGGCTATCCATGGTATGGATGTTCAGACATTTAGACCAACAAGCGTGAGATAGCTATATCTTTTCAACGTTCTCTCCTCTTTCTTACATTACGATTTGACATTTAAGGTTTCACAAAATCCATTTTCTGTGTGCCTGCTATGAAAAGCAATGGTTGTTCAATTGTTCAATAACTAAACGCATTTGAAAATCAAATAAAAAATGCAATGCATTTTTGAATAACCCAATTTTTCCGATTCATGACAAACGGTCTAATATTGTATTTCGTGCGAAAATTTGCATGAATTTGAATAAAGTGTAGAATGTAGAGTGATATAAAATTTAAAAACTTAAAATAATGGTAGAAAAGAAAGACACAATGTGCAGAATTAATCTGTTTTCTTCCCTGTGAAGGGATTACGAGAATCTAGAATTCATATTCGTATCTTGTTAGTTGGAGCAGATACGCAACAACACCGACAGCCGAGTGAACATTTCACAGAACTAATTGAAATAAACTAAGCGTCGAAATCTATTTCCCATCACAACCCCAAAATACATTTGAGCTTTGCTTCTAAATATCCAAAAACATTTCTCTTGGATTTATATGGATTTGGAAAGACTGCTATGAAAACAGAACACAACTCGTCCCGAAATTTCTGCCGACCCATAATGTGGCAATGATGGTGATGCTATAACAACCCAGTCGAACGAGCAAACGGTCTGAATAGAATTCAACTTATTCCTGGGTTAGAGGCCTCATAAAAAGGGCGCACCAAGCAGCCCACTTGAATGCATTTGTGTACATTAGGAGCATTTATTTTATGTTATCCTGATGGAATTGTTGTCTATGAAATGTGTACTTGTTAGCCTGTAATTAAATATCTAGCATTGAATCGATTTGTAGGAGAATTTTAAAGATGTGCGAGCACATTAATATTGAACGAAAATCATTCGGTTTTGTTGGGGTGTGTTGTTTGTTTAAGTGCCGGATTTTTGAATGCTTCTAAGACCTAGATACACAGTATTCTATAGATTTTTGAATTTGTCACGTAATTTATGTAAATTGGAAACGTTGCTTGCTTAAGGATTCAGGTCATTTGCATTTATTTCAATACACAGGGTTCACAGGTAAAGGAAGTGAATCAAATGTTGGCTATGTTATTTAATATCACTTTGTGGAACACACAGATATTATATCCACCGGTAAATTGTAAATGAAAATTCGATCTTCTTGAATTATTTCACGACTGAGGATACACTCTGATCTACTGAACGTGAAAAACTGTTTGTATTGAAATATCTAAAACATGTTTCCCTACAATACCAGCAGATATAAGTACATGGAGAAACGGACATCGGAGGCCACAGTTATGGGCCAAAAATGGGATTGATATTGCTCAATCTGTTTCACAGCAGCTGGTGCGGATACTCGTATCACGTAATATAAAACTCCGTGTCTATAAAACCATAATTATGACGATTGTTCTAAATGGATGCGAAACATGGGCTCTCACAAAACGGGAAGAAAATAAATTCCGCGTATTCGAGAACCAAGTTTTGAGGGGCATCTTTGGAGGTAAATATGACGAGGAGGCAGGACAATGGAGGAAACTCCATAACGACGAATTGGAAGAGCTATATCGCAAACCTACAATAGTGAGAATAATCAAGTCACGAAGATTGTGCCGGACACGTGGCGCGAATGGGCAGCGATAGGACCGTGTGTAGAATTCTTGACGGTAGACCAACGGGAAAGAGACCGGCCAGACGCCCGCGACGGTGATGGGAGGTCAATGTAAGGTTTGACCTTCAGGAAGTCGGATCGAATGGTCAAGCATGGAGGGAGAGTGCACAGGACAGGAAACGATTTCGGAGTCGAGTCGGTGAGGCCATGAACTTCCGGGTTCCTACAGGCCAATAAATTATTATTATATTAGTAGAATAAGTTAGTAAAGTAGGCTTCATTTAGTTTAAGATGCAAGACACAACGTTCTTTTTTTAAGTCCTTAGTTATCGTTGTAATCATAAACGTAGGATACTTATGGAAAAGGAGTGGAATAAATAGAGGCTGGCCCCAAGAGGTTAGTTTGCCACGTTAGCTTATTTTAAGATGTTGGCTTCGAGTGTCCGCCCGGAATCATAACGTGCAGCTATACGTCAACTAAGCTAGTATTTAAGAATGCTTTTATTTGCTTTGATTCTATAAACAATTTGCTTCGGGCGACAAAAATCTATATATTGTATGATAGAGTTGGAGCAGAACTTCATTAAAACATTTGTCACACACCTTATATCAGTAAAGTGTAAATTTAAAAACATATTACGAAAGATATTGTGCAAACATAGTGTGATAGTACGACTCGAAACTGAAGCTGGAGTTTACTTTGGAAGGCTTAAAATTTGAATAGAGATTATTAAAAATGATTTAGAATTATGATGGAAAAATGACATCGGACCAAAATGCTGTGGTAGAGTGTAGTGCAACTGAACAACAGACATTAAAAAATTTTGTGAAATGAAAAAAAAAAAAAAAAAAATTCGACAATACAAAAATGTTGGCTTCAGTAGAAGGTGGATTTTGTCACTTTTGAATTCTAGAGATAAAGGATTTTGTGCTGATATATGTCGTTATTTCCGATACGAACCATTTTTCATTATTATTTTTACATACAGCTGCTGCCAGTTATCATGGCTCCATTAACAATCGTATTCCTTCGGAGGTAGTCTTTTAGTTACTACTCACGTCTTCAGTTAATGTTGACATACTTTTCATTTATTTATATAACGCTTTTCGAATGAAATTCTCTTGTTTACAGTTTAAATATCACATACGACTTTCAAGCCGAATTGGAGTCACGAAAACACTAAAATACGAGGGTTGCCTTTTATATTTCGGGATTAGAGAACAAAAACAAATATTGATCATCGAAAATCACTTTATTGTTTTTCAAAATATTCCCCATGAAGATCTATACACTTTTGCATGCGTTTGAACCAATTGTCGAAGCACTTTTGCCACTCTGATTGAGGTATCTCCAACACATGCATTCTGAATGCAGCAACCGCCTCTTCAGGTGTCGAAAAACGTTGACCTCTCAGTTTTTTTTTTACGTACGGGAATAAAAAGAAGTCATTCGGTGCCAAGTCAGGACTATACGGCGGATGACCCATCAAATCGATGTTTTGTGGTGCTCAAAAATGTGAGAGCTCGCATTGTCGTGGTGAAGAGTGATCTGTCTTCGACGGTTGGTTTTCCTGATTTCTTGGAAGACAACTGGCAAACAAATGGTTGTGTACCACTCAGAATTTACTGTTCTGCGTTGTTCTAGTGGTACGGTTGCGACATGTCCAGTTTTTCCGAAAAAACAGGCGACCATTTGCTTGGAAGTGCTTCGTGCGCGAACAACTTTTGTTGGATTTGGCTCATCTTGAAACACCCAGACAGTCGACCGCTGTTTACTTTCGGGCTCATACGCGTAAATCCACCATTCATCACATGTCACGATGTCATAGACGTGTTTCGAAGCACCGCGACCGTATTTTTCGACCAATTGACACGAGCCTTTTTTTGGGCGATTGACAAATTGTGTGGGATCCAACGCGAACAAATTTTTTTGACAGTCAAATGTTTATGCAATATTGAATGTATGCTGGTCCCACTAACGCCTAAGGTTGTCTCAATCTCACGATAGGTCACATGATGATCTTCCAATATCAGTTCGCGCACAGCATCAATGGTTTTCGGAACAACAACTGATTTTGGACGACCTTCACGAAATTCATCTTGGAGTGAACTACAACCACGATTGAATTCACCATACCATCGATAAACACTGGTCCTTGATGGAGCTTCATCGCCAAAAATTGAATTAAGTTCATCCATGCACTGTTGCTGAGTTAATCCACGCCGAAAGTTGTAAAAAATAATCGCACGAAAATGTTGACGATTTAATTCCATTTTTGGGCCGAGATGAATCTTTTAAGTTACTGTAAACAACACAAATAGCGCTCGTATGTCAAAACGTTCTGAGTGCGTATAACCTCAAAAATGTCCAACTTTACGACAGAGCTGTCAATTGGCGGATTGCAGCACTAGGGTTGCCAAATCCCGAAACATAAGAGGCAACCCTCGTACCAGTTTGGATTTCAGCAGTTTACTGACTGCGTGCCAACTAGGGTTGCCAGAATGCAGTTTTCTGTTAATTTCCTTCGATATTTCGTTACTGGCCGTCAGTATTGTTCCCAGATATTTAAATTCTTTGACACTTTCAAATATCTTGCCTCTGATGTTTATGTATGTTCTCTGAGGTCCACCTGCCCTCGCCGTAATCATGTATTTTGTTTTGTCTTCATTTAATTCTAGGCCCACCTCTTTTGCCGCTTGCATGATGATTTCACTGTTTTTACTTACAGTTTCTAGATTATTGCCCAAAACGGCGATGTCATCCGCATATGCGAGCACTTGTGTGACCCCGTTCAGGGATGATCCGGCCATAGTGTCATCTTGTACCTTTCTGATGACATACTCGAGGACAAGGTCAAAAAGACATGGTGAGATGCCATCGCCCTGTTTTAGTCCGTCCCGGATTTCAAATTGCTCTGAGAGGTAGTTTTATATTCTAACTAGCCCTTTGTTTTCGTTCATGCAGATTTGAGTGAGGGCGGCATATATTTTCGGGATCCCCAGCTCAATTACAATATGGTAGGGTCTTTGCCTTGGGACTGAGTCGTAGGCTTTTTTGAAGTCAACGAACAGTTGGTGAGCCGTCTCTCCGTATTCCCACTTCTTTTTCAGCAGTTATTGTGAACATTTGGTCGCTTGTTGTCCGGTTCCTACGGAATCCACATTGGTAGTCCCCCAGTATCTCTTCTGCGTACGGTGTGATTCTCGCCAGTATGACATTTGTCAGTATTTTGCAAATGATATTCCTCTGTATTTTTCGCAGTTAGATCTGTCGTCTTTTTTGAAAATGGGCACGACTATTGAGGTTTTCCTTCAGGAGTGACTTCCTTATCCCTGTTGTGGGTTTATGTTTCAGCAAGCGCGTCTCCTCATCCTTGAAAAAGGATCTCTTAATAGACCGCTCCTGAAACAACGCCAATGACATTTGTTAATATTTTGTATGCGGTTCGGAGCAATGATATTCCTCTGTAGTTTCAGATCTGTCGCCTTTTTTGAAAATGGGAACGACTATTGAGGTTTTCCTCCAGGAGTGACTTCCTTATCCCTGTTGTGGGTTTCTGTTTCAGCAAGCGCGTCTCCTCATCCTTGAAAAAGGATCTCTTAATAGACCGCTCCTGAAACAACGCACTTCAGCAAGGGGTCGTTGCCGTGCCCCCTCATATACCTGAGGGAAGAGCAACGTCCTTAGTTTGGTCCTGCCTCGCTTTCGTCTTTTACTGTCCTTGCCTCCGCAGGTTTCCGTGGGGGCAGGTGATAGTCAGAATCTGTAAGGACGGTTTTTTCTTGTGGAGGCACCACAGCTTTACTCACCAGTTGTCCGCTAAATGAAAAACTCGCTTTCCTTCGGTAAAGTGTTTTATTTTTAACTAGATTCTTTGAGTTTTTCTCCTGGGGTATTTCGTCCAGGGACTAATGTTATACTGCGGCCCGGAGATCACTTAACTATTCCTTTATAAAGGAAAACAAATCGAAAATTGTATCCCGAAAATACACATTTTCTTACAACAATCTCGATTTTTGGGTATCCTGAGTGGATGTTGTGTTTACATAAGATAAGAATTGAATTTCTTGAATTCTTTCGAAACTATTTCGCAGATGTGGGAATGTATCTGCTTTTGGTTTTCTGTTTGTTTTTCTCAATGGAAAATTTTCAGATAGAGATAATGATCTCTGAATTTTCGGATTTCGATGATGCCGTGGGGCAAATGTGAAACGTAAATGAATATTAGATCCGTTTATTGTGAATTTTAATTTTAGTTTAGGTTTTTGGTTATAATTATGCCGTGGGGGCAAATGTTAGGCTATAAACGAATGTTTTGAATCATGTTTGGGTTTTTTCGGGTTTAAGTTTTAGCGTATTATAACTGGGATTTGGATGTAGGAATGGGGGAAAAAGGTGGTAGGGCCTTTTGGAGCACTACGTCCCATATTGTTTGGATGAGCTGGTGGATCTTTCGAGCGGTTGCCTCTCCTCCCTGCTTCACAAGCTCTGCCGGTATGCAGTCGACTCCGGGAGCTTTGTTGTTTTTCAATCTATTTATTGAGTCTACAACTTCGTTGAGAGAAGGTTCTGGGATCTGAGGCTCGGCTGTATGTACGTCTGGTGCGTTTATTTGTGGTTGATGGGTGCGTACATTGAGCAGGCTTTCAAAGTACTGCTTCCATCTTGTCACGATATTGTTTGTTTCTGTGACCAGACAGCCGTTTGCGTCTCTAATTATTTTGACTCTCCCTCGGTAGTTATCTCTAATTGAATTTATGCCGGTATACATACCTCTGATGTTCTTTGCTCTAGAATTTTCTAGGTTTTTTTCGATCCGAGTCTTCTCCCATTCGCGTTTGTTTGCGTTTGAAGAGTCTCACCGTCTCTCTCCGAATCGTCGCGTATCTTTTTGCGTTGACTCATCATATCTTTCTAAGTGGATCGTTCTGAGGCGTTTACGTTCTTCGATCTTCGCCCTGCACTCATCGTCAAACCAAGGTTTGGACTTAATTGTTTTCTTAAATCCCAATACCTTTTTGGGCTGTTAGTTTGATTGTGTCTCTTATCGATGTCCATTTAGTGTCCACACTATTAGCTTCCTCTTCCTCACTGCTCCCATTCTCTAGAATGCTAAATCTATTTGTTAGTTCGTTTTGATATTCAGCCCTTTTGCGCAAGTCTTTCAGTTTATCAATGTCGAACTTTTTGCTCGTCTCCCCTGACTGTCCATGTGGGATTGCTGCGAGGCGACTCCTGATTTTGCCGGTCACTAGAAGATGATCGGAGTCCCAGTCTGCTCCTCTATATGATCTTACGTCAAGGATATTCGAATGGTGTCTTTTGTCTATGAGGAAGTGGTCTATTTGGTTACGCGGTACGCCGTCGAGTGATATCCATGTGGCTTTATGAATTTGCTTGTGCTTGAACATCGTGCTTTTCACTAACAGATCTGTTGACGTTGCGAACGTAATAATTCGTATTCCATTGTCATTGGAAACGTCGTGTAGACTTTCTTTATCTATAGTTGGTTGGACGATATCTTCCTTGCCAATTTTCGCATTGAAGTCCCCGAGGAGGATTTTAACATCGAGTGATGAGGTCGCATCAAATACTTCTTCTAGGGTCTCGTAGAACGTGTCCTTCGGTTCTTCGTCCGTAGATTCTGTTGGGGCGTGTACGTTTATAAATACATAATACATGGGGCGTAATCTTCTTGCCTATGATGAAGCCGGTTCCGCGGTTATGTGTATCGGTACCTCCACACACCAGCGTTAATCCGTTGGTCTCGATTACTTGATGTGGGAGTCGGACTTCCTGCAGCGCGACGATGTCCATTTTATATTGTTTCGCGTTTTCTACGACCGTCTGTATCGCGTCTGGTTTATATAACGTTCGAGCATTCCACGTCCCGACGCGTATATCCCGCTTTTTCAGGTTTTTCCTACGTCTTCTTTTTGCCGAGTCGGTGTTTTCTTGATGACTTGTTCCCTTATGGTAGGTCAGCTCATCACACCTACGCCTACCGGGTTCTTTGTGTATTGATCATTCATTTCATTGGATCACTCTGCGGTTTCAAATGGTCCGCCATATCAGAGCCCCTCTTTGATATGGCAAGGTCTGCTTACTGCTCTGATTCGACCCGGTGTCAGAGGGGCGCCGTTATAATACAGCCGGTATACCCCTGGCTGCAAACCATCCAATGGGCACGGTGACGCGTAACACCCTGGATTAGGGGCGGTAGATCTTTGTGTGTTACTCCTCGCTAGCCTGTCTGACATGAGTGGCCCTACTGGAAGCGTATGCTTCCGTCAGCATAGCCTGAGTGATTCGTCGTAGTTTAAGCCCCCGCTCCACGTCAAGGTTTCTACCAAGCGGTGGACTAACTTATTCTAACTAATTTAATTTAACGTTTTTCTTTCTAAAGTCTACTCCTACCCTAAGTCCAAATTGAGCTTAAAAGTTAAAACAAAAGATACTCGTTCTTTTTCATCTGCCGTGGATTTTTTTTTTTTAAACATCCTTTATTGGATATGAATAGTGCAATCTTAAAAATTTAATTTAATGTTATGTTTGAATTGTACTTAATGTAGTTTAATTAAGTAAAACGTGTAAGGGTTTACTGGGCCAGTGTTCAGCTCCAAGTCGATATTAGTATGTTCGATTTTAACATTTTAATTGATGAGGTTCCGTTTTAGCCGTCTCAATTCGTGGGTAATATCCAAGAGCTGAATAGCTTCTACGTTGGTGTGATTATAGAGGTGTCTTTCGTATTTGACAGCATATTTTTCGATAACTTCATCAATCCATTTGATCATTTAATTGTTTTTTTTTTCATTTTTGCAACATTTTTTACTTTTATTTCATATTGTTACTATTACTATTTATTGGCCTGTAGGAACCCGGAAGTTCATGATCTCTCCGACTCGACTCCGCCGTCGTTCCTTGTCTTGTGCACTCTCCTCTCTTCTGTTTTATATTCTTAGATTCTAAATTATGGGCTAGACAAAAAATGCTTAAATTCTAGCTTAATTATCTTATATCATAACTTACTGATCCTACGCAGACGCTCTAACCTAGACATTACATGACTAATGTCTAATTTGCCTTTCGGCGAACGAACTTCGTTTGTGGCTTTAGTTATGAATATTTTTAACAAAGAAAAATTAGAAAAACTTTGTGCCGAATTTATTTTTTTCTCTCAAAATGTGACTTACTTCTATTTTTGTTTTAATTTTATTTAAAAGAACTTAAACTTAAATCTTATACTACCCTAAGTCTAGAAAAGCTAAGTCTGTATAAGTTGGCTGATGATACAGTTATTCTACCGACATTGGTATCCATGTCTTTATTTGCCACTCAACCACCAGAACTGTTGGAGCTATTTAATATGATCGTCCCGGTCTCTGTGGGAGATAGCCCTACTCAAGTGTACGAGCACTTCTTCGGTGCGCGTGACTTCCCGGTCGTAGCACAATAGCCCGTCTACGGATGATCTACCTACATGATGAAACAGCAGAATTCCAAATCCATCCTGTATAAGACCATTCATATCCCAATTCAAGGAACGCCTCTGGCGCCACAAAGCTGTTGCCACGCATGCTCTCATAGTACCGGGATATTTAGATACTAACCCCCGAAAAATAGGTCATTGGACGAGCTTATTGCTCTCGCAATATGTCCTCTGATTAATTTGATCATAAAATGATCCAGCTTATTTATGTTGGCTTCACTTCGTGATATAAAATCTCATTTGGATTTCCATCAAGTTTGGACCTATGTTAAACCATACTAGGCAACCATATACACGGGTAGCTGAAAAGTTTCCGACCTCAACATGAAGATAGCAGCACTCGTCAATAAAAACTAGTGAATGTTGTTGTGCATCTTTTGACAGTTACTCACAAAAATGTCAGCCATTTCTTATTTGACAGTCGTTTGAGTGAGTCGATGTGAGTGTTTTTGTGAAAAAGGACAAAATTGAGTATCGAGCTGTCATTAAATGTTTGTTTTTGAAAGGCAATATGCCTACGCAAATCAACGATGAGTTGGACTCTGTGTATGGGGACTATGCACCATCATTTACTACCGTGAAATTTTGGGCAGCTGAATTTAGACGTGAGAGCTTGGGAGACGATGACCGTTCGGGACGTCCAAAAACTGCAAAAACTGACGATAACATCGCTAAGGTTCACCAAATGGTGCTAGACGACCACCGAATTAAAGTGAGACAAATAGCAGACGCTATGAAAATGTCCAAAGAACGTGTTTGTCACATGTTAAATCAAGATTTAGGCATGAGAAAGCTGTCCGCGCGTTGGGTGCCGCGTTTGCTCACGTTCGATCAAAAACGTATTTGAATGTACATTTCCAACAATCTGATGGCGCGGTTTAGGCGCAATAAATCCGAGTTTTGGTGCCGATTAATTACTGTCGATGAAACTTGGATACACCATTACACGCCCGAACCAAAAAGCCAGTCAAAAAAGTGGACTGCAAAGGGGGAATCGGCTCCAAAAAAAGCAAAAACTGTTTTTTCGACTGGGAAAGTGATGGCGACTGTTTTTTCTTTTTTTGGATAGTCATGGAGTTATCTTAATCGATTATCTTCAAAAAGGAAAAACCATTATGGCTATATCTATTAAAGGAGCATACCGTTATACCGGATACCGTTAGAGAGACTTGTTGAATAAGGTCCAGACCGGATCTGGGTTCTAGTGCCGATGGTGATGTGATTTGTCGATTTCCTCATTTGCCAGGTTTCTCTTTATTGGCAGGTTAATGTAATTCTAACGAAGCTCTCTTGTCATTAATTTGTGGGATCACGAATTCCTCCAGATTTGCCAGAACCTTCGGATATAAGTGATGACAAGACAGAGTCTACGAGTATGACATGCGCATACGAGGGTGGGCTAAAAAGTTTCCGACCTAACAAAGATACAAGGCATTTTTTTCTTAAAATTTATTTTTATTTTTCTACATAGTCGGGTGGCGTTTTCCCCAAACGCCACTGCTTAGCTTTTCATTAATGATCCAAAAACCCATAAAAACATGTATTATGGCAGTTCCATTTGAACGATAGTATAGTGTTTAGTATACCCGCCTGTCACACGCAAGACCGGTAATCGTTTCCCCGTCGGGGAGCCTCCGGCGCAAGACTAATAACCTTGCCCGGAAAAAAACAAACCATTATGGAAAATTTAACAAGCCTCAGGACTTGCTAAATAAGGCCAAGACCGGTTCCCGGTTGTAGTGCCGGTAATGATGATGATTTGAACGCCATTACTTACCTTGCTATTAACTATTCAAAAACTTCCACCTAAAACACCTAGAACAATTACCATACGCTAATGGAATTGCATTAGCATCAACGCTTCATTTTCCTGAAATCCAATGCGGTTACGACATCACGTAACCGACATAAACCCGAAACATGTCAATGCACATATCTAGCAAAGTATTTTGCCACACACGTGCATGGCATGTTCGCCCTTGCTCTATCCGCAGACCCATCGGTCGATCGTCCGATCGATTAGCATACCTCACCACTGGCTACCAAAGGGAACCGTGTGTTGTATAATGTAAATAACATACACACACGACAGATCGACCCTTTGAGGATGCCAGCGATATGTGCCCGATCGGCATAGACGCCGTACACAGTGCCGATCGTATAAACATTCAAACCCCTGACTATACAAAGTTTTGCCCAGCTGCAAAGCATTGCTCATGGTGTTCCCCCTATTGAAATGGTTTATCCACGGTTCGCATGCTCGTGGACACACACCATGAGCAACAGAAGCAATCATCGTCTGTATGTTTCGCGCCCTGTTCTGGGACCAATATGGAGAATCTTCCCCTATTGGTCGACGAGCGAAAATTCAAATTCAATTTGCAGCATTCTTCAATCTTAAAACAGATTCCGTGGAGGCAGGTCGTGTCCTCTACGTAAAACGGTAATAAAACGGGGTCGTCTCCAGTCTGAGCCCAACAACCGCCGGTGGAAGTGCATCCCCAAAGTTATTTAAGCTACTTCTGTGTTATTCTAAATAATTTTTGTTAAATAAACTCGGTACATCATTGATCAGGGATTGTGAAATCTTTGCCATTTTAAATCAGTTCAATTAGTAAGACACTGTCCACCTAAAGTTATGAGTAGTGCACCTGTTGAACAGTGGAGTCACCTTAGATAATAAATCAGAAAAGAAGCATTGTTTTTTTTTTTGTTTTTGTTTTTTTGTTTAGCTTATATTGTATTGATGTTGTAAATAAAGAAAGAATTAAATTAAAGACGAATGAAAGGTGTTTCATTATTAACTAAACGGAAGACGCTCAGTGACAATAGCAATACAATAACTACAGTCTCCTTGTAACTCTACACACTTCTCCTAGCGATGCTCCCATCTCTCTAACCAGTCCAAATAGTACTCGGCGTTTTTCTCTGCAAAATAACTGTTCACGAAGGTGATTGCCCCCACATTTGACGAAAATCTCGGTCCCCCGCGGGCAATTTTTAGATTAGGGAACAAAAAGGAGTCGCTTGGGGCTAGATCTGGTGAGTAAGGCGAATGGTCAAGTAGTTTAAACCGTAATTCGTGGATTTTCGCCATTCCAACCGCTGAGAAACAGAATTTTCTTTTTCTGCAAATGTGGCCGTTTTTCCGTAATTTCTGCCTTCGGTTGGTCAAGTAATCATGCGTAGTATGTTCCTGTAATGGTTTTTCCTTTTCGAAAATAATAGATTAAAATAACTCCATGACTATCCAAAAAAAAAAAAACAGTCGCCATCACTTTACCAGCGCACTTTAACAGTTTTTGCGTTTTTTTGAACCGATTCCCCCTTTGCAGTCCACTTGTTTGACTATCTTTTTGGTTCGGACGTATAATGGTGTATCCAAGTTTCATCGACAGTAATTAATCGGTGCCAAAACACAGATTTATTGCGGCTAAACTGCGCCAACAGAGCGTTTGAAATGTTCATTCGAACACGTTTTTTGTCGCACGTGAGCAAACGGGGCACCCAACGCGCCTAAATTTTGATTTAACATGTGACAAACACGTTCTTTGGACATTTTCATAGCGTCTGCTATCTCTCTCACTTTAATTCGGTAGTCGTCTAGCAACATTTGGTGAACTTTAGAGATGCTATCGTCAGTTGTTGCGGTTTTTCGACGTCCCGAACAGTCATCGTCTCCCAAGCTCCTACGACCACTTTTAAATTCAGCTGCCCAAAATTTCACGGTAGTAAATGATGGTGCTGAGGGCTCTCTCATCTCTGATTACCGTAGGCGTATTGCCTTTCAAAAACAAACATTTAATGACAGTTCGATACTCAATGTTGTCCGTTTTCACAAAAACACTCACATCGACTCGCTCAAACGACTTTCAAATAAAAACTACACATCCAAAATGGAGGAAATTTTGGTGAGTAACTGTCAAAAGATGCACAACTACATTCACTTTTATTGACGAGTGCTGCTACCTTCACGTTGAGGTCGGAACATTTTCAGCCCACCCTCGTAAGTTTACAATCGTTCGAGCGGCGCTACGAAAACGAGCTGAAACCGACAAAAAAAAACACGACAAAGTCGATCAAAAATTAAGGTCATGCGCACGGCGTTTGAGAGAGGAAAGAAAGAGGAGAATTAACTAGGAAACATTAATCTCAAATTAAAGAATACAAACTGGACAAAATAAAAAGTTAAAAAATAGATGAACATCATCAATAGCCATTTTAGGAATTTATAAATATAAATTTTAAAATATTTTTATATTTTATAAAATAATTATAAAATATAAATTCCCAACTTCATCAGCAATAACAACCTCAGCAGTTATCAGCTGTGCACCGCGGGGAAGTATACGTTGGACTCTGGCACGTAGGATGTGCGTTCAACTCACGGTGGTGTTTCATCCACTTAATTTAATCTATTTTTGTTCTTTGTTTTTTACAATATTTAAAATTTATATTACTGTTTTGCGAAACCTTTGCCTCTTCTATTTGTCCTCACATCACACTTGTTATGGCTCTAATGAACCAACTTCGCAAATGCTGCGGTGGGCAAACTCTTATCCCACCTTCTTTTACTTCAATCTCACCTCACCCGCTCTTAAACTTCGTCTTATCTCTCCCGATCCCGCCCGCTCACCGCCTACACTCGCACAACCCCACACTCGTACTCACACCCTAGCTGAATGTTGAGTATCACGCTAGAATCTTTAGAAAGGTTGTGACGACTCTACAAATTGCAAGGAATCACCAGACCCACCGCCACACAAAAGGGTAAAAGTAATCAGCTAGAAATGAAGCATATTCGAAAATCCCAGGCGATAAAATCGAATTAAAAAATGCATTACGCGGAAACAAAGTCATTTGAACCTCGCGAACCACGGAAATGGCATTACTGTCATTAAAAAATAATATAATCCATTTTTTTTTGTATATAATTAACCCTAAACCGATAAACTGGGGGTACTTACACCCAAGACGTTTTTAAATCTCCCGCCTAAAGAAAGATTTGCTTTTACAACACGGGACCCTGATCATAATTCAATTTCATAATTAAAGAGTAGGGAGACACACTTTTAGCCCCAGTCCCTCACGCATGTTTGAATAGTAAAGATTAAAAGTGCAAATGGGGTAATCCCAGTTTACCGGATTGTTGACGTCCGGCGCCGTGCTTCCTCTTTCGAGGGAAGAGCGGGGACCTTTTATTTTTATTCCTTTTCTCTCTGTTTCGTTTTCATACGTATGTTTTTTCGATGGTTGCAACCAGAAATTTACTAACTGGAAAACCCATTTATTTTCACAGGTCAAGACGAAGTATACTTTATATATATGTATATTGATTTCTTATACATTTCTAAGATTTGTTTAAAACGTTCAACTTAATCCGAACGAACTTTATGAACTTTATGCTATGTTTTGAATAAATAAAAAGGTGCAGGTTATTAAGTGTGCTGTAACTGGTAATATTGTGAATGTTTATGAATGGTATGTATTAAGTGAGAATGTAATATATGTTAAGTGAAGTTTTTAAGGATGTGTTAGGAGATTCAGTGTTAAATTTAATAAGGGTAGTATTCTGGAATACAACATCCCACCCTTCTTCGAGAAAGAAAATTATCCTTGAAGAGAATAATTTTCTAGTAACTATATATTAGATTAAGAAAGACTTGGATTTTCGTTCAATTACATTACAATGGTTTTCAAAATTAATCTTTATCTAAGGTTACAATAATCAATAAGTTCTTAATACTAGAAAAATAGTCTATTTACATTATATATTAACTAAATGTTTACAATAATCAAAAAGGACTTAACACTAGAAAAATAGTCCAAATAGTCTATTTACATTACATATTAACTAACTAAATTTAAATATTTCTCCTTGGAACCTTTTGTTTTCTTATCCAAAAGTTATTATTACTTATTATATTAATTACATAATATTAATATTATTGTTTCAAAATTCTCATTTCCGTTCGAATATATATATTAATTCCAAAATTTCCAATACATATATTACCTCTAAAATTTCCTTTCTTTCCTTTTCCGTTCGAATATATATTAATTCCAAAATTTCCAATATATATATTACCTCTAAAATTTCCTTTCTTTCCTTTTCCGTTCGAATATATATAAATTCTAAAATTTCCAATATATATTACCTCTAAAATTTTCTTTCTTTCGTCCCCCTCATTAACTTTTTTTTTTTCATTTCCGTCCTTTCCTACAATTGTTAGATTAGATATTGAATAATAAAACAAAGGCCATTTGTTATGTGTTTATCTTTTCCTTAAATTTATGGAAAATTTTCCAAAACCTTTTTGGGCCTATTACTATGATGATTGTATAGAAATGCATAATACCAAAAGTCTTCTTAAGAAATGATTTCAAATGTCCTAAATGGCTGTGTAACTTTTTATTTTTTTGAATTTTGTGTTTGAATAAATGTTTATTGTTGTAAAAAAAGATTTGTAATGTACTTATAAGGTTTTCCTTTTTCGTACCTATTTTAGTTAAATTATTATTTTCATTATTTATTATTTCGTGTTTGAGTAAGTGTTTGTGTTTGTTTTCGTTGTTTAAAATATTTATTGTTTTCGGCTTAGTGTTGTCATTGTCCATAGCTTTAACCGCTGTCGGAACGTCTACCTTTTCAGTCTTACTCACTGCTGATGGATCGTTTAGTTTCTCAGTCTCATTTACTGATTCGCATAGTTCTTCAGACTTATTAGCTGTTAGAACATCTTGGTTCCCAGTCCTATTTGCTGTTTGAACTATTTCTTCAGTTATATCTGCTGTAGAAACATTCAATCCTTCAGTCTTTGCTGCAGAAAAGATTTGTTCATCAGTATTAGCTGCTGGACTGACTTGGGTTTCGATTTTTATTGCAACTTTTGGGTCTTCAGTCTTTAACACTGCTGAATTTTCAGTCTTTGTTGCTGAAGTGTCGGGGTTGTCTATTGGGATAGCCGGAATATTAGGGGTTTCTGTTTGTACATTTTCTGCAGGATCCGAATTTTCAGTCTTTAATACTGCTGAGTTTTTAGTCTTGGTTGCTGAAGTGTCTGCGTTGTCAATAGGGATATCTGAGATATTAGCGATTTCAGTCTTTAATACTGCTGAAAATTTCGGATTTTCAGTCTGTGTTGCTGAATTGTTTTCCAGAATGGGAGTATGAATCGGAGTCTTTATATTAGGGACAGGGTTATCTTCGTTTATATGGCTTGGTTTATAGGAGTATGTGAGCTCAGGGTAAATTTGGCTAGGAGCTTCATTAAAATGGTCGTTATCTATTTCCAAAGATCTAATGCTGTAAACAGAAAAATTTGGTCTGTCTTCCATCAATTTTGGTTGGCGTCAGGCCTCGTTTTCCGACTCTTGCACCCGAGAAAAGTGAACATTTTGTCTATCGTTTTGTCTATTGGTGGTCCTAGAATTTTCACCAAAACGATTTTCAGAGTTTGTAGGATTATTTCGGAATGGGTTACGCGTTGTTGTACCTTGTTGGTAATTTGTTGAAGCCGATCCATTCCTAGATATCTTGTGTCTACACTCATTCTCTGTGTGATTATTCCGTCCACAGAAATTACATACAATGTTATATTCCCTTTTTATGGGTTGTCTATTCGGAAAAAAGTTGGATTGCATGTTCCGATAACATGTGTCCTGTGTATGCCCTGACTTACCACAGGTTTGGCAGACTATACGATTGAATGTAGGTTTTTCGTTATATTGATATAACCTGGGAGAGTTGTCCATTCGAGCACCATGTGATACTACATGTGCAATCGACTGTTTTAAATTATTTCCCCCATGGACTTTAGCTAGTATCTTTAGCTGTTCGTTGTTTAGTCCATCTTCAAATGTTTGTACGGCCAATTTTTTGTTTTCTTCTATTAAATATTCCCTAACCACCGCGTCTGCTGTTATTTCACACGTGGCAGAGTTTAGAGTCCTTAGAGCATTCGCGACTCTATCGCCGTATTCCCGGACGGTTTCTCTGTAGCGTTGTTTCAGAGAAATCAACTCATTGTGTGCCGTCGACCGAGATTGCTCCTCTTTATATTCCGATTCGAGTTTATCTTTTAAATCCTCCCACTTAGCGATTTTGCTATACCTGATCAGATCATAAGCATGACCCTCTAGTCTATTTTTGACTAGTTCTAAAAACGTCTCGTATATATCCGGGTCTGCCTTCTTTATGGATCTAAATAAAACGTCTCCCCCGGAAATAAATTTACCTAAGTCGCAGGGTTTCCCGTCAAAGGTAGGGACGATTCTGAAAACATCAGAAATTCCGACAGAAAGAGCCATTTCAGGGGTTTTACTGAGTATCTGTTGATAGTGGAATTGTTCTTCCCCCTGCCTAGCCGCCTGTCTCGTGTAATATGGACTCGTAATATTGAAAATTTGAATTAAAGTATGGCGAAAATTTGTTATCAATTCTTAAAAATATGGTTTATGAAAAATGGCCTTTATGTTATTATTCAATATATATATATGGAAACGATATGGTTTGGACCCAAAACTGAAAAGAAAGAAAATTTTCGACGAGAAGGAAAAGAAACGGAAATGTCTTCGAAAAAAAACTGAAGAGAGAATTTTCAAAATTTCTATCGAGAAAACACTTCTTTTTTTTTTGAAAAAGGAAAAAAATCCAAGTAAAATATTCCTACAAAAAAAAAAGGAAGAGAGAAAAAACAAAATAAAAAAAAATTCTTACTACTCTAGATGTTGATAGAAGTCTTGTTGAATTTCTTATTGTTGTCCTTTGTTTTTCTTCTTTGTTGTGTCGTAGAGTTCCTCTTTGTGTTCCTTTCTATATTTTATATTATTTTGTTATTCTTGCCAGGCAGACTTCACGCCCTAGAAGTTGAATATCCTGGTCTTTTCTGCTTTCCTTTTTTTTTCTTTTTATTTCGTTGCTTTATGTCGAGGTTTTTTTTTTTTTTTTTTTCTTCTTATTTTGGTTTGGTTATTTCTCCTGTTGTGTTTTTTTTTTTCTCTCTTTTCTTCTTGACAAATTTTTTTCTTCTTCTTATTTGATTATTTCTTTTGTGTTCACTTTATTATTTTTTTTGTTTTAAATTTTTTTTGTTTACTTTGTTTTTCGTTGTTTTATGTTTACTTTTTTCTTCTTCTTATACACAATTTGTTTTTTTTTTGTTGTTTTAAATTTTGTTTTGTTTAAAAAAAATTTTTTTTTTTCTTCTTATTTTCTTGTTTTTTTTTTTTCTTATTTTCTTCTTTTTATTTGGGATCCTTTGGTTGTATCCCACCGACTGCCACCAGTGTTGACGTCCGGCGCCGTGCTTCCTCTTTCGAGGGAAGAGCGGGGACCTTTTATTTTTATTCCTTTTCTCTCTGTTTCGTTTTCATACGTATGTTTTTTCGATGGTTGCAACCAGAAATTTACTAACTGGAAAACCCATTTATTTTCACAGGTCAAGACGAAGTATACTTTATATATATGTATATTGATTTCTTATACATTTCTAAGATTTGTTTAAAACGTTCAACTTAATCCGAACGAACTTTATGAACTGAATTTTTTCTATTTCTAATTTTTTTTGTTGTGACTTTTCACATGAATCAATTTGGACGAAAATCCAAGTTGCTATGTTTTGAATAAATAAAAAGGTGCAGGTTATTAAGTGTGCTGTAACTGGTAATATTGTGAATGTTTATGAATGGTATGTATTAAGTGAGAATGTAATATATGTTAAGTGAAGTTTTTAAGGATGTGTTAGGAGATTCAGTGTTAAATTTAATAAGGGTAGTATTCTGGAATACAACAGGATTAAGTTGACAAAAATATTTTTACCGGTTTACGAATAATACTTATATTTTAGAGTAACCGTATCGGGATCGTACCGATTCACGATTCGACATCTTTGAGAGTCCAGAGGTGTTTGGTGACTGGGGAATCTGGACACACTTATCATCATCATCATCGGCACTACAACCTGGAACCGGCCTTGGCCCTATTTAGCAAGTCCTGAGACATGTTAAATTTTCCATAATGATTTGTTTTTCCCGGGCAAGGTCATTAGTCTTGCGCCAGATGCACCCCGACGGGGAAACGAACCTCAGTCTCCCGCGTGAGAGGCGGGTATACTAACCAGTATACTATTGAGGAGCTCTAGACACACTTATATATCTATAATATAATACGTAAATCACTGTTTTCTCAGGTTCCTTGTCTCATACTGCTGCTGTTGATTTGTCATCCGAGATTGCGTTGGCGACTCCTTTTATATACCTGTGCTTGTTTCCTCTGGTCGCTTTAATGTGGATGGTTTGTTTCTATCCTGTCCTTTGGTTTTCTGCTCATTAACCTCTACTAGCTCATACTGAACTCATCACCGGCAATAAAGTGCTTCTAAGTTAAACTTCAAGAGTGCCTCTTATTTAAAAAAAGACAACGGCAACAGTTATGGTGGTTTTTACTGCACAGTTTATTTTCAAACAAAGCAATTAAGGAACGACTGAAAACCACATATTATCCTAAAAGTAGAGTTCAGTCCCCAAAACGGACCGTCTGATGAGAAAAAAAAAACGCGTTTATATATTGCCTCTCAACCTACTACTCAACTATTCTAACCGGGATGATCTGGTTGTAATTCGCTCTTTCATCATCATCAGCATCGGCACTGCAACCGGGATCCGGTCTTGGCTTTATTTAGCAAGTCTCTCCACTGGTACCCGGTCCCTATCCGAGACTTGTTAAATTGTCCATAATAATTCGTTTTTCCGGTCAAGGTTATTAGCCTTGCGCCAACCTTTCTCAGAATGTCGCTGTATGCATTGATTCACTAGTTGGCCGGTGCCAAAATAGCTATTCATGGGTGTCACGTGGAGACTGCATGTCAACTTGGATTGAACAGGGACAAGGATCGTCCTGGCCATCACCGGGTTGAAAGCAGAGACTTCGCCCTGTATGTTCGCTCCCACGCCCTCAATCTGGCAGCATATAGAAGTTTATAAATAGGTTGCGAATGCTGGGAAGTTCGGTAGGAAGATCTTCCTGCTGAATGGAAACCATGATGGTGGTTTCCGTTTTACCATCAAACCAGGCAGAGTCAGATGAAGGTAAGAAACATAGAGGCGGACATTTTTATAGGTCATTTTGTTTCTAAGTTTGGATAAGGCGTACCGACTATCACATGAGTTTGACGGTTGGAAGTAAGAGGTATTCTGACAGTATAAGGTTAGGTGGAATAGATTGAGAGTCTGGCTGTGGGGTGAGCAACTGATTAGGGTCGAAAAAGCATGTTAAGAACGGTTCCACTGCGCTTGAAATGAGAAGTCATTTTTGCATGAATGTACTGACCAAAAGCAGCTTTTTGATACTTTTTGTGGAAGAATATTTGAATCTTCGTGGAATTTCATAAATAGGTTAGAAAGATCGCTTTCGTGTTGCCTCCATAGCAGACTGAATCGGATTTGGCAAGATTGATGCGCGAACATTTCCGTAGGTCAGTTTATTTCTGAGTTTAAACGGAGTGTAGTGACATTCAGTTGACTTAATGGCGTATGATTTTAACAGAAGGTGGTAAGACGCAATCAACAGTTGCGAGGAGGCCGTGTGTGTGTGTGTGTGTGTGTGCGTGCGCGCGCGTGTGTGTGTGTGTGTGTGTGTGTGCGTGCGTGCGTGCGTGTGTGTGTGTGTGTGTGTGTGTGTGTGTGTGTGTGTGTGTGTGCGTGTGTGTGTGTGTGTGTGAAATTCAATATTGGGCTGGGTTCAGAGGATAAGTGGAATGCTCCTTAATGAAGAGATTGAAGCGGACATATTCAAGGTCCTTTTAATGTTACAGTGTTGGATTATTTTTTCTACAACAATTGAATTAATTTATTCTCTGGTTTTTAACCGAACTTACCCCGGTGTTTTAATTTCTTGAGTGTTATCCTGTGTGGCGCCTCTCTCTGCTCTTCACACATTATCCATTGTCATCACTCAGAATTCAACACATTTGATTAGTCAAGGTTTAACACATTTACAATTATTTATTCATTAATTATAATCATTTAAATCGTTTACAACTATTAACTGTATTTATAATTATTTATTCGTATTTAAAAGTATTTACACACAGGTAGTCAATATCTAACACATTTAAGATTACTCAATATGTAAATTAACGAATTTCGCACGCACACACGACTCGATTCGAAAATTGAGCGACGACCGCACGCTTTCAACGCACGTTTTAAACAAGAAGAAAACTCGTGTCTTTCGTTTTCATATCCTTTTGTGTTCCGCTTCCACTGTGATGTTTTTGTCCATAGAAAATTAATTGTATTTACATAACCAAGGACGAAGATTCCGGAGATAAACCAGAGTCTGGCCAACTAGGATCAGGGGCTCCAAGATTCAGGAAGGCTTAACCTTTCCTTATTTGTTTCTTATAAAAAATGTTGTCTATAACTATGTTACTATCAACGTCCGCTGTTTGGGGTTTATCCGGGTGACCACGTAGGCAGCACGTTGCTGAACATCTTTTCGCAGCCCTCCCCTGTATGGATAGGGTCTCCGGGCGAGTACCTGCCGCAGCCTCGACCTTAACAGGTCCCTTTGGCACGTCTCCCCGTTCGGCTACCACATGTTCAACCCTTCCCGTCCCATAGTTGGCCAATTGAATGGAGAACGGCACGGGATTTACTGTCGTTCGTGGAAAAACCAAACAACAACCCGGCCCGTCTACCTCACAATTCCGAGACAGGAAGTCGTCCCCCAACAATCCGTCTTCCTCCAAACCCGGCAAGGAGTCCACTATTTGGAAACTGCAGGGAATCTCATGGTGCAACTTGAAATTCCCAGTGCAGCATCCCCTCGACTTGCCTTTGACAAACAGCGCTTGGAGCGTTGAAGATTTATGCCCATCCATGCCATATCTAGGATGGAGTGCCTTCAGCTTCAACATGCTGATATCAGCGCCTGTGTCCACGATTAGGCGCGTAGAGTTCCTACGGCCAATGTCTAAAGGAAGAGTGACAATCGGGACCTGACTCGGCGAACACTGAGAACAGCTGGAGCTGGGTTGCGTTTCTAGTGCGGTCGGGTTGTATCTTGCCGAACCGACCTTTGGGAGTTTCCCGAACTCTCCCATTTTGCCTTATGGCGACACTCTGCCACCTTGTGAGTGTGTCGACCGCAAAACTTGCACAATAATCCGCTCCTCCGTTTAGGACTGTCCCGTTCGGGAGTCCCACTGGAATCCGAACTAGCGGAACTGGAGCTATTTTTTCGGCCCATTTTGGGCCCAATGCGCCGGGGTCGCCATTCCGGGTTCCCCGCGCTACTTGATGCGGCGTCATGCCTCGCATCCGTTTTCGAGGATTTCGAGTCCATGGAATCGGGACGTTTACCGCCACCGCTCGACACAGACGATCCTCGCCTACCATCTCCACTCACCTCCCGGGAGTCCAAAGCCACCGCGCGACTACTACCGGCGCCTCGATTGTGCCGGCGCTGTCTCCGACGCTTTCCGCGCCTATTTCTCGCGCTTCCCCCAGTCTCCACCTGGGTGTCCTCCTCCTGGCTCGCAGCAGGTGCTGCCCCGGCGTGCCGCTTGCGGAGAGAAACCTGGGAACCCTGTTGTTGTTCCCACCTTTGTCTATATTCGCACCCGCGCAAGTTATGACCTTGACGGCCACAAAACTCTCCGCAGCACCGGACGCTGAATACTCTGGGGCCCGACGTCGCCGGCCCGCCACCCGCAGACGGCGGCCGCGGCTCCGACAGGGCTCTCCTCTGAAACTGCGGTCGCTGGTGGGGCGGTCCATGCCGCGCGAATCCGCCCTGCTGTCCTCTACCCCTGTATGGAGTCTGGAGCTCGCGCGTCCTTGTCGGACGATCCGGGCAGTCCACTATATCGTGACCATACCGCCAGCATTCGCGACAGGAAGGAGTGTTTCGTCTATGCAGACATTCGTTGTACACGTGACCTCTCAGCTTGCAAAAATTGCATGTTGTCTGGGATTCCAGGGGGTGCGCCGAACGACCAACCGGATCCGATCGATCCTGGGGCACATACGCCCCCTGAGCCAAGCTCTGTGACTCTCCACTCCGGCTCGAGGAAGGCACGGTATTTGACCACGCTCCCTCGCCAGAGGAGGCCGGAGCATAGCCACCAGCATCTGTTCGATAACTAAGAGGCCCGTACGACCGCTCCCGAATAAAACTGTCCCCCTCCCGTCGACGACTGTATGGCTCTTCGGCACGCAACACGAATGACACCGCCCGGTGGTCAAGATTCGACAACGATTCCGACACCCGACCGGCGATTCCGGGCCGCGCATCTACAAACAGGTCATCTTGCCCCAACATTTCCCTCCTAGCTCGCTCGAGGTCGAAGACCCTGTCTGTGCCCAACATGGTCCGTACAAGACATGGCTGCGGGCCCAGTTTAAAGTATGAGGGGATCGGCGTGTCCTACATGCTTCCAACAGCTTGTTTGCTAACGGTGGGAGGGGGCGCGTTGGTGATCGTTCGTCCACAAATTCGTCTCGCGAATCGTGGAATGCCTCCGGATCCACCTCGTCACCCGGCGGCTCGGGAAGTGCCTTGGGCCGCGCCCGGGCAGGGGTGCCCTGTGGGTATTTATGCCGCGGGCGTCTGCACGGACGCAGGTTTAGCACAACACCACTGTATTCTTCCGCAAACTCGACACCAAAAGAAAGGACGAATAAAAGGCACAGGAAGATTTTGCTAATAGTTTTCTTTATTTTAGCCTTAATTTGAACTTTTGAAAAATAGCGCACTTTCGACAATAAGTTCTTCTTATTACATTTATTTACACTGGTGATGGGAACAATATTATAGTGTTTAAGGAATTTAATAATGGACACCTTTTATTTGGGACAGCTACGAGTATTATTCGCGTTGAGGATACACACATCCAGTGTTAAGCCATTAGGTTGAAAATACCGGATAAATAAGTTAAATCAAATTCAAGCAATAGCGCGGTAATGTAATGACAACACTCTACCACTGTACGGACACTCTCGACTTTTTGATTAGAATTGCACGAACGCTCGACTTAGCGTGTGTCTCATTTGAGGAATGAAATCTGACTGACTATTGGATGTCTCTTTACAGACATCCAACAAAAACGAACCTAAAGGGTTCGCCGTCAATGGCGAAGTTCCAAAACAGAAGGAAACAGGGAAAAACTCATGTAGCAGATCGAATCTGCTGCTCATGTTTGGGCAAGATAAACTGCCGCCATCCGCAAGGGATAGATTCTTTGATTGACGTGAGTCAATAAAACCCCTGCCGAAGGCAGGAATCTATCTTGGAATAATGAATTAAGCATTGGGTATGGCCGTTGCCAGACCATTTAAAATAAACATATTTCGGTGATGTATGTTGTCTTAGGGATATGTTAATCCCGTTGAAGGGACTGTCAGGCGAAAGTATCCGTTTGAGTGTTTACTTTGTGTAAACTAAAATTGGTGGTCATGACCGATGCTGATGATCGTTCCGAGAAACGGCAACGGATCATAAAATCGGTCATGCTGAGATACAAGTAAATATGCGCGCCTGAAAGGCCAATGTTTAATTTGATCTTCTTTACTGGTAGGAAAGATAGATCCTAGACATGCCGTTGAAAATCTGGCTTGCAGATGTGCAAGCAACCCGAAATGATGGTAGGTCAATGAATGGGTACAAAGATAACACACGGAAAGATCAGCGTGTGTTGGTAGATATGTGCCATCCATTGTTCGGTCGCGTAAGCTCTTGGTGATGCTGAATTGATGTCATGGCAAGATGATAATCTTGCATTAATTATGCTTTCAGGAATGACCGTGGAGAAGAGGCTTGGAAAAGCCCCCAAAAAAGGTAAGCTGCCTAATATATATTTATGTCGGTTATCCGTAGGGATAACCGAAATGATTCCAGCTAATTGGGTGGTGGTTAATGCCCTAGTAAGATTGTACAATCTTGCCGAAATTTCAACTTTAAGGTAAGTTGTATTGCTGGTAATGGTGGGGATCAAGCGATGCGTGGCTCTTCGGGCCCTGAAAAGTCCCACAGCCCTCTCGGCCTTCTCTTTGCCGCTCCCTCGTCTGCATCTATAGGCCGTCTAACCAAACTCAAAATTTCTCGCTACCAAACCCGGAACCCCGTATTTATAAACGTACACGCACCAAAGAAATCTGCGGACGAAGAAATGAAGGACACGTTCTACGAGACCCTAAAGGATGTATTTCATGGGATCTCATCATTCGATGTTAAAATCATCCTCGGGGACCTCAATGCAAAAATTGGAAAGGAAGATATCTTCCAACTAACTATAGGTAAACAAAGTCTACACGACGTCTCAAATGATAATGAAATTCGAATTATCACGTCGAATTATCGCCTCGCAGCAATCCCACATGGGCAGTCACGGGAGACGAGCAAAAAGTTCGATACTGATAAACTGAAAGACCTACGCAAAAGGGCTGAATATCAAAACTAACTAACGAATAGAATTAGCATTCTAGAGAATGTGAGCAGTGAGGAAGAGGAAGCTAATAGTGTGGACACTAAATGGACATCGATCAGAGACACAATCAACGTAACAGCCCAAAAGGTATTAGGATTTAAGAAAACAATTAAGTCCAAACCTTGGTTTGACGATGAGTGCAGGGCGAAGATCGAAGAACGTAAACGCCTCAGAGTGATCCACTTAGAAAGATATGATGAAGTCAACGCAGAAAGATACGCGACAATTCGGAGAGAGACAATGAGGCTCTTCAAACGCAAAAAACGCGAATGGGAGAAGACTCGGATCGAAAAAATCCTAGAAAATTCTAGGGCAAAGAACATCAGAGGTATGTATGTCGGCATAAATTCAATTAGAAATGGCTACCGAGGGAGAGTCAAAATAATTCGAGACGCAAACGGCTGTCTGGTCACAGAAACAAACAATATCGTGACAAGATGGAAGCAGTACTTTGAAAACCTGCTCAATGTACGCACCCATCAACCACAGATAAATGCACCAAGCGTTCATACACCCGAGCCTCAGATCCGAGAACCTTCTCTCAAGGAAGTTGTAGACTCAATAAATAGATTGAAAAACAACAAAGCTCCCGGAGTCGACTGCATACCGGCAGAGCTTGTGAAGCATGGAGGAGAGGCAACCGCTCGAAAGATCCACCAGCTCATCCAAACAATATGGGATAAGGAAGTCACTCCGGAAGAATGGAAAACCTCAATAGTCATCCCCATTTTCAAAAAAGGCGACAGATCTGACTGCGAAAACTACAGAGGGATATCATTGCTCCCAACCGCATACAAAATATTAACAAATGTCATTCTGGCGAGAATCACACCGTACGCAGAAGAGATACTGGGAGACTACTAATGTGGATTCCGTAGGAACCGGTCAACAATAAGACAACTGCTGGAAAAGGAGTGGGAATACGGAGAGACGGTTCACCAACTGTTCGTTGACTTCAAAAAAGCCTACGACTCAGTCGCAAGGCAGAGACTCTACCATATTCTAGTTGAGCTGGGAGTCCCAAAAAAATATGCCGCCCTCACTCAAATTTGCATGAACGAAAACAAAGGGCGAGTAAGAATAGAAAACCACCTCTCAGAACCATTTGAAATCCGGGACGGACTAAAGCAGGGAGATGGTCTATTACCATGTCTTATTAACCTTCTGCTCGAGTATGTCATCAGAAAGGTACAAGACTACAACATGGGAGGAGCATCCCTGAACGGGGTCACACAAGTGCTCGCATATGCGGATGACATCGCCGTTCTGGGCGATGATCTAGAAACCGTTAGTAAAAACTGTAAAATCATCATGCAAGCGGCAGAAGAGGTGGGCCTAGAAATAAATGAAGACAAACCAAAATACTTGATTACGGCGAGAACAGGTGGACCTCAGAGAACACATATAAACGTCAGAGGTATGATATTTGAAAAAGTTAAAGAATTTAAATATCTGGGAACGATACTGACGGCCAGTAACGAAATGTCGAAGGAAATTAACAAAAGACTGCATTCCGGCAACGCTAGTTGGCACGCAGTCAGTAAACTGCTGAAATCCAGACTGCTATCACGTAACATAAAGCTCCGTGTCTATAGAACCATAATCATGCCGATTGTTCTATATGGATGCGAAACATGGGCTCTCACAAAACGGGAAGAAAACAAATTCCGCGTATTCGAGAATAAAGTTTTGAGGACCATCTTTGGAGGTAAATATGACGAGGAGGCAGGCCAATGGAGGAAACACCGTAACCACGAATTGGAAGAGCTATATCGCAAACCTACAATAGTGAGAGTAATCAAGTCGCGAAGATTAAGATGTGCCGGACACGTGGCGCGAATGGGGAACGTTAGGACCGTGCATAGAATTCTTGACGGTAGACCAACGGGAAAGAGACCGGTAGGACGGCCGCGACGGAGATGGGAGGACAATGTTAGGTTTGACCTAGAGGAGATCGTATCGAATGGTCAAGCGTGGAAGGAGAGCGCACAGGACAGGGAACGATGGCGGAGTCGAGTCGGTGAGGTCATGAACTTCTGGGTTCCTACAGGCCAATAAATAAAATAAAACAGACACTCTATTCACTGGGGATCAATGATCTCTTTTTACAGGTGAATAGCAAAAACCATTTTCCTCTCCTTTCCGTTTTTACGAACCTAACGCGCAGTCAGAAAAGAAGGAAAAACAATCCAGGAAACTAAATAAATGTTAGGAACATTATGAAAAAGAAAAACTTAATCCTATTCAAGTACATGGATTCATCACTTACTAACTAGAAATTACAATTGTATTGAACACTAAACATTCCTAAAGTACATTAATTTTTCTAAATTTTATAAATACAGAACAATATTAACAAAATTGATCCTAATACAAAATAAATAAAAACTCTCAAACAAAAGTGTTACAGAAATTACAAATATTAAGCCAGTGTTAGTTAAAAGGTCGTTGATGCGATGTGATGTAATGAAATCAGATTCCCTCTGTCGTATTGATTTGTAACGCTTGTAATGTAAATGCAATGTGGATTGGCGTGGTTACGGATATAATTGCCATGCCAATCGTCCCGGAAAAGTGTTTGTCCGCAGCGCCAGTTGTGATGTTTTTGTCCACAGAAAATTAATTGTATTTACATAACCAAATTACCTGTTGTTCAGGTGAATTCGCTCGGCAGCTCTCCCAGCTGTGGTCGTCAACTCCTCGTAACTTCGGATCAGCAGGTGGTTGTGATTCCTGCTCCAGGAAATTAACCAGGGCTTGTACCAGGCGGCCCGGGGTTCTGGGAACTGTGATGGGCGGCAGAAATGGCCCGAACCAACTTGAGTACTCTTTGTTCAATCCAACTCTGCCCGCTTCCAGCTGCGCACAGTCCACAGAGACCTTCCCGATGTTCAGCTGTCAAAAAATAGTCAAATTCACGTTATAAAGGTTCTCTTTATTACTTCCAAAACACAACCGTGCCACTATACTTTTAATTCTTTAACTTTACTTTTAATTCTTTAACTTTACTTTTAATTCTTTAACTTTACTTTTAATTCTTTAAATCAAAATCCACGGGACGTTGCACTTTTCCCTCCTTTCTGACTTTTCGAAAACTGTCTTTTTTAACATTCACCGTATTCAATCCTAATCTTTGTCTCGAATCAGCAGTATCGAGAGAACAAAAACAAAACAAACGGAATCAAAATTTCTCTTGCTGTTTCTTTCTCTCCCTCTCCATCAACATCAACTCCGAAAACAGAAATCGAACTTGCACACGATCCACACTCGATCCGGAGTATGTTCACACACTCAACATGTGGATCGTGTACTTTTCCCACCACCTTACCATCAAATTATATTAAAAACATCTAACTGATGGGCGTGGTGGAAGCCGCACGTAACACCACGATTGTTATTTCTAGGAAGCGGAATTGGGTAATAGGGGGCTGGGCTATCGAGAGTAGGGAGACTCTGGCTAATAGAGAGAAAATGGCTATGTACAATAGGAGGGAGGTTTTAAAATAGGGGTTTTACTTTGTTGTATTCCAGAATACGAGGGTTGCCTTTTATATTTCGGGATTAGAGAACAAAAACAAATATTGATCATCGAAAATCATTTTATTGTTTTTCAAAATATTCCCCATGAAGATCTATACACTTTTGCATGCGTTTGAACCAATTGTCGAAGCACTTTTGCCACTCTGATTGAGGTATCTCCAACACATGTATTCTGAATGCAGCAACCGCTTCTTCAGGTGTCGAAAAACATTGACATCTCAGTTTGTTTTTTACGTACGGGAATAAAAAGAAGTCATTCGGTGGCAAGTCAGGACTATACGGCGGATGACCCATCAAATCGATGTTTTGGGTGCTCAAAAATGCAGTTGTCGCAGCCGATGTGTGAGAGCTCGCATTGTCGTGGTGAAGAGTGATCCGTCTTCGGCGGTTGGTTTTCCTGATTTCTTGGAAGACAACTGGCAAACAAATGGTTGTGTACCACTCAGAATTGACTGTTCTGCGTTGTTCTAGTGGTACGGTTGCGACATGTCCAGTTTTTCCGAAAAAAACAGGCGACCATTTGCTTGGAAGTGCTTCGTGCGCGAACAACTTTTGTTGGATTTGGCTCATCTTGAAACACCCAGACAGTCGACTGCTGTTTACTTTCGGGCTCATACGCGTAAATCCACGATTCATCACCTGTCACGATGTCATAGACGTGTTTCGAAGCACCGCGACCGTATTTTTTGAGCATTTCTTTCGACCAATTGACACGAGCCTTTTTTTGGGCGATTGACAAATTGTGTGGGATCCAACGCGAACAAATTTTTTTGACAGTCAAATGTTTATGCAATATTGAATGTATGGTCCCACTAACGCCTAAGGCTGTCCAATCTCACGATAGGTCACATGACGATCTTCCAATATCAGTTCGCGCACAGCATCAATGGTTGTCGGAACAACAACTGATTTTGGACGACCTTCACGAAATTCATCTTGGAGTGAACTACGACCACGATTGAATTCACCATACCATCGATAAACACTGGTCATTGATGGAGGTTCATCGCCAAAAATTGAATTAAGTTCATCCATGCACTGTTGCTGAGTTAATCCACGCCGAAAGTTGTAAAAAATAATCGCACGAAAATGTTGACGATTTAATTCCATTTTTGGGCCGAGATGGCTCTTTTAAGTTACTGTAAACAACACAAATAGCGCTCGTATGTCAAAACGTTCTGAGTGCGTATAACCTCAAAAATGTCCAACTTTACGACAGAGCTGTCAATTGCCGGATTGCAACACTAGGGTTGCCAAATCCCGAAACATAAGAGGCAACCCTCGTACTACCCTTTATTAAATTTAACACTGAATCCCCTTACACATCCTTAAAAACTTCCCTTAACATATATTACATTCTCACTTAATACATACCATTCATAAACATTCACAATATTGCCAGTTACAGCACATTTAATAACATGCCCCTTTTCATAACTTGCCCCTTTTTATTTCAAAACAGAGCACTTTGATTTTCGTTCAAATTTTATTCAATTTAAAAGTCACAGAAACTAAAGGAATACTTTGTTAAAATTTGTTTTGTTCATGTTATAATTTACAGCAAAGTAGAACACAATGTTCTATAAGTAGAGAAAAAATTCAATTGTAAAAGCAGTTCGAGTTGAGAAGCAGTTCAAGTAGTTTCACTTTGAGTTTTGTTGGAGTTTCCAGTTTGTGTAATACACAGTGAGAGAGAAGTATTTGAGATTGATTAAGATAAGATTAAGAAGACAACAAATAAACAAAAAGAAATAAATATTAATAAACATTTCTCATCGTGACTAAACTACTTAAATAAAAAGAGTCTAAATTAGAATAATCCATATTCTAAAATATAATATTAAATAAAGAAATAATAAAAGGTCCCCGCTCTTCCCTCATTCCGAGGAAGCACGGCGCCGGACGTCAACAACTTTATTTAAATTATTCAACTGTTGTGTTTGGGGATATTCTATTGTAATGGGAAATTGGTGATTTGGGGGGGAAGGGAAGGATATGCACGTGAAGACACGAGATGTTAATTATTCATAGGGGCGGGGGTGATAATTAATTGAAGTTAATTACATAACAACAGATCGATGTGTTTGTTTTTTTCAGAAGTTTTAAACAGCATACAATTTTATAATTTATATTTAACTGATTCAGTGGAGGATTTTCAACACTATTAGTAGTACATTATGGTGATCAAGTGACCGTCCCTAGCTGTGGTGCACAGTAGAAATCTTTAAAACACATTTTTGGGCCAAATTCGCAGATTTGTGGTCTTTTTTCAAGAACTTCTCCTTGTCTTCATACCAAGTAACAACTGTCATCCATACAAAATCGACCTGGAATATAAAAAGCACCCTGTATTCCATGACACAAAAAGTCCAGCAAAATATTTAGAGTTTCTCAAAAGATATAAGAAATCTCACTCGGTCCAATCCGGCTACAATTTATAAAACGTATATTCGCCAAAAATTGGATTTGAATTCCAATATTTGTTCAGATGTCTCAAAAATGACAGAATAAAGCAACAACTTAATGAATCCATTATCATCAATAGAAAACACCGAATTGGTGGGTTTATCGATTCCGGTGTTTTTGGAACGATTACCACACGGTTTTAGAGTTTTTTGACACCAGTTGAATTTACCAACAATTACTAGTTGAAGGCTTTAAAGCTGAAAATCACTAAGTGTTCTTAATTTGTTGCTCGGACAACCGTCGGATTGGAACACAAAACTATTTACTAGAAAATCAGGTTTTTACTAAAATATTTTTTGTTCAACCCAATAGTAAAAAATATGGAATATTATTTGTCTGCGTTAACATAAAAAATTGATAGCTCCATTTCAATATTAATAATCCAAATCCGCACCATATTGCAATTCGTATCTAGTTCGCCATCCAAAAAACAACATTCAGCGTGACAATCTGTTTCCGATTTCCGGCCCACAGTAAATACGAAATAATGTTTCCATCAAAAACATTCTCACATTTCAGTTATTTTTTTACTTTAATTGTGAAACCACAAATAATCATAACCACAACACCCCAACCGAAGTAGTCATAAGCAGAACAGTACTCTCTGTCGTCGGTTGACAGTAGGAATTTCTATCAGTTACATACATTACTTTTCAATAGATTGTTAGATAATTGTATTTGTTTAACTTAATTAAGTTAACCGCTGCTGGAAACAGTATTTTATTGTACTTGTAGATATGTCAATAAAATTCTTGTGAACACAATTAATTTGCACATTTCGCATGATTCCAAAGCACTTGTTGAGGTGCACATTAAATTGGTGTTGACAGATTCCATTTATTTTACACCAAAACAAAATACAAATGTACAAAGCAGACACAATTGGTAAGCTCGGATAAATATGCAATAGAAAAAGCAAACAACAAAACGTATCTAGGAACGAATGGCACCTAAAACCCATTCCCAACTTCCGGCTGATATTCAACGTAATACCCAACATGTTTCTGATACGATTTATTTATGAGCTCCGCGACTTAATCGGGCGCAAATCCTCCACAGTTCGGGGGAGCGTAGTCTTGGTGTGTTGTGCAGATACAACACAACAAAACACGACATAGTATAACGCAAATTCACATATCAAACCGGAAGAGGGTGGCGGAGCCTTTACTCCAGTTTCATCTGTCATATGAGAAAGATTTCGAAAGGAAGTGTCGCTTGTTTAGACATCCTCTAGCCCCTCTCTTCTTGGGTAAATAAACAGCAAGGAGAAAAGCACGGCATTACATTCAAGAACGAATCATTGAAAACTTTTGCTTATCGAATAATAGAATACCACAAATTCTGTTTCAACCACATTCCTGTCGATAAAACAAATAAAGGGATAACGTATAAACTTGAAAAAAAAGAAACAGTAACAAAGGCATTTCCTGTTTGCTATTGGAAAAGAAGACAGCTCCTTCGCGTGGCCAACCACTAGCAAAATCCCCCATACGTGTGCGCCGTAATAAATCTCCAAAGCGAATTAATTCGTTTTGAATTCGCTCCATAACGCGAAATCTTATCTTGATTAGTTGTAGTCCTGGTCACTATTGTGGCCGGGATTCAATAAATTCATATTTGTTTCAGCGGACACCGTTATTTTTCGCCTGAGCTCATCTATACCATCAGGAAGTGTTTTCCTCCTCCACACGTGTGACTATGAAGGACGACCATGAGATTCAATCCCGTTGCATTCATGGATTTATCGTGGTGCCTGAGGATGAGGGTATCTATGCGAAAGTATAAATTTAATGGCATGGATTTGCAGCTATCCGCGTATCTGAATGCAAGCATGAGACAGGAGAAGGATGATAAATCTTCGATTGAGTCACAATATTAATTCAGGACGAAAGGAAATTGAAATTCGTGGCTGGCTTATGATTAGATGAAATTACACTCGGATATGTGGATGTATTATTTATGCGAATGATTGGTCAGTGAACCCAGCATACGCAGGATGCTTCCCAATGGATGTTTGCTCATCTACTGGTAAAATGGTCGAAGAATTATGGAAGTACACTATGGCAGTCATTTTCTAATCAATTTGAATCACTTATATGCGAGAGTTGTTCGATAAGTCCAAGAGTTGTCGCTCCTAGAATTAATTGATTTGTTTTAGACGCCATTATTACGCATTAAATCATCATCATCATCATCATCGGCACTACAACCGGGATCCGGTCTTGGCCTTATTTAACAAGTATGAGGCTTGTTAAATTTACCATAATAATTTGTTTTTTCGGGAAAGGTTAATAGCATTGCGCCCGACATTAAATAGCTGTCCTAAAATTGGGTGAGAACAAAATCTCGGCAAGATTGGTGTCTGGTTTATTCTCAGTGAAGAAAAAACCCAATCGTGTGGTAGACCGTGATGTGATTTTGCCACATTCTGCCATAATTTGATAAGGTTCTGCGTCGATACATAACTGTTGGAGACGGAGCAACACACGATGGCAACACTCATGCGGACAGCGCAGGCACTACTGATTGCAGTCATGACAACACAAATAACAAATGTCAGCAAACAGCTGACATTCAATAATATTAAAAATGACCTGTCACTTCTTCGTAAAATTTGATTCAAGATAAACGCACAACTTAGTTCATAGTTAAAATATAATTAAATCAAGACAAAAAAAGCAAGTTAGTTACTAATACTCAACCCGTTTCCTTGAAGAGTCGACCAAGCCGTTCTGTTGGAGTTCATCCAAAGTAGTCGGTCCACTTTTATAAAAACACTTTCCACTAAATAAGCCATTGCTTTCAGGAATCAGTGTTTTTGACGCCAGGAGCTTCTTCTTCAGCAGCGGGCAATATATCTCACCTCTAGACGCAGTTATTGGTGGACGCTGCGTAAATTTTAGCATAACGTGCAATGCACTTTTTACAAGTTCACGTTCGACGCTTGCTCGAGCGCGAAACAAATTGGTCCTTCGAGCCGGATCCACGATCCGAGACAAAGATATACGTCACATAAGGCCAAACACAGCAACCGCCGACTGGACAACCTCTCCTGCGGTGCAACATGGAACAAAGCATTTCAACAGCAACGCATTGAAGCGCACCTGCGGCGACTAAGCAACAAGACAGACGGTCATCCAGCCGATCAAAGCTAGCCACAACCAGCAGCGCACTCAGTTCCGTAGAAGCTACAGCCGATCCACAAGAATCGAAATCAAGGAGCTAGTGCCACTTCGATCCTTAAGCATCAAAAAAAGGTCAAACTAAGTTGCAATGGCGACCACCGATATGACTGTTCCGACAATGAAACGGAGACGAGGAGTCATCAAGGGATTCCTCGCGAGGTTGGAGGAGTTCGCGACCAAGTCGAATGAGGTGACCAGGTAGGAAGTCGCAAGCCGACTGCGCAAACTGGAGGACTCATTTAAATCCTTTGAGGGCCTCCAGGAATGTATCGAGGAGGACGACCCGGACCTGAACATCGACAGGGAGAACGAAGAGTGAGCAGATTTCGAAGAGCGAACCTTTTCGCTGCAAGACAAGCTCAACCAGCGGCTGACCATGGCAAAAGCCACAGGCTCCACCGCATTGGATACGTCCGGAGACACCCTGGGAACGGCAACTACTCCAACGTTAACAGCGGAGCAACCAGGAATGGAGAGACTGCTTGACACCATGAATTCCAACCAGAGCCTCATGAACAGCTTGGTGGAACAATTGGTTACGTGGTCAACGGAGCCGACAGCAACGGATTCCACGAGTGGAGCGACAACCCGACCGGTCAAGTTGAGGCATATCGACGTGCCTACCTTCGATGGGGACTACCAGCAGTGGGTAACGTTCCGAGACCTGTACCAACCACCCATCCACGACAACCCCCAGTTATCAGCAGTCGAGAAATTCCAATTCTCCGGACTTGTTTAAGACCGGACGCACTATCAGTGGTTTGCAATGTTCCGGTCACGGTGGCACACTATCTGGAGGCCTGGGCTGCACTAATCTCGCGCTATGACAAAAAGAAAATCATCGTGGAGGCACATCTACGAGCATTAATGACGATTCCAGCTATACAATCACCGGGTGCTACGGAGTTCCGCAGATTCATCAACGGCCTCTTCGAGCAGGTTTGGGCCTTGCGAGCATTGGAGCTACCAATGGAGCACTGGAGTTGTTGGTTGGTTTTCACCACAGTCGAGAAGCTCGATAGTGAGACTAGGCAGACATGGGCTCGAGAAACCAGCAGGAACGAGATGCCGACATTCGAAGAGCTGACTGAATCCCTGGAAGCCCGCCTCGCTGAGCTAGAGAGCCTCCCGACAGCGAAGAAATATTCAAAGGGTCACTTTGTTCGGGATAGAGGTATAGCAGCCGGCTCACACAGGAAGATGTGCTCGGCAATCACATCACCGGGGACGGCTAAGTGTCCCAGATGCACGCAGCCGCATCCATTGTTCCGATGCAGCGCATTCAGGAATCTCGGCTCTACAGCGAGATCAGTTTGTCCACTGCCAAGGGCTATGCAGAAATTGCCTCAGTCCAGAGCACAGCATTAACCAATGTGAGACAGGGAACTGCCGAGAGTGTAACGGAGGGCACGACACCCTGCTGCATCAATCGGTAGACGTTACGACGTTATCACCAACGGTTGCACCACCAGAGGGATCTTGCGCGACAGTACAAGCCCAGGATTCACTACTGCCTACAGCAATAGTAACGATGATGGGCGACAGAAACCAGTTGGGCCTGCGACGCACGCAGCCGAAGGTGAAGATAAGTGCCATAGGGGAAGCGAATCCACAACTCAGCCGAGGAAAGGTCGAGATGCTACTGAAAGGCCGAACAGGGGAAACAAGTATTCGGACAACGGCATTGGTGATAGGACGATTGACTTCGGATCTGCCGTCAAGATCACTGGAACATGACCTGAGAAGCTTTTCATCGCCGGCGTTGGCCGACCCGCTATTCCACAAATCAAGACCCATTGACTTGTTGCTAGGTCCGGACACTATCTTCCAGATCCTGCGCGTTGGACGACTGATGGATCCCGATAGTAAAATGATGGCGCAGAACACCATATTCGGCTGGGTGATCGCAGGGAGTGGACCAGCTCAGCTCGACCAGGAACAACATTGCTGCACTGTCACCCAACATGTCGACCCATTAGAGGGGCAGCTGAGGGCCTTCTGGGAGATGGAGGAGGTACCCTAGATGAAGGAGCGCCTAACCGAAAAAGAGAGGAAGGCAGTGAACCATTTTACGGACACTCACCGGCGTTCGGCAGAAGGACGTTTCGAGATGGAGGTACCGTTCAAACTCTTCCCGCCGCCATTGGGACATTCCAGGGAAGCCGCCATCCAAAGGCTTCTGTCCATGGAGAGGCGATTCAGGCGAAACCCGGAGCTAGGCGGAATTTATGAAAGAATACCAGGACATGGGCCACATGCAGCGGGTGATCGAAGGAAACCCAAATTTACCGACCAACCAATGCTGCTATCTACTGCACCATGTAGTGATCAAGGCCGAGAGTGAAACCACTAAGCTCAGAGTGGTGTTCGATGCGTCTCTGGTCACGGGACAACCCAGGGGAGGAGTACCAAACGTTCAAGCTGCTAACCGTGACATACGGAACGCCGTCTGCGCCATTTATGGCAACGCGTTGTTTGGTCCAGATTGCGGAGGAGATCGAACAATCGTGTCCTGAGGCAGCGAGAATCATCAGAGAGGACTTCTACATAGATGATTGTATATCTGGAGCGCAATCCGTGGAGGAGGCGATCCAGTTGGTGAATCAACTGACGGGGGTTCTTAGAGGCGACGGATTCCCGCTACGTAAGTGGAAATCAAATTGCCACAAGGTACTGAACTCACTGTCCGTGGATTCACCGGGTTCTGAAGAAGAGTACCGGTTCATCGCGAGCGAAGAAACGAAGCTACTTGGAGTGAATTGGTATCCCGAAACGGACTATTTGAGCTACAAGGTGCAGAAGATTCCGGAGGTATCATCGCTCACGAAGAGGAAGGACGTGTCACACGTCCCCAGGCTATATGATCCATTAGGATTGGTCGCTCCAGTCGTGGTGCCAGCCAAGCTGTTATTGCAAAAACGGTGGCTTAGAGGTGTCGATTGGGATGAACCACTGGATGAAGATATCCGGAGAGAGTGCAAGGAGTACTTCGAAGGATTGCCAGCGCTGGAGTCGGTGAAGATCCCACGGTGGTTAGGACATCCGAAGCCCCTTCTGTTACATGGATTTTCGGACGCAAGCGAGAAGGCGTATAGAGCGGTCATCTACGTCAGATTTGAGGATGACGGTGCTTCCCAAGTGCGTATCATCATGGCTAAGGCAAAGGTGGCCCCAGTCAAACAGATGTCACTCCCAAGACTCGAGTTATGTGGCGCTCAGCTCTTGGCTCGGCTTTTTTCGTTCGTGAGGAAGGCGCTTCAACTTAGCGAGGTTCAATGCTTCGCATATACCGATTCCACTGTAGTGCTACAATGGCTATCGGATCATCCCAGGCAGTGAAAGATATTCATCGCAAATCGTACGTTGTACATTTTGGAAAGGCTGCCAAGAGGCCAGTGGCATCATGTACCGACTGCATCCAATCCAGCGGATTACCTATCAAGGGGGCTTAAAGCAAAGGAGCTCGCCGGATCAGGGCTGTGGTGGCGATGGCCGGCCTTTCTGCGAGACAAGAAGCTGAAGTTGCCCCGGACGCCCACTCATCAAGTCCGAGAGGCGGATACCGGAACAGCGGAAGACCTCGAGGAACGAAGGGCATCGTGCTTCGTAATACAGCAAGAGGAGCTGTCTATAACAAGAAGATTCTCCAGCTTAGCTCGAACGGTACGAACAGTAGCGTGGCTTAAGAGGTTCATCGACAATAGTAGCTGCAAGGAGGACGGCAGGTCAGTCAGGCGAACGGGTGTTTTCGATGCTGAGGAAGTGAGGTCGGCCACAGGCATCATATTCCGAGCGACTCAGACCGAATCATTCGAGGCGGACCTAACGCCCATGAGAGCCGGAGGCAAGTATTAAGACGAAGCGAACTGATTGCGCTCAACCCATTCATCGATGACCAAGGTACCCTTAGGGTGGGCGGAAGACTAGAAGCAGCAAGGATGGAATACAACATCACCTGGCAATGCTCATCGTGTGAGATTTGCACTTGAGACTGATGCACGCTGGAAGCCGTTACTGCTGAACTCCCGGTACTGGATCATAGGGAGTCGAAGACTTGTCCAGGGGGTCATCGCTGAATGCACGATTTGCGTTCGTCACAAGGGACGAGTGCTATCTCAACAAATGGCGGCATTACCAGCCAGTCGGATTAATCCCGACTGGCCATTTAGCAACACCGGTGTTGATTATGGAGGTCCTATCACTCTTCGGACATGGAAAGGACGCGGCGCGAAGCGAGTCAAAGGCTACATCTGTCTCTTCGTATGCTTGGCAACCAAAGCAATACACCTCGAAGCGGTCAGCGATCTGTCCAGCGAGGCTTTCCTAGCAGCATTAAGAAGATTCCTCGCGCGTAGGGGTTTTTTGTCACACCTTGTGGAGTGGTAATGGTACCAATTTCTTTGGAGCATGCCGAGAATTGCGAGAAGTTTATGAGCACATAAACCGATAGGCTACCCAGAACCAGATCATGACGGACTTGGCCACCAACATGATCACTTGGAGATTCATTCCCCCGGCAGCGCCCCACTTTGCTGGATTGTGGGAGGCAGGAATCAAGTCCGTGAAGCATCATCTGAACCGAGCTATTGGAAATGCGTTTTTGACGTTCGAGGAGCTTACTACCGTGTTGACACAGATCGAGGCTTGTCTGAATTCACGACCGCTGGTCGTCCTGCTAACGGAGGCTGGCGAACCGTGGTGTTGACCCCCAGTGATTTCGTAGTTGGAGGACCGTCTATAAGCGTCCCGGAAGTCGATCCGGGGGAGACAACAATCACTTCGAGGTCCAGATGGAAGTACTTGCAGGCGTTGCATCGAGCATTTTGGTACCGGTGGAAGAATGAATACCTCCACACGCTGCAGGCTCGAAGTAAATGGTATCATCCGGAACCAAACCTAGGAAATCCGGCCTTGGTACTCCTGAAGGACGAGCAGCTATCTCCGACCTACTGGCCCATGGGAAGGGTTATCGAGCTTCATCCTGGCAGAGATGGCAAGGTGCGGGTGACAACCGTAAAGATTAAGCGACCCGTCGCGAAGTTATTACTACTTCCGGTTGCGGAAGATGAGACGGTTGAACCGACAGTTCAAGGTGGGCGGAATGTTGGAGACGGAGCAGCACACGATGGCAACACTCATGCGGACAGCACAGGCACTACTGAATGCAGTCATGACAACACAAATAACAAATGTCAGCGAACAGCTGACATTCAATAATATTAAAAATGGCCTGTCACTTTTTCGTAATATTTGATTCACGATAAACGCACAACTTAGTTCATAGTTAAAATATAAATAAATCAAGACAAATAAAGCAAGTTAGTCACTTATACTCAACGCGTTTCCTTGAAGAGTCGACCAAGCCGTTCTGCTGGAGTTCATCCAAGGTATTCGGTCCACTTTCCACTACATAAGCCATTGTTTTCAGGGATCAGTGTTTTTGACACTAGGAGCTTCTTGTTCAGCTGCGGGTAATATATCTCACCACTAGATGCAGTTATTTGTGGACGCTGCGTACGTGTTAGCATAACATGCAAGACACTTTTTACAAGTTCACGTTCGACGCTTGCTCGAGCGCGAAACAATAACTGTAGACGAAATGTGGTTACACCACTACAGCGACAAAACAACAATCACAATTTTTGAAAGTGAACAATTCCCCATGAAGCCGAAGACGGTAAAATTGGCCGACAAAACAATGGCAACAGTTTCCTTGGATGCAAACGGAATTCTCTACATCAATTAGTTGGAAAAACGAATAGTAATAACTGGAGAGAGTAGTGTGTTGTTATTACATCGGTTGATATTTTTCTTAATATTTATTGAACAACCATTGGACTTTCCATATGTGATGCAGTGATTCATAGATAGAATCAAACGTCTCATCGATCGGTTCTAATCATGATCGTGTGGCATTCAGATATAAAGTGCTAATTATAACCTGAGTTTCTTCACAGTTTCCAAATAACTCTTAACACACTGCGAAATGTAAAGAAGAGAGGGAAAACAACAAGAAAGCTAGGAGATCTTTTTACAGAAATCGGTGCTGTTGTTTTTTGTTATTGTACTTCAACCACGGCGTAGTTTTGTTTTGTTTCTTACTTCTCAGTGGTTTTGGATTTGCTATATATCAATTTTTATGTTCCCCACAATTTTAATTACTCAATATTTTAGTACATACAATTTATTATATTCTATTAAATTTCTATATTACAAATTGTCTGAATAGTTATTTAGGTGTCGGCTGAAAGTGTCCTTAAAATAGCCAAAAGAGAATGTGTCAATAATGTACGACCCCCAAACACTAAGTAAAGTAAGACTCCAGGACACAATAGAATAAGTGGAACTCAGGTGGAATATGCGCATTCTCAGGAACATCTGCAACACCTTAATGGCATGGACGTATACGGTTTTTAGTATCGACAAATAATATGGTAATTAGAATCCAACACACAGATTCACAATATACGATCCTCTTTTGTGCCACACCGTTTCTTCGAGAACCAAGTAAACCATATTGTAAATAAATCCTGAAATAGAATGCTTTTAAATAACTTTTATTACCTGCTGCCCAACTTCTGTCCCTTTCCTCCGGAATAGATTTAAAGAGGGCTTAAACAAATGTCTACATGTTGACAGGCTTTGTTTTCGTACCTCCTGGGTTCGCTTCTTCCGAAATTCAGCTGGTAATGACGCGACAAAAGTCCGCACTTGGTATCGTGGTTTTATGAAAACCCAGCATCAGCATACCCGCATTGAGAAACAAAAAAGTTGGGTACCAACTAGTCCACGTTATGGACTTTGCGCTAATTCAAAACATACGAGCGTGGGCTGAAAAGTTTCCGACCTTAAGGTGAACATAGCAGCACTCGTCAATAAAAGCTAGTAAATATAGTTGTGCATCTTTTGACAATAACTCACCAAAATTTCGGTCATTTTGGATGCGTAGCTTTTATTTGACAGTCGTTGGAGTGAGTCGATGTGAGTGTTTTTGTAAAAATGGGCAGAATTGAGTATCGAGCTGTCATTAAAATGTTGTTTTTGAAAGGTAATACCCCTACGCAAATCAAAGATGAGTTAGACTCTGTGTATGACGACTCTGCGCCATCTTTATCACTGTGAAATTTTGGGCAGCTGAATTTAAACGTGGCCGTGAGAGCTTGGGAGACGATGAACGTTCGGGATGTCAAAAGCCTGCAACAACTGACGATAACATCGCTAAAGTTCACCAAAAGGTGCTAGACGACCGCCGAATTAAAGTGAGAGAAAGAGCAGAGGCTATGAAAATGTCCAAAGAACATATTAAATCAAAATTTAGGCATGAGAAAGCTGTCCGCGCGTTGGGTGCCGCGTTTGCTCATGTTAGACTAAAAACGTGTTCGAATGAACATTTCCAACGCTCTGTTGATGCAGTTTAGGCACAATGAATCCGAGTTTTGGTGCCGATTAATTACTGTCGATGAAACTTGGATGCATCATTATACGCCCGAAACAAAAATACAGTCAGAAATAGTGGACTGGAAAGGAGGAATCGCCTGCAAAAAACGCAAAAACTGTTTTTTCCGCTGGGAAAGTGATGGCGACTGTTTTTTTTTTTTTTGGATAATCATGGAGTTATCTTAATCGATTATCTTCAAAAAGGCAAAACCATTACAGGAGCATACTACGCATCGTTGCTTGACCAACTGAAGGCAGAAATTGCGGAAAAACGGCCACATTTGCAGAAAAAGAAAATCCTGTTACACCAGGAACACGTGCCGTCTCACACCTCAGCGGTTGCCATGGGAAAAATCCACAAATTATGGTTTGAACTGCTTGACCATCCGCCTTACTCACACGATCTAGCCCCAAGCTACTTCTTTTGTTTCCTAAACTAACAATTGCGCTCGGAGGACAGAGATTTTCAGTTATTTTGTAGAGAAACACAGCGAGTACTATTTGAATTGGTTGGAAAAATGGGGGCATCGCTGGGAGAACTGTGTTGAGTTACAAGGAGACTATGTTGGAAAACAAAAACAAATTTTAAGAAAAAATGTCTTGTATCTTTGTTAGGTCGGAAACTTTTCAATCCAGCCATGTATCATACACTTTCAAAACATATCATACGCGTTTGATTCATATATTAAAACTCAAACTTGCATAACGTTTGGGGAGGAATAAGTTCATTATTTTGACATTTATTTGAATATTTTATTTAAGATGTTCCATATTGTCCGATTTGCGTCAAATACATCTTCTCAGAACAAACCCTGACTGAATTATGCAAAGAGTCTGCGTTAATGGTTTCTTTAAAAAACGGATTTTTCCGATGTTAATACAATTGTCTCTTTTTGGATATTGAGTTTAGGCGCCTATGTCCCTACTATTTTGGTGTCAGCAGGTAAAGACATTAGTTTACTTCAATGAGCTTCCTTTTCGAGATTTTACGTCAATATACTCACAGATAGTCATAAAAACTGACTAAAGATCGAGTGGTAAGCGGG
Source organism: Microdon myrmicae (assembly GCA_963931805.1). Lineage (NCBI taxonomy): Eukaryota > Metazoa > Arthropoda > Insecta > Diptera > Syrphidae > Microdon > Microdon myrmicae. The sequence continues at coordinate 26,546,138 of OZ007498.1, forward strand.
ATCCAAACACCCTGTCGCCCGGTGAAACACGACCATATCAAGCTATAGGCTCCGTCAAATTGTCGAAAGGAATCATTGGCCATATTTTGGAGCTTGGCTGATGGACCGGTCCGAAAAAGTTAGTATAGGCGTTAAGTAACTCCCAAGGTGAAATAAGACCCCGTCACGCTGTACGAACGATATACTTCCCATCCTGACGAGGCCAGGAGGTTAGCCGAAACTGTCGCGATTAGCAGCAATTTGACCCAGCTTTTGAAGGAACCTACACGAGTCCCAGATATCCAAATGGATTCTGCAAACATTCTGGATCTATTCCTCTCATCCGAGCCTTAGACTGGAACTCAGACTACTGTTTGAAAGCTATGGAATTCCATACCAGTGTGAGTGTTTCCGGGGCGTTACAACTTTCAACTGTTCAAGACGAACCCCAACAACATTAACATGGCATATTAGTAATGGATCTGCGGTATAAGTCAGTCTGTGCTCGTACATAGAGAAGTATTAAACAATTTTTTTTTTTCACTTCTCTTAAGAGAGGCGAAACTATACGCCGGATGTCACCAACTGACGGTTGCAGTTCATTTTGAACAGTTGCAGGTTGTAATGCTCCGGAAACACTCGTGCTGGTGGGGAATTCCGCAGCTTTCCCCCGGCCCTAACATAACGACTTCTGATGTAGAGATGTTCGCGCCGCCGGGAGATGAGCAGCAAATTGGCGCAATCCACCAGATTAAGTGGTCGAGCGCATATAAATCGAATTACGCGGAACAATACCACGAATCTCCGAAGAACGGCACCCACTGTAAAACATACAGAGGTTAGCTACGCGCGTTCGATGTGATAACGAATACAGTCCCGACATCAGCGCCGTATCCCGGATCAGGCGGATCGTTCGTCTTTGTGTGCCCTCAAGTAGGTCGTAGGTATGTTAAGGAGGAGAACTCCAAACACAAACTGCAGTATTCGAGCTCCGCCTTATTTTGGGATTAATAGAGAAGGAAATGTGTTACATTTCTTGGCTTTAAAAAGATAACTCAGTTTTCCTAAGTGGGACCCGTTGATGTTCGACACGTGTTTATGTCACGATACATTCCCATAGACCCTGACTCCGAGCAGTTTCATACTTTCTCCAGATTCGAGAGCATGGCCATTCATCATCAGCTGTGGAGCCGCTGATCCACTTTCTTTGCGAATATTGTGTATTGTATCTTCGTTGCATTGAAGTCGACGAGATTGGCATTTCCCCACTGCAGGACCTTATCCAGATGCAACTTTGGAGAGTCGGTCTGGTTACATCTCAGCTGATGCCACGTTGATGCACTAATCGGCCAATCACTCGGAAAAGAAAAAACAAGCGTAGTATCATCCGCAAAACTGAACACTTTGTTACCCGTTGTCTCCAGCAAAACAATTATGTAAAGCAAGAACAATGTTGGAGCCAAAATAGAACCTTGAGGCGCCCCGGAATTAACGGGATTTTTTTTGTTACACAAATGCGTGCAAAAAAAGGGGATTTTGAAGTACTCTTACAGCACGACCGGAAGGAGAGGAAATGGACAAGGAAGATTTACGGATACCGCTCCGAATACTCGCTGTCTACAATGACCCGGATCGATCGATTTTGGGGGAAGCTCTTCGTCCAGTCGCAAAGCTACAGCCACTCTCTATAAGGAAATCTACAATGCCACTTCCCTATATGTCCCTTATTCTCTACATAGGACATTGGTTTCATAGCCTCCATGGTACAACCGCAAACTCCGCACTATTCGGAACAAGTAGAAAAATTTGTGGAATATTTTCCTGCCTGAACTACTCCAACTATCTCGGTTCTTTTTATAAATTCACCGAGCTTTACAAAGCTCTCTACTACAATTATCTCACAAAACCACAAAACAACCTGATCAATGAACCCAAATCTTTTTTCCTCTTCATTAATTATAAACGTCGATCTGCCGCATATTCCGAATTCCTTTTGCTATGACACGATTACGTCAGCCGACCCCTAAACTGCTGCCGATCTTTACGCTTCTGTTTTTAAAAAATCGTTCACGGGGTCGCTCTTTCAAGCCTAACCCGTCTTACTTCAAGAACCTGCACTAATTCTCCCTTGGCCCCTTCATCTTTCAACTTAATCAGCATCACCTAATTGGAGAAAAATGAAACATACTTAAAGATGAGTTCAGCCCTGGACCTGGTGAACTTCCGGCTGGCCTTTAAAAAATGTTTCTTCTCTTTCTCTCCCGCGCTCAAAAATCTGCAATCTATCCCTTACACAAGGTATCTTCCGAGGTATTTGGAAATCCTCTTTTGTCACCCTTGCTGTGGTCCTTCTCTCAGGGAGCATATCTCCTTGTCCTAAAAAGGACGAGGGATCTCTTTAAGACAGCCCCTGAGGGGACCCGTTGCGGTTGCCGCCGTGCTTCCTCAAACCTTGAGGGAAGAGCAGCTACTGATCATTGAATATGGATCCTGGGAATCGGCCAGGCCCAATAAAAAATGCTTTTTATTTTATTAAACTATTATTTTATTTTATTTGACTTAATTTATTGGCGTCCTGCCACTTCGAACGCCAATCGAGACTGATCGTCGAATCTGAAATTCATCGCCCTTTTATACAAAATCTTATCGGGATTTTGTATCGCGGATGCATCGAAATACAAGCAGAATTTCGAAATGTAGTTCGACTGGAGTCGAGTACTGGAAAAAAGGGATGTTATATCTATTTTAAGAATATATACATCTGGCTGCAATCCAGGTGGAGATAAGGATTTTAGAGTTGAGTGTATGGGAACGAAATGGATATATTTTAATGTGTGTTTGTTTGAATATGAGGACATGCATTGGGATTCGGGTTTTGTTTACGGATGGTAATTGAACATCTGGTTCAATTTGCCATGCGTTTGATTTTGTTTAATAATTATGGGGAATTGGGTGTAAGAGTGATAAACGAATATTTGGTTCGTTTATCGCGAATTTGGTTGGATCGGGGTTGTTGGAGACGGAGTAGCACTCGATGGCAACACTGGTGCAGGCACCACTGAAATGCTGTCATGACAAACAAATGTCAGCGAACAGCTGACATTTCAATAATATTTAAATGAGCTGTCATTTCTTCGTAAATTCCTTATAGCAAGAGACACAGTTCTCAAAGGAATCAATTCAATCAAACGTAAATGTTCAATAGTTAAATAAAATAAAGAGAAATAGACTTAAAGGCACAATAGTTAACGACCGTGTTCATACTTTATCTGAAGGATTGCTTTCTTGAGGCCAACTTAAGGTATTCGTTTCTCCTTATTCTTTACCATAGCAATTGCTTTCAGGAATCAGTGTTTTGATGCCAGGAGCTTCTTGTACAGCAGCGGACAATATATCCCACCACCAGAAGCAGTTGTTGGTGGAACTTGCAAGGCGCAGTCTGCCGTTCGCAGCAAATTTGCATATTGGCCGACCGAGTGCCAAACAAATTGGTCCTTTGAACCGGATCCAGTCTGTGGATCCAATCCACTGCTGCCAGTTCGCAGTGGACAAACGAGTTGCAGTTTCTTACATCTCGGCATATTAGAGGATTCACGATCCGAGGTAAACACAGCAACTGCCGACTGGACAACCTCTCCTGCAGTGCAACGTGTGAACCAAGCGTTTCAACCGCAACGCAAAGCAATAAGACAGACGGTCATCCAGCCGATTAAAGCTAGCCACAACCAGCAGCGCACTCAGTTGCGTAGAAGCCTAAGGCCAACCTACAGCCGATCCACAAGAATCGGAATCAAGTAGCTAGTGGCACTTCGATCCACAAGCATCAAAAAAGGGCAAACTAAGTTGCAATGGCTACCGGCGACATGACTGTTCCGACAATGAAACGGAGACGAGGAGTCATCAAGGGATTCCTCACGCGGTTGGAGGAGTTCGCGGACAAGTCAAAGGAGGTGACCAGGGAGGAAGTCGCAAGCAGACTGCGCAAACTGGAGGACTCATTCAAATCTTTTGAGAACCTTCAGATATGTATCGAAGAGAACGACCCGGAACTGAACATCGACAGGGAGATCAAAGAGCGAGCAGAATTCGAGGAGCGATACTTTTCGCTGCAAAGCAAGCTCAACCAGCGGTTGACCATGGCAACAGGCACAGGTTCCATCGCATTAGATACGTCAGGAGACACCCTGGGAACGGCAACTACTACAACGTTAACAGCGGGGCAACCAGAAATAAAGAGGCTGCTTGACGCCATGAACGCCAGACAGAAGCTCATGAACAGCTTGGTGGAATTGGTTACGCGGTCAACGGAACCGACAGCAACGGATTCCACGAGTGGAGCGACAACCCGAGCGGTCAAGCTGAGTCATATCGACGTGCCTACCTTCGACGACTACCAGCAACAAGGTCAATCGCAAATGAACGGCACTGAACCACATTACAGTAGCCCGTCTCAGCCAACAAACTTCATTGTAAATCAAATGACTACTCCTCTGACCAGTAATGGCTGGGGGACCTGCAGTGTTCCGACAACTTTACAGGCGTTGCAACAACAAGAGCCAACGCAAAGATCTACACTGCCAATAAATATTCCTACATATAACGATATTGGCAACGGTAAAGCTGCGAATACGAATTATCAGCAAGCTCCTTATGTTCCGACATCGGTGTATCAAGGGGGAAATGAACTCGGTGGGTCTCCATCATCTTCCACACAACCGCAGCAACAAAACTTCCAAATTTATAATTCACCACCTGCTTCTAATATAACTCAGCAATCCTATTCCTCTGGTGTCACAAACACAATGACGGGCACTACGTACATAAACTCTCAAGTAACAAATGAACCACAGAGTTCTTATCAGGTAACTTCACAACGTTATTCAAATTCAAGGACTCCGCCGAATGGGCAAATGCACCACTGGATCCGCATCAGTTATTCCGCCAGGATCCGTGGACGGTGCCATGGAAGAAGTCGTACCAGACTCAACGTTGCGGCCTCACATGCCATAGGCAGCATCCCATCGGACGATACCGTCCAGCGACGGAACACTCGTTATCATCAATACACCCATCAGCAATTCAGGGTGGGCGGCTCTCTCCACGCCTCCACATCAATAGAAGTCCAAGGCCCTGGGCCTCCGTCCCCTGGAACAAACGGCTTCGCCAATGATGGGCGAATGCAGCAACCACAACCACCACCACTGCAACAGCATCAACCTTTGCAACGGCCACAATCGTTGCAACCACAAAATATTCAGTACTAGTCCATGACGCAACAACCTTTAACACAGCAACCAATGCCCCAACAGTCTCTGCCGGAACAATCTGTGGCGCAGCAATCTATGCCACAGCAATCTGTTCCGATACAACCTATATCACAGCAGTCTGGTTCGCAACAAGCTGTGCCATTACAATCGACGTCACAGCAACCTGTTCAGCAGCAGTTTATGCCACAGCAGTCTATGCCGCAGCAGTCGGTACAACACCAATCTGTACCACAGCAGACGGCATCACAATCTTTAACACCACAGTCTGTTCCTCTACAGTCTGTACCACAACAGTCTGTACCACAGCAGTCCATGTCACAACAATCAATGGCACAGCAGTGTGTACCACAGCAATCTGGACAACAACAATCTGTGACACACCAGCCTGTCTCTCATCAAACCCTACCGCAGCCTATGACTCAGCAATCTGTGCCACAACAGCATAGGACACAGCAAAGTATGCAGCAGCAATCTGTTCCGCAACAGTCTTTGGCCCCACAACCAATGGGGCAGCAATCTATACCACACCAATCACACCAATCAAAGGGCCAAACCAAATTGGCGATCCAGTTGGTGAATCAACTGACGGAGGTTCTTAAAGGCGGCGGATTCCCGCTACGTAAGTGGAAATCAAATTGCCACAAGGTACTGAACTGGCTGTCCGCCGATTCACCGGGTTCTAAAGAAGTGTACCAGTTCATCACGAGCGAAGAAACGAAGCTACTTGGTGTGAATTGGCATCCCGGACCGGACTATTTGAGCTACAAGGTGCAGAAGATTCCGGAGGTATCATCGCTCACGAAGAGGAGGGTCCTGTCACACGTCTCCAGACTATATGATCCAAGCTGGTATTGCAAAAACTGTGGCTTAGAGGTGTCGATTGGGATGAACCACTGGATGAAGAGATCCGGAGAGAGTGCAAGGAGTACTTCGAAGAATTTGCCAGCGCTCGAGTCGGTGAAGATCCCACGATGGTTGGGACATCCGAAAACCCTTCAGTTACATGGATTTTCGGACGCAAGCGAGAAGGCGTATGGAGCGGTCCTCTACGTCAGATTTGAGGGGGACGGTGCTTCTCAAGTACGTATCATCATGGCAAAGGCAAAGGTGGCCCCAGTCAAGCAGGTGTCACTCCCAAGACTCGAGTTATGTGGCGCTCAGCTCTTGGCGCGGCTTTTTTTGTTCGTGAGGAAGGCGCTTCAACTTAGCGAGGTTCAATGTTTCGCATATACCGATTCCACGGTAGTGCGACAATGGCTATCGGATCATCCCGGGCGGTGGAAGACATTCATCGCAAATCGTACGTCGTACATTTTGGAAAGGCTGCCAAAAGGCCAGTGGCATCATGTACCGACTGCGTCCAATCCAGCGGATTACCTACCAAGGCGGCTTAAGGCAAAGGAGCTCGCCGGAGCAGAGCTGTGGTGGCGAGGGCCGGCCTTTTTGCAAGACAAGGAGCTGAAGTTGCCCCGGACGCCCACTCATCAAGTCCGAGAGGTGGACACCGGAACACCGGTAGACCTCGAGGAACGAAGGGCATCGTATTTCGTAATACAGCAGGGGGAGCTGTCTCCAGCTTCACTCGAACGGTACGAACATTAGCGTGGCGGAAGGCGGACCTAACGGCCATGAGAGCCGGAAGGCAAGTATCAAGACAAAGCGAACTGATTGCGCTCAACCCATTCATCGATGACCAAGGTACCCTCAGGGTGGGCGGAAGACTAGAAGCAGCAAAGATGGAATACGAACGCCGACATCCACCAATCTTACATCGGCAACATCACCTGGCAAGGATTATCGTGAGAGATTTGCACTTGAGACTGATGCACGCTGGAAGCCGGTTGCTGCTATCCGCAGTGAACTCCCGGCACTGGATCATAGGAAGTCGAAGACTTGTCCAGGGGGTCATCGCTGAATGCACGATTTGCGGCCGTCACAAGGGACGGGTGCTAGCTCAACAAATGACGGCATTACCAGCCAGTCGGATTAATCCCGCAAGGCCAGTTAGTAACACCGACGTGGATTATGGAGGTCCTATCAGCGAGCTGTCCAGTGAAACTTTCCTGGCAGCATTAAGGAGATGGCGGCAGAAGATGAGACGGTTGAACCGACAGTTCAAGGTGGGCGGAATGTTGGAGACGGAGTAGCACTCGATGGCAACACTGGTGCAGGCACCACTGAAATGCTGTCATGACAAACAAATGTCAGCGAACAGCTGACATTTCAATAATATTTAAATGAGCTGTCATTTCTTCGTAAATTCCTTATAGCAAGAGACACAGTTCTCAAAGGAATCAATTCAATCAAACGTAAATGTTCAATAGTTAAATAAAATAAAGAGAAATAGACTTAAAGGCACAATAGTTAACGACCGTGTTCATACTTTATCTGAAGGATTGCTTTCTTGAGGCCAACTTAAGGTATTCGTTTCTCCTTATTCTTTACCATAGCAATTGCTTTCAGGAATCAGTGTTTTGATGCCAGGAGCTTCTTGTACAGCAGCGGACAATATATCCCACCACCAGAAGCAGTTGTTGGTGGAACTTGCAAGGCGCAGTCTGCCGTTCGCAGCAAATTTGCATATTGGCCGACCGAGTGCCAAACAGGGGTAATGGATTTTGTAAATATGAGTTTGGGTATGGGGATTTGAATATATGAGTGGGGAAAGGAGATGGTAGGGCTTTTCAGAGCACTACACCCTCATACATAAAAAGGGGCCTAAGAACGATATTAGTGACTACCTTCCCATCGGCAGACTGTCACATATTCCAAAACTGTTCGAAGACATTCTTTACAACGCGTTAGGTTTCCGCTGCAAATCCATCATCTCACCCAACCAACATGGTTTCTTTTGGGTAGGTAATGACCTAGGCATCTTATATGATAGGGAGCTTAACTTGATCGCACATATCGATAACATTATCCTCAAGGCCAATTCTGCCCTTGGTTGGGTGAAACGCTGATCGAAAGTATTGTCGAAACCCTACGTTTCGATGGATCTACACAGCCTTTGCCCGTTATGTTCTTGAATATGCCAGTCAGGTATGGTCCCGTCACTACTCATCTTATATTCCCTGAATCGAAAGCGTGCAACGTCGTTTTTGCGTTTTGCCCTCCGAGGATTGAATTGGGAAAATCCTTTGATTCTACCCAGATGCACAAAATGTCCACATCTAATTGTAATAATGCAATAATGCGGGTATCCTCTTCATCCACAGTAGTCTCTCAGATTCAATCAATAGCCTCTCAAGCCTGCTCTCCTCCATCACACTTTACACAAACCACCGTAACCTGCGAAAGCCTCGTCTCTTCTATTTGCGCGCCCATCACACTTCTTACGGCTCTAATGAACCCATTCAGCGAATGCTGCAGGCAAACTCTTACCCCACCTCCTCTGACTTCAATCTCATCTCCGTGCCAGAAGCTGTCAAAAGCTTTGAAGATATCCAATCCGACAGCTCTTGGCTTACCATGCCTCTCAATCGCAGATGTCTATATATCGGTTATAAAGGTCAACAGATTTCCCGTGGCTTGCCTGCCACGGAATCCGTATTTATGATCATTCAGAAATCGGTTGAACTCCAAATACTTAATTAACTCGGTATTGAGGACCTTTTTCATCACCTTAATGCTATCGGACAGTCAGTAAGCGGGAGAAATGTTGTCCGCTTCCTCGGACGTGCCTGAACTCGAACCATCTTCCAGCAGGTAGGAAATGTCCTCAGTACATAAGAAAAGCGGGAGAGCCTGCTAAGAACCAGCGACAGTTCTGCAGCATAGTTCTTAAGGACTACTGTCGGTCTGAGCCGGTTGCCTTACTATAGTCCAGTCGCGCTGAAGAGTACGCGGGCAGAACCTCACATCCTGTGTCGAAGGCCGTACCGGCATGATCGCTGGTGGTTCCAAAAGACCGGCTTCGAGGTTTGAATTCGCCGAAAATAAATTTGCGACACATTAGCCATATCCTTGGAATTTGTGACTAGTGTCGCGCTGTCCGTCATTATCGGGGGAAAAGGGGAGGAAGTGAAGTTATTGCAGACAGCTCCTGCCATTGACCAGAAAGCACGTGAACCAGTTTGGCACTCAGGAAGTTTATTGATCACGCTGTGATTGTAAGCCTTCTTCGCGGTATCAATCGTCTGGTTGCACGCGTTTCTGATACTAACAAAACTCGTTCTGTTAACCTCGGTGGGATTGGGGATCCATTGGTTAAAAGCCGTTTTTGCCGCTGTATTCTGCTCGCATTTTTTATCATACTAAAGCTTATTAGATGAATTTTGTTTGTTGGAATGCGAAATGTAAATCTCTATCCCGAGAAGAATAATCTCTGTGACTGGGTCCGCGCATGTTTTAAAATCAGAGTCTACGAAGGGTACGAAGAAATCTCGCAAATCGTCCCAATAAGCATCCCCATACCTCCATACATGGTGAAGCTGCTTATGTCGGTTATTCGCTTTATATGCAAGTGGGTGCGGGGCTGATAGCAAGCAGTGATCTGAGTTTCCCAGTGACACAGCAATTCCCACGCTATAAATGCTCGGTTCTGTTAGAATGTAACAACCATCCGGAGTTGTGTACATTAAAACCTCCAAGGACGACAATTTCAGAAGCCGGGTGGTTGGTCTGTATCCAGTCGACGGTACGTGAAAGATGTTCGAAAAATGTTGCCGGTCGATCGCCATTTGGGGAGCGGTAAAGACAACAAAGAAATTCACCGGAATTCCTCAGCACGACCCTCAACCACATGAAGTCCATGCTATTGGGTTCGAACGCTTCCATCCTCTGGCAAGCCAGATCGGACCGCGTGAAGACACAGTCTTCTCCCTTAAAACGGAATCTCGAATGTAAGTCGTATTCTGAGCAACGGAGATAGTCGCGTCAGTTAACGAATCGACCTGGGTCTCAATTGGGGCAAGAATATCATGTTTCGCAAATATTGGTGGACGATGTTTACATTCGTATTGGTGAAGCCGATGCCCCTCATGTTGCAAAATGCCGTTATCAGTCAAACGTCGATCGAGTTTCGAGAACGAACCCGATTACACGATGACGAATTTTTTTGAATGCGGTTATTTTTCAAACTTGCACAAAGTTCTTCTTTTTGCACGAAACTATCCAGCAGATTGGAATGTAAATTCGAATGCACACTCTTCATAGCACCACGAAACTTTTAACCAAGAATATGTAGCAATTAATTACACTGGAATATCCTTTGAATATGATAGATACATAAGTATTTCTAATTAGTTGATCGCTCTCTCTTTCTTTTTTTGTTCCGGTCAGAGACTCCAAAATAAAACTCGACAGACCCGTAATAAAAATCGGGTGTGTACGCAACAGTGGTCGAATATCGACTTTACCGTCGCGACTGTCCGCTGTGGTGATGGAGTAATTACTGCAAGCGCATGCGCGCACTTTGGTGGTTGAGATGTGACTCATCCCAATTAGGAGTTAAATTTGCATTTTGCACACCGATCAGATGGTAATCCCGCTTTCCTGTGCATTCCTCAATTCTCTCCGCTCATCGAGGTGAAAAAATACTTGTGTATTCGTTCGACGGTCGATGGGCGTAGAAAGGATGAAGAAATCAAAAGGAAAAGCACAATAACCCAGGGTTGATCTGGCTTTGGTGTGCTTGTATCAATGCAACCTCTGAGGATGACCCACTGACCTAGTGCGGCGACTGTGGTGATCTCAGAATGCATTGAACTATCATCATCATCATCATCGGCAGTACAACCGGGAGCCGGTCTTGGCCTTATTTAGCAAGTCCTGAGGCTTGTTAAATTTTCCATAATGATTTGTTTTTTCCGGGCAAGGTCGTTAGTCTTGCGCCAGAGGCTCCCCGACGGGGGATCGAACCCCGGTCTCGCGCGTGATAGGCGGGTAAACTAACCACTATACTATCGAGGAGCCCATTGAACTATGGGAAGATAAAAACCGAAAGGAGAGGAAAATGGTTTTTGCTATTCACCTGTGAAAAGAGATCATTCATCCCCAGTGAATAGAGTGTCTGTTTTATTTTATTTATTGGCCTGTAGGAACCCAGAAGTTCATGACCTCACCGACTCGACTCCGCCATCGTTCCCTGTCCTGTGCGCTCTCCTTCCACGCTTGACCATTCGATACGATCTCCTCTAGGTCAAACCTAACATTGTCCTCCCATCTCCGTCGCGGGCGTCTGGCCGGTCTCTTTCCCGTTGGTCTGCCGTCAAGAATTCTATGCACGGTCCTATTGTTGCCCATTGGCGACACATGTCTGGCTCATCTTAATCTTCGCGACTTGATTACTATCACTATTGAAGGTTTGCGATATAGCTCTTCCAATTCGTGGTTATGGAGTTTCCTCCATTGTTCAGCCTCCTCGCCATATTTACCACCAAAGATACCCCTTAGAACTTTATTCTCGAATACGCGGAATTTGTTTTCTTCCCGTTTTGTGAGAGCGCATGTTTCGCATCCATATAGAACAATCGGCATGATTATGGTTCTATAGACACGGAGTTTTATATTACGTGATAGCAGTCTGGATTTCAGCAGTTTACTGACTGCATGCCAACTAGCGTTGCCGGAATGCAGTCTTTTGTTAATTTCCTTCGACATTTCGTTACTGGCCGTCAGTGTTATTCCCAGATATTTAAATTCTTTGACATTTTCAAATATCTTGCCTCTGACGTTTATATGTGTTCCCTGAGGTCCACCTGCTCTCGCCGTAATCATGTATTTTGTTTTGTCTTCATTTATTTCTAGGCCCACCTCTTCTGCCGCTTGCATGATGATTTCACAGTTTTTACTAACAGTTTCTAGATTATCGTCCAGAACGGCGAGGTCATCGGCATATACGACCACTTGTGTGACCCCGCTCAGGAATGATCCGGCCATGTTGTCGTCTTGTACCTTCCTGATGACATACTCGAGCACAAAGTTAAAAAGACACGGTGATAGACCACCCCCCTGCTATAGTCCGTCCCGGATTTCAAATGGTTCTGAGAGGTGATTTTCTATTCTAAATCGCCCTTTGTTTTCGTTCATGCAAATTTGAATGAGCGCGGCATCTTTTTTTGGGACTCCCAGCTCGACTACAATATGGTAGAGTCTTTGCCTTGCGACTGAGTCGTAGGCTTTTTTGAAGTCAACGAACAGTTGGTGAACCGTCTCTCCGCATTCCCACTTCTTTTCCAGCAGTTGTCTTATTGTGAACATTTGGTAGCTTGTTGACCGGTTCCTACGGAATCCACATTGGTAGTCTCCCAGTATCTCTTCTGCGTACGGTGTGATTCTCGCTAGAATGACATTTGTTAATATTTTGTATGCGGTTGGGAGCAATGATATTCCTCTGTAGTTTTCGCAGTTAGATCTGTCGCCTTTTTTGAAAATGGGAACGACTATTGAGGTTTTCCATTCTTCCGGAGTGACTTCCTTATCCCATATTGTTTCGATGAGTTTGTGGATCTTTCGAGCGGTTGCCTCCCCTCCATGCTTCACAAGCTCTGCCGGTATGCAGTCGACTCCGGAAGGTTTGTTGTTTTTCAAGAATAGAGTGTCTGGGGGTAGTCAAAGTGACGCTGCATCGGCTAGGGAATTCTGACCGTGGGAACCAAATTAGATAATTCGTTAATTTCCCCAGCGGTTGTATGATGGTGCAACCGCGTCGCTTGGTCAGACTTTGCCGTCGCTAACCGACATGAATTGCAATTTCCGGTGGAAATCTCATGGGTTAGGGAAATGGAGTTTCCGTATGGCAAAAGGGAGCTGAATTCAATTATGCATTAATTGCATAGGATAATGAATTTAGCTATGCGTCCTTTTGGAAAACATGGCTTTCAGGTGAAATAGCTTGTAGGGGGGGAATTGGGATTGATGTGGCGCGCTGTTGTCGGTCGAAATTGGGTTGAAATTGTGGGTTGGTTCTCCATGTAGTATAGAGAACCCCCACAGTCATACATCCGACACATACTCCAAAATTTCTCGAAACATAGTCGATATGTGTAGCGTGGTGGGGAAATATCTCACCTTGGCACCAACTTACCGCCTAAACTAACCTTTTCACGAACCGGTCCATCAGCCAAGCTCCGAAATACGGCCAGAGATTTCTCCCGATCATTTCACGGAGTCAATGCTTGATGGGGTGGTATTTCACCGCGCAACAGGGCGTTGGGACCCCACCTGCCATTCGGCCTTTAGTTATCTCTTACGAGAACGCCATACTCACAAGCCTGGAGTGCTGTAAACTGTTCAAAAAGGGCCGTGATAACTTGTTTTAAATAAGACCTCCTACAAAGGCAGATACTGAAGAAGACATCGGCTTCGTGGGAACCATTTTCAGTCGGTTAAAGACATGAAAAAAAAAAGTTGGTTAGGTAGCATCATACTTGTTATATCGGCCTCGTTGTTAGAGACAACTATGGGATAATTTATTTCACGTGATCAAAAAAGGACTATCCCAGAGCTCGTAGAGCCATCCTGGTTGGGTGAAACCCTTTTGTAACGTTTTCTGTTAGTTGACAGAGATTTAGCTGATACACCAGAGTGAGCTGTTGAACCCAGGGTTGGAGAGGCCTCAAGCCTGTTCTTATTGGGGTGAGCCTTTTGTATTGAAAGCGTAGACAATTGAAGTGTAATGCAATAAATAAGACGAATACAATATAATTTATAGTGTTCTCAAGTTTCTTTCACGTTTATTTTTTGGTATGATTTTATTTATAGATAAAACTCTTAATTTTCTTTTATGATAGATGAGCTCTATAGCTTTCAATATATGCGTCATAAATAAATATTTATATTGGAATTGTGTAGCCAAGCACACCTACGGGTTTACTTTCATCCAAACGGTCTTCATTTCCAATCAGATACATACTACTCTATAGCAATCGCATTCGTACTACTTCCACATCTGAGTTGTACGAGAGTTCTACTTTACAGATTGGCAGGTTTATGGTTTTCATTTGTTTTTCTTTCATATTTCTATGGTATATTCAACTTTCCTTCTTTTGGTTTATGGTTAGTGTCCTTTTTTCAAAGTCGCGACATTTAATCTGCAGAACAGTGTTTCATTTTTTTACGTTTGTATCGTAAATTCCTCTCAAACTGTTGATTATATTGTTCGTAAAGAGCTATAACGTTGGTCCTAATCTTCAATGATCCAAAATAAGTAGGACATACCACCGCGGGCTTAGCAACCCCACTTGCGAACGAATTTAGTTGAAATCAATTTTAGTATCCACGATGGTTTAGTTTTTATTGCTCTGAAATAAATTTGACTATATTGGAGATCGTCTCCAATAACTCGTCCTGAGATTTTACGATCACGTTTTACCACAGGGAATAAAACGAAGAATAAAACTGACATTTCGTTTTGAATCGATGGTCGATATCATTGTAATTATGTCATGCTCCTCTGGTACTACTTAACGGTATTGTTTTTCGAGTTCGATATTGCTGATGATTACTCTTTAAAAATTTTGGTTTTATGTACATAATTATTTGCAGTTCATAATGGTGATTCGGGATTCTGCATTCAGATCGAAACCTTTGTACTGGGGAACCCAAATACTAACTTACTATCTTTCAAATCCTGCGAACATAATTATTATTTGATGGAGTGCTAACCGGTCTCAATGATTCAAAGAAGTTTAACATTGGCCAACTCAGAATTTAAACACACATAATAACAATTTACCACTTAGTCCCAGGATTTTAAATAAAAACAAGCGTTTTTTTAGGTTAAGTTATATTTATACCTCATGTTAGTTGCCTTCGAGGGCGCTAACATTTTTTTTTTTTCTCTCGGGAGAGGCGAACCTATAGCGCCGGGCGCCCGAGATGCCACCAAATAACTGTTGCAGTTCTTTTTGAACAGTTGCAGGGTGTAACGCTGCGGGAACACTAGCGTGGGAAGGGAGTTCCACAGCTTCCCCACTCTGTAACGAAACGAGTTCTGATGCAGGGATGTTCGCGCCGTCGGGAGATAAACCGCAAACTGGTGCGATCCGTCGGATTATCTTTTGGATCGCATATAAACCGAATTGCGTGGAACAATGCCACGAAACTCCGAAGAACAGTACCCGTGATAATATCTGTAAAACAGACAGTGGTCGGCTACGCGCCTTCGATGTGATAGCGGCTGTAGTCCCGACGTCAGCGCCGAGTCCCCGATCAGGCGGATCGCTCATCTCTGTATGCCGAGCTCCAAACGTGAGAGCAATATTCGGGTCTAATTTAGGATTTATATAGGAGAAGTGGTTGAGCCGGAGTAAAATATTTCTTGGCTCTAAAAAGATAGATCAGCTTTGCTGAGGCTGACGTGGCGATGCTCGACACGTATTTATGCCATGATACATTTCCACAGACCGTGATGCCGAGCAATTTCAGGCTTTCCCCGCGCGGCCAGTCATCATCAGCTGTGGAACCGATGATCCACTTTTCTTTGTGAATGTTGTATATATATATCGGCGCAAGGCTAATAACCTTGCCCGTAAAAATAAATTATTATGGAAAATTTAACAAGCCTCGACACTTGCTAAATAAGGCCAAGACTGGATCCCGGTTGTAGTGCCGATGATGATGATGATATATATATATATATATATATATATATATATATATATATATATATATATATATATATTTTTTTTTTTTTTTTTTTTTTGGTTTCGGTAGGAAGGTGGAAATCTTCAAAAGATACCACTAGACCGATCCAGGGGCATGCCGGGTTTTTACCGACTAAAACCCCCTCCCGCCAGGCTTTTATTCACGTTGATCCCCGCTGAACTTTCTTTTAGATATTCCATCGCGGGGCGGGACGGAGTTTACCTGTTACTCCGCTTGTCACGTCGCAACTGCTGCATCATTTCACCGAGAATACCATTGGTTACGGACCATGCCTGCTTTGAACTAAGCATGTGTTCTATTACTTCAGCCGGAGTAACTGCCTGGCTCGTATGTCTCTCCAAAATCGCTCGTGCGGTCTCAAATCTCACACACTCTGTGAGTACGTGTTCCGCATTCTCTATTTTGCCTTCGCAATACAAGCAGTATGGGTGATTCACATGCTTATACTTGTGCAAGTATTGCCGGAAGCATCCATGTCTTGATATTAGCTGAGTCAAGTAGTAATTCAGCTCGCCATGTTTTCTTTTCACCCATGTTTCTATATCAGGTATCATGGTGTGGGTCCATCTTCCGTTGGTGGAAGAAACTCCAACATTGGGTAGCAGTCTCGCCAAAACTTTGCATACTCTTGTCGTTTTTTCACTCATTTTCCTCAGGTGTTCCTTGAAGCTCAACCTGTTGTCGAGTATGACACCAAGATATTTAATATAGGGACTGGATCTGATTATCTGTCATTTTATTTCCAAATCAAGGTGTTCAACTTTCTTGCGGCTGCTTATTAAAACTGCCTCCGTCTTATGTCCAGCTAGTTCCAGTCCGGCCATATCTAGCCAGCATTTAAAGCTCTGGATTGCTTGGGAGCAAATATTCTCCAGGTCATCTAGATGTTTAGCGACGACTACTATTGCCAAATCATCTGCGTACCCAATGACTCTAACTCCTTCTGGTACGTTGACTCTGAGCACAGCATCATACATGATATTGTATATTGTGTCTTCGCTGCATTGAAGTCGCCGAGATTGGCCCTTCCGCACTGCAGGACCCTGTCTAGATCGTGATTCAGAGACTCAATCTGTCTACATCTCAGCTGATGCGATGCAGATGCACCAATCGGCCGAACACTCGAAAAGGAGGAAACAAGCATACTATTGTGGGGTAGGAAGTCGTTGTGCCGGTGTGCGACACGGGGTTCTACTTCGTCCCACGAACTGTTCGCTGATGAAACAACCCTGAGTAACGCCGCGAAAATGCTCACCAAAAGACACCATGTCCAAAATACAGCACATGAACAATGAAGGCCACAGCACAGGAACAATGAAACGCACTATTTGTTCTATTATGGTTTGCTTTATTATAAGTAGACAGTAATCGCGGTGAGTTTCTCGATTACATACAGTTTAAAATTTTAGATACTGGTCACAGATAAGACACAAAAACTATTCCTTTATCCTGTAGTGTATTCAACTGCTTACACCTAAGAGAGTTTACAAAACCGTATCGTCGCGGGCATAAAGCATTGCACTTATTAGAGTGATCAAGGAAACTGTCAAATTTAACAACATTCTAACTCCACGCACTGTTCCTAATTTTAATTTTATGGTAATTGAGGAAGGCTGAAAACTTGATTCGCGACTAGTACTCAGAGAACGAAAAACTCCCGACTATCAGGTGTACTGAACGCATGTCCGCAGCACTACGGACAGCGTGAGCGGCAACGACCGTGGTGGTCGGCGGATGGAAATGGACTCAGCGATAAACGGCTCGTGGTGAGCTGACTCGCTCATGGGGTGAGTTTTCCCGAAAGAGAAAGTGTTTCTCTCGTGGTGAAAACAAGGAAGAAAGACTTGGCAATGTATGTGTATGTGTGAGTGAAGATCACATTGGTTTTTTCATACACAAGGCCATGGGAACGAATCTGAAACAAAGAAAGGGAGAATGTGCATTCATTAGATGTGAGTTCGGTAAAGCAAACAAACCGAATCTCCTTGGATGATAATTGGTTTTCTGTTTGCTCTTGCCGCTGCTGATGAGAAGCAGATCCCGAAATATGAAAAGACAAAAGCAACGTTTGGGTCTTTGTCTGATATGTGCATTGCGGCTAAATAAATATGCGGCAATGCTATGTGGAAATGTGCTAATGGGTTTTACGTACCGGGAAATGGTGTTTATGGCATCGCTGGTAAGGGTAGGGTATTGAATTCCGATTTGCATTTGCTTATGTGTAGGATTGATTGGTGCCAAGAGACGCGAAATGCATATATTTGTTTTGGTTTCTTGGGTGTAGGTCGCCAGCCAATGTGTATGTTAAGAGATTTATCATACACATGGCGAAGCTGAAAAATAGACAGCGCAATGTTTATGGTCCCTGGTGAAGGTTACGTAGTATGTAATCCAAATGCTTTGTTATTAGGAATTCGTCCAGGGGAATCTACCTGTCACCGAAGGTGCCAAATTTGTTAGGAATCACTGATAAGCTGAACAAGAAATCTTACGGGGAATTGTATGCGAAGGCATGCATGAAAGGTAAGTTTTCTTTTACAAGAACTTTTAGGTTAATGATTTCATCTCTTTAATGCGTGGATCATTTAAGATGCTAATGCGATTGCATTAGTGAAATTAGGAGATTGGGTGGAAGTTATGGGGGTTTTTCAGGAAAGTGAAGCGTGGGGTTTGGCGGAACCGCCACACTATCATCCACAAAACTGAACACTGTTATCCGTTGTATCCAACAAATCATTTATGTGAAGTAATAACAAGGTTGGAGCCCAAATAGAACCCGGGGGTACCCCCGAATCACCAGGATACAAATCCGAACACTCGCAGTCCACAACAACCCGGATCGATCGATTCTCAAGGAAGCTCCTCGTCCAGTCGCATAGCTGTTGAACGACGTATGCTCAGCAATGCCCCGTGCCAGACGTGGTCAAAAGCGTTGGAGATATCCAATGCGACCGCCCTTGATTCACCATGCCTTCCAATCGCTGATGTCCATATATCGGTTATAAGTTTCAAAAGGTCACCCATGGACCGCCTGCCAAGGAATCCGTATTGACGGTCATTCAGAGGGCCGTTACACTCCAAATACTTAAATAACTCAATATTGATGACTTTTTGCATCACCTTAGGCAACGAAGAGAGTACTGCTATCGGACGGTAATTTTGTGGGAGACACTTTTTTTACGTCTTTGGGATTGGCTGAACTCGAGCGAGTTGCAGCAGGAAGAAAAGGTCCTCCGTGCATAAGATGAGTGAAAGAGTCTGCCAAGAACCGGCGATAGTTCTGGAGTACAGTTCTTAATGACTATTGCTGGTATTCTGTCCGGGCCGGTTGCCTTCCTACAATCCAGTTCACGTAGAACGCGTTGAATAGTGCACGGACGAAATCTCACATCCCACATGGAAGACCGTACCGCCGCGAATGCAGGTGGCTCCAAAAAGCCGGGATCGAGGTTTGAATTAACGGAAAATAAATTCGCAAACACACTAGCTTTATCCTTTGAATTCGTGACTAACGTCCCACTGTCTGTCACCAACGGGGGGAAAGAGGAGGATGCGAAGTTACCGCTGACGGTTTTGCAATTGACCAGATGGAGTGCGAATCAGTTGGGCTCCGAAGGAGTTTATTGATCACCCTGTCGTTGTGAGCTTTCTTCGTGGTATCAATCGCCTGGTTGCACGCGTTTCTGATTCTAACGAAATTCGTTCTGTTAACATCGTTGGGATTGGAGCGCCATTGCTTAAAAGCTCTATTTTTTGCCGATGTTATCAGCTCGTATCTTTTATCAAACCAAGGTTTATCAGACGAACTTCGTTTGATGGAATGTGGAATATACATCTCCATCCCCAGGAGAATAATCTCTGTGACCGACATCGGAGTCTCCGAAGCACACCTCGGACCATGGAAAGGATGCCAAGAAATCTCGCAGATCGTCCCAGTTAGCAGCCCCATACTTCCATACATGGCGAAGATGCCTAGGTCGGTTATTCGTTTGATATGCAAGCGGTTGCGCGACAGATACCAAGCAGTGATCTGAGTTTCCCAGTGGCGCAGTAATCTCTACGGTATAAATACTCGGTTCGCATGTCAAAAACAGATCCAGGATGTTCTCATAATCGGCTCGGGCATCCGGTACTCGCGTTGGCTCCTCCACGAGTTGAGTCAAGTTGTGGCTAACAGCGAACATCTCTGACAGCAAACCAGCCTCGTCGGTTCTATTAGAATATAATAACCAGTCGGAATTCTGCACATTAAAATCTCCAAGGACAACAATTTCAGAAGCTGGGTGGTTGATCCGTATTCAGTTGACGGCATGTGAAAGATGTTCGAAAAATGTCGCTGGTCGATCGTGATTCAGGGAGCGGCAAGGACAACAAAGAAATTTAACGGAATTCCTCAGCACGAACCTCAACCATATGATGTCATTGTTATTGTATTCCAACGCCTCCATCCCCTGGCAAGCCAGATCGAACCGCACGAAGACGCAGATTCCGCCCTTAAAATGGAATCTCGAATGTAACTCGTATCCTGAGCAACGAAGATGTGTCGAATCCGTTAACGAATCGACCTGAGTCTCAGTTAGGGCAAGGATATCAGATTTCGTTGTTTGCAAATATTGGTGGACGGCGTTTACATTGGTATTAGTGAAACCGATGCCCCTGATGTTACAAAATGCCGTCACCAGTCGAGCGTGGGCAGAGCCTCGAGAGCGAGCCCGGTTATGCGGTGACGAACGTCTTAAAATTCCGTTATTTATCATGATATCTGCATGATGTTCCCCCTGACATAGTCCACCCCAGAGATCCAAATGGGAGACTAGTTTACCTCCAAAATTATTTATAATTCTTAAGGCGACCTACTTAATATTATATACTTATTAGTTATAAAAACATTATTCTATTTTAAACGTTTGTTTAATTAGATAACGATTCACGCCACTAACCACATAAACAACAGAGCGGCACCGCGTAAGTGGTCCTCAACAACAACAAATCACACGATCCGAAAAATCCTGACGGTAAGCGTGATTTTGCTGCTGTTTCTCACTCTCGCTGGCCTCGTTCATAAATTGTACTCTGGGACTTTATGGCGACAAAGCATTACGAAATAATAAATTGAATTTTTAAAAAAGTTGGCCTACTTTACAGCCACCGCAGTGGCTCTGTCCGTAGTTTGTCCACTATCGGTCTTGGCTCCTCAACCTTCTGTACTCACGTTTTTGATTGGCTGAGTACTCGGTGCTTCTCTAGTGCAATGATTTTGGTAACATTTTCCCCAAGCAATAACAGCAGAATTATTATATTTGCAAAACTAGCACCCAGACCACGTATGCTCCTTTCCTACGAAGCCCTCCATAGCAACTGACATGAGTAGCTATCTGTTGTGCCCCGCTACTCCTCTAAAGTTTGCACTCGTGCAAGGAGTAAAACCAATTTAAAACAATTTTTGGGAGTGCCTGTACAGTAAAAATCGAATCCTTTTTAAGGACTAAATCTATTAAGCAATCTTCCTATGTAATCTGCGGACGATTTGTATTATTATATAATATCAGTATATTAAAAACAAATAGTGACGAAGTAGACGCCGCTATAGATATGATGAAATGCTTTTAGCGCAGCGCAGTATCGAACCAGTGAAGGAACTGGTGAGAAGCGAAGCACTAACTCATCAGAATTTACATTGATACACGGAACACTGGAGCAATCATACGCTGACGGATTCAGACTTAAATTATCATCATCATCATCGGCACTACAACCGGGAACCGGTCTTGGCCTTATTTAGCAAGTCCTGAGGCTTGTTACATTTTCCATAATGATTTATTTTTTCTGGGCAAGGTCATTAGTCTTGCGCCAGAGGCTTCCCGACGGGGAAACGAACCCCGGTCTCCCAGGTGACAGGCGGGTATACTAACCACTATACTATCGAGGAGCCTTAAATTATAGCTTCATCAAAAATAATTTCACTTACAGGGTTAGTTGATGATTAGATACAACCCTGAATTATCAATAATGAGGATCATGACAGTGCAATGGATGGAACGGCATTTCGGTATATGAACTCGACTACAGATTAAAATATGGTTTGAGGATTTTGATATAGGTGTTACACGCAAAACCTCTGTTATATATTTTATTCCATATATTTTTAACAATCAAATAACTAACCTTCCCCTTTCTTACTTATTTCCAATTTCGAAAACTAATTTTTCGATAAACTGGAGTCTGCTTCCTGGGCCCCACCATTCGGCTACACTGAACACAGATGCGCTTTATTCTTCCGTTGCACTAGGACTCACACTCTCCATTGAGTTATGGCACCACCAGGGGACACGGACACGAAACTTTCCTAAATACTTAGCGTAGATATCCGGCGGAGATCAGACAAAACACTACCACCTTTTTTTCTTTTCTTTTTTCACTTTATTATTTTATTTTTATTATTTTTATATTGTGACTTCACAACGACCGCTCGCGCACACAGGTTATTATCAACTCCCTTTTCGACCGTTTACTCCGGATCTCAATATTCAATCCTTCATCGAAAGTCGACTACCTGCCTTCGACTTTCAATTTTTGCTACACTGCGTGGAGTCGACCTTTTTTCGCTCTCACCAATTCATAATCCTTTTTGATTTCATTCGTTTCAAATTCACCGTTAACCAATTCTCTGTGCTAGCTCTAGTCGCAATTATCCTTACCCTAGTAGAAAGGGTCGTAGAAAATGGTGAACCCACGAAGCAAACTTTTGGATTGGGGGAAGTGTTATTGTTTCTATGTGGAAATAATATTTTGGGGCAATCGTACAGACTTGGTAAATTCCTATTCAGGTAGGAATTTGAATAATTTGCAATAAAACGTGGGAAATGAAAAGTTCTTGTATGCTATTGCAATGGGCAGGTGGCCAACAAAATATTTGGTTATTAGTATAGGGAATATGTATTTATAGGGATGAAAATTTTATTAAAATGTAGCTATTTAGGGTGGAAATACGCCTATGCTATTGACTGGAATATGATGCTTGATTCTGTGGATAAGCATATGGATTGATAAGAGTTTTAAGGATTTATTGTTGATAATTAACTTAGGTTGATAATTAACTTAGGTTAATTATGTAACACCTCCCACCGCCTGATACTTTCCCCTTTGGAGCCTTCCTCCGCCATTAACCATTTTACACGCAGAACCTTCCACTTAAAGGATGTAGTGCTTCACAAACCTGTAGTGATCATAAATCACTACTTCCACCCAATCCCCATTATTTCCTATAACCTTAACCTTATCCCAAAATGAACCATTGAGCGACGAATTAAACCAAAAGTTAATTTGCCGCACATTGATCCAATTCATAATTACCGCACCCTTACCTATAATCCAAATCATGTTTCCCCAACTGAATCATATGCAAGACAAAATTAACCAAAAGTCCGTTTGTCATACATTGATTCAATTCCTAATAACCCCGACATCGTGAAATGCTTAACTCTAAACGCATTCCATGATTTCTCCTTCCGGGAATTTATTCAAATAAATTCCTATTCACTTCCCAGAATCCTATTCCAATTGAAACACAAGAACCCTTGTGCTTCTTGGAAGTTTTACAATAAAAATGTTGACAAATCTCAATGACCAAAAGTATAAAAGGGCGGCACATTTCTATTTCGGGATCAGTATAGTTCCAATGGCCGAACCTGTGGTCAAAGCAGGAGTTCAAATCTGAAAAATTACCACAATTTAAATGCCGCAAATCAACAATAGTTAAACCTCATTAATCGATAAAATAAATAAACAATAGTTAAACCTCATTAATCAATAAAATAAATAAACAAATACAAAACGTGTCTTCATTCAGAGGCCGAACCTATGGCCGAGGCGGAAATTCGAATCTAGAAGACCGCCCCAAGCCAAATACAACACATACATAATAAGTAAGTTCCCTTGATCACTCATTTTCCAGAGACCAGACCTGCGGCAGCCTATCCTAGGGCAATCAGTTGCCTACGCTTATGGACTTGCCAAAATCTGCGGAATAGATCATAATAAGCAATAAGAGGGAACCGTCTTTTATTGTTTAACATTCCACCACCATTGGCATCCACCCCCTGCCGGGGGCTAACGTCTGTAACAACGAGCCCCTGAAGGAAGTGCAGCTTACTAGGTCAGGGAGGCCCCCGCCAAAGAGGTTAGACGCATCCCTCTACGCTGCCCTCGCACCCCCAGCTGGGACGGCCACCCACATCAGCACCGGTTCCGCCATCAGACACAGTCTCCCCCACTCCGGGCAAGGAATCAAATTAAATCTCCACAATAATAATAATCTTAACAAACCCTACCCCCATACATTGTGCCACTCCCATATTTATAACCCCATATACTTCCATAACATATCCCCAAATCAACGTGTACTCCAATGTCAAATAAATTGAACTAAACGTTCAATTGCCCAACATGTGATAAACTAACCAATTGTTCATTTGGTTTACATACACCTAAAATAGATAGATCCAAATGTACGGATGTTACGGCCACAACCACCCATCCCATAATACCTATTCCTTTGGAGCTAGTCTCCACCACTAACGGCGATACACGCCAAAAACATCCACTTAAAGGATGTGACATAATGCTAAATCAAAGCATTACCCCATACACCTCGTCCCGCATAAATTGATAGCAAGCAAATCGAACTAAACGTTCGATTTGCGCTAATCAATTAAACTCCAAGCAAATTGAACTAAACGTTCAATTTGCTCACATAAAAAACTGGGAAATATAATCATTGAACCAAAGGTTCACCACAAAAACCCCTAAGAGCCAAATGTGCACGCCAGATGCCGTCCTTCAAACAAAACCATTGAGTATCATAAAAAATTGCGCGCCAGCAATCTTACGAGACCTCAGAAAAATGGTTATCTAAAACAATTAAAACAACCAACGCCAGTTTTCGTTTTAACAAAATTAAGTTAAAACAAACAAAAGGAAAATATTCGCCTTTGTATCGATTCCCCACGGAAAAGATCCTGGCCCATTCGACTACAATAAACAACATAGAGAATCAGAAATGCTCATTAGCACAATTCTCTATTTGTATTCCCTAACGTATCCTTACAAAAGGGATCCTTGCCGAGTCGGCTAGAACAAACAACAGGCATCATAAAACGAATTACACATTCGTTTAGCGCATATCAACATAGAGGATTATAAATGTGCATTCGCACGATCCTCTGTTGATTTTTCCCTTTGTGTTTCCGCGTTTGATCCCAAGCCGGGAAAGATAAAGAAAGAAATGAGATATCCTTCGACCTTCAGGATGAAGAAAAAACAGGTCTTCGTTGGCGGGTTGAATTTTGAATCTCGACCGAGACGGTGAGATAACAACGAGTTGGTTTGAGAATTTCAACCGGGACGGTGAGGAAAAGAGTTCTGGGATTGGTGTGAGAAAAGAAGTGGATATATCTAATAAGAGATTGAATAAACTAAAGTATATGCGAAAAGTAAATAAGTTTAACTAAAACAAAGTTAAGCTATATAAGTTTTAATAAACTAAAGTGTGGGTGACAGTGAATTAAGACTAACCGAAACAAAGAATATAAGTTTGAATAAACTAAAGTGTGTGCGACAATGAATTAAGACTAACTGAAACAACGTTAAGGGAATAAAGTTTCCCATCGAATAGAGTGTAATGAACGGTAGTGTATGAAACTAAAAAACCTTTTAATAATATAAAGTTGGAAAATAAGTATATTGTAAGGAGGAAAAGATTTTAATAAAATATAATTTTTGAGGATAACTTTAATTAAGTGAAGGACCATAGCACTAATAAGTACGTTTCAAATAAAAGTTAATTAAATAGAGAAAGAGTGTTTCATTTAAAGTGAGTGATAAAAATATCCTTTTACAAATGGCGCAGCCGGTGAGCGCAAGGAAGCCCGAGACTACCGTCTCATAAGAGCTTGAAAAGCCTTGTGTCGACAAGAACGACAAAGCTCCCACAAAAATAAACATAAATAAATAAAAAGTGACAAAACAAAAGTTCACCCTAAAAAAAAAATTAACTAGAACTAGAAACAATAAACACACAAGTGAAGTAAAATTAAACACAATTAAAGCACCATAATAAAAAACACATATACCAATGGACAGAAAGCAGATCAATCATCAACAAAAATCAACAACAGGAAGCAGATAAAACAACAGCAGCAGTCAATTTCAAGCAGCTTTACTACAAGTTAAGTAAATATTGTTTCTTTTCCTTTTTCTTATCTTTTTTATGTTACTAAAAAAAAAAAAAAATATATATTTTACAAACCGAGTAGTTCCTATATTAGTTCTACATGAAAATTGTTAATCGTTTATGTAATATTTTGCTTTGTTTTTCATTTTACTTATATCTTTAATTATATTGAGTGACTGGTTAAAAACTTATCGTTAACGAATTTTACAAGTATTTATCTGAATAATCAGATTTTAAAAATTGAGTTTGTACCCTTACTGTGCATAACATATTTATTTATCATATGCTAAGTAAAGAGAAACACATTTTATTGAATTCTATAATACTCGTTTGAACGCATTTGGTGTTTAATTTTTTATATATGTTATAAATGCACGATTTGTGTGAGCTGACGTTGACTAGTTAAATTTGTTTTTTGACCCACTATACACACGTGACACTATATCAAATATATAAATCAATGATTCAAATATCAATAAGAATTAACAAATGAAGTCTTGATACAGATATTGAATTTGCAAACACCTCCGAAATAAAATATCCCAAAAAACAAACAAAATGAAACCAAAATTAATTTTATAATATAATCTCTATATTTGTCTATATTCCACTGTCGTTTGAATAAAATTTTTCAATAATTGGGAAGTATTTCTAACTGGACATATATGAAACACACCAAAAAATTAAATTAAAACAATATATTGAGAATACCTTGATAAATATGGCATACACTATTGAACTAGTGGTTATCCTTGTTCTAGAAACACCCCTTGTTTTTCAGTCACTTTATTAACTGAATTTGTGGATCTGCAGACTGTTTTTCTCCCCTTTTCTCTTTATTCCAAACGAAGTTAACAAAAATGACTGTCGACTACACCAAGGTTGTGAAGTTGTCAACACAACTAATCCCCATCTTCTCAGGGGAACGTAATCCACATTTAGGTGCCGAACTCCATACATTTTTAGATTGTAGTAGGAGGGCATTGAATTGTCTCCGGGAGGAGGAGCACAATGTGTTTTTACAAATCCTTCCAACTAGGTTACGAGGGGAAGCATCTGCTTTATTCGCGTCCACTCCGTTTTCATCTTTTGAAGAAGCAGAGGATCTACTGAGGAAAGTTTACCAGCCAGTAGAAAGCTACCAAGATTTGGTCAATAAACTACTGGCTACCAAACAGAACCCAGCGGAAGCAGTCATTTTGTTCCAAATACGTTTGAAGCAAACGTTGGAAAGATGCAAGCTGGCAGCGGAGAAGAGATATGGCTCCGCGTCCGCCGAGGGTATAAAAATACAGCTAGACGACTTTGCCAGGAGTGTGTATAGAAGTGGACTTTTAAATCCATACCACCGTCAATTTATATTATTAATGGACGGAGAACCACTTGACACTCTAATGCAAAGGACGTTAGATTTGGAAGAACTCGAAAATACTCAGTCGAACTCACTCTCATCTTCACAATCTTCACCGATATACCATTCTTCTCCACAGATATTTAACTCAAGTACACATACAGAAGTGGGTCCTCAAGTAATAGAGATAATTCCTAATTCCCCTGAACCCAAAGTAGTTCCCTACACAAAACCCATTACACAGGATGCCCCTATCATTAAAATAACTTGTAGCTACTGCCAGAAACGGGGGCATACCTATGAAAAGTGTGTAAAACGGAAAAACACACCCTTTTGTACACAATGTCAACGAATAAATCACGATATCCGTGATTGCTGGCGATTAAAAGAGGGAAAAAGGATTCTGCATATAAGGCAGATTTGCGACTTCTGTGGCCAGCAGGGCCACAACATAGGTTCCTGTCAGCAAAAGCTGAAATGGGAATCGCGAATTCAATGCCAATTTTCTAAAAATTCTCCCCCTTCAGAACAAGAAAGAAGTAGACCAAAACACTCCGTGGCAAAAAAGAGTTACCACATTAGAACTCCATGCTCGCAAATAACCAGCGTCCCAACTGTCCAGCTACCAATAGATGTAGGTGTTAAGAAAAACACAACTCTAGTAGTGGACACTGGCGCTGAGATAAGTCTGATCACCAAAAGTAGCCTCAACGAATCAGACGTTAAGATTAATCGGCGAGAAGCTTGCACCTTACAGATGCCGTTTGGAAGTTTCCGAACCTTGGGAAGCTGCAAGGTGAACTTCCAACTGAATGGTAGGTCTAAACTTCCATGCAAGTTTCAAGTAGTGAGCAGTATGCCCGATCTACCGGAAGACGGACTACTTGGAAACGACTTTCTGTCGAAGAATTGCAATGTGGAAGGCCCCAAACAGTGCATCACATTTCCTCGAACGGAAATGAATCCAACAGTATTTAGTGTGCCGATCAAATTCTCAACGGTTGAGAAAAGGGTACCTGAAAATAAATACTATAAAGGAAAACAAGAGCAAGCCCAAGATAAGTGGAAATCTTTCAGGTTAAATTGTAACTATAAAAAGAGGAACACCAAAGAGTCAAGTGGTAATAACAAATATATTAACCAAATAACTGACACGTCGTCAGTAAATCCATCAAACTCGCTCCCCCGCTCGCAAAATAAGCAAAACAAAAAGTTATTGCAGAAGCCCGAAACACCCGAAAAAATTACGAACCCCAATGAGATTGCAACTTTACTCAGGGTTTATCACAATTCCCCTTCCGGTGGACATCAGAGCATCACCAAATCGTATAATAAAATACGACAAAGGTACTGGTGGCCAGCCATGCTATCCGATATTAGGAGACATAAAAGGCAGTGCGAGGAATGTCGTTCATTAAAGACGAACACCTGCTCCGGAAGTGAAACGAAACCACAATCGTTTCATGTGGGAAACAAGGTGTTGATGAAAAGTGAAAATCGTAACGGCAAAATGACATCTATTTGGAAGGGACCCTTCCCAGTCATAGCAATAAAGGGCCCAGGCAATACGGCCATCAAAATAGGCCGAAGATCAGTGGTAGTTCACAATAATAGGTTAAAACCGTACTTTTAAAACCCCATCTTTAACAACTCCAACTTCCTGCCCTCTATCAATCCGAAACAATTATTATTCCCAGGGTGTTCTGCAAATCGAAGATGCGTTTGTCGATTAACTAAATATAAAAGTAATAACGGTACGTAGCCAGAATTAAAACGAAAAACAATATGGACAAAGATAGAAGTAAAACTATATTAATTTGTCAACAAAAAGATAAACACACAAATGAAAATATACCCACAAGTTAACATAGCTTGCACAAAAATAAACAAAATAAATTTTTAGTAAATATTAATATATTACAGAATATATAAACAAAATTACTACTATAGATAAAAGTCACTCCTATGTGACTACCATTACTGTAACCACTAGTATTAAGTCATTTAATAAATAAATAAACTAAGTAGAAAATAAATAAACAAAACTATTATACAAACATTTAACAAAACTTAAGATGTACAGATTAGGTAAATAACTTCTTTGACTATTGTCACTGCTGCTGTTACAATTAAATAGAATATAAGCAAAAATATTAATACGCATATAAGGTCTATTACAATTAAACTAATTAGAAAAATAAAACCAGTAGATAAATAATTGCACATATAATAATATTACTGTTAGAACTAATAAGCAAATAATGTCTGTTATTACCAAACTACTATTGCCACTAATGTTAAAACTAAATACTGTAAGGAGTGAAAATTATTGCACATTCAATTATGATACAAAATAAGATACAAATAATTTCTATTATTATAAAAACTATTTAAATGAATAAGCAAAACTATTCCTATAAAACAAATTAGGAAAATAAATAAACTATTCAAAAAAAAAAAAAAAAAAGTAATAAATATATACATATATATAAAGATATAGCAATACCTACATATATATACATAATTATACGTACACAATATATACATAATAATACCTAAACAAAATGTGCTGAACCTTATAATATAACAATGAAAACCTACGAATGAACTTAAGTTGATTAAATCCATGTATGCCTAAAACAAAAATAATAAACAAAACAATGATGTACAAATACAAAATAAGTAACCCTATAAACTACAGTCCCAACAAATGTAAACTAAACATATACAGAATAAATTAAAGGGACAAAAGATACAATAAAATTTTGTAACCGCCACACTACACCACTGACGCTCCTATAGGCGACCAAGGAGTATTATTTCCTCTTCAAAGAATAATACTCATTTTATAAAGGGGGGAGGATTGTTACGGCCACAACCACCCATCCCATAATACCTATTCCTTTGGAGCTAGTCTCCACCACTAACGGCGATACACGCCAAAAACATCCACTTAAAGGATGTGACATAATGCTAAATCAAAGCATTACCCCATACACCTCGTCCCGCATAAATTGATAGCAAGCAAATCGAACTAAACGTTCGATTTGCGCTAATCAATTAAACTCCAAGCAAATTGAACTAAACGTTCAATTTGCTCACATAAAAAACTGGGAAATATAATCATTGAACCAAAGGTTCACCACAAAAACCCCTAAGAGCCAAATGTGCACGCCAGATGCCGTCCTTCAAACAAAACCATTGAGTATCATAAAAAATTGCGCGCCAGCAATCTTACGAGACCTCAGAAAAATGGTTATCTAAAACAATTAAAACAACCAACGCCAGTTTTCGTTTTAACAAAATTAAGTTAAAACAAACAAAAGGAAAATATTCGCCTTTGTATCGATTCCCCACGGAAAAGATCCTGGCCCATTCGACTACAATAAACAACATAGAGAATCAGAAATGCTCATTAGCACAATTCTCTATTTGTATTCCCTAACGTATCCTTACAAAAGGGATCCTTGCCGAGTCGGCTAGAACAAACAACAGGCATCATAAAACGAATTACACATTCGTTTAGCGCATATCAACATAGAGGATTATAAATGTGCATTCGCACGATCCTCTGTTGATTTTTCCCTTTGTGTTTCCGCGTTTGATCCCAAGCCGGGAAAGATAAAGAAAGAAATGAGATATCCTTCGACCTTCAGGATGAAGAAAAAACAGGTCTTCGTTGGCGGGTTGAATTTTGAATCTCGACCGAGACGGTGAGATAACAACGAGTTGGTTTGAGAATTTCAACCGGGACGGTGAGGAAAAGAGTTCTGGGATTGGTGTGAGAAAAGAAGTGGATATATCTAATAAGAGATTGAATAAACTAAAGTATATGCGAAAAGTAAATAAGTTTAACTAAAACAAAGTTAAGCTATATAAGTTTTAATAAACTAAAGTGTGGGTGACAGTGAATTAAGACTAACCGAAACAAAGAATATAAGTTTGAATAAACTAAAGTGTGTGCGACAATGAATTAAGACTAACTGAAACAACGTTAAGGGAATAAAGTTTCCCATCGAATAGAGTGTAATGAACGGTAGTGTATGAAACTAAAAAACCTTTTAATAATATAAAGTTGGAAAATAAGTATATTGTAAGGAGGAAAAGATTTTAATAAAATATAATTTTTGAGGATAACTTTAATTAAGTGAAGGACCATAGCACTAATAAGTACGTTTCAAATAAAAGTTAATTAAATAGAGAAAGAGTGTTTCATTTAAAGTGAGTGATAAAAATATCCTTTTACACGGACCAGATGTCTCACTCTCAAACAAATATTGTTGAGAATCATAAAATGCGCGCCTGCAATTTTTTAATCCTCTAAGAATTTGTTTGTACAAATCAACATCATTATCCGAAACCAATTTTAAAGCAAGCAAATTGCGCCACTTCATTGCCCACCAACATCTAGAATCTTAAATGCGCATCCGCAAGATACTTTATTTATTGTTAGTTATTTCTTTTCCTTCTCGTGGTCCCAATCCGGAAAAGATAAAGAAAAGTTAATGTATCCTCCGATCTGCACGAGAGTTTTCTTTTGATCAAACGATCAGAAAAAAATGGAGTTGGATTGAAACGTGCGAGAAGATTGTGTTGCGGTATTTAACTATAAACGTCGCAAAAGACTTTATAAAAAACAATAGAAATAAAAATAATCATATTGTTGAAACAGTAAATAAAAAGTGTTTGAAATGAAACCTTAGTCGGTTGTATCCCGTTGAGCATCGAATAAATTGTTATAAGTAAGGAAAAACGCAGTTCGAGACCGTTGTTGTGCTGTAGCGTTCTACGAATGCACAATTCCACCCAGGTAAGGTTCCTACCCTTCAAGGAACATACTTACCTTATTTATAACACGTGCCCACAGACACGTGTCCCAAAGCGCCTAATCATACCTGTAACAAGGGTCATAGGAAGCTGCAACAATGTTGAACCCGATATCAAAAAACAAGGAACTTAACGTTCAAAAACTTTCAATATCGAGCCAACGCATCCATTCATCGTATGCAAAACCAATCCCAGAATACAGGTCATAAATCTTGCATCCTAAACATCAACGCGAGGTTTCCCAAGGAAATACCATTTTCGGTAAATAGACCGAACGACGGATGCATACGCTCGTAGCTAAATGCAATTAGCGCCTAAACCACGCACAGTTGCGCAAACAATCAATTCGTTGCGCCGCTGATTAGCAGGCGAACAATCATAAACTCTAAACACTATCCCAGATAGATGTACGATGCGAAAGGCAAACAAAGCCTGACATCCCATAATCCGTGTACACATCCGAAATGCAGGCGAGCCTTTGCCGCATGCCAGATGTGCGGCATCCGATCCGTAAACAAAGGAAGAGACGAGATATCGACCACCAGCATCGAATGGTGATAATGATGATGATTAGGTAAGATTTCTCCTTCCAGATCCTGTGGGAAATTCTCCTTGGGAGATGAAAAGGAATATGGTATGCTGCTAACAGATACTGTGGAAAATTCTGTTAGCAGATGAAATGGGAAATTTTCCCCGCTGCAGATAAAGATCGGAAAACTGAATCGGGATATCTTTTTGGGCAGACAGTAAGTCGATATTGAACTTTCGAGCGGTGGTGACCAGACAGTCGAATAGCGAGGGAGACTTTCGAGGAGGAACTTAAGTCGCGTTAATGTGAAATTCACCGTGTTTAAAAACGGAGAACGTTATAACTTGTGTTGTCATTGCTAGTATGTCCTTAAGACCATATATTATATTATGTTAAACTATTAAATGCGAGGACTAAGTGAGTTGTAAATTAATACTTTTGTGACATTCACATCATCGAGGATTCGTCCTGCTGTAAACCAATAAAAACGATTAGTGCAAAAAGTTAAATTCAAATGCGATTTCCGTGTTTTATTTGTGACGGCATTCGCTCCCGTGCATCGTATTCACCGTGTTGCGTACTTCATCGGCATTCGAATAGACAAATAATCACATCACCAAAGTGGCGACAATTACCGCCAAAGTGCCTTAGGGGAATAACTAACACAACACAAGGAACCAAGGAAACACCCCACCCCATTGAATTTTGTCACTACATCTTCAGAGAGGCATTTAGAACGACTGCAGTAATTAAGAGGAAGTCGGCGCTTCCCCAACTGAAGAACGGCAAAATACAACACCGGCTTCGTAATCATAAGCTCAGGCAATACCTATAACAAAAACAAATATAACTTAACATAGGATACAACGAGTTCTTTATCAATGTTCGACTTCACTCATCATGAAAAGGTCGGAATACCCCTCTCTTGTCGTTTTTAGTCCCATTCGCTCGTCGTTCGTCAAGCGACAAACATCGTAAGACAGTGAGCAGTTCTAAAACAAAGAATATCGAGTGCGTGTGTGGGTGAATTCGTGAATAAACTGTGTTTTTCGCAGTTCGGCCGGCGTTGCACGGCGATAAAAGAAAAAAAAAAAAAACGAGTGTGTGTGTGTTTCGAACCCAAAATGGGCAAGACGAAGAGCGTCGAATTAAAAATGGCACACTCATGTGTAGTCGCTAATTCAAAAACAATCAAAAAAATTACCAAAAGGAAGAATGAAGTGTCAATTATAGATGACAGCCCAGTGGCAAATTAAGTCCGCTCAAACCTGTCAATGGAACGACAAAAATCAAATGTGACGAAAAAAACCGTCAGAAGAAAATATACCTGCCAAGGATACTTGTTACTCAGGAGCAGGGAACAAATTTAAGTAATTGGAGATACTGGAGACAAACATTCCCGAAGGAGACGATGACCTAAACAGCTTAATTGCTGATCTCATCAAAAAACGCGAAGAACTTTCCAAACAAGTACGAGCAGCCCTGGAAGAGCGAAACAAAAGACGGAATGAAACCGAAGCAAAAAGAGAGCAAAAAAAAAATCACCAGCGGCAGCATCAACATTCGCTACAAATAAGCGAAACAATGGACGATCAACAACAGCATCAGAAACAACTGCAGCAGACAAAGACAGCCAAGGACGAGCAACAACAGCAACCAAAAAAGGAAAAAATACCTCCAATTGTCATCAGTTACATAGAAGCGAAAGATTTAATGAAGTTGGGTGAGTTGACTTGTAAAGATTTTAAAACAAAAAGAATTAGTGCTGAAAAAACTAGAATTTTGTGCGAAGACCTAGAAGGTTACAATAAAGTAAAGTCTGCTTTGGGAAGGGCAAAAACCGAGTACTACACGTACACCCCAAAATCAGAAAAATCAATTTCCATGCTCTTAAAAGGAGTTGATCTTTCGTTCTCCCCAGAGGAGATACTCGGGGAATTAAAAACGGTTGAAACAGCTAGTTTAAAATTTACAGGTGTAAAACCGTTTTCAACTGCGAATTCTAGAAAGTGCAACCGCAAATTGCCTTTCTACATTGTATCTCTAAGTCCTAATAGTAAAGTTGATGCGCTTAGACATATAAAATGTCTAAGCCACCAAATTATAAGCTGGGAAAAAATTAGAAAATCTGAGCGCGTACTGCAATGTATGCGCTGTCAACGACTTGGACACGTTGCATCAAACTGCAATATGAAATTCAGATGCGTAAAAAGCCTCGCTGACCATAACATGGGCGAATGTCCGCTGGGAAAGGAACAGCTTCCTGATAGGGAAACACTGTCATGTGTACTATGTAAAAATACAGGACACACGGCAAATTTTAGGGGTTGTCCCAAATTTCAACATATGAAGTTAAAGTGGGAATCAAAACAAAAGCAAGTGGCAGAAGAGAAAAAAATTAAAACTCGTTCTTATAATAATTTCGTTGCCCCGCGTGTAACATATGCACAAATCACGGGCAATTCTATGCAACGAGCCCCCGTGGAATCTTCACATACCAATGGGCGAATACCGGCAGTAGATGCACAACCTGAGATATTAAATATGATATCGGCCATGCAAACACAATTTGCTAATTTTCAAAAAATATTGACAGAACAAATGGCCCGAATAGATATGCTCTGTTCGGCTGTGTTTTCAAATAACTCCTTCCATCAAAATCTTCGACCCTCTAACTGAACTAAAACTAAAAATTATTTCGGTGAACGTAAATTCACTAATACACATAGACAGAAGAGATAATCTAGGCAACATGCTTGAAGTCGAATCCCCTGGAGTACTTATGGCTAGTGAAACTAAACTAAACCAAAGGCACAAAATTGTCTATAAAAACTATAAGATAATCAGACGGGACAGGCCACATTCTACTCAACGGGGTGGGGTTGCAGTTTTAATTAAAAAAGGTCTTTATCATAAGGTAATTTATAGTACAGAAGTACACAAATTTCAGGTGCTGGAAGCCTGCATAATAGATATGCCGTTGAGAAGTCAAAAGCACCTGTATGTGGTCTCCATTTATGCCCTTCAAGCTACCCTGTGTAAGCAATTTATCAATGAAATTGATATGCTATTTCGACATCTGAAACTAGATTCGGAAAACAACTATTTCCTAATAGCGGGTGATTTCAACGCCAAGCATAGTGCTTGGGGTAACTTAACCACGAACACAAGAGGCAATGCTTTATATGATTGGTGGCAAATGAATGCTATCGAGCGCAGATTAGAACTGTACGCCACAAGTACACCGTCTTATCCTAAAGGAAATTCATTTCTGGATTTACTTATGATCGACGATCGAATAAACTTGACAGGCACAGATCTAACTACGCGAAACTGTCTTCGCACAATCGATTACGATAGCGATCACTACGGATTTGGAGCGATAATTGAAGTCCCAAATGAACAATATTCACTAGAGCAGTTCGAACAGATCCACTCTTTCAATTTTCGAAAAGCTCACTGGTCACGTTTTGATCGATTAATAAAAAAAGAACTTCGTAACAGTGCCACAGATCCTCCGACTATTAGAAACCTCCATAACGACGAAATCGATCTTTACTTAACAACATTGGACGATATTATTACCAATGCAATGAATCGCTCTATACCTAAAGTGCCCCATACCGACGGTTATACTAATAAGTACAGGACATCAGCAATTGACGCTTTGTATAAGCAAAAGAGCATTATGCTCTCAAAGCTGAAAAGACTTTATAGACAGTTCAGCGACCCAAATAGTCAGGAAATAAGAACACTTAAGTCCCTAATCAAAAATCTCCAAAAATTGATCCGTGATAATTACCGTTCAAGTATAAATGAAGAGTGGAAGAACAAAATTCAAGCCATTCAAGCTAGCGGATCGAATATGTTCCCACAAATCAATAAAACTTTTCGAAAGAAAGATCACAATGACATTCCATATTTGCGAGTCCCACGGACTCCTGAGAATTGTCAAGCAATGCTGAACTCAGGACTCAATCTGGAGCATATCAACTCCAACGAAGAAGTGATATTAGTCGAAGACCCGCAAGACAAAGTGAACTTAATTGGTGCATGTTTCGAAGCAGTATACAGAGTGAACAAATCCACTCACTCCAATACGATCCTCGAAAACAACGCATTCCAGACCTACAGCCCACTGAGAAATCAACCTGGAGGAACCAAAACCGTAGTTTTACCACATTCAATGAAAATAACAGAGCGGACTCCCCCAGGAGTAATCAGAATATGAATATGTTTGTGAGTAAGGATGAACTTACGAACATCCTAAAATCAATAAAAAGCAAAAAGTCTTCTGGGATAGATAGCATCCCAAATGTAGTTTTAAAACATTTGCCTCCTGAAGCAGTAAAAATCTACACTACGCTATTCAACAACGCCTTAAATAAGGCATACTATCCAACCCACTGGAAAACTACAATAGTCCATCCCATCCCTAAAAAGGGCAAAGACAGGACCAATCCAACCAATCTTCGCGCGATTAGTTTGCTGCCAAATATCAGCAAGGTTTTCGAGAAGATCATAAACAAAGCACTAATAAACTGGTGTGATGAAAATGAAATCATCCCCAACAACCAGTTTGGCTTTAACGCGGGACATAGTACGGTGCATGCCGCGTCAAAGCTTGTTTCCGACATACAATGGAACAAGACAAATCGCCAATGCACAGGTGCCTGCTTAGTTGACTTTGAAAAGGCTTTCGACACCGTGTGGTTAGAAGGACTTCTTCATAAGTTAGAAAACCTGAGAATGCCTCATTATCTATTGTACAACATTTACGAAATGATAACGGACAAGCAGTTTGTGGTAAAATGCGGAGATATATTCTCAAGCAAGACCTTCAAAATTACAAACGGTTTACAACAAGGGGCGGTGAATTCTCCCATTCTGTTTAATATTTACACCAGTGATCTAGTGGGTACGCTTAACAATGCCATTGCATACGCAGACGACATTGTCGTATACAGAACAGGAGAGAAAATAGATGTCGTCAATAGACTTCTCCAGGACGACTTCAATAAAATAAAACGTTTTTGTAATGACTGGAAACTAAAAATTAATTTCCACAAAACCGAGACTATCCTTTTCAGAACACCGCTCTCCAGGGCCTCTCAGGACACAAAGCACAATTGGAAAAACCTCTATCGTAGGGAATAATAATCTCCCACTACAAGTGAAAACTGTAGTCAGATATCTCGGTATTTGGCTTGATCAGTATTTATACTTTGACAAGCATATAGCAGTCACTCTCTCTGCAGCAAGAAACGCATTTGCTGCCACAAAAAGTCTATTCCGAAGCAGCATTCTCAATCCAAAAGTTAAAATAATTTCATATTCGGCATTCATCCGACCAGTGTTGGTCTATGACTGGCCAATATGGTACAATATATCCCCATTCCACATGGAAAAGATTCGCGTGTTCGAGAGACAGTGTTTGCGTTCCTGCCTCGGACTTAATAGAACACCAGAGTCACGATACCAGAAATTTTACCCTAATATGATAAATCAGGACTAACTAGGATAGACAACTTCATTATAAAAATTATTCGTGGCCACATTGCAAGGGCAATGTGCAGTGTAAATAATCTTATCGCGGGAGCATATTACCCGAAAGATATGTATGTGGAGAGTACCCTCCAGAACGGGTTCATTCCCCCAGAGGCGTTCCCCTTCTTGGACGGAAAAGGTCTTATCCAAGATGAGGGTGGAATACCTATTATATACCACGCTTTCCGTGGTGCTAGGGATAAACGAATTGTCCACAATAGCGATATCTCTAATAGGCCAGACCGACTTCGATTCAGTACGGTGATCAGTGAAAGAGATAAATCAATAAAAGACCGAGCCAACCCCAACTTGTGATGGCTCCAAAACGAAGAAAGGACTTCACGTCCTCAGATATAATATTCAGCTTTGGCGCTCATTAAGCACTTATTATTTTGTTCTTAAAATTTTTGCATCCTGAAAAAAAAAAAAATCTTTATTTTTTTGTCATAATGCCTCTAAAAGAAGAAGAGGTAGACCTCTAAGAAAATAGTCTATTTTTTTTATAAAGTATGTGTATTATATTAAGAATAAATAAAAGAAAATGTAAGCTGAAAGGCATAAATTAAGCATATAATATTGTATAATTTAGAGTGCTTGTGAAGAGCCAGTAAATTACATTATGCAGTAAAAATTGTTAAGATAGGTTTAGCATTTAGACTAAAATTGGAAAAAAAAGACTGTGAATAAATGCGTCTGCAAACAAACAAACAAAATCGTTTTTAGTCCCCCATGTTCAAAATCCTCGACAAGACTTTCCTATTCATGATCACTGTACTATAGCCCCTCACCGCACTATCGTGAAGTACTAAACATGTTTCAAATCGATCACATTTCTCTAGACACCCTTAACCCTGAATCTACTACACTAAGAGAATCCTTCTTGCTGTCACTTAATATGTAAACCTACAGAAAATTACGTGTCCATCGCCGTTGGCCATTATGAGAAGATGAACACTCCGGGCAGATTGGGAATGTTCGTGTGCACATAAATCGGATAACAACGGCATTTAATCTTCCCGGGAAACATACCACAAGCAAGAGGCAAGTGCCTCACCCAAATAATGATTGTACGTGCTCAGCACAAAACCGCATTAATTTCATTAAGCAGGATGCAACTTAAAGAATACAACAACTGTTGCCACAGATAACCACAACATATTGTAGATACTTTATTATGTCATGTTAATTGCAAAATACAAAGCTCCAATGAACTGGCTCCCGCACAAGCATCCGGTGTTCGAAGGACACCACAGCATACCCATAGTGTCCGCAGATGCGTTCACCAGCATAAAATATAACGAAACTTTTCCACTTATATACGACGATCTGTGAAATCTCAACTTTTCATTTACTATTCATGTTCAGTTGTTGTTCTTGTTCTCATTTCCCATCTTGGGGTATCCTTCTTTTTGTTTTTTTATTTACTATCCAACAGATGATGTGCTATTTTCCCGACGCGGCAGGATGGGCCGGATTGTGAGTCCCCGTCATACACTTCCGCCGAACACGACATGTACCTACTATTTCCATGGATATCCTAGCGACCTGATTTGGTTATCATTTACAAGTTACAATCTACAAATACTCCAACAAGCGATACATGATAATAACACACTAGGAAGGGTAAGTCACTTAGACGCAGTCACTCATTCATCTAGCAATCAACCAGCCACCCAGCAATGACATTGCATGGAGCATATGGTGTGCCTGGGTGGCAGGACGACAGGGTGGCATGCTAGCACCCTGAACAAAACAGAGTGCGCGATGCGAGCATTTTTCCGTTCCATATCCGCTTTATCCCTTCATTCGCATTTTACCATTTCTGTTAAGTTTCTTCTTGGCACTAGATTTTTTACATTGTGCACAATGTACTCGGTCTTTGTTTAGAGGCTCATATACTCCACTGTCACTTGAACAGGAGCCAACTTCTGCAACAGACTGCTACATCATGCAATGTGTGAATTATGAAATCTTAACCTCCACAATTCTATACATAGCAACTACAAAAACGTATCTCCTAATTTTGCTCTCCTCTTCTTACATGTTCTGCGTTATGTGTCCCTATCTGCAATGGCATCTGTGTACATATATAGGCCGACCTACCCCCTTGGATAACACGGCTACGAATGTGGGACAGTTATGGAACGTACTTTCCAATGAAGATGACTACAACAACATCCCAACCAATCCATTCTTCGACTGCGAATCAAGGCAAATACCATAACTTTATCAGTAATAACAATAACAATAACAACAACCACAACAACAACAACAACGTAGTCAACCAGACAAATAATTACGGAAACTATTACTACAGTCCGCAGAATCCGAAATTTGGCAAGAACCTCCGGGTGAACGTAGACAACGCGTGGAACCCGGTGGACACGTACATATACGGTCCAACCCAGTCTAGCATATTCAACCAGGAGAACAAATATGGCGGGTATTTGCAGCAACAACAGCATAAATTTCCAGGCGGACCAAATGGCCTGTCAAGCGTCAAAGAAAGTTTCAACTACATCGCCAACACTCGGTTTGATAAGATCTCAAAGGATACCACACTCGCAGGAACATCATCCGGCAGCGGAATTGCCTCTAACGTTGGCTCCAGCGGCACATCCCTGACGGGAAATGTTGGAAAAAACAAAAGGCGACTTATGCTTGAAATTTATGACTACGAAACACCGAAATTATGCGATCACACTGCCATAACAAGCGTCGGAGGGCACAAACTCCGCCCTTGCAGTCCGCTGGAGAGCTACGTTAGCAGCGGAAGGGACTTGGTGAGTCGTTTAATTCATTTCATATTTTCCTTGTCGCCCATGTGTGCTTGTTTATTTGTTTGCTGCCATCTAACTACTTAATAACGCAAATCCTTTGATTTATGCCAGTTCTCTGTTTGCCTTCGAGTGAAGGTTAGATCCCTTTAACGACCATTAACGGTTGGCCATCTTCATCAGAAAGCCTCATCGTCAACCATCATTCTCAATTCACAGCAATATATATTCGTATTCCCCTACCTTTATTTTCAACTTACACCGGTTTTGAAACAAATTAATTCAGGATGCTGTTCGTGGTGGAATCAATGGCCTCCTTGAAAACGGATGCCATAATAACTGACAATTTTATTGCCGTTGCTACAGAGTGCTGTTGGCAGTTTTTTGGTCAAAGCAATGTACGCGTACTATATCCGGCCTACGATGACCACCTCCCCTATGAACGGTGACTCAATCGTCCAGAACTAATTTTGACTTCCTCTGGTCGATTTGGTTTTATATGGCCCTTCCCAATTGGGTTCATTTTTTTGATGCCTAATTTCGATAAGTACTTGCAAGCAGGATGTTCGGCTCATGCCAACCGTTTCCAATGGAATTGACACACGGACTGGATTGAGTCCCAAGTGACGGCTGTTCTAGTTGGATTAAGTCTTCAATAGATCATCAAATCGGGCTTTTAATACGATGATGACCTATCTTACAGGATTATCCTGAATTTCATGGTAGGAGTCCATAATCATTCTCCTTTAAATCGTGTTTCTAACGAGGGTTTTGAATAGTCGTTCAGCTGAAGGCGTAAACCCATTCAAGTTAAGAGTAGATAGAATCCCACTTTAATTATAAATGCTGTGCCCTTAGTGAACGATTTTTTATTGATTTATAATGTTTTTACTTTGATTTATTTTTATATTTATTCGATCTTAGTCTGGAAATTGTGTATGCCCTATTGCGTGTCGAAACTAGGAAAAACAAAAACACTTCGATGTTAGTCATACAGACTTCGACCAAATAAATAATTGGGATATAGGAAAAGCAAGATTAACAAAATCACTTAATGAATAGTTGTCACTTGTTTAAAGACCAGCAGGTTAACCGTGATGAGGTGAAACAGCGGTTGCAGCAGCAACAGCAGTGCTCAGCATGACACCGAATAGGAATTACTGGGCTGGCAAAACTGTTCATTTTTTTTTCATTTTTGCAACATTTTTTATTTTATTTATTTTATATTCTTAGATTCTCCCCCCCTTTGTAGAAACCTTGGCGTGGTGCGGGGGCTTAAGCTACAATCAATCACTCGGGCTATGCTGACAGAAGCATACACTTCCAGTAGGGCCACCCATGGCAGACAGGATAGCGAGGAGTAACACGCAAAGATCTACCACCCCTAATCTTGGGTGTTACGCGTCACCGTGCTCATTGGATGGTTTGCAACCAGGGGTATTTATACTGTAATATAACGGCGCCTCTCTGACACCGGTTCGAATCAGAGCAGTAAGCAGACCTTACCATATCAAAGAGGGGGTCTGATGTGGCGGACTATTTGAAACCCCAAGACTCGTGGGAACAAAAATGAATAATCAATATACAAAAAACAGTCCCACGGAAAACCCGGTAGGCGTACGTGTGATGAGCCGACACTACTCATCATCATCGGCACTACAACCGGGATCCGATCTTGGCCTTATTTAACAAATCTCTCCACCGGTCCCGATTTCGAGCCGATGTCATCCAGTTTAGCACTCCCAGGCTCTGGGCGTCCTGGTCTACGCCATCCCTCCAACGCAGACCAGGTCTGCCGCGCTGTCTCCTTCCATACATCCTGCCACAAAGGACTTTCCGGGCAGGCTCCTCTTCGCTCATTCGAGCTAGGTGTCCCGCCCACCGGAGTCTACCGAGCTTGATTTTTCTTATAATATGAGCTTCAAGGTAGATTGCGTACAACTGATGGTTGTAGCGTCTCCGGAATCGTCCTCCCTCACATACGGGGCCAACAATTCTCCTTAAGACCTTTCTCTCGAACGCGGCCAAGAGTTCAGAGTGCCGTTTATTAAGCACCCAGGTCTCGGATCCATACATGAGCACTGGTAAGACCATGGTCTTGTACAGTAGTAGCTTGGATGTTCTGGATAAATTTCGGGATTTAAAGAGCCTTGATAGACCATAGTAGGCTTTATTGGATTTAATCAGCCGTTCGCGTATTTCTTCTTCCATATTGACCCTGATACTATTGACCCAAGGTAGTTAAAGGATTGCACTACTTCAAATTCGTGCTCCACTACCCTGGTAGTTTGACCAACGTTAGGTCTTCTCTTCGCAGAAGTTGCCACCATGTACTTGGTTTTTCCCTCATTAATGTGCCGTCCCAGTTTTTGTGCCGCCTGCTCGATCTGGGTGAAGGATTCCTGTACCGCCGATTCGGTTCTACCGATGATGTCGATGTCATCTGGGTAGGCAAGTATCTGGCTGGACTTGGTGACAATAGTCCCTCTTGTTGTAACGCCAGAGTCACGGATTGCTTTCTCCAACGCCAGGTTGAAGAGGAGGCAGGCCAGACCGTCCACTTGTCGGAGTCCATTATAGATGTTTATTGGTTTGGACAGCAATCCCGCTACTTTTACTTGACTAGTTACGTTGGTCATGGTCAACCTACAAAGTCGTATCAATTTATTTGGAATGCCGAATTCTCTCATGGCATTATATAGTTCTACCCTGGCTATGC
Source organism: Microdon myrmicae (assembly GCA_963931805.1). Classification (NCBI taxonomy): domain Eukaryota; kingdom Metazoa; phylum Arthropoda; class Insecta; order Diptera; family Syrphidae; genus Microdon; species Microdon myrmicae. The sequence goes on from OZ007498.1 coordinate 26,589,976, forward strand.
TGTCGTAGGCGGCCTTGAAGTCTATAAACAGATGATATAGTGGAATCTTAAATTCCAGACATTTTTCCATCGCCTGCCTAAGGGTGAATATCTGATCAATTGCTGATTTGCCTGGGATGAAGCCACACTGATATTGACCAATGATGGCTTTAGCGTACGTGGATATCCAGTCTTGTAGGATAGTGGCTCCCCGATAGTATAGTGGTTAGTATACCCGCCTGTTACGTGGGAGACCGGGGTTCGATTCCCCGTCGGAGAGCCTCTGGCGCAAGACTAATGACCTTGCCCGGAAAAAAAATCATTATGGTAAAATTTAACTAGCCTCAGGACTTGCTAAAATAAGGCCAAGACCGGTTCCCGGTTGTAGTGCCGATGATGATGATGAGGATAGTGGAGAGTATCTTATAGGCGGTACTCAGCAATGTTATACCCCTATAGTTGCTGCACAGTGTGATATCTCCTTTCTTATGTATGGGGCAAATTATACCACGACGCCAATCTTCCGGCATCTCCTCTTGCTCCCATACGTGCACCACGATCTCGTGAATTGCGTGATGTAACGCTATCCCTCCTTGCTTGATCAGCTCAGCTTGTATGCCATCAGCTCCAGGGGCTTTATTTAATTTTAGCTGTCTAATGGCTTTTAGTGTTTCCTCAACGCTTGGTGGCGGCAGCATTTGGTCTTGGTCTTGCTTCTGTGAGCTGACCATTTAGCAATTCATTGAAGTGCACTTCCCATCGCTCCAGAATGCCTTCAGGATCGGTGATCAGATTACCCTCTTTATCCTTGCAGTAAGTGCAGTGTGGTGTGTACCGCATCATGCGGATTATTTGGTAGAACTTCCGCGCCTGGTGCGGACCGCGCTCTCTACTTTTCTCTATTTCACAGACAAGGTTTTTTCCCAGGCACTTTTCTTTTGTCTGTGAAGTCTTTTTTCAGATCTTCTGAGCTCTTTGTATTTCTTCTCGCGTACCCGCGTCCTATGAGACTGCTGCATTGCCCGGTATGCAGCATTCTTACGTTCAGTCGCTAGTTTGCACTCATCATCAAACCAGTCGTTCCGATCTCTACGACTACTGCCTAAGATGGAGTTGGCAGTACTAATGACAGTATTCTTAAGGCGTGTCCATTTCTCTTCTACGCCCGGCATTCTGGCCCCAGGCCTTACTCTCCCTCCATCGAGCTCTTCGACGGCGAGTCTTAACGCATGACCAAACGTGTTGCTGGTGTTCTCATTGCGTAAGGCAGCCGTGTTGATTCGAACCTGATCCGCGGATGCAATACGTCTCCGTAAGGCAATCCGCACTCGGAAAACTGTACCAACAAGATAGTGGTCCGAGCCGACGTTGGCACCTCGGTACGTTCGTACCGTCATCAGGCTCGAAGCGATCTATCAGCACGTGGTCAATTTGGTTGCGAGTGGCTCCATCAGGTGATACCCAAGTGGCTTTGTGGATATCTTTACGCGGAAACCTGGTACTCGCAACGACCAAGTTTTTCGATGCTGCCAATTCGATGACTCGTAGTCCATTGTCATTAGTGTTCTCATGCAAACTATGGGAACCTACGTAGAGCCTGAAAACCGGCTCCCGACCTATTTTTGCATTCAAATCACCAAGAACGATTTTCATATCGTATCTTGGGCAGGCATTGAGGGCCCGTTCGACGTTCTCATAGTATTCTTCTTCGTTTATGAGGCTTATGTTCTTAAATTTGCCTCGCACGCGAAGAGTGCATAGCCTTTCATTTATTGCATTAAAGCTGATGATGGCAGGCTTCAGTTTTTGGCCGACTAGAAAGCCGTGTATCCGGTCCATATCCGAGGCTTGTTAATTTGCCATAAAAATTCATTTTTACGGGCCTGGTTATTAGCCTTGCGCCAACCTTTCTCAGGAGGAGCAGACACTACTATAAGGGAACAAATCATCAAGAAAACACCGACTCGGCAGAAAGAAGACGTAGTGAAAAACGGAAAATGCGGGATATACGCGTCGGGATGTGGAATGTTCGAACGTTATATAAACCAGGCGCGACTCAGACAGTCGTCGAAAACGCGAAACAATATAAAATGAACATCGTCGCGCTTCAGGAAGTCCGACTCCCACATCAAGTAATCGAAACCAAGCGGTTGAAACTAGCCTGTGGAGGCGTGGGTGTTGGTTATTGTACCGTACATGGGCACTAGTTCAACTCAACACCCAAACACTTACCATTGGTTTCTCTGAAATGTTGCCACGAAACAAATCAACTCCAAACAAGCGAAGGTAATAAATAGTCACGCAAGTACTTCTTAGTAAGTGTTCTTTATTCAAATTTGCGTTATGGCATCGGCACATGCGCATAACACGGGACGTTCGACAGCGCAAAAGGGCTGAATATCAAGAAGAACTAAGGAATAGATTTAGCATCCTAGAGAATGGGAGCAGTGAGGAAGAGGAAGCCAATAGTGTGGACACTAAATGGCCATCGATCAGTGGTACAATCAAATAAAGAGCCCAAAAGGTATTAGGATTTAAGAAAACAATTAAGTCCAAACCTTGGTTTGACGATGAGTGCAGGGCGAAGATCGAAGAAGGTAAACGACTTAGAGTGATCCACCTAGAAAGATATGATGAAGTCAACGCAGAAAGATACGCGATAATTCGTAAAGAGACAATGGGACTTTTCAAACGCAAAAAACGCGAATGGGAGAAGAGGCGGATCGAAAAAATTCCAGCAGCCTCTGCTGGCTTCCGTTGGGCCAGTGATGCTCAGCAGCAGCGATAATCTGTAAAAGGGGACGTGCCACAGCTCTACTTACCAGTCTAAATTAAACTCAATTGTTAAAGTTTTTTTTCCTTTGACTTTATTTTTCCAGTGTGTCTCCTGGGGTACTTCCTCCAGGGACAATGAACATCAATCTACTGCGGCGCGGAGATCACGATGCATGTTCCTTTTAAATGGAAACAAATCGAGATTTGTATCTTGAAACGAACGATTCAAATGCAAAATCTAGATTTACATACATTGGGTGTGGTTCCGAATTTTTGTTTAAGATAAGTTATGAATTCTCATGAATTATAGTGCATGCGAGTGCGCTCGAAAAGCGCACACTCTGTGTTTCGTTACGAAATTAGCCGAAAAGAAAAACAAATTGATATTAATAATTGATTTGCTGAATTTGATGCTTTATCGAACAAAGTATCGCATTCTATTGATTCCTAACACAGGAAGTCAATCTTCGGAGATTCTGGTATTGTTCCGCGCAATTCGGTTGATATGCGCTCTACAAGATAATCCGACCGATCGCACCAATTTGCGGTTCATCTCCCAACGGTGCGAACATCTCTGTATCATAACTCGTTCCGGTACAGAGTTGGGAATCTGTGAAACTCCCTCCCCGTGCGAGTGTTCCCAGAGCGTTACAACCTGCAACTGTTTAAAAAGAACTGCAACAGTTATTTGGTGGCATCTCGGGGCACCGTGTCGACGCTATAGGTTCGGCTCTCCCGAGAAAAAAAAACAAAGAAGATGAAAATCTATGTCAAACTGCCACCGGCTCGAGGTGCCGTGGTATCATTACTTTTCCCGCGAGGTGTCGCTTAGAACTAGTGCGGGGAAATGCCTTTAGTGTACCTAAGCGAAGAGGAATTGATTACGAGCACCCCTGATCACTGGTGGGAGGAAGTACTCTAGAGAGAAAGGATTGGAGCAACTGCCCCTTGAAATAACACAAGAACCTTCCTGTTCCATATAAATACATTAACAAATAGGACCTACGCAACCCTTGAGATCCAGAAGAGAATTCAGGCGCCTCAAAAAAAATGGAGTGGTGATAGGCCGACTTTTCCGAAACAAGGACAGATGTGTCCTTCATCTTGTCTCTGACATCCGTGAGGATATTGGGCTGGGCCTCTAGATGTCTGAAAAAGAAAGGGAGGGGTATCTAAGGATAGAGTGTGGACAGACTTAGTTCATATGTTCTCTCACTGCTTGGATGGAGGGATGGTGGGAAAGTAATAATACAAGACCGGTAGGTCTTGAGTGGGGTGGCAAACGCTTTGGTCGGTATTTTTTTTTTTTTTTTTGGTTTCGGTAGGAAGGTGGAAACCTTCAAAAGATACCTCTGGAACGATCCAGAGGCATGCCTGGTTTTTACCGACTAAAACCGCCTCCCGCCAGGCACATATTCCCGTTGATCCCCGCGGTTCAACTATTTGTCTTTCTACTTCCAAATCAAGGTGTTCAACTTTCTTGCGGCTGATTATTGAAACTGCCTCCGTCTTATGTCCAGCTAGTTTCAGTTCGTGTGTGTGTGTGTGTATGTGCTATCTTGTACTGTGCGTGCATGTATGAAGTGTATCAGCAGTATACCCTATGGGATGGGTCCAGAAATCCTCTATTACAGAGAGGAATGTTGTTGGGAAGGGTGCTTTTTTCAGTTTTGTACTAAAGAAGAGATTGTGGTGATCGTATCCGAAGAGATCGAAAGAGAGAAAGGTCAAGAACGCAAGACTCCCGTAGAAGTAGATTCTCGCTGTTCTGGATGTTTTCGAGGTACTTGTATGCTAATTGTAGCAAGTATTCGTCGATAGGGGTAATGGAGGCATCTTCGTATAGGTTTGGTTAATAGCGTCCGTCAGGCCTTCTACAGTGGTTGGTGCATCTTCACTCAGGCGCTTTTCAAATTTCTTCGCTTTTTATACTCGTTGGCACCGATGTTGTGTGTGCAGCTGCGACTTTCCAGGAATTGGCATACTTATTTCACGTTGCGTCTTTCTGAAAATTTTCTTGCTGTTATTTCGATGTGGCCTCTTCCCAGGAGTTTACTGGCTTATTTCATATTGCGATTTCCTGAGAATTGCCACGCTATGTTGAAGCGGTGTCTTTCTGGAAACAGCTTCTCGCCCGCAGTGCCAATTACATTTTTTCTTGCGATAGTGATGTCGTGTATTCCGACCGTATCCACCTCGGCTTCTGCAGTTTGTACGACGAAATTCGAATATCAAATGCCTCATTGACTGGCAAGAGCCGTTGAGTCAATTGCATTTAATACGGGAATACCTTCATATTAACACGAATTATGCGCAGTAGGTGATGCCCACTTCGCCTGATTTCCAACTGCCCAAAACGACGTCGAGATAGTGTTGCCGGAGAAGTCTCAATACCAGCTAGAATGACTATGATATTTGCATTGAATTGATGGACGTCTTGGCGTAATACCAGTACCAGAAGAAAAAAACTTTCCGTGCCTTGCGGTGTCTTTTCACAGTTTTCAATTTATTTTCTTCATGCCCACTGGGTTTTCACAATTAAGAAGTTATTTTAAACTATTTCTATACCTTCGACTCATATGTACTACTCCAGAGCAAAAATCTGCTAAGCTTTAAGTTTCCAACAGATATCTTTTGAAAACTGTCAGACAAAAACCATCGAAGTTATAGTGTGGTCTGACACGTTCGCATAAGTGGGGCCATCGCATACATCGCGATTGGAAGAGGAGGAAGCGAATGAGGGAAGAAAGTATTAATGTACATTGAACTTCGTAATACAATGACGAAGTACATAACACATGATTATCATATAAACATCTGTGTTTATTCGATGTTCACATAGAAAACGAACTGATACACACCTGTGGGGTTCTTCAGGGCCCGAAAAACCACGCATCACTTTGGCCCCATATCCCACTGCCAATATCTGCAAACAACTTACCAGCATGAGAGCATTCCCCACCTGAAAACATAAACCCACGGCAAAGATTACTACCTTGCCGTGGCAACAAAAACTTTCATCCGAACATGGCTGAGAAGCATTGCCATGACCATTCCCAACCATTAGGAAAACTTCCACAGTCCCCTTATCGACATTCATGTCAATCATGCTCTCAGAAATCTTCCTGTGTTTGCTTTTCCCAAGCAATCACCGATCACCCGATCACGTCAGGCAAATCGATGCCTATATAGCTGCAACCAATTATCTCGAATCGGCTGCATAGGCAATCCTAATGCATTTGCATTTGCCTGTACTAATTAAGCCGCATCTTAGCGCTTGTCCATTTAGATCCCATTCCGGTATATACAATATACCCTCTATCGTAAGATAGAAATGTTTCCGATCTATGTTTAACCAGCTGCAGGTTTCTCTTTCTTTCCTTTCTTCAACGTGCATTCATGTCTATTGCGATTGTTTGTCTTCAGCGAGAGTTTCTGTTATCGGTCGCCAACCATCCACAGACCTAGGAAACTTCATGTCAACCAACTAAACGTTGATTTACGGTTGCTCATATGTGCTAGCGGATCTTCGGTGCGTTTTCACACCAGAAGGGTCCGTCGCCGGCAAGCGTAACACAAATTAATTGTGTACACAGCAGCCGACCCATCCAATGTCGGCGAACTCAAACAATCCGCATCCCGTCGTCGATCATGGGAAATAGCGTTTCTGTTGACATTAGATCGCAGAGACCTTTTCACCAGCTAATGATCATTATGATGGGATGCAATAACGACGCCCGCATCCATCTATGTTCGTCCGTTGCTGATCTTATGTAGCGCATACACATACATGGAAAATTCACCCCCATGTTATTCAACCCAACCACGATTGACAGCCTCGAGTTGATCGTGTAGCTCCTCCCCTTTTGAGGCTATGCGTGACCGGTTCCTCCGTGTGTAGACGAATGGAAGATTAGTCAGATTTTATCGTCTAAGGAGTCACCCGCGTCACTGTCGTTGCTACTAAATTCGTGTCTTAACCAGAGTGGAGTTTGTGAGTTGCGTGCAGACACAGTTGCCTTTTGATAATTATTAACCAGTCGTGTATTAAGTGCAAATTAATAACTTTGTAACATATTAAGCCAGCTAAAAATTAAATGTGACTAATAACTTTTGCGAGAGTTCCGTCGGCAAAAATTATGTATAAATTGATAACATTTGAACTTGTAAACCCAGTTTATATCAACCCGGTTGGAGTTTTGGGTTGTGCATAATAAATCTATGTTCAACAAAGCTTGTGCGTTTTTGTTACTTCTCTTCCCTCTTGGTGCTTCCTTTCTAGTCGGTGATAGTTCGGAGTTCTGCTATACCGGAGTTGTGAACAATAATCAGTGAACAGTCGATGGAATATTAGTTAATCCCTGTCATTGCTGACACACATTAACTAATATCGTGGGAAAACGATGTCAAATGTATTCATGATTTGACCATTGGGGCCGATAACTCCTATAAAAAGTAATAATAATAGATAACGCCTATAAAAAATAAATAAACGGGCCCCTATGTTTTAATAGCGGAGTTGAAACTTCAATGCATGAGTCCCGAACGAGTTTCACTGTTCGTTTATGCACGTGCAGCGCTAACTAATCATGGGACATGAGTCCTAATCTAGGCCGCATATACACCTTGCAAATTCTGACCAGGTCAGATGGCGAAAAGTATTTCTTGCACCTCTTAAGGAAACTCATATATTTGGCGGAATTTTTCATATCTCTAAATATATGGATCCCATTATGGGTCGATTCCATAAAGAGTGGGTGTTATTTTATCAAACGATGTCATTAAAAAAATGTAGCATTTTCGGGAGATATTCTGGAGTATTTAACATAACATATCCCACTAGAAAGTTGTTGTTCACACCTGAGTCACATTTATCCAAGAAAACAATAAATGAAAAATGTCGCCTACTTTCCACAACACACGTGTCTATCATTAAAGCAGAATTAGTCCCGACGCTTTTGACGTTGATAAAACAACTGTTTGTTTCATAATTACAAAACAAGAGCCGTATCCCTCTTTAAATTTAGCAACGATATGAATCTGCAATTTGGTATACATTACACATCCTGATCCTCTCATCAATCTTCCTATGTTTTTCTAGACGACAAGCATTGTCTTCAACACATTCAAAAAACAAACCCACGTAATTAAAATAAAATAAATGTAAATAAAGATAAAAATGGAATGAATAAAATAGATGAAAGAACTCCCAAAATGGCACTTTGGTTAGCTCTGCACGACGAAAACAGCATCCTTCAGCATAAAATTACTCTTGTCCACACGGCTTTAGTCATCTAGTGCTAAACATCTACGAGATATCACAGGGGCTACCAAGTGATCCAGAAATAAATGATTAAAAATATTCCCTCCATTGCTAATTCGGCTGCGCCATCTCTGGCAGAACTTAATCTCCTCTAATGCCGGGAACCGTTTAGTCGGAGTTGTGCAACTCAAGTGGAGGTGGGTCTAAAGTCATCACCAGGAAAAGACGCCTCCTTCTCGTGAATTAATTGAAAAATAAATGCTCCTGAATTTGTAATTTTGTGTTGTTGTTTATGGCGATTTAATTGCTGATGCTGTTTTCTTGTTTGTTTTTCTCTGTGCATCCGTCTCATTTGTTTTCGGAATTACAATCACCCAAAATTATCCGATTAGGTGAAAGCTTTGTCCAGAAAAGACAAGCGATTAATTATCCAAGAGAATCCGAGGAAGACATTGTTCAGTTGCACGGCATAAATCAATGTATTTGCATTCAATTAATAAAAGCTTTGAATGAGTCCATTTACATTTCTAGACGACGATAATTGATTTACAAGTACCGTGTGTCCTTGGTGTTTTTAGGGTTACGGCAAGAATGTGTGATCATCTTAAGATACCGCGGGCCCGAGCCCCTGCACTCGAGACAGTATTTACGATTTACAGAATGTTACTATATAATTTATAACAGCACTTCTAAAATACACCCCAGCACCTTCTAGTATTCTCCCTGTGGGACTGACTTCGGGTTTTTCTTCACAGGGCTGATTAGCTCTTTAGGCTTGACTCTTACAGCTTTCTGGAATTTCCCGTCTTGTGTTCACGAGTTTGAATAACTTAGTCTGCACTGGAGATAGTAAACTACAGATTCTGATTCAACAATCCTTGGACCGCTTCATACTGTTAACGAGGTGCCTTGGCTTCGGAAAGTTATCTCTCTGAGAGAAACGGCTACATACAAAACCTGCATCTTCAGCATCCTCTTCTCGCTCTTCGTATTGTGAACAGAGAGGTTTTAATTCTCTTGTCCAAAAGGGTTTAGGTATTTTCGATATCTACCGTGGTCTGATAAAGACTGTGCAAGGTGGCAGTTACAGTTCCCGTGTGAGCACTTTATCCAAACTTCATCGGTTGAGATGAGTTTCAGCATTATATAGTAGTCAAAGCTCCCCATTCTTCTAGCTTTATCGTCACCATTCCACGAGAATTCATCCGTTGTGGCTTCCCGTTTTTGGGCGACTACGATGTCTATGGGTAGTAGTCCGTCTATAACAAATGCTGTTTCATCCCAGATTATTCTGAACCTAATACACAAAACCTATGTGGTACTCTCATCATCCTTTTCATCTGTTCTGTTTGTAGAGGCCCATGCTGATGCGACATGGCCTTGTAGTACCCTTGACAGGACAATTCTCTTACTACAATATATCTTGGCCAATCAACGTTTGGGAATATGCCAGATAAGGCTGTGGCGGTTCTTTAATACATTCCCAAAGAACCGCCCATCCTCTTAAATTAACCACATTCCTCTTTCCATGCAAACCCATAGTACTTACGCTGCCCCTGCAGCATCCTACCTGAAAAGAAAACATACCCGACGGCATCCACACATTCTGAATTTCCCTGGTTCATATTCCATGAACCAGTTCATCTCCTATCGGCTCAGCCTGTCTTCAATTATGATAAACAAACGCTGGCCAGCGTATTGTTGACATAGCTGTAGCCGATATTCTTTCCACAGTTCACGATTGTATATCGCGCCTATACCCTTAGGTCCGTGACAGTTGCGACAATTCGGCGTTATCGGCTATCAACCGATCATGAATTTGGGCATGGATTTGATCATTGTTTAGGTAACCTTACTCATGCCATGCCTATGATGACCGCCTGAAAACCTAAACTAAACATACAGTATCTCACTGTGTTCGTTTTACTTACCCGCATATTAATCTAAACATACAGCCATCCAGCCTGACCCTTTTCCTCCGTCGACGAGGTTTCTGCTGACTTATGTCAACAAAATAATTTGCCTCCTGGTGCACCGGAGCTATACGGCTAGATTGGATATTGCCTACATCGGTGTTTCCAAGGAATCTTAAGCAAATAGCATAACGACCCCTTTTGTATCATAGGCACATCATATACATCATGTGTGCCACCATTTGATCTGTGAAATAGCGTTTTTGTTTACTTTGAAACAAGAATCTATTTCGATCTCTGGCACACATCATCAACGATAATCGCACATTTATTTAATCAGGTGTCCACCGATCATCGTTTTCATCGCAGGGCATTGTACTTGTCCTATACGGACACATATAGAATCCTCCCCTATCGATGCAATTCGCGGCCATTAAATCTGATGGATGTGAATTGCATCGTGGAGTCAGATTTCTTTCGCTGAAGTGTGCGCATCCACTTCGCGAGCCGGCCGAGGATCGTGTTAGAACATTTGCTGCCAAGTGTATTATTAAGCATTGATTTTATCCAAGTGCGTGTTTCTGTATGGTGTTGTGTCCGCAATTAATTACTGTTGTTATTCCTTACGCGATATCGAATATAACTTGATTAAAACGCAAATCGGTTGTGACGGTGGTAAAAAAAAAAACCATTGTAATCAAATATCTAGAAGAAAAAGAAATCTCTCTTTGCTGACAGAACCAACCTAAAACGAAGTGTATTATACTAAACTCGAAAGTGTTAAGTAATCAAGAACAATAAAGAACCGATGTACAGCCAAACTACTACTTGGCATTTTCCTATATTCTCTCGTGTGTTTAGTGATTAGTCTTTTCCTTGGAGGAGTTTCAGCGAACAATCTGTGGTGTTATGCTCAACCTGGGTCCGTGCTGACGCCTCTAGCATAATATACCCACGGGGCTGCCTCTACGCTTGCGGCTTTTGTACTCGAATACTTTACGCAAGACTTGAATCTCAGCCCACAATTGAGCATAGTTCCCAATTAATACTTGACAACTTCCTTTGAAAGTATGACGTTATTTCCGATCTGGAAATTAGCACATTCCACCTATTTTCGACCAATTATCGCGACTCCTTTAATTGGTCGAATTGCCGCTTACACCTCCTTTTTTTGTTTAGTAATTTTCACTCCTTTGGATGCTTTTATTTGTGGAGCTCCATCATACATCATCTTGATCAAGGTGGACCATTATAGAGTTTTCCACCCTCGCCCGTATTGTACATCAGCTATCTATTAGTGGAGTTTTAGCGTTTGCGACGATAGTGAAGAGCGTGTGATTCGAACCGACGCTATCACTGTTAGAATCACTAAAAAATAGAACTAAAACTCAACACATCAGGCCACTGCTGCGTGTACAAATTCGATTTCTAAACTCAAGTACCAATGTTCACACATAGAAAAATCATCAGCCGTATATCAAGCAATAGCATAGCAATTCCACAACAGTTGGGTGTACTTGAGTTTAAAAATCGAATTCGTACACGCTACAGTGGCCTGGTGTGTTGAGCAGTGGTTCAATTTTTAGTGACTCTAACCGTCATAGCGTCAGTTCGAATCACACATTCTTTTACTATCATCGCGAACGCCATAATTGGTGGCCCCGACGTACACACACAACACACACTTTCCCATCGTAAACAGAAATTTACTACTGCGACCCGAGTTCTGCACAGAGCACCGTCTCACTCCCCTGCTCCGACGTTCTCTCACTCGCTCGCTCCTTGCCCCATCGTTCGCACATGAAGTTGATTGTAACAAATTACGGAGGAGGGTGAAGGGTGGCGTTTTTAACAGATACATACACAATACACAAGCAAACACTGAAAAAAAATCGAATAAAAAAAAAAGAGCATCAGCCGTATATCTAGCAGTAGCATAGCAATTTCATATCAGTTGAGTGTACTTGAATTTGGAAATCGGGTTCGTACAGGCGGCACTGATGCTTAAATGCTTAGCTTCTCACCTGTTTCACTGTGTGTTCAATTCGCCATCTTCGCTATGCTTGCTTAACGCGATAATTGGTGACCCCGACGTAATCTGTATACCCAAAACACAATCTACCATAGATAAACAGAACTTTACTACTACGAGCACGACTTCCGCATAGAGCACCGGCAAACTCGCCTACTCCGACGTCTTCTCGCTCGCTCGCTCCTCGTTCAGTCGTTCCCACACGAAGTTAATCGTAACAAAGTTACTGAGGAGGGAGTAGGGTGGCGTTTCCAACAGATACATAACCAAATGGTGAAGAACACCGAAAGAAAATCGAATAAGAAAAAAAAGCATCAGCCGCATACCAAGCAATAACATCACAATTCCGCGTCAGTTGAGTGTACTTAAGTTTAGAAATCGAATTCGTACACGCGGCAGTGGCCTGATGTGTTGAGCATTGGTTGAATTTTTAGTGATTCTAATCGTCATAGCCTCAGTTCGAATCACACGTTCTTCACTATCGTCGCAAAGGCTGTAAGCTTCCTATACGAAATACGAAGCTTTCACTGCAAACTTGTAATTTTTCCTAGACAAAACGAGCTTCTCTCCGACCCGTTAAAATCCACTAAAATCATCGAATTCACATCTTTCACACAGTCCACCATAGGGAGTGACGAGGATGTCGACATGATCGCAACCGATCTCAACGAGACTGTCGACAAGATTTTTCATAATCTTATACTTTTTAAATTGCCTACCCTAGGCTGTCAACTCAGTCTGTTAATATGGATTTCTTCCTACCTGGAACATAGACTTCACAGTGTACGTTTCAAATCCGATATCTAACTTCTTTCTGGCTTTTTACTTTACTTTTTACACCTTTATAACCACACTAATAAGGACATCATGCATTCCTGTGTGTCTCTCAATGCTGGCGACTAATAATTCTACAAGACTACCACGTTACCACTTGATTGAGCTTCAAGCAAATCTTGACAACCTCTGGATTTGAAATCGTAAAAATTGCATGGCGCATACTCGCCAAATGGCAATCTGTTATCTTTTTGATGGAAGCGCATCCCCTCACCTCGTTGTTCCTATTTCCTCCATAATGGCACCCTTATCATCGCCGAATTCATCCACAACCTTGTTATTTTATGGGCTAAGACCTTAATTTCCTCTCACATATTGACGAGATAAAACCAAGTCAACCCTCGGGCTTGTAAAACGATGGTCTAAAGAATTTTGCATACATAAGGGTATGTCATCATCATCATCATCAGCACTACAACCGGAGTCCGGTCTTGGCCTTATTTAGCAATTCTCTCCACCGGTATCCGATCCTTATCCGAGACTTTTTAAATTATCCATAATAATTTGTTTTTCCGGGCAAGGTTATTAGCCTTGCGCCAAACCCTTATGTCGCCTCTCGTATATTGACAAGATAAGACCAACTCAACCCTCGGGTTTGTAAAACGATGATCTAAGGAATTTTGCAACCCGTATGTCACCCCTATACATTTAATTTGTCCGCCCACTGCTCGAATATGCTAGTCAGTTGCGGTCCCCCATACCAAGAATCGAAAGCATTCAACGCCGTTTCTCACGTTTCACCCTCCAGGGATTGGGATGGGAAAATATTTAGACCCGATACCCTTACACTAACCGTCTCAAAGTAAGCAACCTGAAAACCTTTAAAGAACGCCGAATCTCGGTCGATATTCTTTCAATTTACCGACTTATTTCAAGCACGGTCAACTACTACGCCAACCTTCTCAACGAATGCTCATAACATACGTAATCCTAGCTCTCTCCCCCCCCCCCCCCCTACATCCATCTAACCTCTTACAGCTCCAACGAGCCTAGCTCCTCAATACGGCGATGTGTCAACACGAACTCGTCAATGTTTAAGATCGATATAAGCACTCTCTCTAGTACTGTGCTCTGACATTTAATGGTGTTTCAAAACCCCCGTTTGTGCACGCGTTTGTATAAAAAAAACACCACTCTAAAACACCTGTCTCCTTCTAACTTCCTCCCATCTCCCGCCCTACCACTCGCCATCGTAGCTACGTTATAAATTCATACTTAGATTAATTAAGTACGTTCGTGAGGCATGGTAGGCCAAATACACTTTAAGAGAAAGGTTGGGTTATTGATCATCACTTAGGATTTCCAATCATTTTCTATGGAGGATATTACCAACGATTTTCTTGGCTAATTGTTCATTATCAGGCAACACTGCCGAAGATGTCTTTTTTATGTCTTAACGGCATTGTTGCCACATGTTTGCTTATTGATGGGCGGCACTGACTCCATGCGGGACATTTTTCCTCAAACGGGATTTATTTGACGTGGTGGCTCTATAGAGTCCTGGTTTCAGATATGTGTCGATATGCTGTATCGGTTTATAGTTCTAGAACTTCCGTTTTATAGATATTCTATTTCGATTGTTCTTTTATTTGTTAATATATGAGTCTGGTAGTTTAATTTACATCTTAGCTATTAAGGTAGTAGGCAATAAACTTGCTATTTAATTAGTCGTGTTGCACAACTAGGAGGTAATATCAAGAAGCTACAGCAGTTCTTCAAGTCTAAATCGACTGTTAATACTCAATCTTTCTAAGAACATTTTATGACGTGTTATTGCGATCTGAAATTAGTTAAAATAAATCAAAAGACCTCAATGGACATACTATAGTATAGATATTATACTCTCTTTCCCTAGACATGGCATATCAACCACCCTTCGAAAAGGTCATTGTTTTATTCGACATCTGTGAATTGCCACCATCCTAATTATCAACTACCATCCCCGCACGCCGTTTGATTCACGTTTTCCTATACACATTGCACATTTGGATGCACCGAGATTTATTCTGAAGGGATCCCCAGTTCGACAATGACATATTCGCAAGATTGAAATGAAACAAGCCAGCTCGACTGTATATTTGCGTAGTTCTTACCGATTCAGTCGCCCTTTAAATTGGTTGGGAGAAGTGAGCCAGGATTTTTATTTATTCCCTCAGTCACATTCATCCTGCGGACGTTTCGAAAGTTCCTATTTTATTTCCTGGCACTTGTGCCAACAAAGTCCTGCAATGTGCTAATGTCAAATTTAAGCACTTGACTCTTTAGCAAAGGAACACTAGGCAACCAGCAGAAGAGCTTCGGTGCCGACTTCATCTGGACCATCAAAGTGGGATCTCAAAAAGTTCTAGCCGATGTATTTATATGTATGTATGTATGGGAAAGAAAAAATAATTTAATTAAAACGCTGACACGCCCTCGTCCAACTTATCGCCCCCTTGGAGCTTATGCCCCGAGTGTCACAGGGCCATACTCTCGTCCTCCTGGAAAACTGCAGTCAACCGACAAATATTCGGTCCTTAGGGAAATTAATGTTTACGCTTTCTTTCTGTTTCTTCCTTTTTACTTTTTCCATCTTCCTTATTCCCTTTTTCGTTTAGTCCTTCGGTTTCATAGTTCTATACCTGTAGGTTGTAGGTGCTCTGGTCTATCGCCGCATATCCTATGTATCTTGTGGATATACCAGCAAACACAGTAAATAAATTTTCTTTGCCGGTCTTTTCATGTGTGTAGTCCTCAATTTTTTACCGTTTCTCTAATTTGAAAAAAAAAAGAAAAGAGCTTTCGTCTTCTTCATATTTATCCTTTTCTTTTTATTTCTAGAAAATTGAATTCCACACCCACACGGGCACAGCGCTATTCCCAGCCACATTTTCACTAAACTACGAGTTTGTCGACACGGAACAAGGTGGCGAACTATGGCCAGGACGACGAGGCGAGGATCCAGTACCCGGCTTGTGCTCGAGGATATTCCGTAAACGAAAGGGCAGTGTACAAGTACCACGAAACGTCTTTCTCTTTGGCCGTGGTGGGGCCAAGAATCTAACGTGCCTCTATAGATTTGAGGCCGGTGTATCGGAGCGTGTAAAACTGGTCCTGCACAATGTGTCCTTCGGTGAAGGGACATCATGCACGACTGATTCTGACCTGCATACAGGGCGACCAAAATGCAATCAAATTGATCCGGACGGCAGGATAACCGAATTGAAACTATACGATGTACCATTTCGAGATGTAAAAATACCACTAGGATGTTTCTGTGATAACACCAGTGCTCTATACAATGCCCCTCTCACCTTTATATCGAACTCGAGAATTATGGAATTGACATTCACTGTAACCCGTCTCAACATATCGGAGGACTTTGCCGATGTGTACTTTTTTGCATCCTATGAGTTCAAACGAGTGCCCGAATGTCGGAAACGTTTGAAGCTAAAAGGCTCCGGTGGCGAGGATGAAATTAAATATCCCCTCAAATCACAGGATTCAAGTTGTGAAGGTCTATCGTGGTACATCGAAGGACAACAGTTGGAACGCAGCCTATTCGTACAGACTTGGGGTTCATATTTGCCTATCGATCCGACATCCGAGGATGCCATGCGATGCCATACCAAAAATCGACTGATGATTTACTCTGGCCGACCATTAAAAGTTATGCGAGTTGTATGTCCTGCCCAAAGTGGTCCTCGGCCAACGTCGCTACATATATTCTCCGAAGATTGGGCAAATGGGCAGCCGCTGTTCACAAACAAGTAAGTATTCTACAATATATCTCTATCCTTGATCGCATTGTCATGTGTGCTGTTTAAATCAAAATTAAATTCCCTGCCTCCGGAGAATTGTGATGAGAACTATACATCGTCTGGCGAATGTGGTTGTTTGCGAATGGGTTTCTAACGATTCAACATAATTCGGCGTTTCGATGCGTGATGCATGTATGGTATTCTGAACAAAATGTTCAGGTGATACCAATGAATAAGTGAGATTCGAAACAGGTTTATAACGAAGAGTGCCGGTTGTTTGGACTGTCATAGAACTTTTAGTAACAAAGTGTGAAAAGCAGCGCGAGTTGTTGGAATGGTCTTCCAAGCTTGGTCTTGGTGTTTCTGTTAAATGGTAGGAGGCTTTGAATTGGATAGCATTTGGTGTTCATGCTAATTGAGTGAGCGGAAATTTGTTGCTTTCGGATGAAGGCAAACGATATTAATTAGACCAATTTATGGCCAATTTCGTATAAGGGGGATAGTGATTATTTTGTCTTCCCCACTATGTGGTGGATTAAGACTGACTCGCATGAGTAGATGTGGATACCTATTATTCCGAACCATGAAATATAGAGCAGCAACTCCCGGGCGAGTATCTGGCGCTAGTCCATTAGCGAATAATGAAAGTCGTAGCCTTACTCTCTGCGTCCAATTTTTGGTGTTTGCCAATAAATCACTTTTATTCCAGAATTTTGTTTTTTGGTTAACATTATATATATATATATATATATATATATATATATATATATATATATACATATATATATATATATATATATATATATATATATATATATATATATATATATATATATACGAGTATAAACATTTTTCTTTTGTTTTAAGGGGGGTTGATTAGCTAAAATAAAAAAAAACGAAACAAAACGTGCACACATAAACAAGAAATACAAAAAAAAATAAAAAAAAAATTAAAAAAAAAAAAATTGTGGATAGGGGGAAGAAAAGCTGTGAGCCTGAGAGGCATACTATGTTTGGGGACGTATAGACCTTTCTTCATCACTGATCCAACGCCAGTTGGGATGAGATCGACTTTTTATTGAATTATCTCTTTCACCATACTCAAACGCAGGCGATCTGGAATATTAGAGATATCGCTATCATGGAGAATTCGTTTATCCCTGGCACCACGGAAAGCGTGGTAAATCATAGGGACTCCATGCTTGTGTTGACTAAGTCCTTTTTCATCCAAGAAAGCGAACGTGTGGCGGTTTCCCCAAACCCCACGGCCCGCTTACCTGAAAAACCCCCCCTATCCGCAACCCAACTCCCATTGTCTCCCGTCAATGCAATCGCATCGGCACCTGAAAATATTTCCTTTTCCAAGGACATTAATGCATACAAGCATTACATTAAATTCCTAAAAAGAATTGCATCGACAAGGCCATTCTTACATTACTAATGCATCGCTGCATTAGCGACCTAAAAACCGAATTTCCAATTAGTGTAGATATTCACACTATAGTTCGCTCCAGCCGTCGCTATAGATGCCATGCATAATTGACACAGATGGTATACACAACCGTCATTGTGTATCCATCTAAATTACTTTCCGAAGACGTGCAACTATTGATTCAGTTGCAAGCACTTCTCGCGGAAATATTTCTTTGTTTGAATGTTCAAACAATCACCGACGCCACGTTTTACCGTCGGATCGGATTCAATAGCATAAACATATGCAAAACAAAAGAATCCGATTCTGCCAGTCGGCAGAGATACGATATACGATCTCTATTGTATGAATTATCGTAATCCCTTTTAGCATCTAATGAGTGGCTGCTATTTAGACAGCTGACCCTCATTACCGAAAGATGCCGTAGGTGGTTCACCATTGTTCTTTTTTCCTCGTTTCAGGTTTAGTTTATCCTTGGCTAAACGCGCCGATAAACACGGTGATGTGTACAAACACACACATATACCACCCATCCCAGTGATCGCCTTCCATTGGTCACTGGTCTAAGGAAATTTCATTTCCTTTTCACCACACAACGAAAAACTCACCCCAAACGATTGAATATCGTTGAGTATTTTACCATCCGCTGACCGCCACGGTCATCCCACTCCCGCACTAACCAGAGTCGAGAGTGTTCGAGATTTTAGTCAAACATCAGTTTTCCGTTTCGCTATTGTTCGCCGCGTCATTTTGCACTGTGCATTTTAACCAGTTAAGCAAACTCGCAATAAGGATTAAGAAGGACAAATTTATTGTAAACAAGTGTACTTAAATTACCCCATATTAAAGGAACCTTAATCAATTAAAAAACAAATTTCGAAACAACATTTCCGTGTTTTTTATTTCGTGTTGGTGAACGAGTGCCCGAGGGATTTTATATGAGGAACTCAAATATTGCTGTTATCGGTACATAATTTTCGTAAAGTGTTCACCGGAACTATATGGATCAGTGGAATCTTCGTAGAATCAGTGCCAATGCAGGCACAAAGACGAAGATACTTCCCTGAAACGCTTCTGAAGGAATGAAGCTGTGGGGGTTCTCTATATTACATGGAGTACCAACCCACAACTCCAACCTAATTTTGACCGCTAACAACACGTCACCTTAACCCAACTCCCCCATTCAAAACTTGGAAAGAATACATTTCCCAATCTGCAACAGAATCCATTCCCAAATCTGCAATAGCATACATTCCCACCACTGCAACAGAATTCGTTTCTAACCCTGCAATAAAATACATTTTAAATCATCTCCCTCACCCACAATCAAATCGCATGCATTTTTCCAGAAAACCACTTCGGTTCATTTCCTACTTAAAGTATATCTCTCTCTTGCAACCAAGCAGCATTTAATTTTCCCCGAAAACCATTCCCGCTCACTTCTTACTTAAACTATTTTCCTCGCTTGCAACCAAGCAGCATTTATTTCTGCCAAAAACCATTTCGGTACCCATTCCGCCTAAACCATTTGAAATCATATCAATTACCCTGACTGGCAAGTCACCAGCATGTTGCGTTGTCTTTCCACAGAACAACCATCGTAACGGTCAACACCCATGTCTTATTGTGTAACCGACAACCCATGACCATACTTGGTTATGCCTCCGAAACCGATTTCCCCGTATACACAGCAACAGAAAAATCTTATTCAGCCCGTACGGCAGAAATTCTCCGAAACAAATTTGCTATGTAGGCATAGTAACCCTTCTTCATAGTAAGTGGCAGTGAGTTCACTTAGCCATGACGCCACTGTCACGACACCCAGAATGGATTCTTGCCTTTGATTAGTCAGTCGAGTTTCATACACGTTAGAGTGCGCACGAAGAAGGAGTCGAGTTAGAGCGCGCACCGGGCAAACATCACGCGCACTGTTCTCATTGTCACAATTTTTGAACCTGAATTTAAATTTAAAACAAACGAAATTACGTGAAGATAACGCCACAAACAGTGTTTCAGGGATCAAGATAATCGCCTTCCGCTTTGTCACATAAACAATAATCCGCCAGAAATATTTTATTCAACAGTCATCCTCGACTGTTACGTCCTGTTCATTTGCAATTAGTATGCTGTGTGTTTATTTCGGACCCAGTGTACATATTATATTCGAGAAACTATTGTCACAGCTCATAAGACGGTCTTTGTATGTTCCATCTCGTCGGCAGCCGTTTTGTCCAACTTAAAAGCGCCATTTGGATGCTAAAGCCGAAAGTGTGATTAATTAATAAAGTGTTGAGGTTTATTTTTAAGTCTGTTTATAGTACTCTATGGTGATTTACCTTAGAAAGAAATCTATTACCGCGGGACCGTGGATTTGGCTGTGTAAATTTGTGCAGGACGCCAAGAGTCTGGTAAGGGGGTGGAGTTTACTCACCGTGGGTTGATCACAGTCTTATTAACACAGTAACATACGTTCTTGACTGCCCCTGACCGGGAATACAGCCGTGTAATGGTTGGATCAGTAGAAGGTTCGTGCAGGACGCCAGGTGCTGTCGTTCGCTTGCTATAGATTAGTGGCAGCTAGAGTTAAACGCTTTTTGATTTGTTTGTTCCGAATACTTTATTTATTACCTCTAGCTGTAATAGAATTTACTGATGGTTTGACCATAGGTTCGGCCTCCTGGAATCTTACTGATCCAAACATTACACACCTGTATTCCCGGTCAGGGGCCGACAAGAACGTATGTTACTGTGTTAATAAGACTGTAATCAACCCACGGTGAGTAAACTCCACCCCCTTACCAGACTCTTGGCGTCCTGCACGAAATTACACAGCCAAATCGACGGTCCCGCGGCAATAGATTTCTTTCTAAGGTAATTCACCATAGAGTACTATAAACAGACTTAACATTATAACCTCAACAACTGGCGCAGCCGGTAGGATTTAGAAATAAGGTTTTAGTCTATTATTGTGGGTCACCACGAATCTTCGGCCCATTTTGATGACCGTATTAACTGGTTCTTTTATAGCAGTGACTAGGAAGGGTCCCTTCCAAATAGATGACAGTTTGCCCTTACGATTTTCGTTTTTTATTAGGACTTGGTCCCCCACATGGAATGTGTGTGATCTGATTTGGTGGTCATAGTAGGCTTTTGATTTGTGCTTGGTTTCTAATTGGTTACGTTTCGCAATCGTATAGGTTTATTGTAATATGTATCTAAGGAGTTGGTATAGCTTTCGTGGTTGTAGTTGGGCTCGGGTTCGCGTTTTAAGTTAGAGGGGACCTCTGGACAGAAACCTTATAGACAATCCATTGGCGTTAACTTGGTGCTATCATGTGTGCTGGTGTTATACACGAAGGTGGCCGTTCGTAGGTATTGATCCCAGACTACTGTACGTAAATATTCCACCAATGGGCTGTGGAATCTTTCCAATGCTCCGTTAGACTGTGGGTGGTAAGCTGGTGTTTGTAGTTTCTTTATCCGAAGCAGTTTGCACAGTATTTTGAACAGATCGCTAAGGAAGTTTGTTCCCTGGTCTGTCACTATTTGTTTGGGGATGCCATATCGTGAGATAATCTGGTCAAATACCGTTTCAGCCACTGTCTGTGCTTCTGCGTTTGGTAGGGCATAGCAATCCACCATTTTGGTCAAATTGTCTTGGAAGGTCAGTATATATAGGTTTCCGGAGTTCGATTTTTCTAATGGTCCAACGATGTCCAAGTATACTTTATCAAAAGTTTCTCAGCTACATCGGTTATGACCATTGGCATTCGAAGTTGGGGTGTTGTTTTCATCGTCAGGCATTTTTTACATTTCTTGATATACCTTCGGATATCTCTTAGCATGTAATGCCACCGATGTTTTTTACTAATGCGGTTATATGTTTTCCTAACTCCCTGGTGGCCTCCGAAAGGAGAGTCATGGTAATCTCGTAGGATGGTTAAGGACTCCTCGGGTTTGGTAATGAATTCGGGGTTGATTTTGGTCTTAAACCGGGGTGTGCCATTGACCGAGTCACCATTCGGGTCACTTTGCGTTGTACTGCCTGTATCCTCCGAGGTCTCCTCTTTCTTGTTTTGATCCTTTTTCACCCGTTTTTGTGCCCGGGTTACCACGTTATACATAACAGCTGGAGGGTTGTCTGGACTTGGGAAGGTGCGTTCCTTGGGTTGTTTCAAGTCTGCTTGTGGTTCGATGTTTTCATATGGTATACGGCTGAGGGTGTCTGCATTTGTGCCAAGTCAGGACTATACGGCGGATGACGGCCCCCCTAACGCCTAAGGTTGTCTCAATCTCACGATAGGTCACATGACGATCTTCCAATATTAGTTCGCGCACAGCATCAATGGTTTTCGGAACAACAACTGATTTTGGAGGACCTTCACGAAATTCATCTTGGAGTGAACTACGACCACGATTGAATTCACCATACCATCGATAAACACTGGTCCTTGATGGAGCTTCATCGCCAAAAATTGAATTAAGTTCATCCATGCACTGTTGCTGAGTTAATCCACGCCCTAAGTTGTAAAAAATAATCGCACGATTTGTTGACGATTTAATTCCATTTTTGGGCCGAGATGAATCTTTTAAGTTACTGTAAACAACACAAATAGCGCTTGTATGTCAAAACGTTCTGAGTGCGTATAACCTCAAAAATGTCAAACTTTACGACAGAGCTGTCAATTGCCGGATTGCAACACTAGGGTTGTCAAATCCCGAAACATAAGAGGCAACCCTCGTATTGTACTTCCCGGGTTTATATTCGATTTTATAATCGTACCCGGCTAGTTTATGGTGGAAACGTGTTAGTCGACTGGTTGGGTCCTTGAGGTTAAATTCTCCTTTCAGGGGCTTGTGGTCAGTATATACTGTGAATTTCCTGCCCCGTAGGTAACACGTAAAATTCTTTACCACCCATACGACAGCCAGCCTTTCGATTGTGGAATAATTTCGCTGGAATTTTACATCCTTTCGAATTAAGTTAGTAAGTGGTCGGACAATCTCTGAGAATTGGGGAATGAATTTTCTATAATAATTTGCCATTCCCAAAAATTATTGCACTTGTCGGACTGTTTTTGGGACGGGGAAATTGCGCACGCTACTGGTAGTATCCGGGTTGGGTAGTGCTCCTTTTTCCGAGCATACGTGTCCTAAATATACCGCTTCCTTCTGTAGAAAGCAACATTTCTCCGGTTGGAGTCGGAGATTGTATTGTCTTAACCTGTCGAAGACGCGTTTTAGTTTGTTATTGTGGTCATCGAGGTTCTTTCCATATATTACTATGTCGTCCTGGTATACGAAGCATTCTAATCCCTGGAGACCCGTGAACATAGTTCATTACTCGTTGAAAGGTAGCCGGTGCGCCTTTCAACCCGATGGCATGCGCTTAAATTCGTAGTGTCCGAAGTTTGTGCTGAAGGCGGTTTTTTCTCTGTCTCTTGGATGTACTGGGACTTGGTGGTATCCGCTGGCCAAATCCAGGGTAGAGAAATATCGGGAGCGGCCCAATTGGTCTAGAATGTCTTCGATCCTAGGTAATGGGAATGCATCTCCTATTGTTTTTTCGTTCAGCTTTCGGAAGTCTACTACGACTCGCCATCTTTTTTCCCCATCCGGTCCTGGTTTTTTGGTACCACCCGAAGAGGTAAATTCCATTGGCTTTTGCTGGTTTGAATTATTTCGTTTGCCAGGGGGGGGGGCGGTTCTTTGTTGGTTTATGAAGCGTATTTCGGAAGCCAGACTCAGCTCCGGATGGAAGGGGAAGGGTGTCTTGCCCAGTACATTCGTTAATGGTTGTAGTTTGTTTATTTAATTTTTTGTTATTGTTTTAATTTATAGATAGTTTTAATTGAATGGTGGGTTGTATATGTTCGTATGATTTAGGATTTAATAGCTCATATTAGAACCGTGCGTTCCAAGGCGTTACCTAAATATAAACTGGCTGCGCCAGTTGTGGAGGTTATATTTTTAAGTTAATTTTAATTCTTACCTCCTTTGGAGAGATCCGGTTGTTTCCGGGGTCCAATATTGAAAGACGATTTTATTAAGTTCTTTTATTTATTATTTATTTATTAGTTGATTTCTTAATTTTACTTTTGGTCATTGCCTTGGCCTCTCGATTCCGACTGATCACGAATCCAAAATGTGCCGCCCCTTTATACTCTGTGGCAACAGAGATTGTATAAAATTTTACATAAAAATTCCAAGAAGCACAAGCAAGATTTTGTGTGCTTCAATTGGAATAGGATTCTGGGAAGTGTATAGGAATTTACTTGAATAAATTCCCGGAAGGAGAAATCATGAAATGCATTTAGTAATAGTCATTTCATAATTTCAGAATTATTAGGAATTGAATCAATGTACGACAAATGGACGTTAATTTAATTTTGTCGTGCATCTGATTCAATTGGGGAACATGATTTGGATTATGGGTAAGGTACTTTGAAATTGAATCAATGTGCGACAAATTAACTTTTGGTTTAACTTGTCGATCGTATGATTCACTATGGGAATTGGATTGAGGCTTAATCAGAATTGGGTGAGAGTAGTGATTTATGATCACTACAAAAGTATCATAACCACAAGTGTATTTGAATTGTTGTTTATCTTATTAGCCACTGAATAAAATACAATTGTCACCAAAATCTAAGCTACGGTTGTTAATAAATCGGACCTACTTAACGCAGTGTAATTGGAGACAGCGTTTTATTATTTTGACGTTTTCCGACCTTCTCTTGTGTGTTTGGTGTTTTGTCTTTTCCACGGTGGGAGGTTTAAGGAATCCTGCGCCAATGCCGGCGCCCCAACGAACCTACCCCATAAACCCATTCTGGAGAGTACTCTCCATATACATATCGTTGGGATAGAATACTCCCAATATGAGATCATTTTCGCTGCACACTGCCCTAGTTGTGTGGCCACGGATAATCTTGATAATGAAGTTATCTATTCTGTTTAGTCCTGATTTGTCATACAGGACTTTATTGGGATAGTATTTCTTATATTGCGACGCTGGAGTTCTGTACATTCCGAGGCAGGAACGCAAACACTGCCTCTCGAACACCCGAAACTTCTCCATGTAGAATGAGGATATGTTATATCATACCCGGCAGCCATACACTAAAACTGGTCGGATGAATGCCGAGTTGAAATTATGTTCACCTTAGGGTCCAGAAGGCTACTACGGAAGAGACTTCGTGTGATAGCATATGCGTTTTTAGCTGCTGTAAGAGCAGCTGCTGTATGCTTATCAAAGTATAGATACTGATCAACCCAGATTCCAAGGTATCTGACTACAGTGTTTACTTGTAGTGAAAGATTATTACTTCCAATTCCGTTTTGTATCCCTTTATGTACTAGACAGGGGCGTTCTGAAAAGGATAGTCCCCGTTTTTTGGAATTTTTTTTTTTAATTTCCACTCGTCGCAAAAACGTTTGATTTTGTTGAAATCATTTTGCAGAAGTCTGTTGATGACATCAATCTTTTCTCCAGATCTATACACCTCAATGTCGTCAGCATACGCAATTGCATGGTTGAGAGAACCCATATACTATCTATTCCAGAAGATTTTTTGTTCTTAATGGATCTGTAGTGGTTCTTTATATTACGCGGAGAACCAACCCACAATTACAACCCAATTTCGCCCGCTAACCGCGCACCTCCTCAACCCCAATCCCTTCCGTCGGCTATTTCACCTGCAAAATGTATTTACCCCAATGACGCATAACCTGAATTAATTCTTTATTGCAGATAATGCATTACGGAATTCAGCCTTTTTATGCCATATGACATCATATATTCATAATTCACATTAGATTTCTACTTGAAATCAAAAATCTCATGTTTGGTTAGCAACAGCAAAGTCTGGGCAAGCGACGCTGTTCCTGCATAGCGAAACCGCTTGGGTAATATCGTATCCCGTTAGCTCTTTTTCTCTCGCCGATATTATCCCAAGCCATCGCGCGTCCTTCGACCTCCCCCAGACAGGGCTTTTCGCTGGGGATCAATAAACTCAGTAGTTAGGTGAATCTCACAAAAAATACTTTTCAGCCCCCCCCCCCCCCCCCCCCCCCACCATTTCCCCTTCTCTGAGTGTATTGCACTCTGAGAACAATCCTATACCAAACTGGGTCATGCGGTCACCAGTTGGTTTCGCTTTTGTTGCATGAGAAAGCAAACAAACCTCGAGATCATCACGCTCTCTGTTTCAGTTCTCACATTCTCTCTAAGTCCATTGACTATTGGATAAATTCACAAGAGTTTATTCACCTCGATGGGCGAGGAAATGGGAGAATGCGGGTGAAAGTGCGATGGAGATTGGTTGATCGTGTGGATATAACCAGCAGTCGAGTTTCAACCACGGAGGTGCACACACAACGTGTCAGTATATTGTATTCAATTAAATTAACAAACATTTAACCAAATTAAAGGAAAGAACGAGCCAACGAGTTTTGTTGCAATTGTGTCGCGGATAAATTTCCAAATTCAATTAAAATAACAAACATTTAACCAAATCAAAGGAAAGAACGAGCCAAATAGTTTTGTTGCAATTGTGTCGCAGATAAATTTCCAAATTCAAGTAACTTACATATCAGTGTCTTTCATACACGTGTAAAACTAAAACTTCAGACATTAAAAAGAAAGGGCTAACTAAAAACACGACTTTGGAATAATAAAATTTAAACAGAAAAACTCTAACCATAAATTGTGTTTTATTTTGTAAAGAACGGTGGGATATTTAGCGAACCTGCGCCCGTGCTGGCACCACAACTTCATACCCCCACAGATCTAAGAATGTCCGTCAGTTCATCCTTGTGTACAAATATACTAGTGTTTAGATTCCTAAGCGGGAAATCCGCTCTATTATTTTCACTAAAGATAGTGAAACTTCGACTTACGAGACGCCGATTGTTAAGTTCATAGCGTAGCGAAATATGTTTTTGGAGAGCCCTATTTTCCAGGTTGCGATTACAATGATCCGATTCGTTCTATCTATACACTGCTTCGAAACAAGCACCAATTGAGTTCGCTTTTTTGTGCGGATCCTCGACTATTATGAAATCTTCGTTAGGGTTAATGTGTTCCAGGGTAAGTCCTGCGTTCAACAGAGTTTGACAATTCTCAGGAGTCCCCGGAACTCGCAAACATGGAATGTCATTATAATCTCTCCTTCGAAAGACTTTATTTATTGGTGGGAACATATTCGGTACACCAGCTTTGATGGCTTAAATTCTGTTGTTCCAGTCTTCATTAATTAGTGATCTATAGTTGTCACGGATCAATTTTTGAAGATTTTTAATTGGTGACTTAATTGTTCTTATTTCCTGGCTATTTGGATCGCTGAACTCTCTGTAGAACAGTTTTAACTTAGAGAGCAGAATACTCTTTTGCCTATTCAGATCGTCGATTGTTGCGTTTCTGTATCGGTTTGTATGGGTCTCCATGTGAGACACTATTGGAATAAAACGATTATTAGTATTAGTAACAATATTTTTCATCGTCGAAAGATATTGATCAATTCCGTCATTATCAAAATTTCTGTCAGTTGGCAGATCTATGCCATTAGAGTGTAATTCTTTTTTTATTATCCGATCAAAGCGCCAGTGTGCTTTTCCGAAATTAATAGAATGTATCTGTTTGTACTGCTCCAGTAGTGAGTGTTCGTATAGGACATGTAACATATAACAGCACCAAGTCCGTAATAATCGCTATCGTACTCGATGGTACGAAGACAATTTCGAGCAGTTAGATCCGTATCTAATAATTGTATTCGCTCTTCCAGCAACAGTAAATCTAAGAAGAAGTATCCTTTTGGATATGACGGTGTACTTGCAGCGTACAATTCTACCTTATGTTCGATAGCGCTTGTTTGCCACCAGTCGAACAACACATTGCCTCTTGTGTTTGTGATAAGGTTATCCCAAGCACTGTCCTTGGAATAGAGATCTCCCGCCATAAAGAAATAATTATTTTCCGAATCTAACTTGAGACTTCGAAAAAGGGTATCAAGTTTATTGATAAACTGTATACACTGTGGAGCTTCGGGAGCATAAGCAGTGATCACATATAGATGCCTTTGCCTTTTCAAAGGAATATCTATAACGCAGGCTTCTAGCACCTGGAACTTGTATACATCTCTACTGTAAACGACTTTGTGTTGTAGACCATTTTTAACTAAGACAGCAACCCCCCTCCCCCTTGTAACACTGGTGGCAGCTGTGCTGAATCGAAAACAAGAAATCACTCTCAGCTAAATCAATTCAAGCAATAGTAAATAATAGAAATCAAATCAAAAAAAAATAAAAAATTTGGAAAAAGAAAGTAAATCATGAAATAAAAAAAAAACGGAATTATTAAAGAAATGGAATTAATTTAATTATGTATTAAAATTTAAATCAACATAAAACAAATAAATTGAAGGAGGAAAAAAAATAAAATAAAAAAAACAATAAATTCCTATAAAGAAGAAAGGAGAAAGTAAAGGAAAAAAACAAGTAAACATAAAAATAAAAAGAATTATTTAATCAATATAAAAACAAAAAAATAAAACAACAAAAAAAAAACCCCCAGCAAAAGACCAGGATATTCAACTGTAGGACGTGAAGTCTGCCTGGCGGAAAAAAAAAATTATAAAACAACAAAGGAAACTCAAAGCAGACGACAAGAAAAAAAAACAACAAACACACAAGAAGGACAACAATAAGAAACTCAACAAGACCTCAAGCAACTTAAAGTTATATAACAAGTAATAAGAAATTTTTGCATATAGATTTTTCTCTCTTCCTTTTTTTTTTTTTTTGTAGGAATATTTAACTTGGAAGTTTTCCTTTTCAACAAAAATATTTTTTTTCGGTAGAAATTTCTTTGAAAATTCTCTTTTCAGTTTTTCGACATTTCCGTTTTTTTTCTTTCTCGTCGAAAATTTTCTTTCTTTACAGCTTTGGGTCCAATTAATTTTTTTTCCATATATATATTGAATAATAAAAGAAAGGCCATTTTTTCATAAACCATATTTTTAAGAAGTGATAACAAATGTTCGCAATACATAATTCTAATTTTCACTATTACGAGTCCTTACTACACGAGACAGGCGGCTAGGCAGGGGGAAGAACAAATCCACTATCAACAGATACACAATAAACCCCCTGAAATGGCTCTTTCTGTCGGTATTTCTGATGTTTTCAGAACCGTCCCTACCTTTGACGGGAAACCCTGCGACTTAGATAAATTTATTTCCGGGGGAGATGTTTTATTTAGATCCATAAAGAAGGCAGACCCGGACATATATGAAACATTTTTAGAGCTAGTCCAAAATAGACTAGAGGGTCCTGCGTATGATCTTATTAGGTATAGCAAAATCGCTAAGTGGGAAGATATAAAGGAAAAGCTGGAATCGGAATATAAAGAAGAGCAATCTCGGTCGACGTCACGCAATGAGTTGATTTCTCTGAAACAACACTTCAGAGAAACCGTTCGGGAATATAGAGATAAAGTTGCGAATGCTCTGAGGACTCTGAACTCTGCCACTTGCGAAATAACAGCAGACGCGGTAGTGAGGGATTTCTTGATTGAGGAAAACACAAAATTGGCCGTACAAATATTTGAGGATGGATTAAAGAACGAACAACTAAAAATAATAGTTAAAGTCCATGGGGGAAATAGTTTAAAACAGTCGATTGCCCATGTAGTAGCGCATGCTGCTCGAATGGACAATTCTCCCAGGCCATATCACTATAATGAAAATCCTAGATTTAATCGAATAGTCTGCCAAACTTGTGGTAAGCCAGGGCATTCACAGGACACATGTTATCGGAACATGCAGTCCAACACTTTTCCGAATAGACAACCCACAAAAAGGGAATATAACATTTTATGCAATTTCTGTGGACGGAATAATCACACAGAGAACAAGTGTAGATACAAGATATCTAGGAATGGACCGTCTTTAACAAATTACCAACAAGGTACAACAACGCGTAACCCATTCCGAAATAATTCTACAAACTCTGAAAATCATTTGGTGAAAATTCTAGGACCACCAATAGACAAAACGATAGACAAAATGTTCACTTTTCTCGGGTGCAAGAGTCGGAAAACGAGGCCTGACGCCAACCACAATTTATGGAAGACAGACAAAATGTTTCTATTTACAGCATTAGATCTTTGGAAATAGATAACGACAATTTTAATGAAGCTCCGAGCCCGCATATTCCTATAAAGCTATACATATTAACGAAGATAAACCTCACCCCAATATAATGACTCCGATTCAGACTACAATTCTGGAAAATAATTCAGCAACAAGGACTGAAACCTCAGCAGTATTAAAGACTGAAACTTCGGAATTTTCAGAAAAAATACAAACAAAAATTTCTCATATTTCGGCTATCCCTATTGACAACCCCG
The DNA here is from genome assembly GCA_963931805.1 of Microdon myrmicae. NCBI lineage: Eukaryota > Metazoa > Arthropoda > Insecta > Diptera > Syrphidae > Microdon > Microdon myrmicae. The sequence goes on from OZ007498.1 coordinate 26,620,353, forward strand.
GCACTTCAGCAACAAAGACTGAAAATTCAGCAGTGTTAAAGACTGAAGATCCAAAAGTTGCAATTAAAATCGAAACCCAAGTCAGTTCAACAGCTAACACTGATGAACAAATCTTTTCAGCAGCAAAGACTGAAGGATTGAATGTTTCTACCGCAGATAAAACTGAAGAAATAGTTCAAACAGCAAATAGGACTGGGAACCAAGATGTTCTAACAGCTAATAAGTCTGAAGAACTATACGAATCAGTAAATGAGACTGAGAAACTAAATGATCCATAAGCAGTGAGTAAGACTGAAAAGGTAAATGTTCCGACAGCAGTTAAAGCTATAGAAAATGACGACATTAAGCCGAAAACACTAAATATTTTGAAGAACGAAACTGAACACAAACACTTACTCAAACACGAAATAATAAAAAATGAAAATAATTATTTAACTAAAATAGGTATTGAAAAGAAAAACTATATAAATACATTACACATTTTTTTTAAGAACAATAAAAATTTATTCGAACACAAAATACAAAAAAATAAAAAGTTACACCGTCATTTAAGATATTTAAGATCATTTTTTCAAGAAGATTTTTGGTAATAATCATTTTTATTCAATCATCATAGTAATAGGCCCAAAAAGGTTTTGGAAAATTCTCCATAAATTTAAGGAAAAGATACACACATAACAAATGGACTTTGTTTTTTTATTCAATATATATGAAATAATCAAACAATTGTAGGAAATTACGGAAACGGAAAAAAAAAAGTTAAAGAGGGGGAATAGAGAAAGAAAATTTTTGAGTTAATATATATATTTATATATATTGGAATAAAGAAAGAAATTTTTAGAGTTAATATATACATTGGACATTTTTGAGTTAATATATATATTTATATATATTGGAATAAAGAAAGAAAATTTTAGAGTTAATTTATACATTGGAAATTTTTGAGTTAATATATATATTCGAACGGAAAAGAGAACTTTGAAACATAATATTAATATTATATAATTAATATAATAAGTAATAGTAATTTTTGGATAAGAAAAGAAAAGGTTCCAAGGAGAAATATTTAAATTTAGTTAATATATAATGTAAATAGACTATTTTGCTAATGTTAAGAACTTTTTGATTATTGTAACCTTTGATGGAAGATAATTTTGAAAACCATTGTAATTGAACGAAAATCCAAGTCTTTAATTAATCTTAATTTAACCTATAGTTACAAGAAAATTATTCTCTTCATGGGTAATTTTCTTTCTCGAAGATGGGTGGGATGTTGTGTTCCAGAGTACTACCCTTATTAGATTTTTAACACTGAATCTCATTACTTTTCTAACACACCTTTAAAACTACCTCTGTTTATATCTAATTCTCACTTAATACATAACATTAATAAACTTTCACAATATTCTATATCAAGCCTGTTAAGCACAATTTCATAGCATGCACCTTTTTTCATTCAAAACATAGCACTTTGATTTTCGTTCAAAGTTTATTCAAAACTAAAAGTCACAGAGACAAAAGGAATACTTTGAGAAAATTTGTTTTGTTCACATTATAATTTCCAACCAATTAGAACAATAAGTAGCATAAGAAGAGAGAAATTTTAATAATTTTAATCAGTTTCGAGTTTCAGTTTAAGTTTTCAGTTGAGTTTGAGAAAGTGAGTTGAAGAGTTTTAGTTTTGAATTTGGAGTTGAAGTATTAAGTTTTGAAGTAGAGTTTTTGAGTTTGTGTTTTGAAAGTTAAAATAAACAATTAAATCAAAGAGAAGAAATGGTTTTTCTTTGATAATCAATTGCAATAAATGATGACAGCAGAATAATAAATAAAGAAGAAAGGTCCCCGCTCTTCCCTCAACCGAGAAAGCACGGTGGGACTGTAACACGCTTTTTGGCCTCCACAAAGCAGATTTAATTTTGTGATAGCTTTCTAAATCATCGCATGTTAAACTTATCTTTAAATTATTTATACGTTTTGTTTTAAAAGTTTTGCATATCAACTCATCCAACTTTATGAGATCCTTTGTCTCCATGTAACTAATGTAAATAGGAGGTACTTTCTCCTTTTTTTGGAGTGGCACCTGCTGAGATGGTTCCTGCTGTTGGTGTGGTTCCTGCTGTTAGTGTGATTCCTGCTGTTGATTTTCCTTAACTTGTCGTGTTTTCTTTGTCTTCGCGGGTTGCGGTTGTCTTTGTTCTTGCTGTTGTTGTTGTATCTTTTTTGTTTTCGCTCATGTTGGCTCAGACTGTTTTTTAGTTTAAGAGCTTCTTCCATTTGTTTGTCCAGTTCTTGTTTTTTAAGTCCAATCTCATGAATGACTGTATTGGGGGCCTCGATCTGATTGCTGCCGTCTGCATTTGTATCGTTAACACCCAATTCTTGGAATTGGTTTCCAGCCCCTGAGTACTGGGCACCATGGGCGTTGTCTTGGTCGTCGCTGCTGTCACTCCAAGTGTCTGTATGCTTGCTTTTATTAGCTTTATGATGTTTAGCCTTTAGATTTGGTTCTGTATTTTGCCTCCGCCGAAGCACCATTTTGGCATCCATTTGATCTACAGCCATATTATGAACCACATGTTCTCACTTTTTTTGTTGTTTTTTTTTCTCTTTTTATTGCGCGGAGGACAAATAGATTACGAACTCACGCACACACTCAGAATGTTCGCGCGCTCACACGTAAACACCGTTCACAAGTTCAAATCACAAGTCCGTTCGTAATGGTAAAGTTCCACCGGCGTGAAATCTCACCGTACACCACCAAACGAAAGTTTCTTTATCTCTTAAATTTTATGTATTTATTTATTCGTAATTCGAAACAAACTTTATTTCTTTATTTATTCACAATTAAAAACGAAAATTTAGTTAGTTATTTACTTGTAATTCAAAACAATCTTTATTTATTTATTTATTCACAATTCGAAACAAACTTTATGTGTCTATTGTTCGACTCTCTGTCAATTGGTCTTGTCCACTTTATAGATGTTACTCCACTTTTTGATAATCGACCTTTTTACCTTGACTCTCAATTTCGACTCGCTGTCATCACTCGATACCAAGCCACCGCCTTTCGTTAACTTTGTACCGTAACTCCGCTGAGAAACCAAATCATACCACCTAAGCGTTATATGGTATGATTTATTTTCAACGGCCATGATCTCGACTTCAACTGAGATCTAATCACCTATATGGTTTTGTTAATGTTTTAATTTATCAAAAATATAATTGAGCGTTCGCATCGAAAAATGTAACTTTATGTTTTTTGTTTTAATTTTATGTTTTATATTTTATATGTGTTTAATATGAGAAAAAAGTAAATGAATATTTTATGTTTTGATTATGTTACTTGTTTTATATATGACGGTGGGCTGAAAAGTTTCCGACCTCAGCGTGAAGATAGCAGCACTCGTCAATAAAGGCTAGTGGATGTAGTTGTGCAGCGTTTGACAGTTACTCACCAATTTTCTGCCATTTTGGACGCATAGTTTTTATTTGACAGTCGCTTGAGTGAGTTGATGTGAGTGTTTTTGTCCTGTCATTAAATGTTTGTTTTTGAAAGGCAATATGCCTTGGCAAATTCAAAATAAGTTGGACTTCGTGTATTGGGACTCTGCACCATCGTTTACCACAGTGAAATTTGGGGCAGCTGAATTTAAACGTGGCCGTGAGAGCTTGGGAGACGATGAACGTTCGGGACGTCCAAAAACTGCAACAACTGACGATAACATCGCTAAAGTTCACCAAATAGTGCTAGACGACGGCCGAATTAAAGTGAGAGAGATAGCAAAGCAGGAATACTGTCATTAGTACTGCCAACTCCATCTTAGGCAGTAGTCGTAGAGATCGGAACGACTGGTTTGATGATGAGTGCAAACTAGCGACTGAGCGTAAGAATGCTGCATGCCGGGCAATGTAGCAGTCTCATAGGACGCGGGTGCGCGAGGAGAAATACAAAGAGCTCAGAAGATCTGAAAAAAAGACTTCACAGACAAAAGAAAAGTGCCTGGGAAAAAAACCTTGTCTGTGAAATAGAGAAAAGTAGAGAGCGAGTTCCGCACCAGGCGCGGAAGTTCTACCAAATAATCCGCGGTATGAGGTGCTACGAACCACAGACTTTAAAGCCGCCTACGACAGCATAGCCAGGGCAGAACTATATAATGCCATGATAGAGTTCGTTCGGCATTCCAAGCAAATTGATACGACTTTGTAGGTTGACTTTGACCAACGTAACTCGCTAAGTCAAAATAGCAGGATTGCTGTCAAAACCAATAAACGTCTTTAATGGACTCCGACAAGGGGCGGGCTGGCCTGCCTCCTCTTCAACTTGGCGTTGGAGAAAGCAATCCGTGACACTGGCGTTACAACAAGAGGGACTATTGCCACCAAGTCCAGCCAGATACTTACCTACGCAGATGACATTGACATCATCGGTAGAACCGAATCGGCTGCCCAGGAATCCTTCAGCCAGATCGAGCAGGCGGCACAAAAACTGGGACTACACATCAATCAGGGGAAAACTAAGTAAATGATGGCAACTTCCGCGAAGACAAGACCTAACGTTGTTCAAACTATCAGGGTACTGGAGCATGAATTTGTTGTAGTGCAATCCTTTAACTGCCTTGGGTCAATATTATCAGTCGATAACTATATGGAAGAAGAAATACGCGAACGGCTGATCAAATCCTACAAAGCCTACTATGGGCTATCAAGGCTCTTTAAATCCCGAAATTTATCCAGAACATCCAAGCTACTACTGTACAATACCATGTATTCATGTCTTACCAGTATTCATGTGTGGATCCGAGACCTGGGTGCTCGATAAAAGGCACTCTGAACTCTTAGCCGCGTTCGAGAGGAAGGTCTTAGGGAGAATTTTTGCCTCCGTGTGTGAGGGAGGACGATTCCGGAGACGCTACAACCATGAGTTGTACGCAATCTACCTTGAAGCTAATGTTGTAAGAAAAATGAAGCTCGGTAGACTCCGGGGGGCGGGGGGGGGGGGGGGCACCTAGCTCGAATGAGCGAAGAGGAACCTGCCTGGAAAGTCCTTTGTGGCAGGATGTATGGAAGGAGACAGCGCGGCAGACCTTGCCTGTGATGGACGCCCAGAGCCTGGGAGTGCCAAACTGGATGAGATCGGCTCGAAATCGGGACCGGTGGAGAGATTTGTTAAATAAGGCCAAGACCGGTTCCCGGTTGTAGTGCCGATGATGATGATGATGATGAGATAGCAGAAGCTATGAAAATGTCCAAAGAACGTGTTTGTCATATATTACATAAAGATTTAGGCATGAGGAAGCTGTCCGCGCGTAGGGTGCCGCGTTTGCTCACGTTAAACCATAAACTTGTTGAACATTTCCAACGCGCTCTGTTGGCGCAGTTTAGGCGCAATAAATCCGAGTGTGTGCGCCGATTATTTACTTTCACCATTAATACGCCCGAAACAAAAACGTAGTCAAAACAGTAGACTGCAGAGGGGGAATCGGTTCAAAAAAAAAAGCAAAAACGTGATGGCGACCGTTTTTGGGGATAGTCATGGAGTTATCTAAATCGATTATGTTCAACAAGGAAAAAACATTACAGGAGCATACTACGCATCATTACTTGACCAACTGAAAGCAGAAATTGCGGAAAAACGGCCACCTTTGCAGAAAAAGAAAATCTTGTTTCACCAAGGCAACACGCCGTCTCACACCTCAGCGGTTGCCATGCCGAAAATCCACGAATTACGGTTTGAACTGCTTGACCATCCGCCTTACTCACCAGATCTAGCCCCAAGCGATTTCTTTTTCTTCCGTAATATAAAAATTACGCTCGGAAGACAGAGATTTTCGTCTAATGACAAGGCAATCATCTTCGTGAACAGTTATTTTGCACAGAAAAACGCCGAGTACTATTTGGACGGGTTAGAGAGATAGGAGTGTGGCGGGGAAGTGTGGGGCGCCGGCGTACGACGCCGATTCACTTCCTTCCGCCATCGTCACTATAAATTCCCGCTGTAAAGGCAACAAGTCGAACATCGAGGCACGAAACAGAAACACGTTAAAAACACACAGGAACTGCAGTCGGAAAATTAAACACCCTGTGTCATTTTGTCACAAATATTCTTTTTTAATTCGATAAGAGAAGTAACAATTGTAATTTAATCAGAACTTAAAAAAAAAAAGGAAAAAAACTGTTAGGATTAATTGTGGTCTACTACTTTCACTTGCGATATAAGACGATTTTCACTAACGTGCGCACGTATAAAATCGTGTGTGTAGAGCGCTGTACCGCATATACGGTACGCCGGAGGTGAAGACGACCCAACCGACTCCTGGGATGGTTGGATTAAGACTCAACGATATCTTGCTCGTTCAGAGCTCACTCGCTCGTCGTGGGCATGGTGGTATGTGTGCCTAGAACAAAGAAAGACATAAAGTGCATTCCTAGGATACGATTTCGGTAAAGCAAATAAAACCGAAATCGTCGGATGCATGTGCGTAGTAGCTAAACAAAGAGACCACGATGCGATGTAGAAATGTGCTAATTAGTTTTAGCTAGATTACTGGGAAATGGTGTTTATGGCATCGCTAGTAAGGGTACGTATTGAATACTTATTTGCATTGTTTATGCTTGGATTTCAATTGATGCCAAGGGACGCGGAATGCGTATTTGCTTTGGGTTGAACATTGTGCGAGTCAGGGAATTTAATTGCTGGGAGAAAAACGTCGCCAGCCAATGTATACATAAAGAAATTTATCGAATACATGAATGAAGGTAGGAATAGGCGACGCCATGATAATTATCTCTGGCTGGAATGGTTACATGTGAACCGAGGGTTTTTCTTTTCAGGAATTTGTCTGGTACCGAATTGATTTAGAATACCAAATAAGCAAACAAAGAAATCTTACGGAAAATTGTATGCGAAGGGATGCATGAAAAGGTAAGTTTTCTTTATAGGGATTATAAGATTATAGATGGTGATCTATATAATGCGTGAAGCATTTACAGGTACTAATACCGTTGCATTAGCGAACTTAAGGAAGTTGGGTAGTAATTATGGGGGTTTTTAGGTAAGTGGACCGTAGGGTTTGGCGAAACCGCTACAGGAGCATCGCGGGGAGAATGGTGTACAGTTACAAGGAGACTATGTAGAAAAATAAAAATAAATTTTAAAAATGTCTTGTATCTTTGTTAGGTCGGAAACTTATCAGGACACCCATGTAATGATAGTTATTTATTGTCATGGTTTCTCAGCGGAACAACTGTGGTGGGGGAGTTACTACGTAACACCGTTAACCAGAAGCTAAGTTGAGAAAAAATGGGAAAACTTCATCACAAATAATTCCAAATATTAATATTTCTGCGTCGAATTTGTTTGATCAATACGTACTGAATTTGTTTTATTAATACATTACGGGTTATAACAATCACTCCATCTATTTGTTGAAAATGTAATGGATATCTTTCTTTTTCTTCCAAACTGGTATTACGGGCATTACATTTCAATCATCATCGCCACTACAACCGGGATCCGGGTTTGGCCTAACTTGGCAAGTCTCTCCCCCGGTATCCGCTCCATATCCGAGACTTGTTAAATCGTCCATAATTATTTTATAGCGTTTGAAATAATAGTGAAGAAGATCGTGTGATTCGAACTGACGCTATGACAGCTCGAATCACGAAAAAAATTTTACCTAAGCGTTACACACCAGGCTACTGACCGTGTTTAGAATTTGATTTCCAAACTCGAGTATATTGCACTGGTGTGAATTATTTTTATTTATCGCTTGGTATACGGGCTCCTCGATAGTATAGTGGTTAGTACACCCGCCTGTCACCCGGGAGACCGGGGTTCGATTCCCCGTCGGGGAGCCCCTGGCGCAAGACTAATGACCTTGCCCAGACAAAATAAATCATTATGGAAAATTTAACAAGCCTCAGGACTTGCTAAATAAGGCCAAGACCGGTTCCCGGTTGTAGTGCCGATGATGATGATGATACGGTTCTGATGTATTTTTCTTATTCGATTTTTTTCGTTCGGTGTTCTTCACTATTTTGCTTGTGAATTGTGTGTATCTGTTAAAATCGCTACACACTCCCGCCGCAGTAACTTCGTTACGATCAGATTCGTATGCGGACGACGGACGAACGAGAGAGAAACGAGAAAACGTCGGAGGCTGGGCTCTATGCGGAAGTCGTGACCGTGTGTGAAGTTCTGCTTTACTATGGGAAGTGTATGCTGTGTGTACCTGTTAGAATCGCTACAATTTGTTTTTCTGGGAAAGGTTATTAGACTAGGGTCTTCCATTTCAATATTAATAGAAAATTATTTCAAGGTCAACTGCCCAGCATTTTGAAAACATTTTTAAAATGTCGTTAGAGAAGAACTAGACGAACTAAGGATCCGGAATCCTAGCACAGCTAGAAGTAAAAAATGCCTAGTATCGAACGTTTCCAAATATCAAATAAACAAGTTTAAATTGTCAGAGTAATCATACTCAAGTCGCCCAATGATTTTCCTGCCGATTTTAGACTATATTTACATTTTCGGTATTATCGCTTCTGGTGGTCCTTTCGACGTTCACTGTATTACGGTCCGTCCACAAACGTAGCATGTAATACCCTTTTCTCCAATATACTTTATAACTACCCTATATTGCTCCAATCATATACGATTAACATCCCAGTAATGATGATATCATGAAATAAAAATTAGCTGGGATCGCAAAATTTTTGAGCAGTGAAAAGTATGCAACATATCCATATGTCACTTTACCTCACTCAAGTACATCTCCAAAACTGTCCTACAGGTGATTTGGTAAGTCCAGTAGTACAAAACTTAACGATCCACAAAGGCCAAAGCCGACCAACTTCTGGTTCTGTTCCATGACCGATTTAGTTTCAGTGGCATCTATCATCTCCAAGCATAAAGGTGTGTATCTAAGACACAATCCTCCGTTATACCAGAACTGACTTTTTCAGGGGATTACCCCACTCTAAGAATTTCAAAAGATGATAATGACTTAAAACTCTCGAAATTTATAAAATATGAGGAAAATAATTTGTTCTTTTGGTAAAATATTGGGTTGGTTTTAGTTGAGTCGCCCTCTTTCGAAGTGACTATCTGCTGTTTGTTAATCCCTTGCCAGCGACTTCAGTACGATGGCTTACGTTTGATATCTACCTTTTTCAATAGACCAACAACACCAATGTTATAAACCAGTTTGTAGTTAACAATATGGAAACGAAAATAAATTAAAAAGGCTTTTTTGTGATAAGACACTTAACATTTTTTCAATCGCTGACTACTCATTCAAATATTGGGATTTTCAAAATCCTAATAGATAGTGGTTATACATAAATCGATAAATGGTGAATTAATGAAATGGTAAATTAATACAACATTGAATTGAAATTTCGCAGTGAAATCTTTGGCAGCGGCGCAGAAACAAAACGAGCGTTAAGGGAGACGAAAACAATCAAAGTTCTCATAGCAATAAATCTAGGAAAACCCTGCAACCGCTGCAATCAAGTGATCGGACAGGGGTCAAGTATGCTTTTTTTTTTTTTTTTTTTTTTTTTAGTTTTTAAACCACATTTATTTTCCTAATTCTTTTTACATGTATAATATTAGGGGTAAATGTTAAACCCTTTTCTACAATCACAATCCTTAAATTAACTTACTGGCTCTATGCGTGCTCTCTAAATTACACATGAAAAAATTGTGGCGAGAAGGCCGAATTTGGCGAGACAGGACATATGTGTCCTTCATCTTGTCTCTGACTTCTGGTCATCTTGCGATAACCAGAATCACCCACATCCGTGAGGATGTTGGGCTCGGTCTCGCGATCTCTGAAAAGAGAAGAAAAAAGGGGGGGTATCCAAGGATAGTGTGGACAGTGTTAGTACAGAAAAAAAAAAATGGTGGCGGGAAGGCCGAATTTGGCGAGACAGGACATATGTGTCCTTCATCTTGTCTCTGACTTCTGGTCATCTTGCGATAACCAGAATCACCCACATCCGTGAGGATGTTGGGCTCGGTCTCGCGATCTCTGAAAAGAGAAGAAAAAAGGGGGGGTATCCAAGGATAGTGTGGACAGTGTTAGTACAGAAAAAAAAAAATGGTGGCGGGAAGGCCGAATTTGGCGAGACAGGACATATGTGTCCTTCATCTTGTCTCTGACTTCTGGTCATCTTGCGATAACCAGAATCACCCACATCCGTGAGGATGTTGGGCTCGGTCTCGCGATCTCTGAAAAGAAAAGAGAAAAGGGGGGTATCCAAGGATAGTGTGGACAGTGTTAGTCCAGGTGTTCTCTAACTACTTTTATAGAGGGATGATGGGAAAGAAATCGTACAAGACCGGTAGGTCTTGGGTGTGGTAGTGAACGCAGATCACGTCTTTGGCGTCTGATAATCTGCGCTTTGGTCGGTGTGTATGTTTGTGTTTGTGCCGTCTTGTACTGTGCGTTCGTGTGTTTGGTTCGTTAATTGTAGACCCTATGGGATGGGTCCAGGAATCCTCTATTATAGAGGGGAATGTTGTTGGGAAGGGTGCTTTCTTCAGTTTTGTACTGAACAAGGAATTGTGGGGGTTTGATCCGAAGGATCGAAAGAGAGAAGGGTCAAGAACGCAAGAGTCCCGTACAAGTAGGTTCTCGCTGTTCTGAATGTTTTCGAGGTACTTATATGCTAATTGAAGCAAGTACTCGTCGATAGGGGTAATGGAGGCGCCTTCGTATAGGTGAGAGTTGGGGTAATGACGACCGTCAGGCCTTCTAGAATGATTGGTGCATCTTCTGAGGAGTTTCCTTTCGAAAACCCGAAGTCTTTCCATTTGAGCCGAAGATATGCAGGACCATATGGGAAAGGCGTACGATATTCCAGATCGGATTAGCTGCTTATAGCAGAGAAGCTTAACTTTGGTGTCAACTTTGTTCCTCCACTTCAAGATGTTGTGCAGTTGCTTAGACCGACCGAGGCCCCTTTGGAGAATGTGGGTCACGTGTTTGATGAAATTCATTTTTGGGGTATAAGCGACCCCGAGATATTTCATCTTGTCCTGTGGTCTAATCGTAGTATCTCCCATTTTTATTCGAATATTCTGTGAATATCGAGAAGTAGGTTGGGAGTGTTTACTACTCAGAATTATGGCTACTGCTTTGGATGGATTAAGTCGGATTTTCCATCGACTGTAATACTGATACAGTTCGTCCAAGTGACGGTTTAGTCGATTTGTTGCGAGGTTAGGGCGTTTGGTTGACGTGTACATCAGGACGTCATCCGCATAGCATATCTGGTTTACTCTCCCGTCCACAGGGCGGGGAATATCGGAGGTGTAAATATTAAATAAGATGGGGCCTAGAATGGAGCCCTGTGGTACGCCTGCAGCGGCGTGAAAAGTTCGGGAAAGCTTTCCATTCATTCTAACTTGGAAGGTTCTGTTTCGAACGAACTGGTAGATGATACTACATAGCGTTCTACTGAGGCCAGTATTTAATAGTTTAAAAGCGAGACCTTCGATCCAAGTCGTATCAAAAGCTTTTTCAATGTCTAGGCTTACCGCAACGGTGGGTTCCTTATTAAAGAGCCGCACGCAGACGTGGTTTTGAAATAAATTGAGAGCCATAGTGGTGCTGTGCGCTCTTCGAAATCCGAATTGGAAATCAGGTATTAGGTGCCTGGCACTGACAAAGTTATTTAGCTTCTCGTATATGAATTTTTCATATATTTTGCTGATGCAAATGAGAAGCGAGATAGGGCGAAAGCTTGAGGGGTGATACGTTGGTTTCCCAACTTTTGCTATTGGACAAATAATAGCGTGCCTCCCAGCTTGGGGAAAGTACCCCATGTTGTAAGCATGGTTGAACAGAATGGAGAGCTTTATAAAGAATAAGGCAGAAAGCCTTCGCAACGAGTGGTATGACATGTTGTCGATACCAGGTGACTTCTTAGGGTGTCAAGATTTAACCAGACTCTGTAGGGTATTTGATGTGATGAAACCGTGACCATTACGAGGGATGCCTTTTATATTTCGGGATTAGAGAACAAAAACAAATATTGATCATCGAAAATCACTTTGTTGTTTTTCAAAATATTCCCCATGAAGATCTATACACTTTTGCATGCGTTTGAACCAATTGTCGAAGCACTTTTGCCACTCTGATTGAGGTATCTCCAACACATGCATTCTGAATGCAGCAACCGCTTCTTCAGGTGTCGAAAAACGTTGAACTCTTAGTTTGTTTTTTACATACGGGAATTAAAAGAAGTCATTCGGTGCCAAGTCAGGACTATACCCATCAAATCGATGTTTTGGGTGCTCCAAAATGCAGTTGTCGCAGCCGATGTGTGAGAGCTCGCATTGTCGTGGTGAAGAGTGATCCGTCTTCGGCGGTTGGTTTTCCTGATTTCTTGGAAGACAACTGGCAAACAAATGGTTGTGTACCACTCAGAATTGACTGTTCTGCGTTGTTCTAGTGGTACGGTTGCGACATGTCCAGTTTTTCCGAAAAAAACAGGCGACCATTTCCTTGGAAGTGCTTCGTGCGCGAACAACTTTTGTTGGATTTGGCTCATCTTGAAACACCGAGACAGTCGACTGCTGTTTACTTTCGGGCTCATACGCGTAAATCCACGATTCATCACCTGTCACGATGTCATAGACGTGTTTCGAAGCACCGCGACCGTATTTTTTGAGCATTTCTTTCGACCAATTGATACGAGCCTTTTTTTGGACGATTGACAAATTGTGTGAGATCCAACGCGAACAAATTTTTTTGACAGTCAAATGTTTATGCAATATTGAATGTATGCTGGTCACACTAACGCCTAAGGTTGTCTCAATCTCACGATAGGCCACATGACGATCTTCCAATACCAGTTCGCGCGCAGCATCAAGGGTTTTCGGAACAACAACTGATTTTGGACGACCTTCACGAAATTCATCTCGGAGTGAACTACGACCACGATTGAATTCACCATACCATCGATAAACACTGGTCCTTGATGGAGCTTCATCGTCAAAAATTGAATTAAGTTCATGCATGCACTGTTGCTGAGTTAATCCACGCCGAAAGTTGTAAAAAATAATCGCACGAAAATGTTGACGATTTAATTCCATTTTTGGGCTGAGATGAATCTTTTAAGTTACTGTAAACAACACAAATAGCGCTCGTATGTCAAAACGTTCTGAGTGCGTATAACCTCAAAAATGTCCAACTTTACGACAGAGCTGTCAATTGCCGGATTGCAACACTAGGGTTGCCAAATCCCGAAACATAAGAGGCAACCCTCGTATCACGTGTGTCATCGAAGTATGCACTGTTAGTTTGGTTAAAGACAACAATTGGCTCGTTGAAGTCGTCCAACTTACTGTGGACCTCTGAACTAACGATTGCATTAGTTTCCGGGTCTCCATCTTGGAGAGTGAGTTTGTGATTGTTTTCGAAGGTCTCTCCGATGATATTTGCTTTATTGGTGTCGTTATTGACAACAACACCATTGTGCATAATTGGCCCAGTGATGCGGGAAGTGCCACATATCTTTTTAACATTTTTATAAACGTTCTGGTCCATCTGTATACCCTTCAGCTTGTCTTCCAATTGTCGGGTACGATTGTTTTGGATTCTCTGTTTTATCAGTGTACCAATATTGTGAATAGTGGATCGCAATAATGGCTCCCTTTGCGTAAAGCGGTCACGATATCTCATTCTGCAGAGCTTTTTACGCTCCCGGATGAGACGAAGAGTCTGATAAGTCTTTTCAAGTTTGTACTTCGGAACATGAGTCTCCGAGGTTTCAACTAGAATCTCGTGGAGTCGTTTTGTGGCGTTGTTTATCTCAACCGTCGTAAGGTTCCTGTCAGTGGGAAGAGAGAATTGGTGGAGTTTATCGTTCAATGTAATATTGAAGTTGTCCCAATTTGTCCGCCCGTAATCGGGTATGTATCTGATATGAGCCCGGGATGCTCGATAGCCGCGCATGAATGTGGTCACAGCGTTGTGGTCAGATACACCCGCTGAAACTTGAGGAGGAGTGATTTGTGGAAGTAAGTCTTTGAACACAAAAAATATGTCCAGAATTGAGTCACCTCGAGTACCAACTGTAGGTGCGACTATTTCGAAGTTGAGGGCATGCGTGCTTGCGGTGTACCATTGGTACAGTTTTGTGCCATTTGGGCGAGAGATAGAGTTGTTCCAGTGGGGATGCCTGCAGTTAAAATCGCCGCCTAGGATGAAGGGTGTATGCCCCGAGGTCCTTATTAGGTTGCCGATATCTTCGGGATTAATGGGGCCATTATTGGTTTTATGCGAGTGGTATACGGCGTATATATTCACTCTACCATTATTAGCCAGATGCAGTTCAACTCCAGACACCTCTATGGATTCAAGGTGTGGGAGGTCAATAGCTTCATGGCGAAGTCCGCTATTGACCAGTATACAAGTGCCACCTCCGTTGATGGTGGGACCGCCAGTGAGGGTTCGATCTCTTCGAATCATGGAGAAGTTTGGGAATACGGGACGGTGACATGGATGCAACCTAGTTTCGGTTACAAGTAGCACGTCCGCCCGGTTTTCCTTTATGAAGTCAGAGACTATCATACGCTTCGAATGCGAAACAAGGGAGTTGACATTTATGAGGATAACTTCAATTTTGGAATCCATTGTGAAGGGTATGTCTTGCGTATGCAGTGAAAAGGAGTGCCTCCCTCTCAGCCTCGGTTGATAGTTTCTCATATCGGGGTCGAATATCTTCAATCAAGCGGGAGAAACTGAGTAGTTTCTCGAGCATTGAAGATTGCCCCCTCGGGGGCTTTTGCACCGCCGCTTGAGTTTGGGGCGTCGTGTTGGCCTTTTCCGGGGGTCGCTTAGGGACTTGAATATGTTTTTGAGGAGGAGGAGTTGGGAGAGTTTTTATGTTCTTTGCCTGCTGTCCCCTAAGCATGTCGGCAAATGTAAATCCATTTTGGATGAGGTTTTGTTTGGCCTGTCTTCCAAAGTCTGACTTGGCTGTTTGCTTAGCTCGAGTCTCCTTGGATCTTTGTATAATTTCCTTATATTTAGGACAATTCCTGTAACTAGCCGGATGTCTTTTGTTGCCGCAGTTGCAGTAAGTTGGCAGTGTAGTTTCATCCTGCACATTTGTTGCGGGGTCATATTTAGCCAGCGGTAGTTCGCACTTGCCAATATCGTGGGATTTTCCGCAACGAACGCAACGGCGACTGATGTTGCAGTTTCGGGATACATGCCCGAAACGTTGGCAGCGTCTGCATTGGGGCATTTCTCTGTTTTGAAATACCTCGAAGACAACTTGCTGATGCAGGATTGGGAGCGACTTTGTCCGTATTATGGAATCTATGTCGGTTCCTGGGGCAAGGTGAAGCTGCCATATGTTCAGCTTGCTGTATTTTTGTGGTCTGATGTTCACAAACCGTTGTGGGGGAGAGAATTTTTTTGATGTCGATGAATTTGACGTTAGGAAATGTGGCCTCAAGAGCAGTTACGGTGTCGTCCTTTTCCCAGGAGGTCTAAATTACACATTACAACTTGATTCTTATATATGCCTTTCGGCGTACATTTTTTTTGTTTCTTATATATATATATATATATATATATATATATATATATATATATATATATATATATATATGAAATAGGTGATATATTAGAGGGACTCCTCGGTTACATCTATATGTATACATTATCATTATAATTTTTTTTTTTTTTTTTTTGTTATAACAAACAAAAACTTCAAAACGAAACGAAAAGGTAAAAAAAAATGAAATAGAATAGCTACAAAATAAGTAATAAACGTAATGGGGGAAGGCAGCCCCGGGGGGGGGGGGGGGGGGGGCATACTATATCTGAGGAAATGAAGTTGTGGGGAGGAAGTATTGTGTCAGGTACGGGCACTCGGTTCACTTCCTCCTCCATCATAAATTGTTCACGTGCGAAGGTTCTTCCGTTGTTCTGCCGACACAAAAGGAAAAGCATCGATCACTTGACACAGAACATGCCGTCACCAAGTGAAAATATAAACACCAACACAGGACAAGTAAACATAGATAACACGCTATTTCTTGGTTTAGTTATATTTTTATTTTAAAAGGAAAAAAAAAGCACTCTTATTGTGATTAACTACAAGAACTAATCCGAACACTTATTGTACGGACTTGGGGTGCAACACGAACACGAACACAACTCGAAATATCAGTCACCCGCGAACTCTCTTACAGAGAACACCAGTTTAACAGTGCGCCAGTTAAAAAGTGAAGTGACTACATATTTAAAAAGTAAAAGTATGTCAAAAGCAATTTTTGACAACAAATACAATTCCTAAGAATTCACAAACAAAAGACAACAAGGACACACCAGTAAACTAAATATTAATGTAACAAGCGCGACAAACAATAAATATACTCGAGTTCACGCCAAAAGTTTAAATTCAATAGACATGTGGTGACCAAATTAAAACAGTGAAGATAGTCAAAACAATGAAATTCAGAAACCAAACAAAACAAATAATAAACGTGAAAACTTAATTGTAAATACTAAGTGAATTAAAAACACATAAATTAAAATAAAACCTAAAAGCAAATGTGCATATTGCAGTGAAGTGCGAAAAATAAAATAATAATCAACTATAAGAAACATAATATATCCCCTCGGTCGCAAGCGCAAAAAACAAAAATTAAAACATATTGCTCGTTAAGCAATCTGTATTTACCAGGTGTACCGGTATAAATGCATTAAATAAAATCAAAATAAGTGCATATAAAAACAGTTGAGTGAGGTGCAAAAAGTGTTCGAGACAATAAAAACAAAAACAATAAAAAGATAACACTTCGGTCGCAAACGCGAAAATTAAAACAAACAATATATTGCTTGTTAAGAAAGCAATCTTTAAATCGTCGTTTGGCGCGAGTGCAAGCTTACTGACTCTTAGCAGGCGGTAGGCGAGTTCAACTCAGCTTGCAGGAGAAATCAAGTCGCCGTGGTTCAAAAGGTCGACTTTGTTTTTTTTTAATGAAAACAAACTGGAAAAAACCAGAATGAACACGGAGGACGATAAAAACACGACAACGCACAAACGAAAAGGCGCCCCGAAAAACTCCATTGTGACGCGAAGCAAAACCGCGAAATTGACGATGGATAAAGGAGATCAACAATTGGCGGACGACAGTGAGCTTCCCTTCCCCTCCAATTTTAACATATATGGGGCAAATAATTCATTCGCTTCTCTTGCATCCTCAGAGTCTGAGGATGAAGAGGAAGAGATAAGTGAATTGGAGGCGAAACTGGCGATGGCAAGAGCCCGATTACAAGAGAGACGCCGAAAGAAAAAAATAGCGGCGCTCGAACAAGAACAAAACCAGCAACAACTACAAAAGCTAAAGCCAAAAGTCGGCCAACAGCAACAATTTCACCATCAACAGCAACATCAACTTCAACATCAGCACCATCAACAGCAACAGCAACAGCAACAATCAACACAAAAGCGATCAACGAACCAGCAAGCAACACAGCAGCAGCAAAGCAACAATAACAGCGGAAAAATAAAGATGCCACCAATCAACACCATAGATGTTGACTGTAAGGAATTGGTAAGTCTTTGTAAGCTAGCCATAGGTAACAATTTTGCAGTTAAAAGACTGACGGGTAACAGGCACGCCATTCAAACATATACGGTGGCAGACCACGACAAAATTAAAGAGGTCTTAAAAAGAGCCACCGCGGAATTTTACTCGTTCACGCCGAAACAAACGAAGAGCGTAACGGTTCTATTAAAGGGTGTCGACCCTGAAATGGAACCGGAGGCTCTGCTCGAAATGCTTCAAAACCTGAAGCACGAAGATCTCGAGTTTACCGCGGTAAAACCATTCACCACACCCAAGGCAAGAAGGGAAAACCGCAAGCTACCCTTCTTTTTGGTGCAATTAACACCCAACAGTAGGATTGGTGGTCTAAGAAAAATTACAGTCTTGGATCATCAAATGGTCACATGGGACAAATTAAAAAAAGGCAGAGACATCCTGCAATGTGTACGTTGCCAAAGGTTTGGTCACTCGGCGGCTAACTGTGAAATGCAGCGCCGTTGCGTAAAATGCGGAAAGGACCATAAGGCAGAAGAATGCCCTCTGGGAAAAGAAAGGGTAGAAGACAAAGCCCTTCTAAAGTGCGCAGTGTGTCGGAATGAGGGACACCCCGCTAACTATCGAGGATGTCCTAAATTCCGAGAAATAATGGCAAGAAGTGTGACCCGGCAAAAAACACAGAGCCAACTCGTACTACAACAATGCCCGTAACATCGCAGCGGTCGTACGCACAAGTTGCTTCGGGTGGGAGAACACCAAATCAGGCTACATCACAGGTAGCCACAAATACTCCCACACGGACTGAAACAACACCGCAAGCGGACGTTTTCGCAATCCTGCTCAATCTGCAGAGACAGATGACACAGCTACAAAGCCAAATAAATGAGATCTACTCGCATTTGCCCAGTCTAAATAACAAGTCGATATAAACCCTCTAACCACAACATCAATAAAAGCTCTTGTCGTGAATGTAAATTCACTAATAAGAACTGAGAGAAGAGCCAATCTTTTTAACCTGTTGCAAGAGGAACAACCTGATGTACTTCTGGCGGGGGAAACAAAGTTAAACCAGAGACATAAGATAGGACATAAAAACTACGATATTATACGAAGAGATCGACCTAACTCCTCTCAAGGGGGGGGTGTCGCAATCTTTATTAGAAAAGGGATCAATCATAAAGTAATATATAGTGGAGAAGTGCGCAGGTTCCGGGTGCTGGAAGCCTGTATCGTCCGCATACCCCTTCAGCAAGGAAGGGGTTTGTATGCGATTACGGTCTACGCACCTGAGGAGCACCAACAAAGCCTATTTATAGCTGAGCTCGAGACACTCTTTCGATGCTTACAATTGCACCTGGACAAAAATTACTTTATCCTAGGGGGAGATATGAACGCCAAGCATAGAAATTGGGGAAATTATATATCTAATGCCAGAGGAAATCAGTTGGCTGGTTGGTTAGATCAGTATCATATTGAATATAGAACTGACCTGCTAGCTACGAAATATCCATCGTTCCCCAGAGGTAGATCGTTCTTAGATATCTTGCTAATCGACTCACGACTGAGATTACTTAACACCAACAGACGAAACACAAACTGTTTACGGACAATTGAATACGACAGTGACCACTGTGCATTCACGGCAGTAATAGAGCTTCCGAACGAGCTCGCAGATCTGGAGGAATTCGTGATCCCGCAACCCTATAACTACAGGGCAATGCGATGGCCGCGGTTCACCAGATCATTAACAAGAGAACTTTGTTCGAATGACTTTAATCTGCCAGTAAACAGAAACCTGACAAATGACGAAATCGACAAATACATTCAACAAATGGACGAAACCGTAAAACGAACAATGGACAAAACAATTCCCAAAACAACAGTTACAGATCACACTAACATGTACAGAAACGCAACAATAAACGCACTCCACAAGAAAAAGAGCAGACTGCTATCGAAATTAAAACAATTACACAGACAGTTTACAGACAGACAAGACCAGGAGATAATATCACTGAAATCTCAATTAAAAAACCTCCAACAATTACTTAAAGCTAATTATAGATTAGCAACAAATTTGTATTGGAACAACAGAATTCGAGCTATAAAAACTAATAACCCGAATATGTTCCCACAAATAAATAAAATACTCAGGAGAAATAATCAAAATGAGATTCAGTGTCTCCAAATTCCACGTACCGAGGTAAACAAGCAGCTGCTAACCAACATTGGCATAGATACAGAGAACGCTATCCTCAATAGTGAGCTCTTCGTGATCGAAGATCCTTTGGAGAAGGCGAACGCTGTGGGAGCTGTCTTTCAGGAAATGTACAAGGTGAATGAAAGCATTCACCGAAACCATGACCTGGAGGACAGAATTCGACTGAATCACCTGCACCTCCGGAATGAAATTTCACATTGGCAATCGGAGAATCCTGGTTTTACGGAATTCAGTGACGATAATCTGTCAATTGACATTAATGCCAATGGTGTAGTGGCTAATAGCCTTTTAATAACAAGGGAAGGAATCCAGAGTATCTTCGACTCATTAAGAAGCAAAAAGTCAGTGGGAATAGATGGAGTACCTAACATCGTACTCAAGCACCTGCCCCCAAAGGCAATAGATATATACACGGTCCTGTTTAACAACGCGTTGAATAATGCATATTATCCCGCGCGTTGGAAAACGGCTATCATTCAGCCCATCCCAAAAAAGGGCAAAGACTGTACAAACCCAATGAACATGCGTTCGATAAGTTTACTCCCAAGCATCAGTAAAGTATTTGAAAAAATCATTAACAAAGCTCTGCTAAAATGGGTAGACGACAATAGCATTATTCCAAATAACCAGTTTGGCTTTAGGGCGGGTCATGAAACCACACATGCCGCAGCTAAACTTGTCTCCGACATACAATGGAATAAATGTAGAAACCAATGCACAGGTGCCTGTCTGATCGACTTGGAAAAAGCCTTTGATACCGTCTGGATCGAAGGGTTGTATTACAAACTGGTCAGATATGGCATACATAAGCCTTTACTATATGTACTTTACGATATGTCAAAGGACAGGAGGTTCGTGGTCAAAAGTGGTAATGTGACCTCTAATAAAACGTATAATATCAAGAATGGCTTGCAACAGGGCGCGGTACTCTCTCCGATTCTTTTTAACATTTACATTAGCGACTTATTAGATGCACTTCCGCAGGCTATTGCGTACGCAGACGATCTCATAATTTACAGAACAGCTCCGAAAGTTGCGATCATAAATAGGTTAATACAGCGAGACTTCAACAAAGTGCAGCGCTATTGCGATGACTGGAAACTTAAGATCAACTTCCAGAAATGTGAAGCCATCCTATTTAGAACTCCATTATATAAAGCCACGTACGACACAAGGAAAAACTGGCGAAAGCTAGTTATCGTGGGACCGCATGGAGATAAACTGGAAACCAAGAGTTTAGTTAAATACCTGGGCATCTGGCTAGACCAATATCTGTATTTCAACAGACATGTAGAGGCTGCTTTGCTCAAAGCGAGGAAAACTTTTGCTATGACAAGGAGGCTATTTCATAGTAGCCAACTTGACAGCAGGGTAAAAGTCATATGCTACATGACGCTAATCAGGCCAATGCTCATATATGGTTGCCCAGTATGGTTCAACATAGGTCCAAATTTGATGGAAAAGATTCGGGTGTTCGAAAGAAAGTGTCTCAGAAGTTGTCTCAGATTATATCGGACACCGGAATCGGACTATAAAAAGTATTACTCAAATGAGACTTTATATAATGAAGCGTACATAAATAGGGTGGATAATTTTATGATTAAATTAATCAGAGGACATATTGCGAGAGCAATAAGCTCGTCCAATGACCTAATTTTCGGGGCTTATTATCCAAATACCCTGTACTATGAGAGCGTGCGTCGCAACGGCTTTGTTCCACCAGAGGCGTTCCTTGACTTGGATATGAAAGGGCTTATACAGGATAGATCCGGAATTCCGCTGATCTATCATGTAAGTAGATCATCTGTAGACGGGCGATTGTGCTACGACCGGGAAGTAGCGCGCACCGAAGAAGAGCTCCTGCGCTTCAGTAGGGCTATCTCCCGCAGAGACCGGGACGATAGTATTAGACAGCGTCAACAGTTTTGGTGGTTGAATGGCATATAAAGACCTGGGTACCAAAGTCGGTAAAAAATCATACTATCATCAGCTAGCTTACATAGGCTTAGCTTTTCTAGAATTAGGGTAGTATAAGATTTAAGTTAAGTTAGGTTAAGTGCTTGTACATAAAAAAAAAAAAAAAAAAAAAAAAAAAAAAAAAAAAAAAAAATATATATATATTAGGTAAGTTAAGTAAGTTAAATTTTAAGAAAGAAAAAAACAAAACAAAAAATTGACAAAGTTTTTCAAATTTTTCTTTGTATTTCAACTAAATATCAGTACTGCCACAAAGTTCTGTCGCCGAAAGGCAAATTATACAAATGTTAAGTAATGTTTAGCTTAGAGCGTCTGCGAAGGACCAGTAAGTTATTATATAAGATAATTAAGCTAGAATTTAAGCATTTTTTGTCTAGCCTTTAATTTAGAAATTAAGAATATAAAAAGAAAAATAAAAAATATTGTAAAAATGAAATGAAAAACAACTCGAAATATATATACGCGTCTCCGCAGTGACGGCGGAGAGCGGGAATGACGCGTGCGACCAGCGTGGTCAGCAGATGAAATTCGACGCGACGATATTTAATCGTTTTGAGGTGAGTTTGCCCAAGAAGAAAATGTTTCTCTGCGGTGGAAACAAGGAAGACAGACTTGGCAATGAATGTTTATGTATGAGTGAAGATCACATTGGTTTTTTTTCATACAGAAGGCCATAGGAATAAACCTGAAACTCAAGGACGGGGCATAATGGGCATCCAAGAGATGTGTGTTTGTTGAAACAAACGAATCGCATCTCGTCGGATGCTAATGGCTTTGTATTTGTTTATGCATCTAGTTCGTGAGGGAAAAGTTTCGGCGAATTAAAGGACAGGGGAAATATGACCCGATGCATAGTTCGGTAATGAGGGTCGGCTAGATAAATAGCAGCCGCTCATTAAATAGAAAATGTGATTCAGATACCACAAACGATATGAATTGTCTATGGTATCGCAGGAACCTATGTAGGAACAGCAATCTTCGATTTCCACATAGTGCGAGTTAGGGAATTTTATTGCTGGAAGAAAAAGTTCGCCGGCCGATGTGTACGTAAGGAAATTTACTTGGCGAAGTTGGGAAAATAGACGGCGCAGTATTTATCATCCCTGTCATGAAGGTTACAATGTATGTAAATCGAATTATTTTGTTTACCGGAATTCATCTAAGGAAATTTGACTGGCGACGTAGATGCCGAAATTGATTGGAAATTCCTGGTAAGCTAATAAAGAAATCTTAAGGAGCAGTGGTATGCGAAGAGAATGCATGAAGGTAAGTTTTCTTTACAGGGACTTAATGATCATAGATTTGATCTATATAATGCGTGAAGCATTTTTAGGTGCCGAATGCGAATGCATTGGCGAAGACTTATGCGTCTTGGGTGATGATTATGGGGGTTTTTCAGGAAGAGGAACCGTGGGATTTGGCGGAACCGCCACAAAGTCGTCTCCTCCTTGAAAAACCACCACCATTTGGGAAATGTTCGATCTCTGGCTGATTTATCACTTTCACTGATCGCCGTGCTAAAACGCATGCGGTCTAGGGCATTGGAGATATCACTATCATGGAGAATTCGTTTGTCTCTGGCACCACGGAGAGCGTGGTAAATAATCGGGACTCCATGCACGCCTTGGATAAGGCCTTTTTGATCCAAGAAAGGGAACACTTCTGGGGGAATAAACCCATTCAGGAGCGTATTCTCCAGATACATATCGTTGGGATAGAATGCTGCCGAGATAAGATTATTGTCACTGCACATTGCCCTTGCTGTGTGACCACGAATAATTTTAATTATGAAATTGTCTCTCCTATTTAACCCTGATTATGGTGGAGCCGAGTCGGTGAGGTCATGAACTTCCGGGTTCCTGCAGGCCAGTCAATAATAATAATAAAAAAAATTTAACCCTGATTTGTTATACAGGATTTTGTTGGGATAGCATTTTTTGTATTGCGACTCTGGTGTTTTATAAAGTCCGAGGCAGGAACGCAAACACTGCCATTCGAACACACGAAACTTCTCCATATAAAGTGGAAATATATTATACCATACTGGGCAGTGTTGAGGTGCTATGTTTCTGAATTTAAATCTATGGCTTACCTCCTTTAGTGTGGTGTGCCCTCGCAAGTTCCTTTGGTGGGCGTGGGGGTTCCGGTTGGGAGACTCGGTATGCGTGAGTTACTTGGGTGTATTCCTCTAGTGTGGTGGTGTACTGGGCGGAGTTTCCTTTTTGGGGCATCAGTTGTTACTCCGGGGCAGAGCACGCTGTTCTTCCTTTAATGTACTATAGACTATTCCGCCACGGGGGTTCCCGGAATTAGCGGCCGCAACAACCTGTCATCGACTCTTTGCAATAGGGTTCCCGTGTTAGTGGCCGCAACAACCTGTCATGGACTCTTTGCAATAGGGTCCCGTGTTAGTGTCCGCGACAACCTGTCATGGACTCTTTGCAATAGGGTTCCCGTGTTAGGGGCCGCAACAACCCGTCATGGACTCTTTGCAGTAGGGTAACCCGTGAAAATAAAACGTCGTTCCATGGCTTTGGGCTTATTTTGTGTTTTTATTTCGGTTAAGCTTCTTACTGGCGTGGCTTCGGCCTTCTGGGATTCTGCTCATCGCGAAATGGAAATGTCCGTCCTTTTATATGTTTTCGTCGTTGAGATTTGTCAACGTTTTTATTGTAAAAATTCCAAGAAGCACACACAAGATTTTGTGTGCTTCAATTGGAATTGTGTTCTGAAAATTGACTAAGGCTTTAGTTGAATAAGTTCCTGGAAGGGAAATCATGAAATGGTTTTGAGTTAAGCATTTCATGATGTCAGGATTATTGGGAATTGAATCAATGTGAGACAAATTAACTTTCGGTTTAATTTATTGCTCATATGATTCAATATGGGACTTGGATTTGGATTATAGGAAGTATTGGGGATTTGGATGGGATTATTGGTAATATTGGGGATTTGGATGGGAGTAGCGATTTAGGATCGCTACAGCACCCATAAACCAAAACTGGTCGGATGAATGCCGACTACGAAATTGTTTTGACTCTGGGGTCAAGAAAACTACTCCGGAATAGACTTCTTGTCATAGAATAGGCGCTTTTAGCTGCGGATAGGGACGCTGCTATGTGCTTGTCAAAATATAAATATTGGTCTAGCAAGATACCAAGGTATCTAACTACAGTTTTCACTTGCAGTGGAAGATTATTGTTACCTACAATAGAAAAGTTTTATTTTGTTTCCCTCCAGGCCCTAGATAGGGGCGTTCTGAAAAGGATAGTCTCGGTTTTCTGGAAATTAATCTTTAATTTCCAGTCGTCGCAAAATTGTTTTATTTTGTTGAAGTCATCTTGAAGGTGCCTATTGATGACGTCTATTATTCCCCCTGTTCTGTACACCACTATGTCATCGGCGTTTTCGAGAGAACTCACAAGATCACTAGTGTAAATATTGAATAGAATGGGAGAATTCACAGCTCCCCGCTGTAAGCCATTTTTAATTGGGAAGGTCTTGTTGGAGAGTATGCCTCCGCATTTCAGCACAAAATGTTTGTCCATTATCATATCATAAATGATGTATAGCAGAAATACCCAGCGGCATACCCAGGTTTGTTAACTTATAGACAAATCCTTCTAACCATACGGTGTCGGAAGCCTTTTCAAAGTCAACCAAGCTGGCGCCTGTACATTGTCGCTTTGCCTTGTTCCGCTGTATATCGGAAACAAGTTTCGTCGCTACATGAACTGTATCATGTCGCGCTCGAAAGCCAAACTGGTTGTTGGGGATGATATCGTTTTCATCACACCAACCTATCAGTGCTTTGTTTATAATTTTTTCGAATACCTTGCTGATGTTGGGAAGCGGGCTGATCGAGCGGAGATTGGCTGAATTGCTCTTATTCTTACCCTTTTTGGGGATAGGGTGGTCTGCTGCAGTCTTCCAATGGGTTGGATAGTGTCCTTTGTTTAGAGCGTTGTTAAACAAAGTAGTGTATATGTTCACTGCTTCGCGAGGCAAGTGCCTTAGAACCACATTTGGAATGCTATCTATTTCAGATGATTTATTAGTTTTTATTGATCTAAGTATGTTTCTAAGTTCATCCTACGGCTCAAGGATGTATTAACAGTCATATTCCCTCCAAAGACTCATTATTAATTTTCTTTTCCATAAAACAATTGCTTTTAAAATTTACACAATAACCACAACAAGATTGGCTTATTCCCCTAGGTAGTTGGAAGGGAGCAATAACTAATTCTAACAACTTTAGCACAACTCACGTTCAGTGGTCTCCAATAAACGCCCTAAAACTGCAGGTGAAATATCAGAAATAATACTTAAAAAGTATGCTTCAGAATAGAAGGCGGTTTTTAACAAACTTATTTGCATATTTTAAGCCCAGACAACTTTCTTACCTGAGAAAAACCGCCCGGATTCAAGCAGCAAAGAAAGGGAACCCCATAAATTGAACGGCTATTCCAAACTGGTAGAAAAATGTATCCATAATGGAATCCATTCGAAATCAACCAATCCCAAAGAAAGTGAAATGGTGCTTCCCACAAAATTACCGACCGACAATATTACTGCCTATATTATCCAAAGTGATGGAAAAGGTCATCAATGCCAAGTCGATTAAATGTTTGCAATGCATTTTGACTCCTACAAGATCGCCAATACGTATTCCACAGCAGCTGATCCAACGGAGACCTTTTGGGCTTTATGATGGACGTATAGACATCTGCAATTGAGAAGTGGCGAGACAAAAATAGTCCCGATGGATATTTCCAAGCCTTTTTAACGCGTCTAACACATGCCTTATTAAGTAAGCTTTGTTCTTATGGACTTTCCCAACAACTTTGCGACTGCATGAAGAATTTCCTCGAAAATCGATCGATTCCTAGCTGTTGTACAAGGCACGTCTTCGAACCTTTTTTGGTGAAACCCACTGGTTAAGGTCAAAAGGAATGGTATGTGTAAAACATGCAAACCTGATCCAACTTCCACCACATCACCGCTTTAGTCGGCTTCTTCTAGTCGGAGGTACCATTGTACCTTTGAACGTTTATTTCACATTGTAGTGCTGCAAGAAGCCCTACCATTTCCCTCCCACATACATATTAGCCACTAATAAAATCCTCATCCAATATCATCCATTCATATCTCCAAATCAACGTTGAATTCAATGTCAACCAAATTGAACCAAATGTTCAATTGTCGAACATTGAATTCGATTCCATAATAATCAAACATCACAACGCACATCTTCATATGCATTGTATGTTCAATTATCAATTCCCAAAATCCAAAAGTGTGAAATAAATGTACGATAAACGAGCCAAATGTTCGATAATCCAAACATCACAATGCATATCTCCATATGCATTGTAACCAGATGTTTTCATCATCATCATCATCGGCACTACAACCGGGAACCGGTCTTGGCCTTATTTAGCAAGTCCTGAGGCTTGTTAAATTTTCCATAATGATTTATTTTTTCTGGGCAAGGTCATTAGTCTTGCGCCAGAGGCTCCCCGACGGGGAATCGAACCCCGGTCTCCCGGGTGACAGGCGGGTATACTAACCACTATACTATCGAGGAGCCCAACCAGATGTTTTATAATATGCAAATAGACCTAGATTCCCATCCCATTTCGCTTCCAATTCCCACGGGCTTCGTCCCAATCTGAACTACATGGAACGATAAACGAGCCAAATGTTCGATAATACAAACATCATAATGTTGGGTCCTGAGGCGACGGCGTCGTTAACGTGCCTTGCCTCTTTATAGAAAATCCCCCGAAGACACGTTAACCTGAGAAACTTCAATGTTTTCGAAAGCCTCGATGGGCCGACGGTTCTGCGGTTCTTTTCGTGCCTTCTGTACCTCCGGTGGCTTCGCTGCCTTCCGTGCCTTTCGGTGTCTTCAATGTCT
The DNA here is from genome assembly GCA_963931805.1 of Microdon myrmicae. Lineage (NCBI taxonomy): Eukaryota > Metazoa > Arthropoda > Insecta > Diptera > Syrphidae > Microdon > Microdon myrmicae. The sequence goes on from OZ007498.1 coordinate 26,648,049, forward strand.
TCAATGTTTTCAAGGTTGGTCGAACCGTAATAGAAAGAAAGACTAAATCGCTTCTACTGGTCTTTATTTTTAAGATTTAATTTGTCAGAGGTCGGTTTATAAACGTTTTTTTTTTTTGTTTTGGATTACTGATTGGCCGTGGATTCGGCCTCCTGGGTTTCGACTGACTCGAAATTGAAAATTACCGCCCCTTTATAGTTTTCTTAGTTGAGAATTGTCAACTATTTTATTGTCAAAATTCCCAAAAGCACACACAAGACTTTGTGCGTTTCAATTGGAGTTGTGTCCTGGGAATTTGTTAGAGGTTTGGTTGGGTAGGTTCTGGGAATTTGTTAGAGGTTTGGTTGGATAAGTTCTGGGAAGGGGAATCATGAAATGCGTTTTGAATTAAGCATTTCATGATGTCAGGATTTTGGGAATTGGGTTAATGTACGATGAATTAACTTTTGGTTTAATTCGTTGTTCATGTGACTCAATATGGGATTTGGATGTATTATGTGGAATTGAATCAATGTGCGACAAATTAACTTTTGGTTTAATTTATCGCTCATTGATTTAATATGAAATTGGGATTTGCGTTATCGGAGGTATTGGGGATTTGGATGGGATTATTTGGTAATATTGGGGATTTGGATAGGAGTAGCGATTTAGGATCGCTACAATAATGCATATCCCCATATGCATTTTAACCAGATGATTGATCCAAACATCACAATGCATATCTCCATATGCATTGTAACCAGATGTTTTATAATATGCAAATAAACCTAGATTCCCATCCCATTTCGCATCCAATTCCCACGGACTTCGTCCCAATCTGAACTACATGGAAACTCTTATTTGCATTAGCCAGATGAATAACACAAACAAACATCAAAAAGGATCTATGAAAAGGGGCGATGCGTCCAGACTTTGATGGAGGATATGAAACAAGGTACAAAGTTGAAGTTGTAAGGTGAAGAGGCAGTTGCATAGCGGCAGTAGTATAGTGAAGTTGCCGTTGTACAGTCGCGGTTTTTAGACTAAAGACTCAGCTGTAAATAGCAGAGCAACAGTGCGGAGGACATTTTGGGCTTGATTTGCCAAGAAGGTGACCGCGTGGCCCCGTTCCATGTTAGAATTGCTCTCAGAGTGCAAAACCAAAAATGCACTCCGAGAAGGGGAAATGGGGTGGGTTGAAAAGTATATTTTTTCATGCTTTTCACCTGGCGCTGGTTTTGTTCCCTAGCGAATCGCTGCATCAAGAGATAAGCGGACACGCTAATAACGCTTGGGATCATCTCGGCGTGGGAATGTGCAAAAGGAATTTGCGATAAACGAAGCTGTTTCTCTATGTAGCAACATCGTTGCTTACCCACACTTTGCTGTTGCTAACCAGGCATGAAATTTTGATTTCCGGTAGGAAATCTTATGTGGGACATCATGAAATGGCGCTTTTTCGGTCCAAGAAGCATGGGAATCATTGTAATAATTCTGGGGGTGCTTTTATTATGGAACACAGGTAATGACGTTTTTTTCAGGCCAACATGAATGCGAATCAATTTAATGATGTGGGAGGGGGTGGGTTATTATGTAATAAATATCGTCAAATTGGTCTACGGGAAATTAAGTTAACCTTATTGAGCTAAAATACATTTTTCTCCGGCCCAACATCTTGTCCTCTACAAAGCCCAACGTAGACCTACACTCGAGCATTGCTCGTACATATGGAGTTATTCTGTTAAGTAGTCTGTGGAGTATTTTTTTCTCTCCACTTAGCCTAGTCTCGGTAGGGTGTCCGCCCGACACTGGTTCACCGAGACGTCCCAACTGCTTGTTCGATCGTGGAGTTTCGGCGCTCTATATAAACAGCGGCTGGTTCCTTAAGTCTATTTTCTTTATTGTACAAAGTATTTAATGTATTACATTTAATGTATTAAACTTAAGCACATAAAGTATTTAATGTATTAAATCTAAGCATATAAAGTATTTAAGGTATAATATTTAATGTATTAAATTTAAGCATATAAAGTATTTAAGGTATAATATTTAATATATTAAATTTAAGCATATAAAGTATTTAATGTATAATATTTAATGTATTAAATTTAAGCATATAAAGTATTTAAGGTATAATATTTAATGTATTAAATTTAAGCATATAAAGTATTTAAGGTATAATATTTAATGTATTAAACTTATGTTATCCTGTAGGAGGTATTACAAAACCTATTTCAATTCAAACATTGTATTTTACTGTTTGCATGGTATACAGTATGCAACTATTCACTTTAAACATTGTATTTAACTGTTTGCATTGAATACAGTGTGAAACTATTTTTTTAATAATAAATATTGTATGTCACGGTTTGCATTGTATACTGTGTGAAACTATTCACTTTAAACATCGTATTTAACTGTTTGCATTGAATACAGTACCTGGTGGTAGGTAAACAGGTAAGTAATGGCGTTCGCAAGCGGCGCCACAAGTCCTCGACCCTCGACCTATTCAATAGCATTCAGAAATGAGCAATCTGCATAATCGAAAACGTAACTTTGACATCGAGGTTAAAGTTACTATGACATCGAACGGGCGTGGTGTACCTTTGCCTATTTTGCAAATATTACCGAGGGGTCTGTGCGTCGGAGATTCATGATATCCTTTCAAAAATTTCGGGTTATTTATGTCCCACGAAATATTCCTATGAATTCCACTCATTCGCAAGTCATTTCTCAATGACACCATCATCTCATTACCAAAATGTTGTCATAGAACCCTAAATCTATAAAACTCTCTCTACCGACACAAGTATTTCCGAAGAGAAAGAAATACAATTCCAACCGTTATTATCTAATACCATTTCGCGGCATTGACTCAGTGCTGTACATTCGTCTGTCCTGATTTTTTCACGTATTTTTCAATCACCTTTAAAACGGCAACAGAGCAATGCGTTTTTGTCCCAAATCGGACAACCGAACCACATTAACTAAAGTCTTGGAACAAACATAAAAATAATGGATTTCTTTTTCCCCGCGCTAATATGTACAATATATGCACACCTAAATATGAATTTGAACATTTATAGTTGTTTGCTTAGTATTAGAGATGAATTTAATTTATTACCTCATAATGCTCAGATCCTGGCCGAGTGGAAACTGAGACAAGTCCTGATTCAGCATCTTGTATTTTATCTCAGGAAATCTTATAATTCTGCTGTTCAGTTAACCATCTCGCTAGTCCCTTCAGTTGATATACCGTCATTTTGTCGCAGCTCGTTGTTTGCTTGTTTGTTTATTATTTATTTTGCAACTTCATTCAATATACTTCATTAAATGAACTACTATTTGGAATTAAGTATCGTGTTGGATTGTTTTGTTTGATTTTTTTCAAATTCGTGTTTTATTTGTTTTTATCTATTCCACAGACCTGTGAGCCTTGTTCTGGAACCAGTTCTTAAGGAACCCGGTGATATAGCATTCACGTGGCTAGAGATACATCGCACACGAACGGCGCTTCTACAGCAGTTGGAACTGCAGGGTAACGCTTCATCAACAGGGAACGATTCGCTTGGTGAATTTGGATTTTATCCAAAGGAATCGGATTGTGAATACAAATGTCCTGAAATTGATGCATGCATTGCTGCAAATTTGTGGTGCGACGGTAAGTGTATTGTGGCTTCTGTTCTTTTGCCATCTCTCTACTTCATGATGGTGAGTTCTCGATTACATAATTTATAAGCATTTACCGTTGAACTTTCTAAAGGACGAAAAGATAGCAATACAAAAATTAAATATACAACAAATTTTGTACATCCGCTTGGCACCAGAGTGCCGTCGCGACGCCATATTTAGTTTCGCGTTTTTATATACCACAAGAACGGGAGTAAATTTGTCTTACAGATGAAGATGAAATTTTGCTTGTCCTGCTTGGTGCTGCTTTTCGTTTTTTTTTTCCTAGCCAACTACTGCAACGAAGGATTCGTGACCGCCATTCTTTGGGACATCTTGAATGTAGTCTGTGTGTTGTGTTGGGTGCCTAATTTTTATTGCACTTTCCGGGTTGTGGTTTTCATGATAGTGCTGCAGGATAACGAAGGATTCAACTTGGGTACGTGAAAAGCTTGTGCACCAATTCAAAATAGTGAAGAAGACGAATGTTTTCTTTGGTATTCCCTTTGCGGGACTCAGCAACTGATGAGATGGTAGACTAACCAAAAAGCACACGGAATGCACTGCGGGTTTTCATTCAGGATCCAGGAAATTCTCACTTAAATCAACTTGAAAAGACCACGGAACTAATTATAATTAGATTCTCGCTTTTTGGCTGAAGTTCAACAGAAGAAGGATGACACGAAGCAAGATAACCGTTTTCAGGATATATACCAATTAACTTTTTATTGGCATTTCGTTTACTAGAATATCCAGTCGAAATCTAACGACAAGTTTCGGTGGGACAATTGAGAACAGTAATTGGAAGGATTTTCAAAGGGCAGCCGTTAGTCCATAAAACTGGGTTTTGTAGCTTTGAGCTTAGGACAAGGGAGAGGTAGAAAAAAACGATAGAAAGAATTAGTTGATTAACAAGCTAAATACTTCTAAGCCCTCTTGAAAGTGGTTTTCACAGTAGTGGATAAGAAATATCTCATCCATTATTAAATATGGTTCTTCTCTACACGGATAGGATTGATAATGACGTTAACTTAATAAACAGCAGAGTTACATGCGATAGTTGCTATTGTGTTTACATTTTGCAGAATAGGGAATGAATTTATTAATTTCTAAAAACAGCTTTAATGTTTTCTAAGTATTTTGCACAGTGATCAATACACTTTTGTATTTGCTCAAAATATTTTAAGAGTGTACCCCTGAGACCTATACAATATGTTAAACACTAAAACCAGCCACCCTAATATTTTTATCTACTGGGGCCGATCCACATCCGGCTAGGAATCACTTAAATGGAAGTCTCTTGTGTTGATTATGGATGGTTTTAAGTGATTACCACCGAACACGAGATAAGGGTCTATAGATTTATTTAGAACAACACTTTTACCCTAAGGGGAGGTTCTCATCAAGAAGTTTTAAAAAACTAATTTTTCTTTTTTTGATAGCTTATAGTGTGTAGAATAAGTCCCCTCATGGAGGTACGGGAATCCTAATACATAAAAAATTCCAATTTACTGAGATTAGATTTGCTAATATAACTAGTGTCGAATACACGGCTGTTAAACTTTTCTGCCGAAATAATAAAGTACTTGTCTTGTCCTCCATATACATTCACCCCTCTCGTGAACCAAACTTCCCTAGTGCAGACATCTCACAAATAATCCAACAGTCTCTGCCAGCACCTTTCATAATAGGAGGAGACTGGAACGCACGACATACAGCATTTAATGGCATCAAATGCAACAAATACGGCTGCCAACTCCTTGATCTCCTCCGACTTCATCCATATGTCTACGCAGACTGCCCGTTGCAACCTACTCGAATTTGCAGCTCCACCAAGTCAACAATCGATTTCTTCCTAAAGTCTACAGATAGCTATTCATCTAATCCTCTCACAGTGTCCTTCACATTCCCTTCGGATCATGGCTCTGTCCACACCTCGGTTCAAATCCCCTCTCTTGAACCACTCTACACTCTGAATCCTACTCCAAATTTCACCAAAACAAACTGGAGAAAAGTCAATAAGGATATTGCTGTTAGCTTTTCAAAATTTTCTTTACCGGAATCTTCTAACCTGCCCCCTACACAAATTGACCAAGCAGCGGCCCAAATAGAGCAAATACTGGGAAATGCTCTCTTCAGCCATACTCCCACTATCGTTCCTCATAATCACTTAGGAAAACCCCTACCCAACCTACTCACAAAATTATTACGTATAAAAAAACAACTCCGACGAAAATTGCACACTAGCTACTCACCTTTTATTAAACAACAGATCCATCTATTGACCTCCCTGATAAATGGACAACTAAAAGTTTTCACTAATCAGACCTACACATCCACCCTAAACAGTATCAAACCAAATCGCGATCTATTTAAAAACATAAACAGACTAACGGGTCGCAAACTCAAGCCTCGAACAGATTATCTTATTCACCCAACTAATAAAAACATCGTCCAGTCGGACACTGATATAGCAAACTGTCTCGCTGAACATTTCTGCAAAGTCCATAAGCAAAACGATACCCTCCCAGTAACAAATTTCCACGATACCGTGAACGATTACATTCCACGCTCACTGGAGCCATCCCTCACACCATTTATTACTGGATTCACCGAAACCAATAAAGCATCACACCCCGTAGGAATCGACACATTCCTAAGCCTTGAAGAACTATCGGAAGTCATTACTTTACGTAACAATAAAAAATCGACTGGCCTAGATGGAATCCCTAACCTCCTATTCAAAAGACTCCACCCAGGCAACTTGCTCCCGATTCTCGTTCTTCTCAACCACATAATAAACGCTTCACATTTCCCTAAAAGTTGGAAAACAGCGGTGATCGTCCCTATTAGCAAATCTGGGCCCTCCAAGTACCCGGATAACTTCCGTCCGATATCGCAGCTAAACTCGCTTAGCAAGATTCTTGAATGTAAAATCTACAAAAATCTTCTCTCATTTGCCAGGGATAACTCCCTCATTCAGAACTCTCAATTTGGCTTCCGCTCACAACACTCCACTTGTCATGCTCTCTTAAAACTGACACATGATGTGACGACCCACCTCCAAAACCAATCCCCAACGGTATGTGTCTCCCTAGACATAGCTAAAGCATTCGACTGTGTCTGGATCGCAGGACTGTTATACAATCTTCATTCAATGTATGGATTAAACATCCACTCCACAAAACTTCTCGCTTCTTACCTCTCTGATAGAAAGTTCATGGTGAAAATAAACTCGTCTCTCGACACCTTATAGCATAACTGCAGGAGTTCCTCAAGGATCCATCCTCGGCCCACTACTATACCTTCTTTATACATCAGACGCACCGCAGCCACTGTTACCCAATACAACAATGCTCAACTATGCCGACGACACCTTAATTTATTCAAGCAACAAGCTTGTCAAGGAGGCAAGAAACTGTATTAACAGATATCTCCCAATCCTGTCAGCCTACTTTACCAAGTGGAGAATTCAACTAAATCCAACCAAAACTCAGCTCATTGTTTTTAAAGGCAGAAACGCGAGTTGTACAAACAACACTATTCGCTGCCATAATAAAATCAGAATTAAAATAAATAACAATATAATTAAACCCTCCAAAACCTTAAAGTATCTAGGTATAACCTTTACCAACAATCTGTCATTCTCCGCCCACATTAAAAATACGATTCGTAAAGCCACAACCCAACTGAACCTCTGCAGAAAAGTCATGTACAAACCGAATGGTCTCTCTCCCAAAGTCAAATCCCTTATCTACAAACAAATAATCAGACCCACTCTCACATATGCATGCCCGATATGGTACCATATCACACCCGCCCAAATGGAGAAGCTACGTATTTTCGAAAGGAAATGCTTCAGACTTATCACTGGCCTCAACCGACATCCTAACTCCCACAAATATTACAACAGTAGTTCGCTCTACTATGCCGCTAATATTGAACGTATAGATCGACGCTTCCTCGAGCTGTCCATCAAATTTATCGAAAATCTTCCCAATAATCCCAATCCGATAATAAATGCGCTCACATCGACTCCGTCACATAACCGAACTGCCTACCCGAACTGTCTCCACACCAGAACCCTCTTCACCTCTGGCAGGTTGGTCAACGACTCCAATGAGATTGTATACCACAATACTGAACTCTCACCTCACCAGTTTAAATATTGTAATATACAACCCTTCTCTAATATCTTGCGTTTCAACGACCAATCGGAAAGTGTTCCTCCAACCCATATCCCCGACTGATAGTACCCACCCTAACCCAAATCCTACCCATCGACCACTATACCTCCCGCCCCACCCTACTCTAACTTATTGTAATAATAATAGATTTAATAATTAGATAAGCTAGGCTAAGCTAAGTTAAGTTAAGTTAAGCAAATTAGTTATAGGTTAAGTAAATAATTATATCCTGGTTTTCTGACCTTTTCCAGGAAGCCCCACCTACTCCTATCTTGTCCACCCATGAAATATGTAACTTTATAATAATGTTTGAAAAATGTACTAGCAAGTATGTGTAAACGATTAAAGCTAAGCTAATTATAAGTTATCTGTATTACTTATTGTAACAAATCATTTATGGTCAATAAATACAGAAATGTAAAAAAAAAAAATAGAATAAGTCCCGAAAACCGGTTGTGCGAAAAGAATTTTATAAAAAAATTGCAGCATAACGAGGTCAAGTGAGTTCGTTTACTTTTCACTTCGAGGCGTCTTGTTCAGTACGCTCTCAAATGTATACTAACAGAGCAATCGACCTGAGAATGTATATACAAACTAATGAGACACAGTACAATAGAACCTGATATATTTAGACCTGCTGGTGCCATCTGTAGGTCACGCCGGAAAGTTTTCACCTCGTTTAGCATTTTGAAATTTTAAAGGCGTTTTTCTCGAACCCATGTTTTTCACATTGGTCTCTACGATATCTCTAAAACTACTCGATGGATTTATTTTAAAGTAAATTAAATTTATTGTAGTCTGAACATAAATGTGAGTAGGGCGTTAGAATATACTTACAGCTAGGCTGGCGTGTCGAAAACGACGACTAAAGGCCGAGTGGTAGATGGACTCCCAAGATCCTGTCGCCCAGTAAAATACCACTTCATCAAGCTATAGGCTCCATGAAATGATCAGGACAATATCCCTGGCCGTCTTTCGGAGCTTGGCTGACGGACCGGTTTGAGAGAAGGTTGGTTTAGTTGGTAATCGGTCCCAAGGTGAGAAACCACCCCGTCACGTTGTACATTCCGTGATATCGTCGGGGGAAATCTTCGACTATATATCGGACGTATGGCTAATGGTCCTGACTAACATAGAAATAATGATAATGATCGTGTGGGGGTTCTCTTACCTCACGCAAGAACCACCCACAATTCCATCCCAACTCCTTTCACAAACCGGCAGACATTTCCTTCTCCAAGGACATTTAATGCACCTAGTGCATTACTTAAAATTACCTGCAAAGAATTCTCACCATTCCTGCTGATGTATCTCGACGCCGAGCGAGGAATGTCGTCTGTCGAGATCCTTTCTGATGTTCCGCCGAACGAGGAATGTCGTTGGGGAATCTCCAATGAGGAGCACGTTGATGATGAATTAACGCAATGGCGTCCGAACCAACGTTGCCTGAAACCAATAGGTTAGAGTCGAAAAGCAATACCTATAATAATAATCTTCCGGCTTGAAGTTCCCGCTAGATAGATGTATTTGCTTGTCCCTCCGTACGGTGATGATCACGAGGTTAGCGTTGGGCTTCAGCAGCGAATCCAGACTTTGCGACACGGTTAGTAGACATATTTCTTTACATGAACTAATTAACTTGCGAAAACCTAGATAACTCATCTACTCAAATGAAAACTGATAAATTCTAGATGGACTTATCGCTGAACACAACTTTATTCTTTAAAAAACACGCGGCGTGCAAAATCCAATGAAAAGTTCATAGAAAAGTTGTTTTAAATCCAATTACAAACGTTAATCATAGATCGTTGATCGAGCACCAAAACAGTAAGCAGTCAAGTAATGACAGTTAGCGATGACGGTTGTTCATGCACTATCATCGTGTTGCCGGCAGGTGTGGTGAATATATTTGTCGGGGAGAGTACTAGACGATGAGCGTAATAGATTCTCCCCGAGCATATAATTGTGAATCCGCAACACCTGCATTCAATGCATATTCAAAATTCCTGAAATGCATGCATCATATATTCGAGGGAAAACTATTCGGCACCCTTGTTCGGCAGACAAATTTCTGTCCCACACGTACACAGTAATTTTCCTGCATACACATGTCTAGCCAACCTTTGGCCTAACGACAAAAGCAATGGCAAGCATCTTGATTACACAGCTGCAATTACCAGGATCCGTTTGTCCAACCGACAAACAATCATCGCAATAGCCGCCAAAATCGAATTCTTCAGCATTTACAAATGCAATCAAAGAATTCGATTCTTCCGCCAGCAGAGATACGATACACAATTTCCATTGTGTAAAGTATCCCAATCCCTTTTAGCACCTAATGCTTCCCTAATGAGTTGCAGTGTGTTTACTCAGCTGCACTCTCATCGCTATGATGGCCTCGGTTCGTTTTCCCTTTGTTCTAGGTCCCTGGTGCAATTTTGTTTATCCTTCGTTCCTGCGCATGGATAAACAACCCGATCTGTACGATCAACCGCACACACCACCAGAGTCTATCCAGCAAGATCCTCTCCCCGGTTTCTCACCATAAAGAGAAATTTTCTCTCTCCGTCACCAAACTCATTCTGAACTGAGGGTTGAATCGAAAGTCGGAATTCAACCCTCGAGAAGTCGCGTTTCAACCACCAAGCAGTAGAATCGTCTTCATCGCCCTGCAGTGTGCACACGGTGGTGTGCACACCCCCGAGTATTACACCAAAGTCGAGTTCAAATAGTGTGAGTCGGTGGTGCGAATGATAGTTAAAGTGGAGGTTAAAAATGTGGACTGCTTACCTTACCTGGCCCCCTTTTACTTACATAATTATGTATTCAGTGAATGTTTGTGCAGAGTTTTAAAGTAAATATAAATATTTTTGCATAAAGTAGAGCATATGAACAATAACCACAACACTTGAAATCGGGAATGTCAAATAACTTCAAGCGAGGATGAATAAAGATCTGCTGTACATTAAATCAAGAAACAGTATCGTGCATAATTATGTATTCAGTGAATGTTGGTACTGAGTTTGAAAGCAAAAATATAAATATTTTTACATTAAATAGGGCAAAAAAAAAACAATAACGCCGTGTTTTATTTCATAAAGTTCAGTGAATACATTAGTGGGGTGGTAGTGAACCAGTATCCGTGCTGGCACACAGTACTACCTAACCCCACAATCGTACCTTCTGAGATAAAGAATTCCGGAGGTAAGCTAGTATCCTTTTCGAATCTCCGGAGAGAACTATGCCAGGGGAAAAATAATGCCAATATTCTGATAAATAACCGAACCTTACGGAATTCGTCATCGCATAATCAGGCTCGTTCTCGAAGCTCTGTCGACGTTCGACTGATAACGGCATTTTGTAACAGCAGGGGCATCGATTTCACAAATATGAATGTAAACGCCGTTCACCTTAATCGCGTAATAGGGTTCGTTCCCGAAACACTGTCACATTTTGTAACATGAAGTGCATCGGTTTCACCAAGACGAATGTAAACGCCGTTCACCTTAGTCGCGTAATAGGGTTCGTTCCCGAAACACTGTCGCATTTTATAAGATGAGAGGCGTCGGTTTCACCAGTACGAATGTAAACGCCGTCCACTAATATTTCCAAGTAGCGAAACCTGATATTCTTCCCTAATTGAGGCCCAGCTGCATTCGTCAACTGATTCGAGATATCTTCGTTGCTGAGGATACGACTTACATTCGAGATTCCGTTTTAAGGGTGGAGTCCGCGTCTCCACGCGGTCCGATATGGATTGCCAAAGCATAGAGACGTTCGGCATCATGTGGTTGAAAGCCATGCTGAATAATTCGGTCGAATTTCCTTGTTGTATTTATCGAACGACGATAGACCAGCGACATTTTTCGAACATCTTTTACGTACCGTCGAATGGATACAGATCAACCGCCCGGCTTCTAAGATTCTAATCATTGACGATTTTAACGTAAAAAACTCCGGCCGGTTGGCGGATTCTAACAGAACCGACGAGGTTGGCTTAAACGTTCCCTATTAGCCGCAATTTGACTCAAGTCGTAGAGGAATCTACGCGTGTGCCAGTTGCCCGCGGGATTATACGAACACCCTAGACTTTTTTTGACATCCGAGCCGAGCATATATAGCGTGGAAATTGCTGCGCCACTGGGGAACTTAGATCACTGCTTGGTATCGGTCGCGCAACTAATTGCATTTCAAGCAAATAATCGGCTGCCAAATATTCGCGGAAAATTTGCGAGATCTGGGACGATTTGAAAGATTTCTTCGCACCCTTTCCATGGTCGGAGATGTGCTTTGGAGACTGCGATGTTAACGCACGTGCGGAGTCGGTCACAGAGATTATTCTTCTCGGGATGGAGATTTAAATTCCGCATTCCATCAAACGAAAGTCATCTGGTAAACCTTGGTTTGATAAAACACGCGAGCAGATTACAGCGGTAAAAAATATAACTTTTAAACAATGCCGCTCCAATCTCACCGAGGTTAACATAACGAATTTGATTCGAGTCAGAAACGCGTGCGCGTAAGCGACTAATACCCCGAAGAAAGCTTACAACGACAGAGTGACCAATAAATTCCTTGAGGGCCCAACATAGTCGCGTCCTTTCTGGTTAATGGCAATGGCTCTCAGCAATATTTTCGCTTTCTCCTCTTTTCCCCGGTTAGTGGTGGACGGCGGGACAGTAGTCACAAATTAAAAAGATAAAGCTAATGTGTTCGCGAATTTATTTTCCGCTATTTCAAACCGCGATGTCGGTCTTTTGGAACCATCGCGCCCATACGGTCTTCGATGCGACATGTGAGTTTCCGTCCGCGTAATATTCAACGTATTCTACGTGGACTGGATTCTAGGAAAGCAACCGGACCGGACGGAATACCAACAGTAGTCTTTAAAAACTGTGCTCCAGAACTCTTGTCGGTCCTTGACAGGCTCTTCCGCTTACCTTATGCACGAGTGACCTCCCTTAACTGCTAGAGAATGGCTCAAGTGCAGCCAATCCCAAAGAAAGGGAAAAAGTGTCTCCCACAAACTTACCGACCGATAGCATTGATGTTTACGTCATCGAAGGTGATGGTAAAGGTCATCAATGCCGAGTTGATTAAATATTTAGATTGCAACGGACTTCTGAATGGCCGCCAATACGGATTCCGTGGCAGGCGGTCCACGGGAGCCCTTTTGACCCTTATAACCGATATATGAACATCTCCAAGGCTTTTAACCGCGTCTGACACGGACCATTGCTCAACAAACTTCGTTCATGTAGACTTTACCAGCAGGTTCGGGATTGGACGAAGAGCTTCCTCGAGGAACGATCGATCCGGGATGTTGTAGACGGCGAGTCTTCGCACTTGTATCCTCTCAATTCCGGGGTGTCTCAAGGTTCTATTTTGGCACCAATCTTGTTTTTGCGTCACATAAATGACTTGTTGGGTTCAACGGATAACAAAGTGTTCCGTTTTGCGCATGATAGTCGCTTGTTTTCCCTTTTTCGATTGATCGACCGATTAATGCATCAACGTCCTATCAGCTAAGATGTAGCCAGATCGACTCTGAATCAGCATCTGACAAAGGTCTTGCAGTGGGAAAAGGCCAATCGCGTCGACTTCAATGCAACGAAGACACAGTATACAACATTCACAAAGAAAAGTGAATCATCGATTCCACAGCTGATGATGAATGGCCAGGCCTTCGAATCTGGAGAAAGCATGAAATTGCCCGGCGTCACGGTCTGTGGGAGTGTACTGTGGCATAAACACGTGTGGACCATCGCCAGGTCTACCTCAGGCAAACTGAGTTATCTTTTTAGTTCCAAGAAATACTTTAGTCCGACCCAACTTCTTCTCCTGTATAAATTCCAAATTAGACCCGCGCTCGAATATTTCTCTCATGTTTGGAGCTCTGCTTCTTAACATACCCTCGACCTACTTGAGCACAAACAGAGACGAACTATCCGCCTGATCGGGGACACCGTGCTGACGTCAGGACTAAAGTCGCTATCATATCGAAGAGGCGTGGCTGACCTCTGTCTGTTTTGCAGATATTATTACGGCTACTATTCTTCTGAGATTCGTCCTATTGTTCCACGCAATTCGGTTTATATGCGCTCTACAAGAGAATCCCACGGATCGCACCAATTTGGGGCTAATCTCCCGACGGCGCGAACACCCCAGCAACAGAATTCGTTCCGTTAAAGAGCGGGAAACCTGCGGAACTCTCTCTACGCGCGAGTGTTTCCGGAGCATTACAACCTGCAACTGTTCAAAGAAAACGGTAACGGTTATTTAGTGTCATCTCGGGCGCCGTATCGGTGCTATAGGTTGGACTATCACAAAAAAAAAAAAAAAAAAAAAAAAAAAAAAAAATTGAACTTTCCAAACTTCGAGAAATGTTCCTTCTTGGAGGCATTTCTGCATGGCGGTTTGGAATACATTTGATCTTGTTTTCAGGCGCTTTGACAGCTTTGTTTGGGATCCTGTGTTAGTTGCAGCACCTACCACCCCTAATACTTATCCTTTTGGGGCCACCACCCACCATTAACAGGATTCACCTTCATGTGAACCCACATACGTTGATGAACCCTGATCAACATATCCAATGCAATGAGTACCTTAAGAAGTGCATGACGCCCTAAATGCATTGCAGGCGTATCATGCAATTCAGATACAATATCTGAAAACAAATTGATTAGGGCACAAAGGATACTATGTGCTACTCAAAACAGAAAACATTCCATGGTAGCGAAGCAATAAGGTATACAAAATATCTTTTCCATCGTTGACCATAACTAACTTGTGTAAATGCGAGGTTCTAAGAATTGTATTACGCGCATAAAGGCAACCAGGTCTCGCAGATCGTAAACATTTTCTATGTTAGACAAACACAAAATGTACTGCGAGACATACATCTGTTGTGTTGGAAAGACGATCTATTGTGTGTGCAAACAATGGTAGTATCCTTCGGTCTACGCGATCGAAGGAGAGATGTAGGCAACCATTGTCCTCAACGGACAACATAAACTAAGTGACTTACCAGCCATAGTCCAGAATGGACGTAAATTGGAATTAAAATATGAAATACGAGTCTTGTTCCAAACCTCGACGCACTACAACCGGGATTCGGTCTTGGCCTTATTTAACAAATCTTATAAGTTAATAATAAAATCAAAGAACAGTTTAAAATAAAATTAACCATGCAGTTTATTGCATGCGGACTAATAATTATTGATTCCGAATTAAAAAATCGATTAAAACAAGTGCACAGGTATTATTTGGTCCAACTATCTCTAATGTGTGATAAGTGTGTGTATAAACCCGTCACGCTCAGGAACCTTTTTCTCGCAAATTCTTTTGCACACCCTCTAAAGCTTTTCTGTCGACAGCGCCTTGGTGTCAGAAAATAATACCCCGTTCCACACCGTTTTCGAAAGAGACGTTCTACTATTGAGCGCAGCATGTTATGACAACTTATATGTGGGGTTTTATGTTCCATTAGTCGTGCCATAACTATTTTGTAGACGCTCCTGCGCAGATATTTCGGAAGCATTTCGCCTTACTGTTTTTTATAGCACTCTTTAGATCTTTTTAAGTTGCCAGGGTCTTCTTTGACATCAGTTCTTCAACTTGATTTTTACATTCCACGGCGAATGTGTAAACACTGTGACCTTAATGCTTTAATTTCGTTCGTTCAGCAGTAACATGATTTTCATCAATCTGTGGGTATCTGTCTAAGCATTGCTGTGTCACACGTTGTGTTCACCATCTCTATCAGCTGGTGGGTCATTTGGCCTTAGGTTATCACAACGACTACAAAGGCACCTTCGTTGAACGTGATGTTTTGCCATTTAGGACCTGTTTATACGTTGACGCGTCAGTTTCATTATTGTGGCTTGGTTGTCACTATGGATATGCAACTTATGCATCGGTTGAAGACGAGGATAATGTATATTACCGACCCTCTTCCTGCTGTTGCTGTATGTGTTCTTCTTGTCAGTGTTTGCTATAGTGACTTCCAACGGTGCAAATGATTCCAAAAGCTGGCGTCCCTCATATTGGTACATTTGCTGGACCAGCCGGTCATCGGCTATGACAGTGGACTCTTCACTTATTGCATCTACCGTGAGATTGTCTAGCACAGTTTGGTATTCATTTGTGGTCCAACTAAGCTATAGAAGAGGTCTCCGATAACGTTTTTTCTTATGAAGCCTTTCTGTTGGTTACCGATGTTTCAAAAGTCATGTCTTCCGCGTGCCCATGTGACTTCGTTCTTGGCCTAAATAAGCTGTGCATAACAGCTGTAGAAGTGGACTACGATAATTTTAGCTCTTACGAAGCCTCACTGTTGGTCACTGATATTTCGAAAGCCATTTCTTCCGCATGACTATGTGACTGCTTGCTTGGTATCGTCATTGATCCATGTGCCGCCTCCATGGGCGGGTTGGTGAAGAGGTTGTGTCTTGCATTTGATTGAGCAAACCTAGGTTCAACTGACGACTCTTGCTATTGTGTAGTTCAGCACAATTACTGAGTGGTAGGTAGTGTCCCAAAGCCCGCCCGCCCAGCGAAATACCATCCCATTAAACTCTAGGCTTCGTGAAATGGTCGGAAGGAATCCTTCAGCATCTCTCGAAGCCTGGCTGATGGACCCGAGCGAGAAAAAAGTATCTCTATAGGTTCGCCTTTCCTGGGAGAAGTAAAATAAAAAAAATAAATAAAAAATAAGGTTTTATTTTTTTTTTACACTAACGCGCGCACAAACGGGGATTTTGAAGTACCCTTAAATGCCAGAGCACAGTGCGAGCGGGTGGAGAGGAAATGGATAAGGAAAGGAGGTGTCGATGTATATTGAGTCTTGAATGTCTGGATATCAAAACGGCCAGGAAACACATGATCAGACAGAACATTCCACATTCGTGTGGTTCGGCTAAAGAATGACTCTGTGCGCCTGAAGTCCACTTTCAACGTGAACTTATGCACCTTCACAGATTGACGGGTATCGCAGGGAAAGTGTTGTTATCAAAGGCTTTGTACTGCTCACGTTGGCCTTCTTCTTCTTGGTCATTTGTGTCAAGATGTCCTGAACTGTCTTAAAATGGTTTAGATCATTTTGTGTAATCTTCATCCTGATTTTTGGTTTAATCCACTCCCTAGTACTGGTCAGCTCTTAGTGACTGCCGTGTTGTTTACTCCTTTAGAGTTCGTTTCCTTGCAGATCATGCATGTCGCCTTCGTTGCCGCAGTATTTTGTCATATGGCAGGCATTCCGCAATACCTGCAGAGTTGGAAGCGGTCTTCTTGATTATAACTCCAGGCATTTAAAGCATACAATCTGTGGGGTTCATTTTCGGATCCATTCCATTGTAATATTGCCCTCTTCCGGGAGATTTTTCTGCTACTGCTGTAGGGAAATTGATTGTAGGAGATTGAATACCCCCGTATGCTTTGCGCAGCTATATTATGTTGTAGCGGTTCTACGAACCATACAACTCCTTACAGGTGAGTTATCCTTTCCGCCAAGGAACTCTACTCACCTTTCGCAGCACACGCGGCCAATAGTTATTACAATACCTGTAACAAAGGCTATATGAGATTGCAACAACGTTGAACCCGATAGCAAAAACCAAGGAACTTAACGTTCAAAAGCTTCCAAGATCGAGTTCAACGCATCCATACATGGTATTCTACCCAATTCAAAAGGGAAGCTAAAGCATCGCATCTAAGCAATGCGTCAAATGCAGAAAGCATCGCATACAGATCTCCCATCCTAAACATCTGCACGATGTTTCCAAGGAATTACATCTTCGGTAAATTAACCAAACCAGGGAGGCATACTCGGGTAGCTAAAGGCAATTAGCATCTCTAATTCCGTGCAAGATCCCAAAACCGACAGGCGCACGTGCACAAACAAAGCCATTGCGGAGAAACAGCAATCGATTAAAACGCTGTTCCCATAGGGTAAAGCAAATATAATTATCCTACCCGAGGATAATTATGTTGGCCAAAAAGGGATCGCTAGGAATAATAAACCGAACAACGGATGCCTATTCTGGTGGCTATGAAAAATCAACAGTATCCCAGATAGAGGTTTGTGATGGGAAAGGCAAACAAAGCCGTACGTCCCATAGTCGCGTACACATCCGAAATACAGGCGACCTTTGCCGCATGCCAGATGTGCAGAGCAAATAAACTACGGAAAGATCGGAGAACAGCGGCGGCATCCGATCCTGAAACAAAAGAAACACGATTCCGACCACCGACATCGAATGATGATAACGATGATAAGTAGGTAAGAGTTCTCTTTTCCAGATCGTATGGGAAATTCTCCTTTAAGATACAAAAGGAAATGTTACGCTGTTAACAGATACGAGGGGTAAATTCTGTTAGCAGATTGGATGGGAAAATTTCCCTTTGGAAATGCGGGCTGATTAATGCAAAGGGGATATTTGTAGGATAGGTCCAGTTAGTCAGATAGGGATAGTCATGGCGACGAGCCGAACAACGAGAACCAAACGAGGGAGTTGATCCGCGGATTAACCATACAACCGGAAAGTAACGTCAGTGTGCAAACGAACGGTCGCGACCAGAAAAAAAATATATAGTATTTTGTCTTGCCACGAGCAACTACCCAATAAATGTGATATAGTTACCGACTTTCGATAGCTTGTAGTTACAACACCAGGAATTGTATACTCATGAACTTACAAAAACTTGTGCGAATAAAGGAAATTTGTGTTTTCGAAAGTTAATATTTTTGAGTTTCATTCGTGACTATTTTCTCAGTGTTTTGCGTGTGTGCAGTTTTCCGCTTCGTGTAAGTCCTTGTAGCAGCAGTGTTCGGCGGAACACTTACGATCCAGATAGACTAACTTCCGCTAAAATGTCTGTGGGTGACATGTCGTGGATTCCAAACTGAGAGCCTACTCCCTCACAGACTTTCATCTGTGTGATAATTGCGTCTCCATTTTTAGACTCGATTAAAGTTGGATGTGTCAGGGTTCTCATGGTTGCTTCTTCTCCCAGCACTCCACTAATAACGGCGTGTATTTGCCCCGTTACCACTAGTTTTTTCCAGTTGGAAAAGCAAACCGTTTCCGCGTTCTCCAAATGCTGCAGTACAGAGTGATGAGTGACATCGAACGAAAATCGAATTAGAAAAAAGCATCAGAGCCGTATACCATATCAATTCCATATCAGTTGAGAGCGTAATTGAGAACATTGATCGAATTCGTACACACGGCAGTAGTTTGATGTGTTGAGAATTGGTTCTATCGTTTATGGATGAACAGAGGCCAGAACCATCAGTTTATTTCGCTTACTACAAGCCGTATAAACATATAAACTTATAAACAGACTTACGAACTACCTTAAAAACGAAGGCATTCGGTTTGGGGAGGCTCCTCGATAGTATAGTGGTTAGTATACCCGCCTGTCACGCGGGAGAACGGGGTTCGATTCCCCGTCAGGGAGCCTCTGGTGCAAGACTAATAACCTTGCCCGGAAAAAAAATCATTATGGAAAATTTAACAAGCATCAAGACTTGCTAAATAAGGCCAAGACCAGCTCCCGGTTGTAGTGCCGATGATGATGATGATGCGGTTCGGGGTGAGGGACCAACTTTAAAGTAACTAAAAAATGGAATGGGGAAGTAAACAAAGATGGATACAATAATAGTCTAAGTGGTAGGACAGGGAAAGGCGAGGATAATCCGGGTGCTAGGGTGTGAGTATAACTGCAGGGGAGTGTAGGCGGTGAACGGGGTAGATTCGGGAGGGGTAAGAGAGGAGTTGACGTTTGAGAGCGGGAGAGGTGTGATTGAAGTCAAAGAACGCAAGGAGAGAGCTTGCGCACCCCTGCATCCCCGAAATGGGTTCATTAGAGCCGTAAGACTTGTGATGGGTGGGCAAATAGAGGAAAAGAGAGTGTTTCGCAGATTTCGGGAATTAGTGGAAAATATGATGGAGGAGAGCAGGCTTGGGCAGTTGATTGAGCCTGAGAATAGACGGTGGATGAAGAGGATGTCGACATGCATTCTGCGCTCTTCAGGTGTGTTAAGGTTAATTAGGTGAAGACGGCTCGTATATGGGGGTCGAATCAGAGGATTTTCCCAATTCAATCCTCGGAGGGCAAAGGGCAAACAACGAAGTTGCACGCTTTCGACCCAGCGAATTTGGGACACGTAGTGAGGAGACCAGACCTGACTAGCATATTCAAGAAGGGGGCGGACAAAGGCTATATAGAGCGACCTAGAAAAATCTTTCGACCGGCGTTTCGCAAAACCAAGGACAGAGTTGGCCTTGAGAATAATGTCATCAATATGTGAGATTAAGTTAAGCTCCCTATCACATAAGATCCCAATCTTTTGTACAGGTGTTCTCTGTTGGTTGAGTAAGACATAGGAGGGTGGCGGGGAAGGGAGTCGTTTACGGGAGAAGGTGATTGAGTGACTTTTGACAAAATTTAATTCGGGGCAGTTATTTGGGCACCAAGAGCAAAAGCTGTCGGGATCCATTTGGAGAAGTGAGGAGTCGACAGAAGAGCGGATCATCTTGAAGAGTTTAGTGTCGTCCGCGTATAGAGAGATGGAGGAGTGCTTGATACTGGAGTCGATATCATTAATAGTACGAATGAATAGGAGGGGCCCAAGTTGACTGCCCTGGGGAACCTCTGACGTGGGAAGAAAAGGGTTGGAGGGGGTGGATCTAAATCTGGCACGGGTGGGGCGATCGTTAAGATAGAAAGAAATCCACTTAATCAGTAGGGGTTCGAAGCCAAGGGAGGATAGCTTAAAGAGGATGAGGTTGTGTGAAATTTGGTCGAAGGCCCTGCTGAAATCGGTTGATTACATCGACTTCGTTGTTGTTCTCTATGGCACGGAGAGCGTGGGATGAGAATTCATCTAGATTGGTGGTGGCCGACCTTCCCGGAAACGATCCGTGCTGGTTGGGTGAGATGATGAATTTGCGGCGAAAACATAACGCGTTGTAAAGAATGCCTTCGAACAGTTTTGGAATATGTGACAGTTTGGTGATGGGACGGTAGTTACTAATATCATTTTTTGGGTCCTGAATTATGTACGGGGGTGAAAAACGAGGATTTCCACATATTTGGGAAGACATATTGTGTAAGGGATAGATTGAATATCTTTGATAGTGGGAGAGAAAGAGATGAACATTTTTTTATAAGGACAGCCGGAAGTTCATCAGGATCAGGGCTGAACTCGTCTTTTTTAATTTGTTTGTAGGTCTTTAGTTTAGTGATTCTTATCGTCATAGCGTTGGTTCAAATCACACTCTTTTTAATATCGCCGCGAACGCTATACAGTCTTACCGAGTGCTTCCGTTCGGCGGATGAATCTCGACTGACTCATTAAAGGCAAGAAAAAGTTCATCACGTTGTGGCTAAATAAATCCACTGCCACTTACTGGGAACTCGAAAAGGGTTTGTAGCGGTTCCGCCAAACCCTACGGTCTACTTACCTGAAAAAACCCCCATAACTACAACCCAACTCCCTTTAGTTTGCTAATGCACCAGTATTAGTACCTAAAAATGCTGCACGCATTTAAGAGATCAAATCTATGATCTTTAAGTCCCTGTAAAGAAAACTTACCTTCATGCATTCTCTTCGCATACCATTGCTCCTTAAGATTTCTTTATTAACTTACCAGGTATTTCCAATCAATTTCGGCATCTACGTCGCCAGTCAAATTCCCTTAGATGAATTCCTGTAAACAAAATAATTCGGATTGCATTCAATGTAACGGTCATGACAGAGACCATAAAAATCGCGCCGTCTATTTTCCCAGCCGCGTCATATACCTTTTCATACACATTGCCTGGCAACCTTTTTTGTTTGTCTTATCAATAAACAACCCAAGCAGCTGCATATAATTAGCGCAATAGACGCCGAAACCAAATTCTCCAGCATTTCCTAATGCAAATATGAACCCGGTTTCTACTGCAGCCAGAGATGCCATAAACATCCAATTTGCTTTTAGCACCTTTTTCTCCTAACGTCGAAAATAGCGACGAGGCACCGTGTAAACAATGACCCGCATTGCCAACGGCGCATTTGGTCATGTTTCTCCTTTGTCTTTGCCGCCTGCCTGTTTCGTCGTTCCACTGCTTTCGAACACGTGCAATTACATTGAATCTGTTCGATCGCGCACATATACCACTGCACCAAAAAGATCGCATTTTCTTAGTGCTCACACCCTTAAGAGAAAAGTTTTTCTCTCTCTTCCTTTTTTTTCCTTAGCGAAATCATCTCTGCATGAGATGACGATCGCTGAGTCTTATTTCATCTTTCGACGACGCTGGTCGCAGCACTCCCGCTCTCCGCCAGCAGCGGAGAAGCGTAATTAAAATATTATAGTCGCCGTGTCGAGTATTATAGTCGCTGCAGTTTTTGTAGAGTGCATTATTATTGTAATTTTCACGCGTGCTTCGTAAAAATTAAATAAAAATTAACAACACCTAACCCATGCGTTTTTATCGTGGATATCTTCGGTGAACAATTTCCCTACTTCAGACAGCTTGCGGTGAACTGTGTTTTCCTTTCGGTCTGCGGCAGACACTTTTCGAACTGGTGGAGACGAGGTAGAACTCTCGCCCATACTGGCGTCGCGACTTCCTACCCGCAGGTTCCTATGCTGGCATAGGGAATTTAGTTCCGGAGAATCACTGTCGTACATGCTGAGTTAAATTCCTCTGTCGCTATGTATACGGGGAAATTGGTTTGGAAACACGACCAAGTATTGGCATGAGTTGTCGGTTAGACAAAGGAATATGGGTCTTGGTCGTTGCGATGGTTGTTTCGCGGAAATTCAATGCATTCTATTGGGTAGGATGGGAGCTGAAATGATTTTCGGGGAAACTAAATGTTGCTTGGTTACAAGCGAGAAAATAGTTTAAGCAAGCGAGGAATATAATTTAAATAGGAAATTAACCGAAGTGGTTTTTGGGAAAAATTATATGCGGTTTGATGTAGTTGGGGGAGATGATTAGTATTCCGCTGTAAATTTGAATATGCATTTTATTACAGCTTGGGAAATGGATTCTTGGTAAGTTTGGGGATGTATGCAGTTGCAGATTTGGGGACCGATGCTGTTGCATATTGGGGTGGTGTGTGCTATTGCCAGTTTGGGTTATGGTGACTCGCTGTTAGCGGTCAAAATTGGTTGGAGTTGTGGGTTGGTTCTCCATGTGGTGTAGAGAACCCCCACAGATCCCCTTGAGATTAAGTGAACCGTATTATCGAGCACCCAGTAAAAAGAAACAAAAAAACGACCTCGATCTACAAACAAAATTAAAAATAATTGTATAACAAAATATTTAAGATTTACGTTAATAAGGTTTCACATTCTGAGTCAAATATTATAAAAAGATATATGTATTAACCGAAGCAGTGAAAATGGGTGGGCTGAAAAGTTTCCAACCTCTACATGAAGATAGCAGCACTCGTCAATAAAAGCTAGTGAATGTAGTTGGACAGCTTTTGACAGATACTCACCAAAATTTCAGGCATTTTGGACGGGTAGTTTTTATTTGACAGTCATTTGAGTAAGTCGATGTTTTATGATTTTTTTGGAGCCTGTCGAGATCCATTTGGAGAAGTGAGGAGTCGACAGAAGAGCGGATCGTATCGAAGAGTTTAGTGTCGTCCGCGTATAGAGAGATGGGGGAGTGCTTGATACTGGAGTCTATGTCATTAATAGTAAGAATAAATAGGAGGGGTCCAAGATGACTGCCCTGAATTGGAGAGGGTGGATCTAAATCTGCTTTCTTTTATTGACGAGTGCCGCTATCTTCACGTTGAGGTTGGGCAGTTTTCAGGCTACGCTCGTAATAATAAATTGTTGCCCTCCAAACCAATGCACAAGGAAAAAAAATCATTACAAGTATACAAAATAAATATCATCATCATCATCGGAACTACAACCGCAATCCGGTCTTGGCCTTATTTAGCAAGTCTTTCCACCGGTATCCGTTCCATATCCGAGACTTGTTAAATTGTCCATAATAATTGGTTTTTTTCGGGCAAGGTTATTAGCCGTGCGCCAAACAAAATATATTTTGTCAAAAAAGCATCGGGAATCATAGCGCTAGTCGCCAAATGATCCAACTGTCTTTATTTATGATCCCATGTCAGCGTGTTTACAACAGCTTGTTAAGTCAGTCAGTGTGTGCCAATCCTTACAATCTCTGAAAATATTAAACAAAAAATTCCATAACTCCCACAGAAGTTCTTAAAAACATCTATGCTTGAAAAACGAAAACTCTTTAATGCCTACCCAATAGTACAAAAACCCTTTTTTCTACTTTCCAGGAGCCAGCAACTGTCCGTCAGGTTTCGATGAGTCCGAAGAGGAATGTGGAACAGCGAGAAAACTTTTGGAGCTGCCTGGTGGTGTATTTGCTGCCCTTGGTTGTATCGCGGCAGCTATAACAGCATGCCTAATATTCTGCATATTTGGTCTTGTTCGAAAACGAAAGAAATCGGTGGTTCAAAAGCCTATTCTCAACGGGACACTGAAGAAAGACATTAAAAAGGACTCACTTTTCATCGATCCGGCCTCCTGACACGGGCTTCAGTCGGTCGAGTATATTCACGTCGACCGGGAGACTACTGTGTGATATGTTGTATAAAGAAATAATCTATTACTAATCTTACATCAATTATTAATACAAAACACACACATATACATGCGTATAATTTTCTCAATTATTCCTTTTAACTTTTGAAATCCCATAAATTTCTATTGATTTGATTTTATTGTATTTACCAAAATAGCTCAACAAGGATCCTGACTTGGGTCGGTATATACCGTAAATATTTCTCAAAACCAATCACTGCCTTATATTCGAAAATTTTTCCAACAAACCAAAAGCAAAAACGAAAAAGAAGAAACTGAAATTAACAAATACTTTTTAATTAATGCAGTCAAATATGTTAGTCTTTCAAAATTAAGATTTATCGAAGCCAAAAGAAATACCAAACCTATTAATCCTTCCATATTACCCACCATCGTCTTACAGTGGTTGGGAAGTTTCATTATAATTTTTGTTATATGTTTTAATACTTATAGTAGGCTATACCATTAAATTATAGAGACACAAGGCGTCGTGAGTAAAAGAAAACTATTGTAAATTAGGTACCTTCAAATAAATGAATAAAGAAGAAGTAAAAATAAAATAAAACAAGAAGAAAGGGAAGAATAATAAAGAGGAATAAAGTAACAGTATAGGAAATAAAAGTCAAATCACAATTTAAGAAAATTCAACTGTATAAATGTAAAACTAAGCTCATGTATTTGATAGGACAATTCCATGAAATCTCGAAAGTGTTGTGATGTAATTTCACATAATTGTTACAAAACGAATCACAAACCCACATACGAATGCATACAGAAAGGCGTATCCATGCTCATGCCCTCCCACACAAAAACATAAAGTATAAGAATACACGAATACACAATCTTTTGCTGATTTGAAAAAGATTTTGGTATCAAAAGTATCTTTCTACTAACGCGGTAGATTGAACATTTTAAAGGTCATCACTGGAGGCAACGATTGAGTTATAGTTTGCTTTGCTAATTCTCTCCTTGGGATTCGGTTTGAATTATTCGCTATGCCATTCGTTTAAAGGAGAATGTAATAAAATCCAACGAGCGCGCTTGGGTTTATAGAACACAATGTTGTAGCAATTGCTGCATTTAAATTCCTCTGGAAAAGAAATTAGTATATCCTTGAAAGTTGTTTTCAGGATCCAAACAAAGATTTACAAAACGATTAATGGATCTGTTTTATTTATTTAGGAGTTGATGTTGAACTTCAACTGGGGCCTCAATAGGTTTAATGAATTCCTTGGCATGTTCTTAGACATGTTCGATGGATCTCTGCTGAAAAAACGATGTACCCAAACTTATTAAACTTTTCGGAGTATGTTTCAACGAATTGAAGAGCCTTGGGCGACCTTGGTAGAATCAAAGTCGGCTGAGGGAATTGCCCAATCGGAAGTAATTTACAAGGTTGTAGCTCCAGTCGAAATATGATAAAATCGGTCTTAATAAAAATTTTTCTCCCAATAGTACCGTACCCCAT
Source organism: Microdon myrmicae (assembly GCA_963931805.1). Taxonomy (NCBI): domain Eukaryota; kingdom Metazoa; phylum Arthropoda; class Insecta; order Diptera; family Syrphidae; genus Microdon; species Microdon myrmicae. Next base: position 26,673,977 of record OZ007498.1, read on the forward strand.
GAAGGGCCTAAATCCATTACAATGAATCTAAGGTTCCCAAACTTAACAACCTTCTACAAGATGTCCTAATATTTTGGGCCAACTTTGACCACTGATATGCGCGAAATCCTTATCCAATCCTGGGGCTACACACCATCATATTCGAGATTATTCAGTGTAAGTTCACGAGGGCTGGCCAATTTTATATTGATCAGCATAACCATTTAAATACAAAACTCGACCAGTTACACAACCTACCCAATACAACTCGATGACATCGTGTTCCATAAAATTCTAGTCTAACATTAAAAATCGATTACGGAAAATATAATGCCACCGATAAAAATAATTGTCTGTGTCATAAAAACTATTGAAATAGTAGCTGACGAATTTATTGTTTCCTGAATATATTTCGAGTCCTACTCTTGTGGATCTTTGAAAGACATAATCCATGTTTTCGGGTAACTGTAGCATTTGTTTTACGAGAATTTTAAAGTCACTAAAACAAATTTCAGCAGTAAATTAATGGAAACGAGTTTAAACCTTCAACAAAGACGATCGTCCTGTTTAAATATTGGGTCGTCAAAAATTTTGTAGCAACATGGGGCAAAGTTGTTTAATAAATTACAAATATAAGAAATTATATTGTTCATCGAAATATGTTTTAATACCTTTTAGAGCCAACAATGATTTATTAAAACGGCGAAATGTACCTTAAAAAAAAAGTAAAATATTAAGTCAACGTGAAGTAATAAGCAAATATTAAATATATGGTGGCGCAAAATTAATCACCATATCGGAAGATGTTATGCATTTTGCAAATGGCGTCGCACGTCTATCATATTTGACACTTGTGAACTAGATAACATATTTGACATTTGAGAACTAGAAAAAATTGTAAAGGTCCAAATAAAGATTTCCATCACTTAAGATCATTTTTTTTTATTTATTGAGAAAGTAAGTCCAAAAAAAAAATTGGATGATTAATTTTGCACCACCCAGTATTATTAACTTTAAATCTCATTCTTTCAAACTACTACAAATCCCAGCCTGGACTATCCAATATTTAAAAAGTACGGCCGCCTTTGCTGACGGTTTGATAATGATTAATTATAGAGTAGAATCCAGGTGTTAATTATATAGTCGTTGATGTGTTAGATATTGTTATAAGGCGTTGCGCTCGATGGGCTTTGTGATTGGAGATAATTGCGTTACAATCGATTAATTGTATTCCATAAAGTTCTACTACTATAAATTTAAACACGTCACTTCTTTGAAAGTTTTCGAAGTAAAATACGAAGGTGAATGAAATATAAACGGTAAATTATTTTTATACATTTAATGAATAATGTTACACACCAACTATACTATCAAGATGTTTCAATACAGTCTCCTGCGTCAACTACACACTTTTTCCACCGATTTGAAGCCGATCAAAGCGCGACCAGTGTGCTTTTCGTAAATTAAAATAATGTATCCGGTCATACTGCTCAAGTAGTGAGTGTTCGTTTGGAACATGAATTATGGGGGCAAGTCCGTAATGATCAGTATCGTACTCAATTGTATGAAGACAATTTCGAGTAGTTAGATCCGTGTCTAGTAATTGTATTCGCTTGTCCAGCATTAGTAAATTCAAGAAGAAATTTCCTCTTGAAAAAGATGGCGTACTCGTAGCGTACAATTCTAGTTTATGTTCGATGGCATCTGTTTGCCACCAGTCGAACAATGCATTGCCACTTTTCTTCGAGATAAGGTTAGGCCAAGCACTGTGCTTGGAATTAAGATCTGCCGCCACAAAAAAAATAAATATTTTTCGAATCTAACTTTAGACTTGGGAAAAGAGTGTCAAGTTCATTGATAAATTGTGTACACTGGGCAGTTTCGAGAGCATAAACAGAGACTGCATATGACTTGCCTTTTCAAGAGAATATTCATAATGTAGACTTCTAGCACATGGAACTTGTGTACATTTGTGCTGTAAGCGACCTTATGTTGCAGACCTTTGTGGCGTCTCTAACAGTTACACACACAATACACAAGCAAATAGTGAAGAACACCGAACGAAACTCGAATAAGATAATGCACCAGAGACGTATACCATAGCGATAAAATAACAATTCACATCAGTGGAATATACTTGCGTTTAAAAATCGAATTCTAAGCACGGCCAGTAGCCACGTGTAACGCATTGGTTCAATTTTTTGTGATTCTAACTGTAATAGCGTCAGTTCGAATCACACGTTCTTCACTATCATTCCAAGCGCTATAATTGGTGACTACGACGTGATCTGTGTACACCCAGCACACACTTTCCCATAGTAAACAGAACTTCACACACGATCATGACTTCCGCATAGAGCACCGGCACACTCGCCTGCTCCGACGTTCTCTCGTTCGCTCCGTCGTTCGCAAACGAAGCTGATCGTAGCGAAGTTACTGAGGAGGGAGTAGTGTGGGGTCTCTAACAGATACACACACAATACACAAGCAAATAGTGAAGAACACCGAACGAAAATCGAATAAGAAAATACATCAGAGCCGTATACCATAGCGATAACAAAACAATTCACATCAGTGGAATATACTTGAGTTTAAAAATCGAATTCAAAACACGGCCAGTAACCTGATGTGTTACGCATAGGTTCAATTTTTGGTGATTCTAACTGTCATAGCGTCAGTTCGAATCACACGTTCTTCACTATCGTTCCAAACGCTATAACTTTCTTAATTAAGACGGCCATCCACCTCCATGAGCGGAGTTTGGACGATCTCTTCTGATTCATCATCATCGGCACTACAGCGGGGATCCGGTCTTTATTTAGCAAGTCTCCCCGCCGGTCCTGATTTCGAGCCGATGTCATCCAGTTTGGTACTGTGGCGACCGTACAAATTCCCCACAGGAAAAAGTCCAGACCAACTTGAGGTAACGCACTTACCTGGACAACATCACTTCCACAGACGCGGTCCCAAGCCCAGCGGGGGCCGCCAGTAACCCAACGTTGAGTCGACACCAGAAGGCAAGGAACTTAACGTCCCCAAAGCCTCTAATACCGAGCTAAACGCTCCATACCTAAAACCTACGACCTGAAACAAGGAGAAACATCCATGCATCCTTCGACGTGTGCAATCGCAAGCTAAGTGAATGCCAGCACCACAAGTCGGCAACCCTGAACATCTGCACGAAATGCAGGGAATTACAATTAAAACAATTAACCGACCAACGGACGTGGTGCGGTTGATCTAAACATTAGATCACCCAAATATTCACCGCAAACAAAGGAGCGCATTCCTTAGCCTCGTAAACACCCAGATGGCGCGAAAAACCAAGCACCACGTAACTCCAAACAATACTTTGTTTGGAGTTTTACGAAGGCCAGCTGCAATAAATAAATACGGCACAGCATTGCGCCGTTGCCACTGTCCGCCAAGCAGAAATGCATCAGCGGAATGTTTGTTTTTCACACCATGTGAAAAACTCTCTTGGATTTCAAATCCAATAGATACCAGCGAACTAGACGTCCAGGCGATCGTCAACACCAGATGGTCGACCTAACTAAGCAGCGTGGGAATAGAATCCACCGTCAACAACGACGGTGAAGCTTCCATATGTATGCGTGAGAATTTTCTCCTTACAGGAAATTGTGTCTGCACAACTGCAGATACAAAACACACAGATACTGGAAAAACAGTATCCGATAGGTTGAAAGAGGGAGAGTTTTATATCGAGCATCGGTCCAGGAGGTCGTCACAGAGAAACCCTACGAGGAGGTCGGTCCGCGCCGCGCAATACTTCGCTACAGAAACAGGACGAGAAGGTTTGATTTTACGTACAGTGGTTTTAAGACGCGTTCAAGTGTATTAAGTCCTTGAATTTTCTGTTGTTACAACCGAACGAATGATATATATTTTTAAAATCGGATGTTTTTCGAAAAGAAATAGACAGTATATACGGGTAAAAATATCTTATTGTAATAGTGGCGAACTAAAATAAATTAGACCAAAAGAAATCCAACGAAACGAAACATTTGTGTGAGAAATACATACGCTGGTTTACTAAAGGCAGCTTAAACTAAGAGTTATCAACTGTACATGTTATATAATAAGTTAATTAATAAAGTGGTTGAATGAATCGAATGTGTACTTAGAAGCTAAAATTTTAAAACATACCTAACATTAAAATTATAATAAAAAGGAAATGTTCGCAGTGTTTTTATTGTGTGGTTGTGTTCTTTCCGTGTCGGTTGGTGAACAGGTTGTTCCTTTTGTTTGGGAACAGTGTTCGGTGGAACACTTCGACTAAGGCTAAATCCGCCAAAGTACTCCCAGGCTCTGGGCGTCCTGGTATACGTCAACTCTCCAACACAGAGAAGGTCTGACGCGCTGTCGCCGTCCTTACATCCTGCAGCAAAGGACTTTCCAGGCAGGCTCCTCTTCGCTCATTCGAGCTAGGTTTCCCGCCCACCGGAGTCCACCGAGGTTGATTTTTCTTACAATGTTACCTTCAAGGTAGATCACGTACACCTGATGGTTAGAGCGTTTCCCGAATCGTCCTCCCTCACATACGGGGCCAAAAATACTCCTTAAGACCTTTCTCTCGGACCCGTCTAAGAGTTCAGAGTGCCTTCTATTGAGCACCCAGGTTTCGGATTCATACACGAGTACTAGTAAGACCATGTTCTTGTACAGTAGTAGCTTAAATATTTTGGGTAAATTTCGGGATTTAAAGGGCCTTGATATACCATGGTAGGCTTTGTTGGATTTGATCAGGCGTCCGAATATTTCTTCTTCTTCCATTTTGCTATCGGCTGCTACTATTGACCCAAGGTAGTTAAAGGATTGCACTACTTCAAATTGGTGCTCCACTACCCCGATAGTTTGACCAACGTTAGGTCTTCTCTTCGCAGAAGTGGCTACCATGTACTTAGTTAAAGTGCAGTGCCAGTTTTCGTGCCGGCTGCTCGATCTGGGGGAAGGAGTCCTGTACAGCCGAATCGTATCTATCGATGATGTCTCGATGCCATCTGCGTAGGCAAGTATCTGGCATTGTTCATATTATCTCTTCTTTCGATTCCGATTAGTGATGAGACATTCACATTAATTAATTTTAAGCGTAACCTTGTGGCATATCTAACAGATACGCACAATTCAAAAGCAAAATAGTGAACGACACCGAACGAAAATCGAATAAGAAAAATACATCAGAACCCTATACTTAGCGATAACATAACAATTCACATCAGTGGAGTAAAGTCGAGTTTAAAAATTAAATTCTAAACACGGTCAGTAGCCTGATGGGTAACGCTTAGGTAAAATTTTTTCGTGATTCAAACCGTCATAGCATCAGTTCGAATCACACGATCTTCTTCACTATTATTTCAAACGCTATAATTGGTGACTACGACGTGATCTGTACACACAGCATACACTTTCCCATAGTAAGCAGAACTTCACACACGGTCACGACTTCCGCATAGAGCCCAGCCTCCGACGTTTTCTCGTTCTCTCGTTCGTCCGTCGTTCGCATACGAATCTGATCGTAACGAAGTTACTGCGGAGGGAGTGGTGTGGCATCTCTAACAGATAGACACAATTCACAAGCAAAATAGTGAAGGACACCGAACGAAAATCGAATAAGAAAATACATCAAAACAGTATACCTAGCGATAACATAACAATTCACATCAGTGGAGTATAGTCGAGTTTAAAAATCAAATTCTAAACACAGTCAGTAGCCTGGTGGGTAACGCTTAGGTTCAATTTTTTTCGTGATTCAAACTGTCATAGCCTCAGTTCGAATCACACGATCTTCTTCACTATTATTTCAAACGCTATAACCTCTGCCGAAGAGAGCATTGTGTCTTTGGTGTTGAGTTATCTGGAGACAGCGTCGAAAGATAGTTTCCACCCGGTCGCCTGTTTTGTCAGTTTTTTCCTCCAAATTTTCTTTTTTTGTTTTAGGAGGGGAAAACTGTGCTTGCATGGACCATAACATTCCAGTTATGTCTATTTGTGCCTCTGTTGTAGACAGTTTTTTGGGGCTCTCGATAGTATAGTGGTTAGTATCCCCGCCTGTCACGCGGGAGACCGGGATTCGATTCCCCGTCGGGGAGCCCCTGGCGCAAGACTAAATGACCTTGCCCGGAAAAACAAATTTTCATAGAAAATTTAACAAGCCTCAGGACTTGCTAAATAAGGCCAAGACCGGTTCCCGGTTGTAGTGCCGCTGAAGATGATGTAGACATTTTTACGTTGTGGCGTAGTTGTTTCACTATTGGTGTTCTTTACATCACCTACCATTTGAGCGTATGATATACTGGGTGCCACGAAGTTGTTATAAGTATGAGCTTGTATTCGTTTCTCTTCTTCAACTTGTTTCTTTCTGGCTTGAACTTTGATTTTAGTTGTTGGTATTTAGCGCAACCTCTAAAGTTAGCAGGGCCACCTGTTTTTACAGGGGACGCAGGGCAACCTATCCTTATCGGGAAGCTGTTTTTTACCCAGCGAGCATTCCCCAATAGCATAATTGTTGAGGCACTTCACGCCCTTAAATTTCATGTTGCAATTCGATGCCACATGCCTGAACCGCGGTCTGACTTCTTTATTTGTTCCTGACTTATTGTTTTATAATTGAGTGCTAATATGTCCGAGTGCTTCAATTTTACCGTTAAAACTTAGAAAGACAATGAACAACGGCAATTTGCGGTTGCGATTTTGGGAGAGAGCTGATTAACACATGTAGATTTTAAAATGTTTCGATGGATTTCAATTCCTCGGGGGAAAAGTATGGACCTGTGCCGGTTCCGCCAAACCCCACTGTTACTTACCTGAAGAACCCCGATAACTTCGACCCAACTTATAAGTTTCGCTAATGCAATCGCTTTAGCACCTTAAATGCCAAATAGATCAAATTTATATAACCTAAAAGTCCCTGTAAAAGTATTTTTATACCATTCATGCATCTCTTCGCATACAAATTCCCTACAAGAATTCTTACCATTATACAGGAGCATAAAACAAAACCTATTCGGTACCTTCGGTTGCCAGGCAAATTCCATCCTTCCCACACATGCACCGCAATCTCCCGGCAGCAAAAACATTTCCTTCCCAAGGATAGTTAATGCTTTCAATGCATTGCCTGGAAATTGCTGTAAAGAATTTTTCCTACAAGGGCATTCATACATGTATCAATCTCTGCATTAGCGACCCAGAACCGAATTTCCAATTAGTGTAGATATTCACACTAGAGTTCGGCACTTGAGTCGCCATAGGTGCCATGTACAATTGACACAGATGGTATATACAAACCGTCATTGTATAACCATCTCATTTGCTTTGCAATGACTTGCAACTATCGATACAGCTGCAAGCACTGCAAAGCATAAACAATGCAAATATAGATTTCCCTGCATATACAAATGCAAGCAAGGGATTCGTTTAGTCCACCAACCCATTAGCACCTTTTCCCAATGGCTATTCACCTATTTACACAAGGGCATCACTCATCTAAGACTTTTATGATGCCCTCGTCCCATATTTGCTTTTAGCACATCTCTTCGATGCATCATCGTCTATTTTAGCCGCGATGCACATCATAACCCATGATCGCCCCGATTCCTTTGCCCTTGCCGTCTGTCTGCTTTGTTTTTCCATTGCCTTCGCGCATTAGTAAACAACACAGATCTGAACGATCACACACATACCACCATCATCTCCATTACGAGATCTGGTTTTCTATTCCACCAAGAGAGACTTTACGTTTCTCTGGTGAACAATAGACGATAGGTAAAAACGATATCCTTAGTGGAGAGGATATCCACCACCACACTACAAACTCACCCCATGAGCGAGTCGGCTCTGCATGAGCCGTTTATCGCGAGTCTTATTACATCCGCCGACCACGCTGGTCGCGCGATCTCCCGCTCTCCGTCGCGTGGCGGAGAAGCGTAAAAATATCGAAGTCGTGTCGCGAGAGAAGTGTTTCACCGTGTTTAAAATTTATAAAAATCAATTTAATATTAAGTATAAATTTTAAGTGAAGTATAAAACACTAACATATTTAATAATGGCTGAGACCAAAATTTTTTTTTTGCTTAGAGAATAAAACGTAACAAATAAAGAATTAATATTGACCAAACCTGAGTGTTTTGTTTCTGTGTTGTGTCCGCTCGGTCGCGAAGGTCAACCATCGTTTTCTTCCTCCTTGCGCTGTAAGCAGTGTCCACGTGAACAATAGACGATGAGGAGGGAAGTGAACCTAGTGCCCATGTCTGGCACAGTCATCCTCCCCAAAGACCCACTCCTTTGAGGAGCATGCAGACCGTTTTTCTGATTTAGGGGTGTACGTGGAGTATTCGCTAGTTTAGTGAGGGCAGATCCTCCATATATATTGGCTTAATAAAAGCGATAACTTAACAACTACCCTAAAACTAAAGTTTAAAAAAATATGGATAAAAAACAAATTCGGCCGGGGGGGGGGGGGGGGGGGGGGGGGGGCATGCTCTTCCTAACACATCTCTTTAATGGAGCGATAGTTTTCAAACTATCGCATAAAAAATTTATTTTGTTGTTCGTTAATCGTTTTGCTATAAAAGTGGTGCAAATTAACTTACCAAGTTAAATAACATCTTTAGCTTCCATGGGGCTAACTACGAGGCTAGGTCAATAAGTCCTTAGACGCGTCTACGATGGCGTTCGTAGCATCGCTAATGGTCTGTTTTTAGTAAGAATCATTCACCACTAGATATCTGTCAACTTTCAATTTGTTTCATGTTTCAATTTTGCATAATAAATTGAGTATGAAAAAAATTCTCCGCAGATTTGTAACTGTAGATGAAAGATGGATACACCACTACGCTCCCGAGACGAAAGAATAATCAAAACAGTGGATTGTTAGAGGCGAACCGGCTCCAAAGAAGGCCAAAACGGTGAAATCAGCTGTAAAGGTTATGGCTGCTGTGTTTTGGGATTCACGAGGCACTATCTTCATTGACTATTTGGAACAGGGACAGACGATAACTGGACAGTGTTATGCGTCATTATTGGGTCAGCTAAATGAGCAAATAAAAGAAATTCGTCCCCATATTCTAAAGACTTATTGACCTGCCCACGAATAATTGGAGGCACCTTCTCTTTCCTGTTGGCTGATGATTGTACCTGATATTGCTGTTCACCTGTCACTCGATTGCCGCTGCTCTTTGTTCTGTTGCTGACGTTGTTTCTGTTGTTGTTCCTTCACTCGTAGAGCTTCTAGTATTTGCATTAGCAAATCAAATTTTTTTTTCCAAGGTTTAGCTATCAATTTGTGTCGATCGATGTCTTTTTCGTTGCTGTCTTCTGATCGTTTCTTCTGTCGCCAATTCTTTAAACTTATTCCATACAATGGAGGAAACTCCACCACCACGAATTGGAAGAGCTATACCGCAAATCTATAATAGTGAGAGTAATCAGATCGCGAAGATTAAGATGGGCCGGACAAGTGTCGGGAATGGGCAATTTGGTCTTGGTTGGCGCAGTCTCCAGTATCCACAACATTCTGGTGGATTGTAGTTTTCAAAGAAATTCCAGCGCTAGATGGTCAAAAAAAAAAAAAAAACATGGATATACTCGTAATATAAATCGAAGTAAATAAACATGATTTTATTAAAGAGTAAAAATATTCGACTAAATCGTAATCATAAATAACAAATGTTGAAATACAAAGAAAATCTAATCCAGATAATTTGTAAAATGTTATACCTAATTGTGGTCGGAAGAGCTAGGAGTGGAGACGAACCTTACCACTTCCCTTGTGTTGCACATAACACAAATGTTTCGTTCTTGCCTATATTCGTCGGTAAGGTAATGCATTTATTTATTTATTGATTTATTTATTTTTTCATTTTACTTCTCCCAGGAAAGGCGTATATAAAGCGCTGAGTCAGCGCCCTGAGATGGTATTTTTTTACGGATCCATCAGCCAAACTCCGAAAGATGGTCAAGGATTTCTCCCAACCCTTTTACGGAGCCTATAGTTTAATGGTGGGCTCCTCGATGGTATAGTGGTTAGTATACCCGCCTGTCACGCCGGGGAGCGGAGTTAGATTCCCCGTCGGGGAGCCTCTGGCGCAAGACTAATGACCTTGTCCGGAAAAACAAATCATTGTGGAAAATTTAACAAGCCTCAGGACTTGCTTTATAAGGCCAAGACCGGTTCCCGGTTGTAGTGCCGATGATGATGATGATGATAGCCTAATGGTGTGGTATCTCACCAAGTGGCTGGGCTTTGGGACCCTACTTACCACTCAGTAATTGTACCGAACTGGACAAAAGCAAGAGTCGTCAGTTGAACCTAGATTCGCACAACCAAACGCAAGACCCTCCTTATCAACTCAGCCATTGAGGCGATTGCTAACCATAAGTGACTATCTTTCTGTTAGCAACATTCAAGCCAAGTAGCTCAGTATAGCGTCAAATATCCATCCATCTGAATAATATTGGTATTCTCCAGGGCTTCATGCTCTCACCCACTCTACTATTCATTTTTACTCACCAGCACCTTGACTACATAGTACTCCTGCGAACGTGCTCAATTTTCTCTTGGATTTTCATCCGACCACATGCAACAATTTGTTGACGAATCCACTAAGATGGAAGGTCGCTGATTATGATTTTATGCAGAAAATGACCATTCACTAGATTCCATTCCTAGCACGATGACGAAGTTATGTGTCTCGATATTCAACCACACGATCGCGCACAACAACAATATATTTGTTGATATGAGTCGAACAAAGGTGTGTTTTCGAGACTTGGGAATTGTTTATGTTGGGGGACAAATTGCGTCACTATTACCCAGGTATCTTTTCTACCTAGACTATCTAAACATAGTTCGAGCTAACCGGTGACCGTTGCAAAGCGGAGTGTAAAAAATATACAGATAATCTAATTAGATAAGGCAAGTAACAGAGTTTATTGGCGAGGGGGCATTCAATTCTCCGGAGAAAGAATTCGTGGAAAACAACATAAGGCAGTTCCAGTTTCTGGAAAATATCGCAAGCTACAGTGTGAGGATTTATAAGTCTGATATCTTGAGACCGAGCTCAACATCTTCACGGCTGTGGGTAATTCTGGTTATCGCAAGATGACCAGAAGCTAGAGACAAGATGAAGGACACATTTGTCCTTGTCTCCCTAATGTCGGCCTCTCGCCACCCATTTTTCTTTTTTTTTTAACAGCATATTCAATTATTTGGAAATTTCTGGGAGATGACAGAAGTCAGACCCACGGACCTATAGAAGAAGGACATGGTTGAAAGACGAGACCAGTACCTCCTTTGTTGGTCCTTGGGATTGGAATTAATCAATAGAGCTTCGCATACAGAATTCCAACTGCTGGTGCTAGGTTATTGGCTTTTACGGCACTCATTTGGCCGCGGCATCAATGCTTAGTTGTTATTTCCGTTATCATAGCCACGCGTTCTGTTTCGCGATAAAACTAGCAAAAAGCTTCGATAATCGCTCCGCACATATATTAACTCACTTGAGCGATTATACCGAACAAAAAAGAAAACAACCGACTTCGAATTACTTGTATTCACCTCTATTTTTATTTAATCACCTTTGTCCTTTGACTGACTAGTGGCGAATAATCTAATTCCGGTTTTTTCATGGTCAAAATCAGTTGTGTTATGGCATTGAAGCTGCATCTCGGGTACTGACCTTCTATTTTCCTTCGAAGTTTACAGCTCCCAGAACTGCTGCAACAGGCCAACATAAACGTCGTTAACCTAGCCGATTTTTTCGTTTTGCTACTCAATGGAAGACATGCTAGCATGCGGATCGTAGGTTCTCTCTCTCCTTGAACTTGATGGTGATGCGTAGGGGGAGGTGACATAGAAAATATAGCATTCTCGTGTTGCTTCACAGGTTCCTTTGGTCTTCGCCTCATCCTACATAATGGATTTCAAATGGTTCTGAGAGGTGGCTTTCTATTCTAAATCGCCCTTTATTATCGTCCATGCATATTTGAATGAGGCCGGCATATTCTTTCGGGACTCTCAGCTCAACTACAATATGGTAGAGTCTTTACCCTAGGAATGAGTCGTGAGCTTTTTTGAAGTCTAGGAACAGTTGGTGAACCGTCTCTCCGTATTCCCACTTCTTTTCCAACAATTGCCTTTCTGTGAACATTTGGTCCCTCGTTAACCGGTTCCTACGGAATCCGCACTGGTAGTCTCCCAATATTTCTTCTGCGAACGGAGTGATTCTCGCCAGTATGACATTTGTTAGTATTTTGTATGTGGTTGCCATGATATTCCTCTGTAGTTTTCGCAGTCAGATGTGTCACGGGGACGACTATTGAGGTTTTCCATTTTTCTGGAATGACTTTCTCATCCCATATTGTTGTAATCAGTTGGTGGATCTGTGGGGATTCCCTATATCACACGGAGAACCAACCCACAATCCTAACCTGTAAACATGAGAAAACAAATCCACAATAGCACAGATCTCCCAATCTGCAATAAAAAAAAAAACATGTTCCAAACCCCCAACAGAATATATTCTAATCATCCCCGCATTCATTTTCCCGAAATTGCTTCGGTCAATCCCCTACCGAATTCTCATTCCCTCTTTGCGACCAAGCAATCACAATTTCCTCGAAATTGACATGCCTTAATAAAACATATATTCCAACCTACAACAAACATTAACCATCTCCCTCAATTACATCACCCCACATATAATTTTTCCCAAAATTGCTTCTGTCAATTCTCCACTTAATTCATATTTCCTCTTTGTGACCAAGCAATCTTAATTTCCCCGAAATTCATATGCCGTAACAAAACGCATATTCAAATCCACAACGGAACATTAACAACTATACCAAGCTGCATACATTTCTCCGAAATGACTTCGGTTAATATTCTACCTAAACGATATTCCTTGCTTGAACCCAAGCAATTTCAATTTCCCGGTACACACAACCAACGAATCCAACTTAGCTTTTACGGTAAGGATTCGCTGGAACGAAATTCCTATGCAGGGAGAGCAACTCTTCCACCAATTCTTAGTAAGTGGCACTGAGCTCACTTTAGCTATAACCCCACTGCCACAACGCGATGAATTTTTGATTTCATTAGTCAGTCGCAATCCAACCACCACCCAGCGCACATCGCTCCCGCATCAGCCCAAGTCACAAAACATCCACAGTGGCGTCTGCAACAAAAAGTCGTCGTCCAACCGCCACCAAGTGCGCGTCGTCCCCCCTTCCGTCACCCCAGTCGTATATTAACCGCGGAGGTGTGCACATTCCCGAATTTAACCCCGCCTGTACGCGAGTGCGAAAGATTCTCATTGACCTTTTAATCCTTCGAGGCGACGTTAATTCTCTAGTAAACGCGCGTCGAATTGGATCCATTTAGGAAGCAGTAAACGGTGTCGCGAATTTACCCAAGTTGACAAAGTTGCACGGTCGGAGAGGAAGTCTTAATTCAGAACGATATATTGACCAAAAGAAACCTCGTTTACAGACAAGCTAGTGCGACCCGAAAAATGTTAATAAACGTCTAGTTAAAGAACAAACGTGTGCGACTGAAAGGTCTCGTTTCGAGGCCAAACTGGAGTGACCGAAAATATTAACAAACGTCTCGTTAAAGAACAATTTGTGTGGCTGAAAAATAGCGATAGGAAACTCTCGCCTAAGAACAACTCGGTGCGACCGAAACATACCGATGTAAACCACAATTTAGTGTCAGGCTAAGAATTGTGAACTTTCCATACATTTTAAGACGTTTAAACAGAAATAAAAAACTCATAAACCAAAAAACAACACCAGTAAATCTGATCTTCTTCTCTTCTCGGCGTTTGGAGCAACTATGAACAATCCTTGTGTGGAAAATCGTAGATGGGAGTGTAGTGAATCCGCGCCATACGTAAGCATAACAAACCTGCCCACCCCCCAGGGGGGTGGCCTCTCCTCCATGCCTCATAGGCTCTGCCGGTATTCAGTCGACTCCGGGAGCCTTATTGTTTTTCAACCGATTTATTGCGTCTACAAATTCGTTGAAAGAGGGCTTTGGAATTTGAGGCTCGGCTGTATGTACGTCTCGTGCGTTTATTTGTGGTTGATGGGTGCTCACATTAAGCAGGTTTTCAAATTACTGCTTCCATCTTGTGACGATATTGTTTGTTTCTGTGACCAGACAACCGTTTGCGTCTCGAATTATTTTGGCTCTCCCTCGGTAGCCATTTCTAATTGAGTTTATGCCGGCATACATACCTCTGATGTTCTCTGCTCTCGCATGTTTTAGGATTTTTCGATCCGGGGATCCTTTTAGGATCTTTCTAAATGGATCACTTTGAGGCGATTACGTTGTTCGATCTTCAGCTGGCAGTCATGATCAAACCAAGGTTTGTACTTAATTCTTTTCTTAAATCCTAATACCTGTTGGGATGTTTGGTTGATTGTGTCTCTGATTGATGTCCATTTAGTGTCAACATTATTGGTTTCCTCTTCCTCATTACCCCCATTCTCTAGGATGCTTCGTCAGTTGGTCTTAATATTCAACCCTTTTGCGCAGGTCATTTAATTTATCTAACTTAATTAATTTATTTAACTTTCTGCTCGTTTACCGTGACTGCCGATGTGGGTTTGCTACGAGCCGACTCCTAATTTTGCACATCACTAGAAGATGATCGGAGTCGCAATCTGCTCCTCTATATGATCTTACGTCACGAATTTTCGAGTGGTGTCTTTTGTGTATGAAGAAGTGGTCTATTTGGTTACGCGTTACGACGTCGGGTGAGATCCAGGTGGCTTTATGAATTTGCTTGTGCTTGAACATAGTGCTTTCCACTACCAGGTCTTTTAACGCTGCTAACGTGAAAATTCGAATTCCATTATCATTTGCACCTCGTGTGTGCTTTCTTTGAACCAGTTAGTTTCGATTACATGAAGTGGGAGTCGGACTTCCTGAAATGCGACGATGTCCATTTTGTATGGTTTCGCATTCTCTATGACCTTCTATAACGCGCCTGGTTTATATAAGGTTCGAACATTCCACGTGCGCGACGCATATATTCTGCTTTTTCCGTTTTTCCCTACGTCTTCTTTTTGCCGAGTGGGTGTTTTCTTGATGATTTGTTCCCTTATGGTAGTGTAGGGTTTCTCTATATTACATGGAGAACCAACCCACAATCTTAACCTAATTTCGACCGCTAACAGCGGTCGGCTATTTCACCTGCAATAGATAAATCCCTAAAAGAAGACTGGCCGGAAGTCATTAATTTATTCTGTTAATGCTCAATTGCATTCAATGTTTTCTTGCCATGTGGCAACACTATTGTATTAACCTATGAGATTTCCACCGGAAATTTCAAAGTCATTTTGGTTAGCAACAACCAATACCAGACCAAACGACGCGGTTACATAACCATGCAACGGCTGGGGAAATACATACCTCTGTTCACACGATAATATTTTCCTAGCCGATTAAGCGTCACTTATGACTTCCCCCCGCCACTCTATCCGCTTGGGATCAACGATCTCATTTCGCAGGTGAATAGCGCCAGCTACATTTTCCTCTCCTCCACAATTCTGCCTCTCTACAGTTCAATGCACTCCGAGATCACCACAGAGATCGCACTAGGTCAGTGTAACACCTCGGAGACTGCATTAATACACACATACTAAGCCAGATCAACCCTGTGTTATGGTGCTTTCCTTTTGTTTTCATCATCCTTTCTATGCCCAGCGACGTCGAACGAATAGGCAAGTACTTATCCACCTCGATGAGCGTGGGGAATTGAAGGATGCATAAGAGAGCACGATTACCATTGGTTGATTGTTGTGCGAAAGCAGAAATTACCCATCTTCATCCCTAATTCAAGTCAGTCGATATTCAACTACGGTCGTGGCCACACACGTTTCGCGAGTCACATCTTAACTCAATAGTGCTCACATGCATTAGAGACAAATAATTAATTACTACGGTCACAGTGTTGAGAAAGAAAAGTTTCACCACTAGTATTCAATTTAATTACATTAATCATAAGTTCTAAGTTAAGTGAATTAAAAGAAAGACAGAACAATAAAAAAACGGATTGATATCAAAATAACATTCCTGTGCTCCAGCGTTTCATTTACTCTTCCCGTGACACTGGGATATATTTTTGTGGACAATTTAATTGGCGACTTGGATTTCAGCGGAATTACAAGTGGGAAGGAAGTGAATCAAGTGTCATACGTTGGCCTTATACTTCTTCACCCCCACAGTAGTGTCGGCTCATCATACCTACACCTACCCGGTTTTTCGTGATATTGTTTTTAGTATATTGATTATTCGTTTTTGTTCGCACGAGTCTTGGGATTTCAAATAGTCCGCCACATCGGAGCCCCTCTTTGATATGGTAAGGTCTGCTTACTGCTCTGATTTTACCCGGTGTCAGAGAGGCGCCGTTATAAACAGCCGGTATACCCCTGGCTGCAAACCATCTAATGGACACGGTGACGCGTAATACCCTGGATTAGGGGCGGCAAATTTTTGTGTGTTACTCCTCGCTAGCCTGTCTGACATGGGTGGCCCTATTGGAAGCATATGCTTCCGTCAGCACAGCCTGAGTGATTCATTGTAATTTAACAACCCGCACCGACTGGGCATGTATAATACACCCATAATTGCCTTTTCCAATAAAACCAACTGAGAATCTTTTGAAATTCAATTGTTTGCAAACCGATAGGAGCATCTTTTCGATGCTAATGTTTTCCTGGCTAATGTTTTCGATGCTAATGTTGACGGGGCTAATATTTTCATAACTAATGGTTTGGAGTAGCTTTCGTAGATTTTACAATACGTTGACACTGAGTATATTTTTCAAACGATCGGAATTTGTCCAACAATCTACCTTCAAAAATGTCTTTGCCTCCAGTGAACCATTACAATCAAATAAACGTAAGTAGTCTTTTGAAATGTAAATAATTTCCCCAATTTCCATTGGCGTACCTTATTGAGCAATTTAATTCATCAACCTTCCAACAGTGATTTCAATCAGCGAAGATCCAAAAAGTCGTATAAACCAAAACTGCATTTCAAGCCAAATCATGAATTAAAAAATGAGAATATTAATAAAAATAAAATAAGTAATACATGAAAAACACACATTCGTACTCGATTTATCTAGAATAAGAATTAATTTATTGTAACTACAATAGGGAAGTGAAAATATTTTAAGGTAAAATATTAAACAAAAATAAGCAGAATAAAGTTAAAATAGAAATATAATTGATGAAGTAAAAACCATGACAACAATTCCTACCTAGATAACGTGGATTATGTAAATTCGTTTAGAACGAGCAGAATAAAACAAAACCAAAGTGAAATGATAAAAAACATGTTTAAATTCAAAAGCATAACAATTAATACATGTATCACATTAGGAAAATATTTAATTACTAAAATTTAGATGATTTTATTGGCATTGGGTGAACGAGTGATTGTAAACTAATTCACTCTCGCACAAGTAACACATTACTATTAAGAATGTAAATTTAATCAATTTTAGAGAAAGCACTTTATACAATTATTATATATACATAGATACTTATGATATAAGTGAAGGAAAATGATTCAAAGTGGTGCTCATTAATTCGATGAGAATTGTGCTTAGACACAAATGTATTCTTTGTTATAATTTATTTTCGGAGTTACTTGCAATACGAAGGTGTTTAATTTCTCACTTCAGCAAATGCATATTTGGTGTGGTTTGCACAGCGTTCTATTCGGGGGGAGATCTATGCGCTCCAACAAACATTTTGCTAGAAAATTATCTAAGTAGTTTGTCCTTCAGAGACTGCCTCTTCTGGCAATCTATTCTTAGACCATATCAAACATACATTTTGGTGTGTGTTTTCATGGAAAATAATCCTATTCCAGACATTATAAATTTCGATGATTCATTACACATTGTCAACACATCATCTTTGAATAAGGCTTTAGACGTCTAGACGGCCGGATAGTGTATTGTTGAAGGACTACGGGGCTATCATAAACATGTCATGATGTAACTAGATATTGGAGATGAATTATTCAACTTTTTATACTGCGTATATATTAAAGGCCCGAGCATATCAAAACATGAGGACAGACATTATTTTGTGCTGTTAGTTTGACATAATTTATAAAGTAAGTGATCTTGTATTATATGTTTTAAAAGTGAGAGCATGTCATAGTTGATACTTCAAAGGAACACCTGTCAAGTTCTTGTCTGATTACTTTTTCTTTTTGAGCCTCGAAATGCTTAATGGTGTATTGAATAATACACGATAGGAATCCCAAATGTATTCAAAAATACACGTGGGATTGAAAAAAAGAAAGGTTTACTAGTACGGATTGTACTACTTACTAGTCTGTAGGAACCCGAAAGTTCATGACCTTACTAATTCGCTACGCCCTTTCCTATCCGAAGTGTATTCTCCGTCCACGTTTTGTCACCTGGTTCAATTTCTTCAAGGTCATGCTTGGCAATATCGTCTCGTCTTCGTCGCGAACTCCCCATCGGACTCTTTAAGATTGGAAAGAACTGTGGCGGTTCCGCAAAACCCCACGGTTCACTTACCAAAAAAAACCCCATAACCTTCATCCAATCATATAATTTCGCTAATGCAATCGCATTAGCACTTTAAATGCTTTACGCACCTAGGATTTTCTAAGGTATAATCTAAAAAGTCCCTGTAAAAGAAAACTTACCTTCATGCATCTCTTCGCATATAATTTCCTGTAAGATTTCTTTTCTAGCTTTTCAGGATTCCCAAAACCTATTCGGTACCTTTGGTTCCCAGGCAAATTTCAATTTCCCACACCTGCACCGTGTAACGTATTCCGCCACAGAAATTTGTATATATAAAATGGGTCACCTGTCGTTAAGGTGATCAGTTCAGCAACTTTCTTAGCTCGGCTCCGGTCTGTGCGGCAGTTTTCCCTTTGACTGCTGTGCATTGAGCTCGTATGGCACTGATTGGGAAATGAAGAAAATTGCCTTTGTTCCTCGTTTACCTTGGATAAAGTTCAAGGGCACACGGGAGAGAGCACAAGACGACGGTGCACACCCAAATGACGATAAAAAACACTGTGCATGAGTTTTGTGAGGCGGCAGCTTCTTTATGCCTTTTTTTTTTTAGTCTAGATTCCATTATAAGATTTTCCCGCACTTGAGTAATGTGATATATGAAAATGAATTATCAAATTGATATCTTCCGACACGAAGCACGACACTCAGTGTTATTTAGATACACACTGCCGGACCAGAACTTAGAAGTACTTCGAGCAAAACACTGAATAATTCCCACCAAAAACTGTTCGATAGAATACGTTATAAAGTTTTATGTATTCAAGACAAAACAGCCGTATTATTATTCCA
Source organism: Microdon myrmicae (assembly GCA_963931805.1). Classification (NCBI taxonomy): domain Eukaryota; kingdom Metazoa; phylum Arthropoda; class Insecta; order Diptera; family Syrphidae; genus Microdon; species Microdon myrmicae. The sequence continues at coordinate 26,693,347 of OZ007498.1, forward strand.
CTAATTACAAATCAAAAATGCTTTCTTCTTTCTAAATTTAACTTTTTCTATCCAACGGGGACATTGCTGCTTCTTTTCGCTAACCACACTCAACTGTGTTCTTTCCCTTCCCTCTGCTTTCACACGAAACAATCATCATCATCTCATCTTACCTTTACGATTAAAAAACGGATCAAAATATTGCTGTTCTTTGCTCAGCTAAGTACACTTAACCTTTCTCCCCTCTCAATCTTCACCCACTCCGAAAAGGAATCCAGCTTCCACACGATCCACAATCGAAATGTTCGTACATTCAACATGTGGATCGTGTGTTTTTTCACTACTTTACCTATATATACTATTATATTATATTTTAAAATAAAACAAACGATGGGGATGGCGGAAGCCGCACGTAACAACCGCATACCTGAAACATTTCCTTTTACAAGAACATTTAATGCGTACAACGCATTAGATAAAATTCCTAGAAATAATTCTTTAAAGTGCATATGGCATCATGAATCCCAAGCCAGTCGGCACCCTTTGTCTGTGTTCAAATTCTATGTTGGACAGATTGTTTTTACAGATGCCATAAACCATATTTCTACGCTTGTAAACATGCATAAACTCCAACCCATCGTTTGTTTTTCCATTAACAAACAATCTTTAATTCCTTTCCCTGCCGCAGCTAATTACCCGGCATATACAAAGGCATGCAAGGGATTCGTTCGGCCACCAATCCCATTAGCACCTTTTTTCCCAACGTCGATAATAGCGACGATGCATCGCGTAAATAGTAAACCGCATTACCAACGGTGCATTTGGTCGTATCTCCCTTTTGTCTTTGCCGTCTGTCTGCTTCGTTTACCCATTGCCCTCGAGCACGTGCAAATAACTCAGATCTGAACGATCTCACACATACCACCACGATCTTCATTACAAGATCTGGTTTCCTATTCCACCAAGAGAAACTTTACGTTTCTCTGGTGGTAGGGAAAAACGATATCCTTAGTGGAGAGGATATCTACCACGACACCACAAACTCACCCCATAAGCGAATCATCTCTGCACGAGATGATTATCGCTGAGTCCTTTACCATCCGCTGACCACACTGGTCGCACGATCTCCCACTCCCCGGTTCAACCAGGGACGCGAAAATTTACACCAGTCGAGTCGAGTGAGCGCGTGATTAATACCAAAGTAATTCTTTCTTGTGCCTGAAGAATAACCACCACCAGTAGTGTACACCGTCTTACATTTTTGCGCATGCGTGTCATCGTCGGTGCAAGTGGAATCTGTTTCCCATAATCTAATTAAATACCGTAAGATCAGTTTTAAATAAAAATAACCTCAGTAAACTATAATTTCAATAAAAAATAATGCGAATGTTAACCCAGTGTGTTTAATTTCTGTGCTGTGGTATTCTGGTTGTGCCTATCTCTCCCTTTGGGTATTTTGCGAACTATCATCGGCGGACCTTGTAGCAGTTGTGAAATTGTGTCAGCGGAGCTTTGATTTAGCAGGAGTGGGTTGATAGTAGAACTCTCGCCCATGCTGGCGTCGCGACTATCATACCACATAGAACTCTACGGACTGGTCTTTTGCTACCCGTTCTTGCTACATGCCTGACCCGTTTTTTTCTATCAATCCCTGATGATTCTCACTAGTATTGGTTTGAGTTATAGATCTTTCAACTAAAGATTGTGTAGTGGCATGTGTTCATCGTATTTAGTGCCAACGAGACTCCTTAAAACTTTAACAATGATACCCCGAATTTATTTCCTGCCCGTTTTGTAAGCGCCTATAGCCAGCATCCTTTATACGGATTAACAAAATCGTAATCTTAGACATTTGAAATTGTTTCGTCTTTTCGAAGTATCTAAGTAAGTTTAACCTTAATTTACTTTATTTTAAAAAATACAGATATACATGAAGACTTCTGTCGAGTTCTGGCCGCCCGTCGAGGCAGCCTGTGCGCTTCCGCCTCGTGATCCGTACCATCTCATCAGTTGTGCAATCCGTTTTGGGTATCTTAAATAAACATAATATACCCGACTGCACTATCGGTTCGCGCGACAAGTCTTATTGTGGGATCCTAATCAAACAAACGGATCTCCATACATGCGTCCAAGTGAACTACAAAGTTATCTATCTGTGGAATCGCAAGCAAATATGCGGATTTCCACACACGCGCCTTAGTGCTGTGGAAAGCGCAAAAATATACACGCGAGTGTTGTGCAGTGTGGGAAACATCTCTACCCCTTCCCAATCTTCTGTTTGTTTCCCTGTTTTTCACACATCTTTTTGGATCCCTCAAGCATCGATTTGGACAGTTTTTGGTAACTGAGTGGCATCGTGTTAACGTCGTTTCCTTTCCGTGGGTCTATTTTTCCTCTTTTTCGAACCTCTGTTGCGTCCGTCAGTCATCGATACTATCGATAGATTTATAATCTTTGGAGAGTTTTTGGTGCTTGAGTGTCATAATATTCGTCACGGAAGGAATGTCACCTGGATTTTGGCACGGATATAGTGGGGCATCGACTACAAGTGCATAACATCTGTAGTGGTTTCTTTCGCTCATCTGTCGCTGTTCCTGACTTACATCCTTTCCCGAGGCGGTATTGGCCACTTAAACGGAACCGGGATTTCGCGTTGATCTTTGCAACATTCACGGCTTGAGATGCAATTTCTCCTCGTTGCCTGCCCACGTTTCTAACCAGAAACCAACTATTCTTGCAGTTAGCGAGACCCAGATAATAACTAATACATATATATATGATTTTAGTATGCCCGGTTATAACTTAGTGCCTGTGTTCTTACTACATCGTACACACGAAATGATATTGCTTCTCATCTCCTGCCACAATATGGACTCTGCTTCAATCCAGAATGTAGTTTCTTATGGGTAAAACTTCACGTTCGTAAGCATATCATACATTACTGCTTTCTTTACAGAACCCCAAACTTGGATAGAAATGCATTCTTTAACGAATTTGATGCTCTCTCTCTGATTCTATCGATAGCATCTTGACCCTATATCCGTACACTGAAATCGTGATTGCGGGTGATTGCAATGTACATAACTTTCAGTAGGTTCGTCACTCTAGATACACAACACGTTAAGGTCAATAAGTCCAGCTCTTTGCTGATTCAAATAGTTTAACTTAACTCGTCGATGATCCAACACGAGTACCAGACGTAGAACATCATTCCGCCAACACAATGGTCCTGTTTCTCACCTCCCACCCGAACAAATACATAATCGAAGTTTGTTTACCCTTTGGCACTTCAGACCACTGTGTCGTATCAGATAAGTTTGCTCTAACTAACTATGAGCACGATGTCCAAGACTGTCGGACACTAAGTGCACAAATGAAGGCGGATAACCCCGAACCTACACAACCAAGGTCGCAGAACCAACGGATGTCACACGTGAATACAGCAAATCAAGTGCAGGAACGACAAACTATTTCGAAACAAGCAACATCATCGAATCGTAGAGTGTACAGGATTCGATGTTGTTGCGAGTTTTGTGGCCGAAAGGGCCACACGTGGGACGAGTGTGGTATCAAGGCAAGGTGGATAAACCACAAAAGCCAACAGACACACCCAATGTGGTTGAGTCTGTACTTAGCAGACACACTCCACCGACCTGCACGGTCAATACTGGGATAAAAAAACTAAAAAAAAATAAACTCTCCCATAGGTAGTAGAAGCTTCTATGTTCGTGAAAAACATTCAACACTCAATCCCTTCATCCATTCCATCGCTTATAGTCGATGACAACCCAGTCACCAGTGCAATAGAGAAGGCGAATCTACTTGCTGCACATTTTGCAGCCAACTCAACGCTGCCTGATACCACATCAGTTCCACCTCATAAGCGGCACACCATGAGCCAGATTCGCTTCCGAACGCGTATTGTTGTCCGCCCACTCAAGGAGCTAAACGCACACAAATCCGCTGGTCCTGATGGCATTCCCCCAATTCTCTTGAAGAGATGTTCCTTTTCACTCGCCAAACCGCTGCGGAAACTCTTCCATTTGTCTTATTCTACTGGCCGTTTCCCAAATAGATGGAAGTCAGCGAACATTCAGTCAATTCCCAGAACGGATGCCAAATCATCCCTCTCTTCTCAGCGAGCCATAGCACTAACTTATATTGTCTCGAGTGTAATGGACTCACTGATTAACCGTCAACTTTCGAAATGTCTGGAATCAAACGACCTCCTCAATGACCACCAATATGGCTTTCATCAGGTCCACAGGAGATTTGATGACGTACCTTAACGAAAAGTGGAGTCATTCTAGCCGCTACGTTGGCGAAAGCAAGGTAGTCGCATTGGATATTTCAACAGCCTTCGACAGATTTTGGCATCCAGCCCTTTTGTCCAAATTACATTCCTATGGAAAGGACAATTCCCTGATTCAATCAGTAAGAGACTACTTTTCTGTCCGTTCAATCCAAGTGGTTCTTGATGGTATCAAATCTGTCTACCTTCAAATTAATGCAGGTGTTCCCCAGCGTTCTGTACTCTCACCCAGTCCTTTCCTCATCCGTATAATTTATCTCTTGTGGAGTAAAATTGGCACGATCGCCATGTAAAGAAAAGGTTCTTTAAATATAGAGTAAGAAAAGGGTCATGGTAATTAAGACGCCGTGAGCGGAATCCAACTGTTTCTAGCGGGGGTGGAAAGTCCTAAAGGGAGATCCTTCGCTTAACAAATAAGGCAGGGCACGAATTTTATAGGTTTCTGCCAAAAGTCAACAAGAGCGAAACCGATGGGCAGGGCACGAACGCCATATGTTTCTAATAAAAGTCAACAAAGGTGAAATCGATGGGCAGGGCACGAACGCCATAGGTTTCTGATAAAAGTCAACAAAGGTGAAATCGATGGGCAGGACACGGATGCCATAGGTTTCTGCCAAAAGTCAACAAGAGGGAAACCGATGATAAAAGTCAATAAAGGTTAAACCTATGGGCATGGCACGAATGCCATAGGTTTCCGCCAAAAACAGAAATGCGAAGCCATGCATACCGTGGCCTGATTGAATCTGATTTATTCTTCAAAAATGTTGTCCTTCAATACTATTTATCCCATCAACATTTCCGATGCATACCAATATCAAGTAGGTCACATGCTATCATATTTCGTCTGTCCAAATCATGACCTGAAAACTATGTTCGTCATTTCAAATATTCATTGCACATTGAATGGCCAATCCGCAACGAATCACCTCTCAGATGACACGTTAATAGGTGAGTGTAATATCGTATACCATACATGACACACATCCATCGGAACACCTGGGAAATGAGTATTGTCATGTCATAGTTTTTGTCTTTGCTTTGGCGTGCGCTGTCCGGTATTTTATTTCAAGATCGTGAATCTTGAATTGTAATCTAGTTATCCGGTGTATATTATGGAAAAAGTGTTTCTGTTTTAATGGGTACACTACACTATTGTCCATTGCCCGCAACCTAATTCACTCGTTTGCTGATGATAGCGCATTGAGTCTCATACTCATTTGAACATTCCCAAGCAAACTCTTCGAATGTCATTACCGATCAGCAGCTTATGCTTGATACATTGAATTTCAATCTCAACAAGACATATCAATGGGGATTATCTAACCCAGTGGAATTCAGTCCTTTAAAATCTCAGTGTCGCTCCTTGTCGTCAAAGGCGAACCCCAAAATAAATATACTGTTGATGAATGCCACTTGTATAAATAAGCCAAAGAACTATCATTCCTCGGCTTTCGAATTAATTCGATTCTTAATTGGAATGACCACATATTTGATGTTGCGAAAAGTGCAACCAAATGCATGGGGCTCCTTAAGAGATGCAAAAGACACTTCATTCCATCCAACCTGGCCACTATTTATAAGGCGTATCATCATCATCATCATCATCATTGGCACTACTACCCGGAACCGGTATTGGCCTTATTTAGCAAGTCCTGAGGTTTGTTAAATTTTCCATGATGATTTGTTTTTCCGGGCCAGGTCATTAGTCTTGTGCCAGAGGCTCCCCGACGGGGAATCGAACCCCGGTCTCTCGCGTGACAGGCGGGTATACTAACCACTATACTATAAGGCTTATATTCGTCCAAAAACGGAGTTCAACTCCCATTTTTAGTCAGGCGCATGCAAAACTGCCCTACACGTGCTCCATAGGATGCAAAAACGAGGAGTGAAACTTATTGGTGGCCCAGCCGCAACTCGTTTAATTCCGTCGTTAGAACATTGGCGCAACGTAGGATCTCTTTTTTATATAGGTATTATCACGGCCGTTGCTCAAATGAATTTCCTGAATTTGTTCAACCTCTTCAGACATTTTCCCAGGATACCCGTTAGTCTGTGAATGCACATGAGTTCACATTGAGAGTCACCTACAGGCACACAAATAAACGTAGAGAGTCATACTTTAGCCGAACCACACAAATGTGGAATACTCTACCTGGTCATGTGTCTCCTCGTCGTTGTAATGTCCAGGCATTCAAGATCAATATACACCGAATCCCCCCCCCCCCCCACCGCCCCTTTTGCTCCGCTCTGCTCTGACATTTAAGGGTACTTCAAAATCCCCTTTTGTGCGCGCATTAGAGTAAAAAAAAAAACAATTAAATTACTGAAAACAGATAAAAAATACGCAAACTGACTGGCGCACTTTGTAGCTTCGACTCTCACACAAACACCGCCGTACTGATTAATTGAAAAATGTCTATTGGCGTAGATATTTACTCATCTGAATGACGGAATGGGGAATGGTTCTTTTATAACACTTCCAACAGATGTGTCCCCGGTAATGATGCCTTCTTCGATATCAGTCTTCGTCCTAGGGGTCTGCGACGACCTTCGCATACATTTCAAAATTGTTTCCACGTTGATACAACGTCGGTCTGTGCTCAGCTGATATGCTGGTAAAATTCGGTCTTTTTTTGGATTTCTTTTGTTGTACTATGGTGGTAGTTTTCTTTTGATTAATATTGGTATCGATAGGCTCTATAAGTAACGTGACAAACTGAAGTTGGGTGCGTAAGTACACTTCAACAATTTTCTCGATATTAAGGGTTTGTTGCAAATCATACACTCGTAACATTCTAATTTCTAAATTAGACTAGGTCCAACTGGTCTAGTTCAATCATACTTTAGGTGTCGTGGATCAATCTCAATTGGAATCACGTCCACTCCATTAAAATCCAGAATAACCGTCCGTATCAAGTGGTAGGACTACTTCTCCATCTTATTCTTCGCGAGGATCAATCAATTCGTTCTTTTTCAGTGTCATCCTCTTCTTTGTGTTCTTCTTTACCTTTTACCTTTTCTTCTCTTTATTATTTCCATCGTCGTCTTTACATTTCTTCTTTTCAGATTCTCTGCTGTCTTTCAGCAGGCGCTACCTTCTTCTTGTGTTTTTGTGGTCCTTCAATTTCTCAGTTGCAATGCGTAAAAGTTTCCCTCGAGACTCGCCAGGTTTACAATTTGCCAACACAACCTTGTTCATATGGAGAGCAAACAACAAAAAGTTATCGAAACCAAGGATACAAGTGAAGGTCCAGCTATTAGGTGCGGTGTCGGAAAAATAGAAAATATACAATATCGATTTCATATAATTAATTAAAGTTATTAATAAAAATGTGCTATTTTATTTTGTGTTGACGCACCACAATCGAAAACCGCCATAAATCAGTTTTTTATACCCCGAAAAAACCCTTTTGGTTTATACCTGACAAGCAATATTTCACATGTGCAAAATCGAAGTTTCTCGGTTTCAGTTCACATTGAACCCAATTTTGATTGATTTTTGAACTATTCTTAACTATTTCAAAGTGTGTGAAATTGCTAATTGAATCACTCCTGATGTGAGTACAAGTTAACGTTGCGTTTGAAACGAATCATGCTCCAATAATGCTTCTATGAGCGCATATTCGTACACTTTCGACCTTTCACTATGTTCATTCTCCTTGACGTCAAGCTCAAGGCGACGACTTCTTTTACTTAAAAGAGCCTTATGGTATATTTCTGTAAACAATCAGTGCTTCTCAGGTGTTGCTTTGTTCGAATTAAGGAAGTAAGGAAGATGCGGATGGTTATTCGGCACAAAAGTAGACTGTTTCAACTGAAAACAATTATGTAATCCTAACACAAAATCGTTAATATTTCGAGGTTATGGTGTTGCAAGCTGCCTAACGTCAACAAGTCAACAATCTATGAATGCATGATGTTTTATATCCGATTGACAGTGACCTTAATATATTATATGTTTTACATTTTAAAGTTTCAACCATAACCTACTGTTGGGGTTCGCTTTTGTCAAATTTAGGAGGCATATTTCTCATCTTCGTCCACTACGAATGTCTATTTCTCCTATGTTACACACTTTTTTTCCAACAACTCGTTATGTTCGTCACCTTTGTCTTCAGATGCAAGCTCTGTTACTAGGGTTTTGCTCCAAACCATCTTATCCTCTTCCATATCCACTTCGTCCTTGTCATCGGTTTCCAACAAATCATTATGTTCGTCACCTTTGTCTTCAGATGCAAGCCCTGTTACTAAGGTCTATCTCAAATCGTTCATCGACATTTTCCCGCGATACCCGTCAATCCGAGAATGCGCCTGAATTCACGTTGAATGTAAACTTCAGGCGCACTGATAAATATAAAAAGTCATTCTTTAGCCGAACCACACGAATGTGGAATACTCTGCCTGATCATGTGTTTCCTCGTCGTTGTAATGTCCAGGCATTTAAGACCAATGTACATCGACACCTCCTTTCCTTATCTACTTCTTCTCCATCCACTCGCACTGTGCTCTGACATTTAAGGGTACTCTAAAATCCCCTTTTGTGCTCGCGTCTGTGTAAAAAAAATCCTCTTCCATATACGCCCTGTGCTCGTCATCGGTCACTTCTTTTGCCAAATGTCTCCTCAATATTACCAGTTTCTTATGTCAGAAGAAAATGTTCAGTCCATTTCACATGATCACCATAGAATTGTTCGACATTTTTCGGGCGGCTATATTCTCACACCTTATTATATTCTATATTGGCACAAGGCTAATAACCTTGCCCGGAAAAACAAATTATTATGGAAAATTTAACGAGCCTCAGTCTTGTTAAATAAGGTCACAACTGAATTCCGGTTGTAGTGCCGTTGATGATGATGATGATATTCTCACACCTCTAATTTCGCGATAAGGCTGGACTAGCACTTTCGTTAAGTTCTCTATTTCCTATATGTGACGATATAGTTGACGATACTTCCTGGACTACTATCTCTGTTATTCATCCATGAAAGACCCATCTTAAACTCTTTAGTGAAGTGATTAATTCGATGGTTGTCCCTTGGGTCGTGACGTTATATCCCCAGTTGTCCTGCTCTACCAGTATTTTCGGTTCCTTCTAGGTATAGTTGAACTGGTCATCGATGCACCTCAGCTCAGTTATTCACAACTCCCAATCGCCTCCACTTTACTTCTTGTTTGTAGAGCTTCACATTGACAATCGGTTCTACCTCTATCGACTATTTATCCTCCGTATGGACCCCTTTGATGCTTTTTGGGTTCGTCTGTGAGTTACTCCCCCTAATACGCAGTTCATTGACTATCTCCCGTATAAAGGCTGTCTCTTACACCAATCTTTCTGGCGATTGCTATACCCAATAGCGAGAAGGTGGATCCCTCATCCAGGAGACCTAAAACTCGGCTTGAAACTTCCGGTATGTAAAGATCGAGAGGCGCCAGGTTTAAGTACGCTTCACTGCTGTGGACGGAAGTAACAACTTTACCATTTGGTTTCCTTGATTCGTCATCAGAGCGTGCCATTGTGCTGTCTTCTTTCTTTTAACTACACCACCATTGATAAAGTTTCGACGGAGTGGGGATACCGTCTTGGCTACTTCTCGCAAGTTTTCACTGGACAGGTCGATCTGCGATATCGATTACGAACACATTTGAAGCCGTCTTTACTCATTTGCTACTCTTATTGGGCTTCGTTACATTGACAAAGATGCAATGTTCCTCGTGGAGTACACAACGCACCGTTTTTTTCCCTCTCCTCAAATGTTTCATTTTTATGATATGTTGTCCATAAAAACCTCATAAAAAAATAAAGCCCCCTTTTAGAACACCGGCTTCCGTAATACCTGTATAATAAGCCAAGTTCTTCTATGATGAAATCTCGAACCAAACTCATCATGACAAATTGACAATTTGATCTATGATAATATTTCTACCGGGCAAAGTATCGCATACAAATGGATCACCCTATATATCAGGGGCGGCCAACCTTTTTGAGAGCAATGGCGCGAGAATACGTAATGACATCAGGGCTAGCCAACCTTTTTGGAAGCAAGGATGCAATTAAATTAATTTTGTGAACGTTGCGGGCCCATCAATATGTAATGACTCCGTATATGTTTATTATATTTATGTATTATTAAATATTGATTACGGGCGCATTTGACGCCGTGGGTGTGTGGTTGCCATTGCTTCTATACATAGTACTGCCTTCATTTACGCGATAATATTTATCCATTCGTCTACATGCCTTTTGCCTAGTTATTTGTGTAGCTATAATTTTTATTTATTATATGACAAACGAATTTCAGAAGAGCGCTCTTTCATTAACAATACTCCCCCACTGCTTTTAAAGTCGATTGAGAATACATTTATTCAGCAGGACTTTTTCACCAAATATCATTTCGCATAGATATGCTTATGCGGTGCGAAATGTTTCTCTTATCTAACACTGGTTCTTACAATCAACCAGAAGTGCAGAAATTCCAGGCTTATAACAGCCTCTACAACAATTAATTGAAGTCCCTTACTTTCATTTACAAGTAAACTCCAAAAAAAGAAAAAAAAGAGATAAAAAGGGAAACGTCGCCTTTGAAAGGTGTTGCATTTCCTATTAGTTTCGGTTATTGTTTTTAACTTTCCTTTAATTCGTACTAACAAATTTGTTAATGTGATGCCAAACGGTGCCAAGCTATATGATAACGGAGTGAATTTAATTGAAGACGACAAACAATCACACTGCCAGTTGATGGTGTAGCTTTCGTTAAAACACATATTCAAAAAACGTTTAATTTTGATTGAAATACATTAGACAGACATATAAACCTACATAAACGAGATTTCACTGCCAGACTGAACTATTTGAATAGCTGCGGAAAGTCTACTTTATTCCACCTACTCGTATCTCACAGAAACTTAAATATATTCTTTCAAGTATTTCCATTAGATCTGTTTTAAAACAAAAAATTATTTTTATTTTACAGAATTATGATTATAAAACTGCCGCTAACAACACGTACCATCGACACGGCAAATTAAAAAACAAAACCCGGGATATGTAAAAGGTAGAATAAAATTCGGTTTTTTAAAAACGCGAACGCAAGGTTAAAGTTGCATTTAATTATTTGCTCAAATATTGATGTTTATTATTGTTAAGTTAAGTTGTAAACATTAAGTTACCTAATGTAGCTACTTGAATGTACATAAAAGAAAACAGACTTTTTTAAAAATTGATTTCACAATGAGTATTTCACACTAACTAAATTTATACATGAAATGTATTTATGAAAATGTAAGAGGAAAAAAATGAATAAACAAAGAGAAAACTATATTTATTATTTTGTGAAATGATGCACTGATTCAAATAGTCATGAAAAATTTAATAAATTATATGAGATATAAATCAAGTGTTTGTTTCTCTAAGATGTACAGTGGTGTATAATACCGGTTATGAAAGGATCCCTCGGGATCGATACCTGATTCCTCAGGTCAGTTTAATAACGTGTTACGAGGGTCGCCTCTTATGTTTCGGGATTTGGCAACCCTAATGTTGCAATCCGGCAATTGACAGCTCTGTCGTAAAGTTGGACATTTTTGAGGTTATACGCACTCAGAACGTTTTGACATACGAGCGCTATTTGTGTTGTTTACAGTAACTTAAAAGATTCATCTCGGCCCAAAAATGGAATTAAATCGTCAACATTTTCGTGCGATTATTTTTTACAACTTTCGGCGTGGATTAACTCAGCAACAATTCAATTTTTGGCGATGAAGCTCCATCAAGGACCAGTGTTTATCGATGGTATGGTGAATTCAATCGTGGTCGTAGTTCACTCCAAGATGAATTTCGTGAAGGTCGTCCAAAATCTGTTGTTGTTCCGAAAACCATTGATGCTGTGCGCGAACTGATATTGGAAGATCGTCATGTGACCTATCGTGAGATTGAGACAACCTTAGGCGTTAGTGGGACCAGCATACATTCAATATTGCATAAACATTTGACTGTCAAAAAAATTTGTTCGCGTTGGATCCCACACAATTTGTCAATCGCCCAAAAAAAGGCTCGTGTCAATTGGTCGAAAGAAATGCTCAAAAAATACGGTCGCGGTGCTTCGAAACACGTCTATGACATCGTGACAGGTGATGAATCGTGGATTTACGCGTATGAGCCCGAAAGTAAACAGCAGTCGACTGTCTGGGTGTTTCAAGATGAGCCAAATCCAACAAAAGTTGTTCGCGCACGAAGCACTTCCAAGCAAATGGTCGCCTGTTTTTTCGGAAAAACTGGACATGTCGCAACCGTACCACTAGAACAACGCAGAACAGGCAATTCTGAGTGGTACGCAACCATTTGTTTGCCAGGAAATCAGGAAAACCAACCGCCGAAGACGGATCACTCTTCACCACTGTGGCAACTCTAACAGATAGACACAATTCACAAGCAAAAATAGTGAAGAACACCGAACGAAAAATCGAATAAGAAAAAATACATCAGAACCGTATACCAAGCGATAAATAATAAAAATATGGAATATAGTCGAGTTTGGAAATCAAATTCCAAACACGGTCAGTAGCCTGGTGTGTAACGCTTAGGTAAAATTTTTTTCGTGATTCGAGCTGTCATAGCGTCAGTTCGAATCACACGATCTTTTTCCCTATTATTTCAAACGCTATACCACGACAATGCGAGCTCTCACACATCGGCTGCGACAACTACATTTTTGAGCACCCAAAACATCGATTTGATCGGTCATCCGCCGTATAGTCCTGACTTGGCACCGAATGACTTCTTTTTATTCCCGTACGTAAAAAATAAACTGAGAGGTCAACGTTTTTCGACACCTGAAGCGGTTGCTGCAATCAGAATGCATGTGTTGGAGATACATCAATCAGAGTGGCAAAAGTGCTTCGACAATTGGTTCAAACGCATGCAAAAGTGTATAGATCTTCATGGGGAACATTTTGAAAAACAATAAAGTGATTTTCGATGATCAATATTTGTTTTTGTTCTCTAATCCCGAAATATAAAAGGCAACCCTCGTATTGAATGTTTGATTGTATACCTTATTGGTGCTTTAAAGCGAGTTTATACACCGAACGGTTGCTGGATTTACTTTTCCAGTTGCCCGTTTTCTTAGATCAGATGGCCATTACCGTTTTGCAAAGTGTCAGATGATATAGGTTACTCAAGGCATTGTTGGACGAAATGGGTACTGCTGGTAATGATAAACACTAATTAACTAATTGATTGAAATCGGGTGTTTACCCACATCGTTGGTAGCCACTATAGTTTATTAGGTGTACAACTTTGCTTCCGCCGTATTTTTCCGAAATTCGAGGCTTTATTGTAAAAAAACTGGTTATACATTTATGATTCAAAGTGTTGTCCATCGCTGGCCACTACTTTCTCCCATCTTTCGGGCAGCATACGAATCCTGTGTTGAAAAAACTGGTCATCTTTTGAATCGATCCAATTTTTTACTTCTTCATAAGACCGGAAGTGCTGGTCAGCCAGGCCGTGTGCCATTGATCGAAACAAGTGATAGTCCGAGGGAGCAAACGTCTGGAGTATACGGCGGGTGGGGTAGGACTTCCCATTTCAAAGTTTCCAAGTATGTCTTGACCACTTTCGCAACAAGGGGTCGAGCATTGTAATGCTGTAAAATCACTTTATCATGTCTCTCATTGTATTGCTGCCGTTTGTCTTTCAATGCTCGGCTCAAACGCATTAATTGCGTTCGATAACGATCGCCTGTGATTGTTTCAGTCGGTTTTAACAACTCATAATACACTACGCCGAGTCGGTCCCACCAAATACTGAGCATGACCTTGGAACCGTGGATATTCGGTTTGGCCGTCGACGCGGAAGCATGGCCGGGATATCCCCATGATTTTCTGCGCTTGGGATTATCGTAATGACCCCACTTTTCGTCCCCAGTCACAATGCGATGCAGAAATCCCTTCCGTCTTTGCCTTGCAAGCAGCTGTTCACAAACACACAAATGCCGTTCAACATCTCTCGGCTTCAACTCGTACGACACCTAATTTCCTTGTTTCTGAATCATTCCCATGACTTTCAGGCGTTTTGAAATGGCTCGTTGCGTCACTCCCGATGATCCTGCCCATTCTTGTTGCGTTTGACATGAGTCTTGATCAAATAATGCCTCCAATTCTGCATCTTCGAAAACCTTCTCTCTTCCACCGCCATGCTGGTCTTCGACGTTAAAATCTCCGTTCTTGAAGCGTTGAAACCACTCTCGGCACGTTCTTTCACTAATAGCGGCCTCACCATAGGTATTTGAGAGCATTCGATGAGCCTCAGACGCAGATTTCTTCATATTAACGCAGAAAATTAAAACCTCCCGCAAATGACGAGCATTTGGCTCGTAAGCTGACATGTTTAATCGAGAATAACTTTATGATGCAGACACAAATCTACTAATATTTCGATGGTGTTATGTTTACAAATACCTAAGCTTATTGTATGACATCTATGATCTATTTATTTGAACTACCACTTACCGCTACAGCCATCTATTGCAAAACGGCGGAAGCAAAGTTGTACACCTAATGTTTTTATTTTATACGGAGACAACATTGAACACAAATATCTTTTTAATTTGGTATACACCTTTATCCCCCGCTTGGTAGAAACCTTGACGTGGTGCGGGGGCTTGAGCTACAATGAATCACTCAGGCTATGCTGAAGGAATCATACGCTTCCAGTAGGGCCACCCATGTCAGACGGGTTAGCGAGGAGTAATACACAAAGATCTACCACCCCTAATCCAGGGTGTTATGCATCACCGTGCCCATTGGATGGTTTGCAGCCACGGGTATACCGGCTGTATTATAACGGCGCCTCTCTAACACCGGGTCAAATCAAAGCAGTAAGCAGACCTTACCATATCAAAGAGGGGTTTTGATGTGGCGGACTATTTGAAACCCCAAGACTCGTGGGATCAAAAATGAATAATCAATATACAAAAAACAATCCCACGAAAAGCCCGGTAGGCGTAGGTGTGATGGGCCGACACTACTGTGGCGATTATAACAGATACACACGCCGTTGGCCTGATGGGTTGCGCTTTGGTTCAATTTTTGGTGATTCTAACTGTCATAGCGTCAGTTCGAATCACACGTTCTTCACTATCATCCCAAACGCTATACTACCATAAGGGAACAAATCAACAAGAAAACACCGACTCGGCAAAAAGAAGACGTAGGGAAAAACGGAAAATGCGAGATATACGCGTCGGGATGTGGAATGTTCGAACGTTATATAAACCAGGCGCGATACAGACAGTCGTAGAAAACGCGAAACATTATAAAATGGACATCGTCGCGCTTCAGGAAGTTCGACTCCCACATCAAGTAATCGAAACCAACGGGTTTACACTGGTGTGTGGAGGTACCGATACACATAACCTCGGGACTGGCTTCATCATAAGCAAGAAGATTACGCCCCATGTAAAAGATGTGAAATTTATTAATGGCCGAATATCGTTGCTAAAAATATAGGGACCATGGTACTGTAGCGTTCTACGAACGCACAATTCCACCCAGGTAAGGTTCCTACCCTTCAAGGAAATACCTACCCTGAAAGCGTTGCACGCGCCCCACAGACGCGTGTCCCAAAATCCCACCTTAGGGCACTGGAACATTTAGCCAACGTTGAGCCCGACACTAAAAAGCAAGGAACTGAACGTCCCAAGCTTTCAATGTCAAGCTCAACAGTTCGAATAAAGCATACCTGAAACAAAGGAAAACATGCATGCATCCGATCCGCAAAGACTGAAATGCGCCGCACTCCAGCACTGCACAATCGAAAATCCTGAACATCTACACGATGTTACAAGGATTTGTTATCGTCAGCAAATTAGCCGACCAACGGATGCACGTGCGGGTAGCTGCCATAAAGACCACCCAATTCCGCCAAGCAAACAAAGGCGGCGACAACCTAGTTCAATAAAGCATATCGCCT
This sequence comes from Microdon myrmicae, assembly GCA_963931805.1. Taxonomy (NCBI): domain Eukaryota; kingdom Metazoa; phylum Arthropoda; class Insecta; order Diptera; family Syrphidae; genus Microdon; species Microdon myrmicae. The sequence continues at coordinate 26,709,612 of OZ007498.1, forward strand.
ACCGCTACCAAATTGCAGGCAACCGTAATTATCTCGACGCGATAATTCAGAAAATGTATGAGGCGAAAAACCTACAAAGGATCTATTCCGATCCCACGATCACTTTCGATTTTCACGCCCATTAGAAAGGTCTAATGGATTGTTAGTTTTAACCGAAAGAAGTTATACAAAACCATGGACCGTACGTCCATTCAAACTGCACGATATCCATCGGCCGCGTGCCAGATGTTTTGTGCAAATAAAGGCGGCACAAAATCGACTGCCGTCGAACCAAATTTCGATCACCACCACAGATGGTGATAATGACGTTTAAGGATGTATGCGTCGATTGACTTTTTCCTTTTCAGGCACCGAAATTACCCATTGGCATTAATAACATGCTGCTAACAGAAATTCGGAAGTTCTGTTAGCAGAGCAAATAGGGAAATTTTTCCGTATAGATACAGATACCAGTTTTGAATCTGGATATCTGTGTGGGCAGACAGGCAGTCTACTTAGAGCATCCGTCCAGAGACGAGACGTTAGGGAACCCCATCGAGGAGGTATCGGCGATGCGAGAAACGAAAATTCGAGTAACGTGAGTCGTGAGTTGCATTAGAACGGGAATATAATCGTGTCGTTTAAGAGAATCGTTGTGTGAACAAAACATTACAAATTGTAATATAAAAATCCGTAATCTTTATAAGTAGTAAAATAAAACTCAAAATTAAAGCAAAACATTTCGCAGTGTTTCATTTATGTGATCGTCTCCGTGCTCCGGTTGTTTTAATTCCTTTTACTGCGAACGTTGTTCGGCGGAACACCGTAGGAATCAATACCCGACCTAAGGACAATCTACTGTAGATGTTCAGGATTTCCTATTGTGCAGAGCTGGGATGCGACGCATTTGCATCTTTTGGAATTTCTCATGGGAGCCGGATGAATGTATGGTTTTTTACCTTTGTTTCAGGTATGCTACAATCGACATGTTGAGCTTGACATTGAAAGCTTTGGGACGTTAGTTCCTTGCTTTTTAGTGTCGGGCTCAACGTTGGCTAAATGTTTCAGTGCCCTAAGGTGGGATTTTGGGACACGCGTCTGTGGGGCGCGTGCAACGCTTTCAGGGTAGGTATTTCCTTGAAGGGTAGGAACCTTACCTGGGTGGAATTGTGCGTTCGTAGAACGCTACAGTACAATTATGTATTTATAAACATAAATGCCCCAACAGAATCTACCGACGAAGAAACAAAGGGCACGTTGTACGAGACCCTAGAGGAAGTATTTGATGGGATCTCATCATTCAATGTTAAAACCCTCCTCGGGGACCTTGTGGGTAAGTTTAGTCGGGACCCCAGTCAAGGGCACGGGATTTACCAAACTTCCACGGTCTAATTCGCTGAAGGTCGTCCACCGGGATTTCACAGCAGAATAGTCGACTGTTCCGTCGACAACTGTCCACCAAGAAGAAGCAAAAATGAAACACTTGTGGCTTGTTTGGTAGTCCAACTGATCTTTTATTTAACTTTACGATGAATCTATACAAAGGTTATTAAACTGTTATCCAAATCTTAAATTCGTGTTTTACATAACTCCGAGCCGTTGGCGTATTACTCTTCACTGACCAAATGACGATATTGTCTACACATGTATACTCCTAATTAATCGCTTTGTTCGGTACTTGTAATTAGTATGTACTCTAAAGGGTATTGCACTCGACGACACCTCACACCCGGGAACGCTTATAGAGCCCAAATTTCTTAGCAACCCGTAAATACTTTGAAGGATACATCGCAAAAACGCTAGATTACGTTGCCCCTTTTCACGGGTTCACCGGACTCGTGTGCACGGTTTGGGTAACGAAACTCGACTAGACCGACGGAAGAGCGATGCGCGCTCAGTGGTGGTTGTGACTCGACTGGCTATGAAAGGGCAAGAAAAAGTTAATCGCGTCGTGGCAGTGGAGTCATAGCTAAATAAACTCACCGTCACTTACTAGGAACTTGAAAAAGGGTTGCTATGCTTGGATAGGGAATTTAGTTCCAGAGAATCGTTGCCGTACAGGCTGAGTTAAATTCCTCTGTCGCTCTGTATACTGGGAAATTTGTTTGGAAACGCGACCAAGTATGGGCATGAGTTGTCGATTAGACAAGGGACTATGGGTCTTGGTCGTTTCGATGGTTATTTCCCGGAAATGCAACGTATCGTGCTGGTGGCTTACCAGTAAGGGGAACTGGCATTGGGTAGGATGGGAGCCGAAATGATTTCCGGGGAAACTAAATGTTGCTTGGTTACAAGCGAGAAAATAGTTTAAGCAGGAAGTAAGCCGGAAGGATTTTCGGGGGAAATTAGAGCTGCTTGATTGCAAGCGAGGAATATAATTTAAATAGGAAATAAACCGAAGTGGTTTTTGGAAAAATTATATGCGGTTTGATGTAGTTGGGGGAGATGATTTGTATTCCGTTTAAATATGCGTTTTATTGCAGCCTGGGAAATGGATTCTTGGTGAGTTGGGGGATATATGCAATTGCAGATTGGGGACGGATGCTGTTGCATATTGGAAGGTGTGTGCGATTGCCGGTTTGTGTTATGGTGACGCGCTGTTAGCGGTCAAAATTGGTTGGAATTGTGGGTTGGTTCTCCACGTGGTATAGAGAACCCCCACAACCTGAACGCGAAAATTGGGAAGGAAGATATCTTCCAACCAATTAAAGGTGAAGAAAGCCTACACCACGTTTCCAATAATAATGGATTTCGAATTATTACGTTCGCAACGTAAAAAGATCTGCTAGTGAAAAGCACGATGTACAAGCACAAGCAAATCCATAAAGCCACATGGATATCACCCAACGGCGTAAGGCGTAACCAAATAGACCACTTCCTCATAGACGAAAGACGCCACTCGCATATCCTTGAGCAGACTGCCACTCCGATCATCTTCTAGTGATGGGCAAAATTAGAAGTCGGCTTGCAGGAAACCCCCATGGGCAATCACGGGAGACGAGCAAAAAGTTCGACATTGATAAACTAAAAGACCTGCGGAAAAGGGCCGAAGATCAATAAGAACTAACGAATAGATTTAGCATCTTACAGAATGGGAGTAGTGAGGAAGAGGAAACCAATAATCTAGGCACTAAATGGGGATCGATCAGAGACACAATCAAACAAACAGCCCAAAACGTACTAGAACTGAAGAAAGCAACTAAGTCCAAGCCTTGGATTGACGATAAGTGCAGGGCAAAGATCGAACAACGTAAACGCCTCAGAGTGATCCACTTAGAAGGATATGATGATGTCAACGCAGAAAAATACGCGACCATTCGGAAAGAGACAATGAGACTCTTCAAACGAAAAAAACGCGAATTGGATATCAAAAAAATCCTAGAAAAATTCCAGAGCAAAGAACATCAGAGGTATGTATGCCGGCACAAATTCAATTAAAAATGGCTACCGAGGGAGAGCCAAAATAACGCAAACGGCTGTCTGGTCACAGAAACAAACAATATCGTCACAAGATGGAAGCAGTACTTTGAAAACCTGCTCAATGTGCGCACCCATCAACCATAAATAAACGCGCCAGACGTACATACAGCCGAGTCTCATATGCCAGAGCCATCTATCGACGAAGTTGTAGACGCAATAAATCGATTGAAAAACAATAAGGCTCACGAAGTCGACTGCATGCCGGCAGAACTTGTGAAGCATGGAGGAGAGGCAACCGTTCGAAAGATCCACCAACTGATTAAAACAATATGGGATAAGGAAGTCATTCCGGAAGAATGGAAAACCATTTCCAAAAAGCGTGACAGATCTGACTGGGAAAACTACAGTGGAACATTGCTCCCAACCACATACAGAATACTAACAAATGTCATACTGGCGGGAATCACACCCTACGCAGAAGAAATATTGGGAGAATACCAATGCGGATTTCGTACGAACCGGTCAACAAGCGACCAGATGTTCACAATAACGCAACTACTGGAAAAGAAGTGGGAATACGGAGAGACGGTTCACTAACTGTTCGTTGACTTCAAAAAAGCCCACAACTCAGTCCCAGGGCAAAGACGTTACCATGTTGTACTTGAGCTGGGAGTCTAGAAAAATATGCCGCCCTGATTCAAATCTGCATGAACGAAAACAAAGGGCGAGTTAGAATAGAAAACCAAGTCCCAGAACCATTTGAAATCCGGGACGGACTAAAACAGGGGGATGGTCTCTCACCATGTCTTTCTAACCTTGTACTCGAGTATGTCATCAGAAAGGTACAAGACGACAACATGGCCGGATCATCCCTGAACGGGGTCACACAAGTGCTCGCATATGCGGATGACATCGCCGTTTTGGGCGATAATCTAGAAACTGTAGGTAAAAACTGTAAAATCATCATGCAAGCGGCAGAAGAGGTGAGCCTAGAAATAAATGAAGACAAAACAAAATACATGATTACGGAGAGAGCAGGTGGACCTCAGGGAACACACATAAACATCAGAGGCAAGATATTTGAAAATGCCAAAGAATTTAAAAATCTGGGAACGATGCTGACGTCCAGTAACGAAATGTCGAAGGAAATTAACAAAATAATTCATTCCGGTAACACTAGTTTGCACGCAGTCAGTAATCTGCTGAAATCGAAACTGCTATCACGTATTATAAAGCTCCGTGTCTATAGAACCATAATCATGCCGATTGTTCTATACGGATGCGAAACATGGGCTTTCACAAAACGGAAAGAAACCAAGTTCCACGTATTCGAGAATAAAGTTTTAAGGGGTATCTTTGGCGGCAATTATGACGAGGAGGCAGAACAATGGAGGAAACTCCACAACCACGAATTGGAAGAGCTATACCGCAAACGTTGAATAGTGACAGTAATCAAGTCGCGAAGATAAAGATGGGCCGGAAACGTGTCGCGAATGGGCAACGATAGAACCGTGCAATGGCGATTTTAACGTACACAACTTCGGCTGGTTGGTACATTCTAATAGAACCGACGAGGCTCAGAGGCTATCGGAGATATTCGCTGTTAGTCGCAATTTGGCTGAACTGGTGGCGGAACCTACGTGGGTACCGGATACCCGAGGTGATTATGCGAACACGCTGGATCTGTTTTGGCATCCGAGTCAAGCGTTTATACCGTGGCAGTTGTTGCGGCACTAGGAAACTTAGATCAATGCTTGGTATCGGTCGCGCAAGGAGTTGCAGTTCAATGAATAACCAACATAAGCAGCTTGGTTATATATAGAGATACGGAGCTGCTAACTGAGACGATTTGCGAGATTTATTCGCATACTTTCGTGGTCTTGGCTCCGACGTTAACGCATGCGCGGAGTCGGTCACAGAGATTATTCTCCTCGGGATGGACATTCCGCGTTCCATCAAACGAAATTTACCCGTTCATTCTGGAGTCCGGTATAAACCAACGCAAGTTCTGAGGCATTGCCCGTCAAAAACCAGAATCTTCTCCAATAAATGTGGACCTATGTGGGGGTTTAAGTATAGATGCCGACGTATGACACTGGTTCACTTAAAGCCCCCCGACTATGTTCTGCTGCAAATTGTTCACCAAAGGATGGAATAAGATGGAATAATTAAACGCACTGAATGTTGTTTTGAGGTTAATCCGTTTTTTTATTGTATTGTTTTTTCTTTACTTATTAATATAATCCTTTTTCTTTTATTTCACTTAGAATGTAATATTAATCTTATTAAATAGTTTTTATATAAATCTTGTACAAGATGAAACACTTCTTTCTCGACACTACGACCGCGGTAATAAAAAATTTTACCGAAATGCATGTGTGCACTTTGGTATTGCGATGTGACTCGCGCAACGACTATATTCGACTGCCTAAAAATCGAAGCAATTAAATTTAGCTCCGAGCGGCGGCGTGACCGACCGCGGTTGTGACTGTGTAACGACTGATCCCAATTAGGGATGGAAATTTGATTTTGCAATACGCACGGCTATTAGCCAATCATCATTGCGTTCTTCTCATGAATATTCTCATTTGCATGTCTCAGTGAGGTGAATAATACCCGCACATCATTCGACAGTCGCTGGGCATGCGAAGGATGAAAAGAACAAAAGAGAGAACGCAATAACTTCGGGGTTGGCTTAGCTTGTGTGGTGGTATCAATGCAGCCTCTCAGGATGACCTACTGCCCTAGTGCGATGACTGTGGTGATCTCAGAGTGCATTGAACTCGGGGAAGAGAGAAACGGAAAGGTGGGGAAAATGTTCTGAGGCTATTCACGTGTAAGAAGAGATCATTGATCCCAAGCGAATAGATGGTCTGGGAAAAGTGAATAGGACGCCGAATTGGCTGGGGAAATCTGATCATGGGAACTAAATTAAATACTTTGGTAATTTCCCCAGCGATTGTATGACTATGCAACCGCGTCGTTTGATCAGACTATGCCGTTGATAACCGGCATGATGCGATTTCCGCTGGAAATCTCATGGGTTAGCGAAATGGAGTTGCCGTATGGCGAAAAGGTAGCTAAACTCAATTATGCATTGTCTGTATATAATAATGAGTTTAGCTATGCGTCCTTTGGAAAAACAATGATTCTCGGGTGAATAGGTTAGTAGGAGGAATTGGTGTTGATTGACGCGATGTTACCGGTCGAAATAAGGTATGACATTTTGGGTTGGTTCTCCATGTGGTATAGAGAACCCCCACACATACATTAACCTCCACCGTGCATCCTTCACCATGCTCCACTCCAATGGAAACAAGGATCAGGTATCAATGATGAGACAGCGAAAATAAACACGGTAACACCGTCGCCGATCAAGCAGCGAACATGATGACGAACCAAAGTAATCGAGAGAAGATGTTGTTACATCAGTGTGCACCATTAGCAACGAGAAAGTATATTTAAAAATGATGCAAGTTAACTTTTATGTATTATAAGGTTCGACCCGTTTGTTTATTCTCCTTGCTAGACTCATCAGTTGCCAAAAAGATTGGTATGAAAGGTAGACCAGAAATCCTTATCCTGGAAGACAATCGGCAGACATCGTCATAAGAAAAGGTGTTCGCAGAATATCCAAATGAAGATCAAAGAGGTTCACAGGGAGGGCAAAAAGGCGATTAAAATAAGAGCGATTGAAAACTGAAACTCCACAAGGAAGAAGTAAAGAAGTCGATGAGAACACCCGCGAAGCAATGAAGCCCAGATAATTTTCACCCAAGAAGAGACAGGAATATTGATGGGACAAGATATTCTGTTATGCAGTCCATTCGGTCCTCTGTCCACAAACATGCAGCTAATGACCTTTAAAATTGACTTAGTTTACATATAAAATAAATACTAGTCACTAAACTGAATAACGAAAATAAATGAATAAAATCACATATTCTACGTGATAGTAGAAGAGGAATAAAATAAATGTCTGTTGTATTTCCTTTCTTTATTTTAATTTTTAAATCAGCAAGTTCCTCTGCTCCAGAGGCATTAATTCAATTAATTTAAATGGCGAACATAATTTAAATCAGTACGCTCGTGAAGATCGAATAAATTGTATTCAAAAATATTGTTGTCAAAGTATATTTTATCGTTCACCTTAGAGTCAAATGACTTTTTTTTTGACAAAAAAATACAACAAAATGGGATTTTAATATAATTATGCATTTACTATTGGTATTTTTTGTAAATTGAAAGTAAGTCATAACAAGTGTTTTTATATTATGGACTTTTACATTTTTAAGGATTAACATTAATTGTACAAACGATTGTGAAGTACACGAATATTCCAATGTTATTATCACTTATACTTTATTCAAGGGCCTTTTATATCCAATAATGATGTCAAATTAATCACATTTAATTAAGGCAATTACGAGAAACTAAATGCGGTTACAATTTAGTCGACTGTATAAAAGGAAAAGTAAAAAAAAAATGTATACATTGCTGTGATAATGTTGCTGTGATATCATATTCGCAATACAACAAATTTTTCAGAAGACCATATTTTGACTTCGCTTAAGAAAATCCCTCTCATGGCCCTTGGTTCTGATCACTTGAATTAGACTAGCCACATTCTAGGGATTGTTGATATTAGTAAGACCAATTTAACTTACGGAGTCCATCTACTCACCAGAAATATTGCCGAAACTTCAGTTGATTACTAATCGCAAAATAAACACTATTATAATTAAGGCAAAAACCAATTCAGTTACAATAGTCCGAAATTTTGTTAGACTGTCACCTGCATTTACTCGTTCGTCGGTTAGTAGATGCATTTAAAATTATTAAAATGTGCGAATATGGCAAATTCGAAATTTTAAACATTAAACACGTCGCGTAGTTTCTTTAAGTAATCTGAACAATTTGCAACTAACGCTGACTACTGGGGCTTAGTCTGCGTGACAACTTTGTATACTACAGTGATTAATTTTGAGACTATTCTCAAAACTAATCTTTTATATAGGAGGGTTTTTCAACTCAGCTCACATGTTTTTTCTTTTTTTCTTTTAACATATCCAAAACACAGGATGGGGCACGGTGACGTAGCCGGGTTAGTCACGTCCTAACTTTCGGGTTCCCGCAGACCAATAACTAAACCAATAATTAATAATATCACATTTTAAAATTCTCTTCCTAGTGTAAAGTTTGTAGTTTTAGGAATGATATCATACTACAAATACTATCTACGACAGGGTTTTTTTTTCATATCATTTTTTATATCTTCCTCTTATTCTATTTTACTTACACGCTAGGCAAAAAATGATTTAACTCTAGCTTATGGTTGTATCTTATTTCCTAACTACTGGTCCCTTGCGGAATCTCTAGTTTAGTGGGGCAACCACCCCATTTATTGGCTTAATTCAAGCAACATAATTACCTACATCTAAAGTATATCGAAATTACAAACTAGAGAGCTTAAGAAATACCTTAACTAGGCTTAAATTAAGGTAACCAGGACAAAATAAGAAGGAAGGAGAAGGGGCGAGGGGTGGGGGCAGGTCATACCATAGTCGAGTGTAGAAGCGCCGCTTAAGATCGGTGGTGAGAATAGTTTAGGAGGCGGCGCTTGAGAGTACGGGAAGAGAGGTTGAAGTCGAACAAGGTGGAATTGGAGTTGACATTTCTCAGCAACCGCGAAAGGGGTTCTTTCAGACCATAAGAGGTCCGAAAGGGGGGCGGGTGCAGAACGCGGGGATTACGCGTATTTCGAGGGTTTGTGTTTAGAAGAATTAAGTTAAGGAGGTAGGCGTAGTCGACCGAGCCCGAGAGGACCCGATGAATAAATATTATGTCAGCCACGACCCTGCGCCCCTCAAAAGTTCTAAGGTTGATTAATTTGAGGCGGTTAATGTACGGTGGAAGGATTAGGGAATGTACCCACCCTAGCCCTCGGAGAGCGAATCGAAGGAAGCGACGTTGAATGCTTTCGATTCTACAGATAGGGATCTTGTGATAAGGAGACCATACCTGTCTAGCATACTCCAGCAGTGGAAGGACGAGGGTAAGGTAAAGGGATCGAGTAACGTAAGGGTAGGAGAATTCCATAGACCATCGTTTCACGAATTCGAGGGCAGAGTTGGCTTTCCGGATTGTCTCATCCATGTGAGAGAGGAAGTTGTTGTATACAATAGGGGATATATTTTTGAGATTTCTTTGATCTCAGTTACGTGGGTTTGTAGTAGTTGTTGGCTATTTTATTTATAAAGGGTTTACAATGGTGTCTTACCTTACTGATTCCTGCGTTGGGGGACTGTGGCGGTTTTTGCGAGTGTCACTACTCACCTGCTCATCTACCACCAGGTAACCCCTAATCATAGCACGGTAAGTTTCAACCAAGGGTGTACTCACCTGCATGAGTTATTCCTATAACCACGAAAAACTGTAAAGCACAATGTCTGCTGATACGAGGGTTGCCTTTTATATTTCGGGATTAGAGAACAAAAACAAATATTGATCATCGAAGATCACTTTATTGTTTTTCAAAATATTCCCCATGAAGATTTATACACTTTTGCATGCGTTTGAACCAATTGTCGAAGCACTTTTGCCACTCTGATTGAGGTACCTCCAACACATGCATTCTGAATGCAGCAACCGCTTCTTCAGGTGTCGAAAAACGTTGACCTCTCAGTTTTACGTACGGGAATAAACAGAAGTCATTCGGTGCCAAGTCAGGACTATACGGCGGATGACCCATCAAATCGATGTTTTGGGTGCTCAAAAATGCAGTTGTCGCAGCCGATGTGTGAGAGCTCGCATTGTCGTGGTGAAGAGTGATCCGTCTTCGGCGGTTGGTTTTCCTGTTTTCTTGGAAGACAACTGGCAAACAAATGGTTGTGTACCACTCAGAATTGACTGTTCTGCGTTGTTCTAGTGGTACGGTTGCGACATGTCCAGTTTTTCCGAAAAAACAGGCGACCATTTGCTTGGAAGTGCTTCGTGCGCGAACAACTTTTGTCGGATTTGGCTTATCTTGAAACACCCAGACAGTCGACTGCTGTTTAGTTTCGGGCTCATACGCGTAAATCCACGACTCACCACCAGTCACGATGTCATAGACGTGTTTCGAAGCACCGCGACCGTATTTTTTGAGCATTTCTTTCGACCAATTGACACGAGCCTTTTTTTGGGCGATTCACAAATTGTGTGGGATCCAACGCGAACAAATTTTTTTGACAGTCAAATGTTTATGCAATATTGAATGTATGCTGGTCCCACTAACACCTAAGGTTGTCTCAATCTCACGATAGGTCACATGACGATCTTCCAATACCAGTTCGCGCACAGCATCAGTGGTTTTCGGAACAACAACTGATTTTGGACGACCTTCACGAAATTCATCTTGGAGTGAACTACGACCACGATTGAATTCACCATACCATAGATAAGCACTGGTCCTTGACGGAGCTTCATCGCCAAAAATTGAATTAAGTTCATCCATGCACTGTTGCTGAGTTAATCCAGGCCGAAAGTTGTAAAAAAATAATCGCACGAAAATGTTTACGATTTAATTCCATTTTTGGGCCGAGATGAATCTTTTAAGTTACTGTAAACAGCACAAATAGCGCTCGTATGTCAAAACGTTCTGAGTGCGTATAACCTCAAAAATGTCCAACTTTACGACAGAGCTGTCAATTGCCGGATTGCAACATTAGGGTTGCCAAATCCCGAAACATAAGAGGCAACCCTCGTACGAAAATTATATCAGCAATAACAGACATCCCCTATATGGGCATATAGAAACCTGAAAAGCATGACTTAGCTGCCCATATGACTAACCATCGCTGCAATGCTTAACTGCGCTGAAGTAAAACACCATCAGCAACACAAGCGTCTCTATTGCAAGGGCTAATTGGTAGCACATCTAGCAACCAACATGACATTGGCTTCTACCAACGAAGTGTCTCCCAAGAAGTCGGCTGCAATGCCACAAGAGATGTTCCTTTTCCCTTTGGTTCTTTAAGCATGCCCACATCGGTCGCTAAATCAAGCCACACGAAATGGAAACGCGCACCATGTACTTCAAGGCAAAATACGGTTGCATATGCAGCGAGCAACACTGCCAAAGTACCAACGAAATGCCCCTAACATACCATTTACCAAGAGATAGGAATCTTTCCCATACAAGTACATGGCAATTCATATAAGAGGACGCCAGCAACGCACGCCCGAGTAGCATCAATCTACCACACAGTGCTGGCTGGATATACATATCCTATCATGGAAATGGATATACACGATCAGCAATAATGCTTTACAAGTGGCTGATCGTGTAAACATTGTAACCCTTTTCAGGAGGACCTGCCCCAGCTGCGAGGGTTGTTTATTTTTGATTAATATGATGTTCACGGTTCGCATGCTGGACGACACGTGCGATGAGCAACCAAAGGGGATCATCGTGTGTGTGCTTATTTTAAACACTCTGATTAGATGACTATTATATTAGATACTTTAATTTTTCCCTACCACTTTTTGCTACTGTTGTTTTGTTGTACATATGTGGGTTTATTCACGTTCACATTAGTATTCACGTATATGTAAATTTTGTTTTGATCAATAAACACTGATTCGAACCACTCACAGACAACCATTCACTCTATTTATCGACTCTTCATTCGCAGGAAAACCTTTTTTCTCTTTCTTGCTAACACAAGCCAACGTGTTAGCTTCCTTGTGTGACGATCGCACTCAATATCCTTTGTATTAGGATCTCCTTTGTGAGCCCGCGCATCCTTTGTCTGATCCCTAGGTATTTTGCCTTGGATCGGCAACCGTCTGGAATCCCTTAAGTATTACCTGGGATTTCTAACAGTGCCTAGACTTGGCAATTTCTTTTCTACTGCACATCGGAGCCAAAGATATTTTTGTATCTTATGGGTATTGTTGTTCAGCGAGTGTTTTTACGTTCGCCGTCCTTTGTTCCGTATAGGAAATGTTTCCTTGAATAGGATTTAAGAGAACGGTGTCGCCGTGCATTTTATGCTTTTTACCAACTTTACTTGAGAGTTGGTCATCTGGTCCGCAGATTTGGAACCAGGGGAATTTACGTGCTGAACATCTGGTTCGTATATCACGTTTTGGATTTATATTGAATTCAATATGGACAATTTCCTTTCATATTGAATTTGATATGGCCAAATTGAACGTTTAGTTCAATTAGTTTGATATCAATTTTGGTATTGGCCCGTTTAGTGTATGGGGCAATGCTAGGGCTTGGGGAGTGCTTCATCCTTTTAGTGGATGATTTTGCGTGTACCGTAATTAATTGGTGGAGACTGGCTCCAAAGAGGTATGTATTTATCGGTGGATGTTTTTGGACGTAACAAAGTTAAGTTCCCTGTCGCAAACGATCCCAAAATCTCGAATACATTGGACAATGGTCAGGGGTTGGTTATGAAGTGTATATGAACGTGAGGATGAGTAAACGCGCTTACGGGAAAAGGTTATAGATTGACATTTGCCCATGTTAAGTACAAAGCAATTTTTGTCACACCAAGTCGAGAAGCTGTCAAGGTCAGACTGCAGCAGTGCAGAATCAAGTGATGACTCAATGATCTTGTATCAATGATCTTGTATAACTTGGTAGCGTATAGGGGCAAGCTGGAATTCTTAATGACCTTATCGATCTCATTAGTGGCCAGTATAAATAGGGGGGACCTAGGTGGCTACCTTGCTGGACCCCAGAGATGGCAAGTAAGGGGTTGGATATCATGGACCTGAACCGAACGGAATAATGTTTATCCTTTAGATAGGAAGAAATCTATATCAGCAATCCAGGCTCGAAGCCGAGGGCGGATAATTTGAAGAGGATTCGATTGTGGGAGATTTTGTCGAATGCTTTACTGAGGTTGGTCGAGACGATATCAACCTCGTAACCGTGTTCTAGTGCTGAGAGTGTAAAGGAAGTGAACTCAACGAGGTTGGTTGTAGTTGATCGGTCATTAAGAAAACCATGTTGCCTTGGTGAAATAAAAGGTTTGCAACGAAAACTAAGAAATTCGTACAGAATGCTTTCGAGAATCTTAGGTAAGTGTGACAGTTTGCCGATGGGGCGATAGTTCGCGACATCGTTTTTGGGACCCTTCTTGTGGATGGGGGTGATGAAGGAGGTTTTCCTGATGTTGGGGTGTGGCGTTCCTAACAGATACACACACGGCGGTGGTCTGATGGGTTGCGCTTTGGTTCCATTTTTGGTGATTCTAACTGTAATAGCGTCAGTTCGAATCACACGTTCTTCACTATCATCCCAAACGCTATAGGGGAATACGCATTGAGAAAGTGAGAGATTAAAGATCAGCGAGAGGGGAGCATAGAGAATGGATACTCATTTTTTGATGAGGATTGCAGGAATTCCATCAGGGCCTGGTGTAAACTCGTCTTTGAGTTCTAGTAGCTTCGATTCAATTAAGGGCGCATCAAAGGAGTTGTGGAGAAGGATCCCGAGTGAAAAGTTAGGGGATTTTAAATTCGAAGTTATGCATGCAGGTAAGAATTCTCTTTTTCAGGGGCTTTTTTGATTACAACTTTGTTCTCTTTTATGCGTGAAGCGTTTAAGATGCTAATGCTATTGCATTGGCGAAAGCTTATGCAGACTGGGTGAAAGCTATGGGGGTTTCTTAGGAAAGCGAACCGTGGGGTTTGGCGGAACCGCCACAGTACTAAATGCCACCGAGGAGCCGGTCGCAATAAGAAAAGGAGAGGTAATCGCAGAATGTGCAACCGTATCAATGATAAGCTTAATTCCGACAGGAGTGGAACATTTAACGCACATTGGGCACAATGGATTTCCTTGCTGGTGGAAGATGGAATTCTAAAGCGGAAATGGGAAGCCCATCGAATGCAGATTTTAGTCCCACCATCAAAAGTGAAGGATGTACTAGCAGAAATGCACGGCGGGGCCTTCGGTGGACACCTGGGAATTAATAAGACATTTTCAAAATTACGATCTCGATTCTACTGGCTTCACATGAGAGATGACCTCGAGTCTTGGTGTAGGAAGTGCACAACTTGCACCGCGACCACAGGACCAACAGCAAAACCAAGGAGCGCTATGAAGTAGTACAATGTGGGTGCCCCTTTCGAGCGAATTGCGGTTGATATCTCAGGACCATTTCCAAAAACCAACGACATCAACAAATACATGTTGGTCATCATGGATTTCTTCAGCAAGTAGGTGAAGTCCTTCCAATTCCAAACCAAGAAGCAACAACCGTCATTGAGGAGCTTATTAATAATTGGATCAGCAGGTATGGAGTTCCCTGTGAGCTTCATTCCAATCAAGGCCTAAACTTCGAATCACAGCTTTTTCAAGGCATCTGTGCGGCACTGGGGGTAAGGAAAACCAGGACCACACCCTTACAACCGCAGTCAGACGGAATGGTCGAAAGGTTCAACCGAACAATGAAAGAGCACTTATCGAAGGTCGTTAGTGATCACCAACGAGATTGGGACAAATATGTACAAACCTTTCTCATGAGTTATAGATCGGCTAATCACGATACGACAGGCTATTCTCCAGCAAGAATTATATTTGGACGAGAGATGCGATTACCAGCCGATCTGCGATTCGGAATACCTCCAGACGCCATGGATAAGACTGAAGACTACGGAGCCGAATGGAGAAATCGCCTCGATGAGATTCATCATTTGGTTCGAAAGCAAATCAAGGTATCAAGTGGCAGGATGAAAACAAGATACGACGTTCGAGCCAACGCATCCGCATTTAATGCTGGCGATAACTTGTGACTTTATAACCCTCATCGGCAAAAAGGAAGGTCTCCGAAGTTGCAGCAACATTGGGAAGGACCGTTTAAGATTCTCACAAGAATTAACGACGTTGTCTATAGGATGCAGCGAAGACCGAACCCCAAGATGGAGGTGGTACATCGTGACCGACTGGCGACCTTTTGTTAACCCAGATGGCCAGTGAACTTAGTTCGGGACGAACTAATCGGAGGAGGGTAGTGTGACGCATATGACAATCAGGACTAGAATATTCTAGAAAGTCCAAAACAAAGTACTAGAATATACTATCATCATCATCATCGGCACTACAATCGGGGACCGGTCTTGGCCTTATTTAGCAAGTCCTAAGGCTTGTTAAATTTTCCATAATGATTTATTTTTTCTGGGTAAGGTCATTAGTCTTGCGCCAGAAGCTCCCCGACGGGGAATCGAACCCAGGTCTCCCGGGTGACAGGCGGGTATACTAACCACTATACTATCGAGGAGCAGAATATACTATAAAGTACTGGAAAACTGGAGACTATTGTGGGGAAGAAGTATTGTGCCAGGCACGGGCACTCGGTTCACTTCCTTCCACCAGCATCACAAAGACAAAGTTCCAACGTTCATCAAAGAAAAGCACAAACAGGAGAAATAAAACTGTTCGCCAAGACGACGCGGAAAAATTAAACACAGGATTCCTTTTGTTTAGTTTATTTATTTTACGGTAGCACTGCGTGAAAGTTACAATGAGAAGTCAATAAAAATACAATCTTCGAAGACTGCAGCAAATATAATATTCGACATGGCGGTTGCAAACACTGCACAGTAGATAACGGACTTCCGCGCTTCTAAAACTTTATGACATTAAAACTCGACTTAGGGTATTCTCGCGTGTCTGCAGCGCTACAGACAGTGGGAGCGACATGACCATAGTGGTCAGCGGATGGTAAAGGACTCAGCGATAATCATCTCGTGCAGAGATGATTCGCTTACGGGGTGAGTTTGTGGTGTCGTGGTAGGTATCCTCTCCACTAAGGATATCGTTTTTACCTATCACCAGAGAAACGTAAAGTATCTCTTGGTGGAATAGGAATGATGATCATGGTGGTATGTGTGCGGTCGTCCAGATCTGAGTTGTTTACACGTGCTCGAGGGCAATAGTAAAACGAAGCAGACAGGCGGCAAAGACAAAAGGGAGATATGACCAAAAGAGCCGTTGGTAATGCGATTCATTATTTACGCGATGCGTCGTCGCTATTATCGACGTTGGGAAAAAAAGGTGCTAATGGGATTGGTGGCCGAACGAATCCCTTGCATGCCTTTGTATATTCCGGGTAATTAGTTGCGACAGGGAAAGAAATTGAAGATTGTTTGTTAGTGGGAAAACAACCGACGACTTGAATCCTATGCATGTTTACATGCGAAGAAATATGGTTTATGGCAGCTATAAAAACAAGCTGTCCGACATAGGATTTTAACACAGACAAAGAGTGCCGACTGGCTTGGGATTCATGATGCCATATGCACTTTAAAGAATTATTTCCAGGAACCTTATCTAACGCGTTGTATGCATTAAATGTCCTTGCAAAAGGAAATGTTTCAGGTATGCTGGGTAGAGATTGCAATGCAGGTGTGGGAAATTGCCATTTTCCTGGGAACCAAAGGTACCGAATAGGTTTTGGAATTCCTGAAAAGGTAGAAAAGAAATCTTACAGGAAATTATATGCGAAGAGATGCATGAAGGTAAGTTTTCTTTTACAGGGACTTTTTAGATTATACCTTAGATAATCCTAGACGCGTAAAGCATTTAAGGTGCTAATGCGTTTGCATTAGCGAAAGCTTATGCAGACTGGGTTGTAGGGATGGGGGTTCTTTAGGTAAGTATTCAGTGAGGTTTGGCAGAACCGCTACACTACGAGCAGTAGAAAATTCGAGGCTGTGGAACGGACGGAAACGAAACGCCGAATCAGAATGAGGAAACGGTATAAACACGCCGCACGCAGATCAGGGAAGTAAGTAAGAAGTAAGAAGTAAGAAGTAAGAAGTAAGAAGTAAGAAGTAAGAAGTAAGAAGTAAGAAGTAAGAAGTAAGAAGTAAGAAGTAAGAAGTAAGAAGTAAGAAGTAAGAAGTAAGAAGTAAGAAGTAAGAAGTAAGAAGTAAGAAGTAAGAAGTAAGAAGTAAGAAGTAAGAAGTAAGAAGTAAGAAGTAAGAAGTAAGAAGTAAGAAGTAAGAAGTAAGAAGTAAGAAGTAAGAAGTAAGAAGTAAGAAGTAAGAAGTAAGAAGTAAGAAGTAAGAAGTAAGAAGTAAGAAGTAAGAAGTAAGAAGTAAGAAGTAAGAAGTAAGAAGTAAGAAGTAAGAAGTAAGAAGTAAGAAGTAAGAAGTAAGAAGTAAGAAGTAAGAAGTAAGAAGTAAGAAGTAAGAAGTAAGAAGTAAGAAGTAAGAAGTAAGAAGTAAGAAGTAAGAAGTAAGAAGTAAGAAGTAAGAAGTAAGAAGTAAGAAGTAAGAAGTAAGAAGTAAGAAGTAAGAAGTAAGAAGTAAGAAGTAAGAAGTAAGAAGTAAGAAGTAAGAAGTAAGAAGTAAGAAGTAAGAAGTAAGAAGTAAGAAGTAAGAAGTAAGAAGTAAGAAGTAAGAAGTAAGAAGTAAGAAGTAAGAAGTAAGAAGTAAGAAGTAAGAAGTAAGAAGTAAGAAGTAAGAAGTAAGAAGTAAGAAGTAAGAAGTAAGAAGTAAGAAGTAAGAAGTAAGAAGTAAGAAGTAAGAAGTAAGAAATAAGAAGTAAGAAGTAAGAAGTAAGAAGTAAGAAGTAAGAAGTAATAAGTAAGAAGTAAGAGGTGAGAAGTAAGAAGTAAGAAGTAAGAAGTAAGAAGTAAGAAGTAAGAAGTAAGAAGTAAGAAGTAAGAAGTAAGAAGTAAGAAGTAAGAAGTAAGAAGTAAGAAGTAAGAAGTAAGAAGTAAGAAGTAAGAAGTAAGAAGTAAGAAGTAAGAAGTAAGAAGTAAGATGTAAGAAGTAAGAAGAAAGAAGTAAGAAGTAAGAAGTAAGAAGTAAGAAGTAAGAAGTAAGAAGTAAGAAGTAAGAAGTAAGAAGTAAGAAGTAAGAAGTAAGAAGTAAGAAGTAAGAAGTAAGAAGTAAGAAGTAAGAAGTAAGAAGTAAGAAGTAAGAAGTAAGAAGTAAGAAGTAAGAAGTAAGAAGTAAGAAGTAAGAAGTAAGAAGTAAGAAGTAAGAAGTAAGAAGTAAGAAGTAAGAAGTAAGAAGTAAGAAGTAAGAAGTAAGAAGTAAGAAGTAAGAAGTAAGAAGTAAGAAGTAAGAAGTAAGAAGTAAGAAGTAAGAAGTAAGAAGTAAGAAGTAAGAAGTAAGAAGTAAGAAGTAAGAAGTAAGAAGTAAGAAGTAAGAAGTAAGAAGTAAGAAGTAAGAAGTAAGAAGTAAGAAGTAAGAAGTAAGAAGTAAGAAGTAAGAAGTAAGAAGTAAGAAGTAAGAAGTAAGAAGTAAGAAGTAAGAAGTAAGAAGTAAGAAGTAAGAAGTAAGAAGTAAGAAGTAAGAAGTAAGAAGTAAGATGTAAGAAGTAAGAAGTAAGAAGTAAGAAGTAAGAAGTAAGAAGTAAGAAGTAAGAAGTAAGAAGTAAGAAGTAAGAAGTAAGAAGTAAGAAGTAAGAAGTAAGAAGTAAGAAGTAAGAAGTAAGAAGTAAGAAGTAAGAAGTAAGAAGTAAGAAGTAAGAAGTAAGAAGTAAGAAGTAAGAAGTAAGAAGTAAGAAGTAAGAAGTAAGAAGTAAGAAGTAAGAAGTAAGAAGTAAGAAGTAAGAAGTAAGAAGTAAGAAGTAAGAAGTAAGAAGTAAGAAGTAAGAAGTAAGAAGTAAGAAGTAAGAAGTAAGAAGTAAGAAGTAAGAAGTAAGAATTAAGAAGTAAGAAGTAAGAAGTAAGAAGTAAGAAGTAAGAATTAAGAATTAAGAAGTAAGAAGTAAGAAGTAAGAAGTAAGAAGTAAGAAGTAAGAAGTAAGAAGTAAGAAGTAAGAAGTAAGAAGTAAGAAGTAAGAAGTAAGAAGTAAGAAGTAAGAAGTAAGAAGTAAGAAGTAAGAAGTAAGAAGTAAGAAGTAAGAAGTAAGAAGTAAGAAGTAAGAAGTAAGAAGTAAGAAGTAAGAAGTAAGAAGTAAGAAGTAAGAAGTAAGAAGTAAGAAGTAAGAAGTAAGAAGTAAGAAGTAAGAAGTAAGAAGTAAGAAGTAAGAAGTAAGAAGTAAGAAGTAAGAAGTAAGAAGTAAGAAGTAAGAAGTAAGAAGTAAGAAGTAAGAAGTAAGAAGTAAGAAGTAAGAAGTAAGAAGTAAGAAGTAAGAAGTAAGAAGTAAGAAGTAAGAAGTAAGCAGTAAGCAGTAAGCAGTGAAGTACGCAGTCAAAGACGCGATAAGTAAAGAAGCGAAATATCAAGTAACGGTTGTTATTGACGGACTAATAAAATGTTTGCAAAGAGAATCGATTTAACGGCTCTTATTTATTAAAAATAATTAATCCAGCGAACCCTAAGCTCGCAACAATATTTTGTTCGTAAATACGGCTTAAAATGCAGTTTCAACCAAATACAGAAAAATCATTGCTTTTTACGATTTCAACGTTTTCCAGTTGTGATATAAAGAGTACCAATAAATGAATGCAAAACACCTTTTTCATTAACACATATTTGAAATAGTTTAATTTCAGAAAATTAAGTTAATACGGATATTAAATAAAACAAGAAGACCTTATTACGATTTGCCTTAATAAACGAATATCTACAAAAGTATTTGTCTCATTAATGCTAAGTACCCACGTCTGCACTAAATCATGGAAAGTAATATTGACATCGTTGTTCTCTGAGAATCAGAGTACACATGTTGAACACTCAAACATGGAGTGTACGTATTCATTCAGTCCAATTTAATTAATTCATTTGCTGACTGAAAAGGTGGTTCATTAACAGTATGTGTATTTATAATATATAAAGTATGGAAACACCACTGACGGAGAAGAGCGGTAAGGAAAACGCACATTCGTATAACCTGGCCTCGAAGTAAGTTTTGTTGTCCAATAATCATCAAATATCTATTCGTTCATCTCTACTCTATTGTGATTGATGACGCCAGAAGTCATCTACATCCGAAGTTCATTGAATCCAAATATTAGAGGGTGCTTTGAACTGTTAGAACCGGTCTAAAGCAAGAACAATGCTTTTCCACAGAAGATAGTCTAGGATACACAATTTCGAGATTAGATACGCTTTTTTAATTGTACACATGTAATAGAATTGATGGGATTCTGGGTGACGGTAATATACTCAAACAGAATACCATCGATTGGTTGGAAAAAAAGTTCTTTTTACCTTAACTTGTCAGACGGGTTGATCATTTTTTTGGGTTCAACGTTTTCTCTTTTCTCTATGAAAGTGCCCTCAAGAGATTTTACCCTTATCATCATTAGTCAGCATGTATAACCTTGAAAAAGAAATCTGATAGGTTTGGTGGCGTCTCCAAGAGATGAAGATAAATATTATCATCCACACTGTTATCTGGGTCTATGATGTCGTATTCCTGAGTCTACGAGTTACCTACTTGATTTTATTCAAATGAAACTCGAACAAGAAATGCCGCATAGAGTCAATAATGTTTTATACTTTGTATAATACACGAATCCGATAAATGGGGTCTCCATTGAATGTCTAAAGTTTCTTTTTGCGTTTTGCGATGTAGAAACTGGAAGTAGTAGAAAAAATCAAGAAAACGCGTCACCTTTAAAATCAATTGTGTTTTTTTAACATAATGTTTAATTTCCTCTATAGGACCGCATGCGTTAATTTAGCACACGATCTCGGTATTGAGGTTGCGAAAGGGGAACCTATACTTGTAGACAAATTAAATGATTAGTTTCGAAAAAAAATTGAAGAGCTTTCTCCCAACATGTGATGGTGATTGACAAAATTGTATTCACAATATTTTCATTTTCCGCTGGGCTTTGAATAACGAAGTTAATAAAGTTGTCCACAATTAAAAAGCCGATTGTTTCCATTTTTAATAGGAATACGTGCACGAAGAGGAGCCGAATTAAAAACAACTAAGGGTATGTTTGTTCCATTGGTTTAAAATTAAGGGGCATAATAAATGTGACAACCCATAAAAAGGTGATTTTCGGGAATTTATTAAAAGAAAAATACTGCATCGCACATTTAGAAATTCTGAGAAAAACATTTAGAAATTCTGAGAAAATCTTTGCATATGGAAATAATCTATTTTTCATTTTTCATTTTTACAACATTTTTTATATTTCTTTTTATATTCTTAATTTCTAAATTAAATGCTAGACAAAAAATGCTTAAATTCTAGCTTAATTATCTAATATAATAACTTACTGGTCCTTCGCAGACGCTCTAAGCTAAACATTACTTATGCATATACATTATACATTTGTATAATTTACCTTATAAGTAGTTATAATTATTTGAAAGACAAAGAAAAATTTGAAAAACTTTGTGTCAATTTTTTTTGTTTTTTTTTTCTTAAAATTTAGCTTACTTAACTTACCTACTTTTTTTTTTTTTTTTTTAATTTAATTTTATGTAAAAGCACTTAACCTAACTTACCTTAAATCTTATACTACCCTAATTCTAGAAAAGCTAAGTCTATGTAAGCTGGCTGATGATAGTATGATTCTATACCGACTTTGGTATCCAGGTCTTTATATGCCATTCAACCATCAGAACTGTTGACGCTGTCTAATACTATCGTCCCGGTCTCTGTGGGAGATAGCCCTACTGAAGCGCAGGATCTCTTCTTCGGTGCGCGTTACTTCCCGGCGTAGCATAATCGCCCGTCTACAGATGATCTACTTACATGATAGATCAGCGGAATTCCGGATCTATCCTGTATAAGCCCTTTCATGTCCAAGTCAAGGAACGCCTCTGGTGGAAAAAAACCGTTGCGACGCTCGCTCTCATAGTACAGAGTGTTTGGATAATAGGCCCCAAAAATTAGGTCATTGGACAACCTTATTGCTCTCGCGATATGTCCTCTGATTAATTTAATCATAAAATTATCCACCCTATTTATGTACGCTTCGTTATATAAAGTCTCATTTGAGTAATACTTTTTATAGTCCGATTCCGGTGTCCGATATAATCTGAGACAACTTCTGAGACACTTCCTTTCGAACACCCGAATCTTTTTCATCAAATTTGGACCTATGTTAAACCAAACTGGACAACCATATATGAGCATTGGCCTGATTAGCGTCATGTAGCATATGACTTTTACCCTGATGTCAAGTTGGCTACTGTGAAATAGCCTCCTTGTCATAGAAAAAGATTTCCTCGCTTTGAGCGAAGCAGCCTCAACATGTCTGTTGAAATGCAGATATTGGTCTAGCCAGATGCCAAGGTATTTAACTAAACTCTTGGTTTCCAGTTTATCTCCATGCGGTCCCACGATAACTAGCTTTCGCCAGTTTTTCCTTGTGGGGTTCTAAATAGGATGGCTTCACATTTCTGAAAGTTGATCTTAAGTTTCCAGTCATCGCAATAGCGCTGCACGTTGTTGAAGTCTCGCTGTATTAAACTATTTATGATCTCAACTTTCGGAGCTGTTCTGTAAATTATGAGATCGTCTGCGTACGCAATAGCATGTGGAAGTGCATCTTATAAGTCGCTAATGTAAATGTTAAAAAAATCGGAGAGAGTACCGCGCCCTGTTGCAAGCCATTCTTGATATTATACGATTTATTAAAGGTCACATTACCACTTTTGACCACGAACCTCCTGTCCTTTAACATATCGTAAAGTACATAGAGTAAAGGCTTATGTATGCCATGTCTGACCAGTTTGTAATACAACCCTTCGATCCAGACGGTATCAAAGGCTTTTTCCAAGTCGACCAGACACGCACCTGTGCATTGGTTCCTACATTTATTCCATTGTATGTCGGAGACCAGTTTAGCTGCGGCATGTGTGGTTTCATGACCCGCCCTAAAGCCAAACTGGTTACTTGGAATAATGCTGTTGTTGTTTACCCATTTTACTTGAGCTTTGTTAATGGTTTTTTCAAATACTTTACTGATGCTTGGGAGTAAACTTATCGAACGCATTTTCATTGGGTTTGTACAGTCTTTGCCGTTTTTGCGATGGGCTGAATGATAGCCGTTTTCCAACGCGCGGGATAATATGCATTATTCAACGCGTTGTTAAACAGGACCGTGTATGTATATCTATTGCCATTGGGGGCAGGTTCTTGAGTACGATGTTAGGTACTCCATCTATTCCCACTGACTTTTTGCTTTTTAATGAGTCGAAGATACTCTGGAGTCCTTCCCTTGTGATTAAAAGGCTATTAGCCTCACCATTGGCATTAATGTCAATTGACAGATTATCGTCACTGAATTCGGTAAAACCCGGATTCTCCGATTGTCAATGTGAAATTTCATTCCGGAGGTGCAGGTGACTCAGTAGAAGTCTGTCCTCCAGGTTGTTGTATTCCAGAATACTACCCTTATTCGCTTTAACACTAACTCATGTCCTTTCAAACACAACCCTTAAAACTACATCCTCACATATCTTACATTCTCAGTTAATACAATTCGTAAATAAACAGACACAATATTCTATATCCAGTCACTTACAGCACATTTCATAAATATGCCCCTTTTCATAACAAGCACTTTTTTCATTTCAAAACATGGCCACTTTGATTTTCGTTCAAAGTTTATTCAAAATTCTAAGTCACAGAGACTTCTAGATTGTTTTGTTCAGTTTATACGCCACAGTTAGAACAAAATGTTCTATATAAACAAGTAAATTTATATGAAAAAAACAGAAAGAAGAAAGCTCAGCCTGAGATAGCTGAGTTCGATAAAATAAAAATAAATAAAACAAATATTTAAATAAAAGAGATCTTTTATTATTATTAATAACATATTAATAAAGAACAATTAAATTCTTTAATAAATATAATAACCCCCACGCTCTTCCCTCGAAAGAGGAAGCACGGCGTTGGAGCCGTAAAAAGGTCGTGATTTCGGTGAATGCTTTCATTCACCTTGTACATTTCCTGAAAGACAGCTTGTGGCAACTCTAACAGACACACACAAATTCACAAGCAAAAATAGTGAAGAACACGAACGAAAAAATCGAATAAGTAAAATGCATCAGAACCGTATACCAAGCGATAAAATAAAAATAATTCACACCAGTGGAATATACTCGAGTTTGGAAATCAAATTCTAAACACGGTCAGTAGTCTGATGCTTCACTGCTTCGCTTTTCAATCGTTTCATCGTGTGTTCAATTCACCTTCTTCACTATCCTTGCTTAACGCTATAAGCTCCCACAGCGTTCACCCTCTCCAAAGGATCTTCGATCACGAAGAGCTCACTATTGAGGATATCGTTCTCTGTATCTATGCCAATGTTGGTTAGCAGCTGCTTGTTTACATCAGTACGTGGAATTTGGAGACACTGAATATCATTTTGATTATTTCTCCTGAATATTTTATTTATTTGTGGGAACATATTCGGGTTATTAGTTTTTATAGCTCGAATTCTGTTCCAATACAAATTTGTTGCTAATCTATAATTAGCTTTAAGTAATTGTTGGAGGTTTTTTAATCGGGATTTCAGTGATATTATCTCCTGGTCTTGTCTATCAGTAAACTGTCTGTGTAGTTGTTTTAGTTTCGATAGCAGTCTGCTCTTTTTCTTGTGGAGTGCGTTTATTTTTTGGCGTTTCTGTACATGTTAATGTGATATGTAACTGTTGTATTGGGGATTGTTTTGTCCATTGTTCGTTTTACGGTTTCGTCAATTTGTTGGGTGTATTTGTCGATTTCGTAATTTGTCAGGTTTCTGTTTAGTGGCAGATTAAAGTCATTCGAACGAAGTTCTCTTGTTAATGATCTGGTGAACCACGGCCATCGTATTGCCCTGTAGTTGTAGGGTTGATCACGAATTCCTCCAGATCTGCGAGATCGCTCGGAAGCTCCATTACTACCGTGAATGCACAGTGGTCTCTGTCGTATTCAATCGTCCGTAAACAGTTTCTGTTTCGTCTGTTGGTGTTAAGTAGTCTCAGTCGTGAGTCAATTAGCAAGATATCTAAGAACGATCTACCTCTGGGGAACGATGGATATTTCGTAGCTAGCAGGTCAGTTCTATATTCAATATGAAACTGATCTAACCAACCAGCCAACTGATTTCCTCTGGCATTAGATATATAATTTCCCCAATTTCTATGCTTGGCGTTCATATCTCCCCCTAGGATAAAGTAGTTTTTGCCCAGGTTCAATTGTAAGCATCGAAAAAGTGTCTCGAGCTCCGCTATAAATAGGTTTTGTTGGTGCTCCTCGCCGCAAACCCCCTTGCCCCTGCGGCATCAACGCGGTAACATCTGCGCCCACGTGATTATCGACTCAGGCCATATTAAGACCCAGGAACTTGTCAACGCAACAGTTCCCCTAACTTAACTACAGCGCCGCCCGAAGTATGCAGCGCTACCTTGTCTTCCAAGCGTTCAGCCCCCCTCCTATCACTACGCACCACCCATTCGAGCATCCCTTCAGCCCTACATTTTTTCGTGACTTTGTCTCTGGGGGGGGGGTACCTGGCGGTGCCGCCAAACCCCACGGTTCACTTACCTAAAACCGCCATAACTGCCATCAAATTTCCTAACTTCACTAATACAATCGCATTAGTACCTGAAAATGCTTCACGCATCATATAGATCAAGTCAAGGATCTTAAAGTCCCTGTCAAAGAAAACTTACCTTTGATGCATGCTCTTCGCATATAATTTCCCGTAAGAATCCTCTCTTTACCTTATCAGGCAGAACTCCCATTATTACGACCCAATCTACATCAGTTTCCGCTAATGCAACAGCATTACCACCTGTAAATGCTGCACGCATTAAGCTTACCGAATATATTTATTTTCAAGCTTCTGGAAAAGAATTCTTACCTGCAAGCATAACTTCGCATGTAAAATCCCCTATAAGAGTTCTTTATCTTATCCTAAATTACCTGAAAGAAAATTCATCGGTTCATATATAATACAACCGCATAATCAGGAAACCTTACCCTTGAGTTGGTTTATCCCAGCTTCATCATGTGCATCATAAATCACCAGACAAACACATTGGCTGGCGACCTACACCCAAGGGACTAAAACAAATACACATATCTCTTGGCACCAACTAAATCCTACAGCATAAGCAAATGCAAATAGGAATTCAATACTTACCCTTACCAGTGATGCCATAAACACAATTTTCTGGTGATCTAGCCAAAACCTATTAATACCATTTCTTCATTGCGCCGCGTCTATTTATTTAGCCGCGCCGCACATCTCAAACAAAGATGCAACTAGCATCCGACGAGTTTCGGTTTTGTTTGTTTTACCAGACTCGCATCCCATGAATGCACCTCTTCCTTTCTTTGTTTAGATTCCTTCCCATGGTTTTGATCCATAAAAGAACCAGTTTACACACACATATGTGTACTGTGGCGATCTTCCGTATGAGATTTGTTGGTTACCCCAAAGAGAGACTTTACGTCTCTCTTGGAACAAGAAATACACCCTTTATTTAAGAGAGCCAGCTTCACTGACCGAATTCCCTAGTCAGCGAATTTATATCGCCAAGTCCTTTTCCATCTGCCGACGACAACAGCGTGCGGACTTCCGCTCCCGTTCCGCGGACGGGAGCGATAGTAACGAGTCTAGTGTGAAGTACCAGGAGACCAGTGTACGGAATTAAATAGTGAATTTCTTTCACCAAATAATTAAGAACAGTGTTCCAGTTTTCGTTCGTGAAGTGAATAAAAAATTTGATAAGAACTGCGTGCTTTTTATTTTTGTTCGTCCGGTGTTTGTGCTTTTCCCCTCGATGTTCGACTTGTTGCCTTTACAGCGGAATTTATAGTGACGATGGCGGAAGGAAGTGAATCAGCGTCATAATTCCCCGCCACAGACGTAATATAATAAAAAAAATCGTTTATAAATCTGACGGTTTTTATATGGCAGCCTAACACATTTCATCCAATTACAAACTGGACTGTGGTTACATCGATAAACAATACAATGACTTGTATTCGACTCACAACGTCAGCAAATTTGAAAACAGTCGTTTTGGGAAATTGGTTTGGTAAGGACAGATCCCTCATATATTTAGCTTAATACAAGCGATATATAAAAAGATATACATTTAATAACTAACTTTTAAAGTT
This sequence comes from Microdon myrmicae, assembly GCA_963931805.1. NCBI lineage: Eukaryota > Metazoa > Arthropoda > Insecta > Diptera > Syrphidae > Microdon > Microdon myrmicae. Next base: position 26,737,003 of record OZ007498.1, read on the forward strand.
TAGTGGAGCTACCGCCCCATTCACCAGCTTAATACAAGCATTACGAGGTTTGCCTCTTATGTTTCGGGATTTGGCAACCCTAGTGTTGTAATCCGGCAATTGACAGCTCTGTCGTAAAGTTGGACATTTTTGAGGTTATAGGCACTCAGAACGTTTTGACATACGAGCGCTATTTGTGTTGTTTACAGTAACTTAAAAAATTCATCATCATCATCATCGGCACTACAACCGGGAGCCGGTCTTGGCCTTATTTTCCATAATGATTTATTTTTTTCTGGGCAAGGTCATTAGTCTTGCGCCAGGGGCCCCCGACGGGGAATCGAACCCCGGTCTCCCGGGTGACAGGCGGCTGTACTAACCACTATACTATCGAGGAGCTAAAAGATTCATGTCGGCCCAAAAATGGAATTAAATCGTCAACATTTTCGTGCGATTATTTTTTACAACTTTCGGCGTGGATTAACTCAGCAACAGTGCATGGATGAACTTAATTCAATTTTTGGCGATGAAGCTCCATCAAGGACCAGTGTTTATCGATGGTATGTGAATTCAATCGTGGTCGTAGTTCACTCCAAGATGAATTTCGTGAAGGTCGTCCAAAATCAGTTGTTGTTCCGAAAACCATTGATGCTGTGCGCGAACTGATATTGGAAGATCGTCATGTGACCTATCGTGAGATTGAGACAACCTTAGGCGTTAGTGGGACCAGCATACATTCAATATTTCATAAACATTTGACTGTCAAAAAAATCTGTTCGCGTTGGATCCCACACAATTTGTCAATCGCCCAAAAAAAGGCTTGTGTCAATTGGTCGAAAGAAATGCTCAAAAAATACTGTCGCGGTGCTTCGAAACACGCCTATGACATCGTGGATTTACGCGTATGAGCCCGAAAGTAAACAGCAGTCGACTGTCTGGGTGTTTCAAGATGAGCCAAATCCAACAAAAGTTGTTCGCGCACGAAGCACTTCCAAGCAAATGGTCGCCTGTTTTTTCGGAAAAACTGGACATGTCGCAACCGTACCACTAGAACAACGCAGAACAGTCAATTCTGAGTGGTACACAACCATTTGTTTGCCAGTTGTCTTCCAAGAAATCAGGAAAACCAACCGCCGAAGACGGATCACTCTTCACCACGACAATGCGAGCTCTCACACATCGGCTGCGACAACTGCATTTTTGAGCACCCAAAACATCGATTTGATGGGTCATCCGCCGTATAGTCCTGACTTGGCACCGAATGACTTCTTTTTATTCACGTGCGTAAAAAACACAAAGTGAGAGGTCAACGTTTTTCGACACCTGAAGAAGCGATTGCTGCATTCAGAATGCATGTGTTGGAGATACCTCAATCAGAGTGGCAAAAGTGCTTCGACAATTGGTTCAAACGCATGCAAAAGTGTATAGATCTTCATGGGGAATATTTTGAAAAACAATAAAGTGATTTTCGATGATCAATATTTGTTTTTGTTCTCTAATCCCGAAATATAAAAGGCAACCCTCGTATAAATAGTTACAAACTAAAGTATATATAATCTTGCAAACTAAAGAGTGTAATGTTTAGTTTAGTGGTGCTTCCACCCCATTTATTAGGTTAAATCAAACAACATAATTACCTACATCTAAAGTATATCTAAATTGCAAACCAGAAAGCTTAAAACTATCTTAACTAGGCTCAACCTAAGGTAACCAGCACAAATTACGACGGGCGGAGAAGGGGCGAGAGGTGGGGGCAGGTTATAGTAGAGCGTAGAAGCCACGCTTAAGATTGGTCGTGAGAATGGTTTAGGAGGCGGTGCCTGAGAGTATGAGGAGAGAGGTCGAAATCGAACAAGGTGAAATTGGAGTTGACATTTCTCGGCATCCGCGAAAGGGGTTTGTTCAGACCATAAGAGGTCCGGTGAGAGGAAATGTGGAGAAGGCCGGGATTACGCGTATTTCGAGAGTTTGTGTTCAGAGGAATTAAGTTAAGGAGGTAGTTGTAGTAGCTGGTGTAGATGTAGTTTTATTTCTTATATAGTTTGTACATTAAATTTTACAATACAATTGACCAATATTATCGACTATAATAGTATATAAGAAAACTAGAAGGCATTCAGGGTTTTTATACGATTAACGTAACAAAACAGAGTTGAACGCCTCTTTACAATGGTCTATATGGAATATATGTGAGGTTCAAATGACAGAAATAAGTCTAAGATGTCCGCAAAATCAATACTTTCGGGTACATGAAAGTTTTCCAACATGCTTCAATAGCGGTCACCAACAGCTGTAACAGTATTGTCTTTAGCATCCTCAAAGGTTTATAGCTCAATGATGCAACCGGCTCAAATGGCGCATGTTGCAACTATTCTACTAGAGTGTAATGGTCTTTTTAGGTACTAATTGACGATTTTCGATGCCCTATTCTGGCTGTTCTGTGTAACAACACCACTACTACAGTACTTTTTTTTTTTACTATTATTTATTGGCCTGTAGAAACCCGGGAGTTCATGACCTCACCGACTCGACTCCGCCATCGTCCCCTGTACTGTGCGCTCTTTTTCCACGCTAGACCATCTGATCCAATCTCCTCGGGGTCAAACCTAACATTTTCCTGCCATCTCCATCGCGGCCGACCTGTCGGTCTCTTTTCCGTTGGTCTACCGTCAAGAATTCTACGCGCGGTCCTATCGTTGCCTATTCGCGCCACATGTCCGGCCCATATTAACCTTCGCGACTTGATTACTGTCACTATTCAACGTTTGCGGTATAGCTCTTCCAATTCGTGGTTGTGGAGTTTCCTCCATTGTTCTACCTCCTCGTCATATTTGCCGCCAAAGTTACCCCTTAAAACTTTATTCTCGAATACGCGGAATTTGTTTTCTTCCCGTTTTGTGAGAGTCCATGTTTCGCATCCGTATAGAGCAATCGGAATGAATATGGTTCTATAGACAAGGAGCTTTATGTTACGTGATAGCAGTTTCGATTTCATCAGTTTACTGACTGCGTGCCAACTAGTGTTACCGGAATGAATTCTTTTGTTAATTTCCTTAGACATTTCGTTACTGGCCATCAGTATCGTTCCCAGACATTTAAATTCTTTAACTTCTTCGAATATCTTACCACTGACGATTATATGTGTTCCCTGAGGTCAAGCTCCTCTCACCGTAAATATGTAATTTGGTTTGTCCTCATTTATTTCAAGCCCACCTTTTCTGCCGCTTGCATAATAATTTCACTGTTTTTACTTACAGTTTCTAGATTATCGCCCAGAACGGCGATGTCATCCGCATATGTGAGCATTTGTGTGACGACCGTTCAGGGATGATCCGGTCATGCTGTGTTCTTGTACCATTCTGATCACATACTCGAACACAAAGTTAAAAAGACTCGTCGAGAGGCCATCTCCCTGTTTTAGTCCGTCCCGGATTTCAAATGGTTCTGAGAGGTGGTTTTCTATTGTTGCGGATTGGCAATTGGGTGTGTTGGGATGTGCTGGAGAAATTTAGTACATTCGCAGTGTATACCAGTTGCGCGGCAGCTGTCAGGAACCAGCTGGCCTATTGTCACCAACGATGAGGTCAGTAGCGTCCCTTTTTTGAATTGGCAGTTATGCCCACTGAGTCAGTCTGCTACCAGCTATTATCTCGCGCACACCTTCCGAGTCATTGTTGCTGATCCAACATAAATGATGAACTAAATTAACTCAATCTCATGTAGAGCAATTGAATTGTTGTGCATTGTTGCTAAATTGTAAACCAAGTCGCATCCGACTTAAACAATAAAGAATTAAAGATCCACCTCGAGTTCACTTTTGGTTTTCTTGTGCTTCCGTTTTGCTGCCAGTTTCATCGGGTTCCTCTCTACACGGAAAAAGTGGACAACTCCAAACATTCCCGTCACACTATTCTAACCCACCCTTTGTTTTCGTTCATGCAAATTTGAAAGAGGGCGGCATATTTTTTCGGGATTTCCAGCTCAACTATAACATGGTAAAATCTTTGCCTTGGGATTGAGTTGTGGGCTTTTTTGAAGTCAACGAACAGTTAGTGAACCTTCTCTCAGAATACCCATTTCTTTTCCAGTACTTGCCTTCTTGTGAACATTTGGTCGCTTGTTGACCGGTTCCTACGGAATCCACATTGGTAGTCTCCCAGTATTTCTTCTGCGTACGGTATGATTCTCGCCAGTATGACAATTGTTAGTGTTTTGTATATGGTTGGAAGCAATGATATTCCTCTGTAGTTTTCCCAGTCAGATTTGTCGCCTTTTTTGAAAATGGGGCGACTGTTGAGGTTTTCCATTCTTCCGGAATGACTTCCTTATATATATATATATATATATATATATATATATATATATATATATATATATATATATATATATATATATATTATATTGTTTTAATCAGTTGGTGGATCTTTGTCTACAATTTCGTTAAAAGAGGGCTCTGGGATCTGAGGCTCGGCTGTATGTGCGTCTGGTGCATTTATTTGTGATTTATGAGTGCGCACATTGAGCAGGTTTTCAAAGTACTGCTTCCATCTTGTGACAATATTGTTGGTTTCTGTGACCGACAACCGTTTGTTTCGAATTATTTTGATTCTCCCTCGGTAGCCATTTCTAATTGAATTTATGCCGGCATACATACCTCTGATGTTCTGTGCTCTGGGATTTTCTAGGATGTTGTCGATTTGAGTCTTCTCCCATTCGCGTTATTTGCGTTTAAAGAGTCTCATTGTTTCTTTCCAAATTGTCGCGTAACTTTCGTCTTTATAAGTGGATCACTCTGACGTTTTTACGTTCTTCGATCTTCGGCCTGAACTCATTGTCAAAGCAAGGTTTGGACTTAATTGTTTTCTTAAATCCTAATACCCGTTGGGATGTTTGTTGGATTGTGTCTCTGATCGATGCCCATTTAGTATCCATACTATTGGCCCTCTCTTCCTCACTACTCCCGTTCTCTAAGATGCTAACTCTATTCGTTAGTGCCTCTTGATATTCAGCCCTTTTACGCTGGTCTTTTAGTTTATCAATGTCGAACTTTTTGCTTGTCTCTCGTGACTGGACTTGTGTACCTGCTGCGAGCCGACTTCTAATTTTGCCAATCCAGCGTGTTTTATTATTCTCGACATTTTTCCTTCTTGTTATCCAGTGTTAGTCAGTGGGTGTTTATCGAATCAGCTACGTGCAGGTGCATAGTTAGACTTACCCCACAGTTTCTTTACCCAAACCATTTCCCACAAGGAGCATCCTTGCCCATTCGCCTAGAACAAATAACCTGCGGCATAAATCGAATTGCACGTTCGTTTAGCACCTAACAACATAGTGGATCATAAATGTGCATTAGCACGATCCTCTGTTGATTTTACTTTTGTGTTTCCTCTTTTGATCCCAAACCGGGAAAGATAAAGAAAGGAAATAGCGGCTGGCAAAAAGGGCCAAGCAGAAAAAAAGGATATATCCTTCGATCTGCAGGATGGAAGAAAAAAAAGGTCTTCGTTCGAGGGTTGGTTATAGACGATTCGCCGAGACGGCGAAGGAGTTGGATTTTTAAGAGTAGATATTCAATTGTAGACCGATGCGGTCGTCCGCGAGTGGAATTGGTGTGATAATTTTGAAGGAGTCCGTCGTAATGTGGTGCGGAACGTGCGTGAAGGTGAAAAGTGGGCATTAAGTATATGTGGACCTAACGTCCAAGTTAAGTGACTTATCATGTGTGTTTGATGACTTATGTGGAAACAACTACAAAAATAAGTGATAACTATTACGTGTGTTTGTTAGGAATAAAGACTATAAGTTTAATAGAAACAAATGAGTGCGTTGGGGTTCTTTTAAGCTTACCTGAAGAACCACCCATTTTCTCAACCCAACTCCCCATTCCCAACCTGGAACATAATCCACACCACGATCATCATCTTCCCCCTGCAATCAAGCAGCATCAATTTTCCTTGGAAACATTTCGGTTCACACCCAACGTCAACCATTTAGAATATTATTGATTCTCCTCGCCGTCAATCTCTGTCCCACATGTACACAGTAATTTTCCTGTTTACACATGTCCCACCAATCTTTTGCCCAACGTCAAAAGCCATGGCAAGTAGATTGCTTACACAGCTGCAAGACTAATTACATGATCCGATTGTCCTACCGAAAAACATTCATCGTAATAGACCTGACCCATGATCAGTTTGTCGAGCTGACAAACAATCACCATTCTCGCGCTTTGCCACCGAAAATCGAATTCTTCTGCATACACAACATGTAAACAGAAGAATTCGCTTCGGTCCGTCGGCAGAGATCCTGTGGCGGTTATGTCAAACCCCACTGTTACTTACCTGAAGAACCCTCATAACTTCGACCCAACCTTTAAGTTTCGCTAATGCAATCGCATAAGCACTTTAAATGCTTTACGCATCTACATTATCTAAGGTATAACCTAAAAGTCCCTGTAAAAGAATTTATACCTTTCATGCATCTCTCCGCATACAAATTCCCTACAAGAAGTATAGGAGCATAAAACCAAAAACTATTCGGCACCTTCGGTTGCCAGGCAAATTCCAACCTTCCCACACCTGCATCGCAATCTCCCCACAGCAAAAACATTTCCTTCCCAAGGATAATTAATGCTTTCAATGCATTATCTGGAAATGCCTGTAAAGAATTTTTCGTACAAGGGCATTCATACATGTATCAATGCATCTCTGCATTAGCGACCAAGAACCGAATTTCCAATTAGTGTAAACACTCACACTAGAGTTCGACACTTGGGTCGCTTTAGATGCCATATACAATTGGCATAGATGTTGTACAACAGTCTTTGTGTAACCATCTGAATTGCTTCGCAATAACTTGCAACTATCGATACAGCTGCAAACACATTACCCAGAAATACTCCTTTGTTTGAATCTCCAAACAATCATCGACTTCCCGCTTAGCCGCCAGATTGGATTCAATAGCACAAACATATGCAAACAAAAGAATCCGATCCTCCTAGTCGGCAGAGATACGATATACGATCTCCATTATCTCAATCCCTTTTAGCATCTACTCAGCTGATCCCCATTACCAGACGATGCATTAGGTCGCTACTTCCTTTGTTTGGCATCCCTTGCCTTCGTTCGCTTTGACCTGCGAGCTTTAACAAACAATCTGATCTCAACGATCGACTTCACGCACACCACTACAGGACCTCCCCAGTGAGATCCTCCTTCCTCGTTTTCACCACGAGAGGAACTCTTTCTCTCGGGGAAACTCACCCCATTAGCGAGTCGGCTCTGCACAAGCCGTTTACCGCTGAGTCGTGATCCAAACACTAGCGCGCGCATCACCTTGTCTTTCGTCACTGCCGACTGCGCACGAGAGTGTGCACTCCGCTGCGAGTGCCTCGCTTTGGAGTCGTGAGTGTCCGGGAGTTTAGTTTTTTTTGTACTGAATATAAATTAAATATAAATGTTTTCTTCGACGTAAAATAAAAAAGCGGTGATCACCGCCATAAACCAAATCAGTGTGTTTCTTTCATTGTTACTTTTGTCGACGTTGGTTTTGGAGTTTCGCTTGTGTTTCTCGCCCAGTGCGTACTCTTCATCCTTTCGCGTTTGTGGACAATTTTGGTGCTGCGATATTCGACAGAACTTTTAATGATGATGTGGGTTGGTGGTAGAATTCACGCCCATGCTGGGGCACAGACCGTCATCCCCACAATCCTATAGACAAATTTCCTACATAAGCATAGCAATCCCTTTTAGTTCCTAATGACTATCAGTGTGTTTGCTCAGCTGCGCCTCCATTGCCATGATGCCCTTGATAGATTCTTCCCTTTGTTCCCTGTCCCTGAAACAATTTTCTGTACTCTTCGTTCCAATGCATGGATAAACAACGTGATCTGTACGATCAACCACCAGAACCTTTCCAGCGAGATCTTTCCCTGGTGTCCCATTGGTCACTGGATGAAAGGAAAATTTCATTTCCTTCTTACCACACCAGAGGAAACTCACCCGAGTAGCGGGTTGGCCGCAAGAGCCGTGCAACGAAAAGAAGTTAACCATCAACTGCCATAGGAGTCGGAGTTCAATACCTTCAAGGTCGGGTCGCGTAATTAATTTGCTCATACTGCAGTTCAATTCAGTGTACACGTCTGTTAAGTTGTATTAAATATTATATGTTTAAATGATCAATGTGGACTACCAAGTTTAATTCAGTGTACACGTCTGTTAAGTTGTATTAAATATTATATGTTTAAATGATCAATCTGGACTATCAAATTCAATTCAGTGTACACGTCTGTTAACTTGTATAAAATATTATATGTTAACTGTTTGAGGCTAAATAATTAATCGTAACTTTCCTAGAACGAATTCGACGTGTAGTTACACTTGTTGTACGAAAATTCCTGTATACAATAAAATTGTGAAACAAAGATTTGAGTTTTATTTTCCTTTTTTTTTGCAAGTGTGCAGCGTGTGTCGGACCTTTGACTTTCAGGGACATTTTCAGTATACAATCTGTGGTGTTTTTACAGAACCCGCGTCCGTGCTGGCGCACAAGTATAAACACCCGCAAATGTTTTATTTAAAACATGTGTGGTGTGTAAAGTGTGTGGTGTACGAGGGTTGCCTCTTATGTTTCGGGATTTGGCAACCCTAGTGTTGCAATCCGGCAATTGACAGCTCTGTCGTAAAGTTGGACATTTTTGAGGTTATACGCACTCAGAACGTTTTGACATACGAGCGCTATTTGTGTTGTTTACAGTAACTTAAAAGATTCATCTCGGCCCAAAAATGGAATTAAATCGTCAACATTTTCGTGCGATTATTTTTTACAACTTTCGGCGTGGATTAACTCAGCAACAGTGCATGGATGAACTTAATTCAATTTTTGGCGATGAAGCTCCATCAAGGACCAGTGTTTATCGATGGTATGGTGAATTCAATCGTGGTCGTAGTTCACTCCAAGATGAATTTCGTGAAGGTCGTCCAAAATCAGTTGTTGTTCCGAAAACCATTGATGCTGTGCGCGAACTGATATTGGAAGATCGTCATGTGACCTGTCGTGAGATTGAGACAACCTTAGGCGTTAGTTGGACCAGCATACATTCAATATTGCATAAACATTTGACTGTCAAAAATATTTGTCAATCGCCCAAAATAAGGCTCGTGTCAATTGGTCGAAAGAAATGCTCAAAAAATACGGTCGCAGTGCTTCGAAACACGTCTATGACATCGTGACAGGTGATGAATCGTGGATTTGCCCGAAAGTATGAGCCCGAAAGTAAACAGCAGTCGACTGTCTGGGTGTTTCAAGATGAGCCAAATCCAACAAAAGTTGTTCGCGCACGAAGCACTTCCAAGCAAATGGTCGCCTGTTTTTTCGGAAAAACTGGACATGTCGCAACCGTACCACTAGAACAACGCAGAACAGTCAATTCTGAGTGGTACACAACCATTTGTTTGCCAGTTGTCTTCTAAGAAATCAGGAAAACCAACCGCCTAAGACGGATCACTCTTCACCACGACAATGCGAGCTCTCACACATCGGCTGCGACAACTGCATTTTTGAGCACCCAAAACATCGATTTGATGGGTCATCCGCCGTATAGTCCTGACTTGACACCGAATGACTTCTTTTTATTCCCGTACGTAAAAAACAAACTGAGAGGTCAACGTTTTTCGACACCTGAAGAAGCGGTTGCTGCATTCAGAATGCATGTGTTGGAGATACCTCAATCAGAGTGGCAAAAGTGCTTCGACAATTGGTTCAAACGCATGCAAAACTGTATAGATCTTCATGAGGAATATTTTGAAAAACAATAAAGTGATTTTCGATGATCAATATTTGTTTTTGTTCTCTAATCCCGAAATATAAAAGGCAACCCTCGTAATAAAAGTTTTATCATCATCATCATCATCGGCACTACAACCGGGAACCGGTCTTGGCCTTATTTAGCAAGTCCTGAGGCTTGTAAAATTTTCCATAATGAGTTGTTTTTTTTCCAGGCAAGGTCATTAGTCTTGCGCCAGATCATTAGTTTTGGGCCAGAGTTTATTAAGTAGAGTCATTTAATGTGTGTGTGGTGTGCAAACTGGGTGGTGTAATAAAAGTTTTATAACAATACTAATTTTTGGTGCAATCGGGTTTTTAGTCTCTGTATGTATAAATTGTGGAAGTTATCTCCACATACGTTACCTCTAATCTAGGTCATATAAATATATGTCAAGTCGCATAAATTACGCTCATCACTTTGTTATCAGTCTTTTCTGTTATCAATTCGACTAACATTTAACGTTACCATATAAATTGTGGCCGCAACTTGTAGTATTACAATTTGTTAATACAACTAATAAGTTTAATAATAAATAACACTAAATTTGGGCAATTATTCGGATTAGTCATTTACGAAATCGCAGTCGCTATTGGAAATCTGCGACGTTTCCTGATATTTATAGCATCTTAAGAAACTATCCGGAAAGTACTGTATACTGTGGGGGAAAACAGTTTACATACCGAATCCACTGCCTTCATGTACAAGTTATACAGCTTCCTGACGTGGAGTCGCGGTTGTCCAACATTGGGTAGCACTCTCGCTAATGCTACACTTTCTCTTGCCGAATGTATATGGTGGTTCGTTTGTTACATTTGCTTCCACAAAACTAATCGTCTGAACCCATAAGTCCGGTTGGGTATCTTGTGATAATTTATGATACCCATGTCAGTTTGCACTACCGAAATCCGAGATAAGGATTTCTCTACACGAGTACACTTACCTATGATGTCGTTTGAGCTGAGGCCGATGTATGTAAATGATTTAATTGCCGTTATTGGCATTCTTCTACTGTTATTTAATCTAAAATAATTAATTATAAGTTATTAACAAGAAATAGCATTTTAATTCATACAAACTCAACACCTTCGAAATGAACTCCAGATTAGATAACATATTTTTATGTAGAAAGCCTTTTATCCAACCACCACAGGCAAATGCCTATCCCTTACAACTGAGATGGGTTACTCACTAATTGCAAGCATCAATAAACACAGTTTCTCAAAGCATCATGGTTCCAAATAAATGTACATATTCTAACGATCCATCAAAGTAGCGAAAGTGCAATTCGTTTCGTAACGCCTAGAAAATTGATGTTATGTATTATAATTTCATTGAAGACACTAGCACGCAAATTTTATGAAACTATGCACAAACTTTGTTAAAATTATACAATTGATATCCAGATATAATATTGGGTTCTGTTTATAGCTAAACGATTCTGTTGCTATATAAATAACTCACAACTCTCACACGTCATTCAATATGCCTGTTTTTGAAATCGAGTGTAATCCATGCCACACAACATCAACTCTTCTATAAAGTCTACTCCTATTACCTTATTCTCGTTACTCGATATCAATTAAAATTCAAAACTATTTTAAACTCCGCAACACTCATCGAACTTCAAGTTCTAACTCAATTTAAATCCAATGGAATTTTCAACTTTCAACAACATTTTTAATTGCCCCTCAAGCTGGGTTCGGAATCTGCAAATTTATGTTCCTTTAAAAATCGTACAAATTATTTACATTCTAAAATTTGTATGAATGAATATTTTTTTATTGGGCTCCGTATTTTCCTTCTGCTTTGCAGTTTTGAATTTGGGAACACTGTTCAACAATTTTGGAGTGAATCGAAAAAAAAAATGAAGCGGCAACAACTAACGATTTGTAACAAAACATTTGACCCTTGTCGCCCTTTGTTCGCAATGTAAACAAAAGCCCTAACCCAGTGGTCGGATGCTTTACGGACTCTATTCCCACTGGCCATTAAATTGCTGTAGAATTCAGTGCACGGTGGACATAAGAGGCAGCCGGTGGGAGCGCACACAATCAAAACAAAATATGAAGCGGTCAAGCGGCAATAAATCGACACAACACTCCTTTCACCTTTGTCACAGCCAAATATGTGAGGTAACCTCTCGCGGTTTACTGTTTGCTTGCACTTCCTATGCACAGTTCCGAGTAAATATGTGCCTACAATTGACCACGAGAACTAATGGGTGCAACGGCCGCTTCCCACAACCCAACCGCCCATAAGTGGGGCCGCGCTACATGTGTAAACTCACCAAATTGTATAAACAACGTTGTTTACAATTATAACAATTATTTAATTTTCATTTTTTTGTGTTGTTTCATTGTTTTTTATTTTATTCATTTTGCTTTTTGGGCATTTTTTCTTTTTCTTTTGACATGGATTGTATTCTCCAACTTGTCATCGGCTCAGATTAATTTTGGTTGTTGGTTTTGAAAAATTTTGCTGAAACACAAATTTACATAACACTGGTCGGATTTTTGTGATTCAGCGTATGGAGCGGGTTATATCATGGTGCCGCAGTGTGTTGGAGGCCCAAAAAGATCCAGCGAATACGATTTCCACTGATGGCAAATGAGGAGATTTACAGGAGGTATCCGATCACTATGCTCAGGTTTTGACATTATTCGGGAATTTTGCTGCAACATTCACTTTATTCTCATTCTAGATGAATGTGAAATCAGGGGAGATTGCGATGAATAATTGTCCAACGTTAGCTCCTGAGGGCAACAAAAAGATCTCCACGAATATTTCGATCCAGTGATCGTATCAATTTAATTCATTCTCTATTTGTTCGCTCGTTTTGTATAATTTGGACATTTAAAGAACTAGTATGGATTAGAATGTTGATTAATCGAATTTTGTTTTTATAGTTTTTTTCGTTCCCATAGGAATCGTCTCCTAAAAATGTCTTGAAAAATACAAGGCCAGGCTGAAAATGCGCACGTGCTTGACGAACGGGAATGAAATGACTTTCAGTAGCGCGGTTGGCGACAAATGGAAGCAACATTCCCTCTTAATAAGCATCCGCATCGAGCATTCGTAAAGTGTCTTTCGAGAGTGGGACGTAAGGCAACCTGTTCTATGGCTGTATCAACGCGATTTAAACCGTGTACTGCTACTGTGACGAAGGATACGACTTCATTTTGAAACTTGTGATAGGGGATGAGTCATGGGTGTGTCATTACGATCCGGAAGAGATAAGACAAAGCACTGAATACCGGCATCCGGTTTCTAAACTTCCGATAAGGTTTATCGAATTTATAGAACCGATTTTCTGGAACGAGGGGTATCGGTAAATTCTTCTCAATACATACAGACTTTGAAATACTTCTGGGGCGTCGAGTTCGTCGTGTTAGAGGCAGCCTAGCGTCAAAAATCTTCCAACATGACAACGCTTGTCCACAAAGCTCGCCCCAACATAAGAGGCTCTGCGAAACTAGAAGGATTCATCACCCTCGTTTTTTAATTAAAATTGTAATTAAATTTTAATGTTTGTCCTCTAGTCAATAGGGACCTGTATGTATTTAAGTACCCGGGCGTCAGCAGGGACGCGGATTCTGTACAAACACCACGGATTGCTCTCTGTATGTTGCTCGACCGAGCGCTGTTTTCCGCACACAAAAGCTTGAAATAAAACAGTCATCAGAAGCCAGTGAAATAAAACGCTGTAGTTGTCACGCAGAGTTAATCTTTATTGATAAGTAATTTCACGAATACAAAACTATAACTTCGACGGTGTCTTTAAATTTTACTGATCATCATCATCATCGGCACTACAACCGGGATCCGGTCTTGGCCTTATTTAACAAATCTCTCCACCGGTCCCGATTTCGAGCCGATGTCATCCAGTTTAGCACTCCCAGGCTCTGGGCGTCCTGGTCTACGCCATCCCTCCATCGCAGACAAAGTCTGCCGCGCTGTCTCCTTCCATACATCCTGCCACAAAGGACTTTCCGGGCAGGGTCCTCTTCGCTCATTCGAGCTAGGTGTCCCGCCCACCGGAGTCTCCGAGCTTGATTTTTCTTACAATATGAGCTTCAAGGTAGATTGCGTACAACTCATGATTGTAGCGTCTCCGGAATCGTCCTCCCTCACATACGGGGCCAACAATTCTGCTTAAGACCTTTCTCTCGAACGCGGCCAAGAGTTCAGAGTGCCTTTTATTAAGCACCCAGGTCTCGGATCCATACATGAGTACTGGTAAGACCATGGTCTTGTACAGTAGTAGCTTGGATGTTCTGGATAAATTTCGGGATTTAAAGAGCCTTGATAGACCATAGTAGGCTTTGTTGGATTTAATCAGCCGTTCGCGTATTTCTTCTTCCATATTGTTATCGGCTGATACTATTGACCCAAGGTAGTTAAAGGATTGCACTACTTCAAATTCGTGCTCCACTACCATTATAGTTTGACCAACGTTAGGTCTTCTCTTCGCAGAAGTTGCCACCATGTACTTGGTTTTTCCCTCATTAATGCGCAGTCCCAGTTTTTGTGCCGCCTGCTCGATCTGGGTGAAGGATTCCTGTACCGCCGATTCGGTTCTACCGATGATGTCGATGTCATCTGCGTAGGCAAGTATCTGGCTGGACTTGGTGACAATAGTCCCTCTAATTGTAATGCCAGAGTCACGGATTGCTTTCTCCAACGCCAGGTTGAAGAGGAGGCAGATCAGACCGTCCCCTTGTCGGAGTCCATTATAGATGTTTATTGGTTTGGACAGCAATCCCGCTACTTTTACTTGACTAGTTATGTTGGTCATGGTCAACCTACAAAGTCGTATCAATTTATTTGGAATGCCGAATTCTCTCATGGCATTATATAGTTCTACCCTGGCTATGCTGTCGTAGGCGGCCTTGAAGTCTATAAACAGATGATATAGTGGAATCTTAAATTCCAGACATTTTTCCATCGTCTGCCTAAGGGTGAATATCTGATCAATTGCTGATTTGCCTGGGATGAAGCCACACTGATATTGACCAATGATGGCTTTAGCGTATGGGGATATCGGGTCTTGTAGGATAGTGGAGAGTATCTTATAGGCGGTACTCAGCAATGTTATACCCCTATAGTTGCTGCACAGTGTGATATCTCCCGTCTTATGTATGGGGCAAATTATACCACGACGCCCATCTTCCGGCATCTCCTCTTGCTCCCATACGTGCACCACGATCTCGTGAAGTGCGTGATGTAACGCTGTCCCTCCTTGTTTGATCAGCGCAGCTGGTATGCCATCAGCTCCGGGGGCTTTATTTGATTTTAGCTGTCTAATAGCTTTTAATGTTTCCTCAATGCTTGGTGGCGGCAGCATTTGGTCCTGGTCTTGCATTGGTGGAGCCTCCAATTCTTCTGTGAGCTGACCATTTAGCAATTCATTAAAGTGCACTTCCCATCGCTCCAGAATGCCTTCAGGATCGGTGATCAGATTACCCTCTTTATCCTTGCAGTAAGTGCAGCGTGGTGTGTACCGCGTCATACTGCGGATTATTTGGTAGAACTTCTGCGCCTGGTGCGGACCTCGCTCTCTACTTTTCTCTATTTCACAGACAAGATTTTTTTCCCAGGCACTTTTCTTTTGTCTGTGAAGTCTTTTTTCAGATCTTCTGAGCTCTTTGTATTTCTCCTCGCGTACCCGCGTCCTATGAGACTGCTGCATTGCCCGGTATGCAGCATTCTTACGTTCAGTCGCTCGTTTGCACTCATCATCAAACCAGTCGTTCCGATCTCTACGACTACTGCCTAAGATGGAGTTGGCAGTACTAATGACAGTATTCTTAAGGCGTGTCCATTTCTCTTCTACGCCCGGCATTCTGGCCCCAGGACTTACTCTCCCTACGTCGAGCTCTTCGAGGGCGAGTCTTAACGCATGACCAAAGGTGTTGCTGGTGTTCTCATTGCGTAAGGCAGCCGTGTTGATTCGAACCCGATCCGTGGATGCAATACGTCTCCGTAAGGCAATCCGCGCTCGGAAAACTGTACCAACAAGATAGTGATCCGAGTCGACGTTGGCACCTCGGTACGTTCGTACCGTCATCAGGCTCGAAGAGTGGCGGCGATCTATCAACACGTGGTCAATTTGGTTGCGAGTGGCTCCATCAGGTGATACCCAGGTGGCTTTGTGGATATCTTTACGCGAAAACCTGGTACTCGCAACGACCAAGTTTTTCGATGCTGCCAGTTCGATGACTCGTAGTCCATTGTCATTAGTGTTCTCATGCAAACTATAGGAACCTGCGTAGTGACTGAAAACCGGCTCCCGACCTATTTTTGCATTCAAATCACCAAGAACGATTTTCACATCGTATCTTGGGCAGGCATTGAGGGCCCGTTCGACGCTCTCATAGCATTCTTCTTTTTCGTCGTCAGGGGACTCCTCTGTAGGTCCGTGAACGTTTATGAGGCTTATGTTCTTAAATTTGCCTCGCACGCGAAGAGTGCATAGCCTTTCATTTATTGCATTAAAGCCGATGATGGCATGCTTCAGTTTTTGGCTGACTAGAAAGCCTACCCCGAGAACATGGTGTTTTGCGTGACACCTGTAATAAATGTCATACTCTTTTCTTTGAAAAACACCACTCCCCGTCCATCTTATTTCTTGTAATGCTGTTATGTCAGCCTTATATTCGGACAGGGCATCGGCTAGTTGCTGTGCAGCTCGAGCTCTGTATAGTGAGCGTACGTGGAACGAGGGGTATCGGTAAATTCTTCTCAATACATACAGACTTTGAAATGCTTCTGGGGCGGCGCCAAGTTCGTCGTGTTAGAGGCAGCCTAGCGTCAAAAATCTTCCAACATGACAACGCTTGTCCACAAAGCTCGCCCCCAACATAAGAGGCTCTGCGAAACTAGAAGGATTCATCACCCTCGTTTTTTAATTAAAATTGTAATTAAATTTTAATGTTTGTCCTCTAGTCAATAGGGACCTGTATGTATTTAAGTACCCGGGCGTCAGCAGGGACGCGGATTCTGTACAAGCAACACGGATTGCTCTCTGTATGTTGCTCGACCGAGCGCTGTTTTCCGCACACAAAAGCTTGAAATAAAACACAGTCATCAGAAGCCAGTGAAATAAAACGCTGTAGTTGTCACTCAGAGTTAATCTTTATTGATAAGTAATTTCACGAATACAAAACTATAACTTCGACGGTGTCTTTAAATTTTACTGATAGCTTCTTGTTATTTATGGTTTCTTTTATTTTTGTCCACACTAATTTAAGTTTAAATAAACCGTAAGGCCAACTAAAGTTAATTTAAAAGGTCAACAGACTAACTTTTCACACATGACACTTATCCAATTGATTTGTTGCACCGCCCTCCTCGATGTGTATTACGACTATTTTTAATGACTAATAAAAAACGCGACTTTTACGGCTGCCTTCAAGTGACGTACCTCTGGCTCGGTAGCTAAAATCTGACTGCTCTTAGCCGAGCGACATTGACCCAGCCTCCGGTGATTGCGATGGGTTTCAACGCACACCATCGCAGAAGAAACGATCCTTCTGTCACGCTGTGACCAATGAGAACCGATCCGCGTCCCATTGGAAGGTTCTCGCAAGATATCGTTTCGATTGGAACGAATGTCTTCCTATTGGAAGGAAGGACAAACGAAACGCGCGTTGAAGAACATATAGAAAAAAAAATATGCAGCTGTTTAAACATAAGCATGCATAGGCCCAACGTTTCTATCATAAACGATAAAAGGTATTTTGTATATACCGTAATGGTATCTAATAAAGGGCAAGCGCTAAGATGCGCGTTTGTTTGGATAGGCAAATGTAAATACATTAGGATCGCATCCAATGCATTACTGGTTTGGATCCAAGCTAATTGGTTGCAGCTGTATTAGGCATCGATTTGCATGCCATGATCGTGGGATCGGCGGTTGCTTGAGAAAAGCAAACACAGTAAGATTGCTGTGGGAATGATTGACATGGTTATGAGGGCGATGTTTGCTTTAAGTCAGCCGAAACCTAGTCGGCGGTGGCAAACTGGTGAGGCTGGTTGGCAACATGATTAGATTGACTTGGATAAACAAACGTAGCACATTGTAATACTGTGTGTTTGATTTAGTTTTCATGGCATGACATGGGTAAGCATGTCATCCCGAATATAGGGAAAATGCTCTTCAGCCATGTTCGGATGTTTATGTCGGTTATCCAAGGGGGTAACCGAATTGCATTTCAGGTCATAGATTGAAGTCAATGCGATGGCAAGGTTTTGTAATCTTGGTGAGGATTAAAGAATCAGGTAAGTTGTCTATAGAATTTGCAAGTATTCGCAGGTTATATGGGGTTGGGGCGATGCGTGGCTTTTCGACGCCTTGAAGAACCCCACAGACCTCAAGAGTAATCAATATACCTCGGATGATGAGGTGAGGGCCGCTGTCAAACTCTGGATTCGAAAAAACTCGGACGAATTTTTCACTGACGGAATAAAAAAAACGCCTTACACATGGGAAGAAAAGTATTAGCTCCAACAGTGACTTTCAGCCAGCCTTGCACTAAGAAATAAGGGAGCAGTGTTTCATTCTTTGCAAACATACAGGGCAAAGTCACTGATTGCCATCAACCCGGTGAAGGCCACGACAATCCTTGTCCCTGTTCAATCCAAGTTGACACCCAATCTCCACGCGACACCCCTGGATAGCTACTTTGACACCCGCCAAGTAATGAATCAATGCATGCAGCGACATCATGAGAAAGGTTGGCGCAAGGCTAATAACCTTGCCCGTAAAAACACATTTTTATGGAAAATTTAACAAACTTCGGATATGAACCGGATACACGACGACGACCACGGAAACGAAAATGGCTAAACGATTTAAGAATTTTCTCATGGAACGTCCACTCACTATACAAAACTCGAGATGCACAGCAGCTCGCCGATGCCCCTGTCCGAATATAAGTCTGACACAACAGCATTGCAAGAAATAAGATGGACGGGGAGTGGTGTTATACAAAGGAAAGGGTATGACATTTGTTATAGCTGTCATGCAAAACACCATGTGCTCAGGGTACGCTTTCTAGTCAGCCAAAAACCGAAGGCTGCCATTATCGGCTTTAATGCAATCAGCGAAAGGCTATGCGCTCTTCGCGTGCGAGGCAAGCTTAAGAACATAAGCCTCATAAACGTCCACGGACCTACAGAGGAGTCCTCTAAGGACGAAAAAGAAGAATTCTACGAGAACGTCGAACCTCAATGCCTGCCCAAGACCATCATTATCCTCATCATCATCGGCACTACAACCGGTATCCGGTCTTGGCCTTATTTAACCAGTCTGAGGCTTGTTCAATTTTCCATAATAATTCGTTTTTCCGAGCAAGGTTATTACCCTTGCGCCAATACCTGCCCAAGTTACGATGTGAAAATCGTTCTTGGTGATTTGAATGCCAAAACAGGTCGGGGGCCTGTTCATGCACTACGCAGGTTCCCATTCTTTGCATGAGAACACTAATGACAGTTGACTCAATGGAGTCATCGTAGCATCAAGGAACTTGGACGTAGCAAGTACCAGGTTTCCGCGTAAAAACATCTACAAAGCCACCTGTGTATCATCTGATGGAACCATTCGCAACCAAATTGACCACGTGTTAGTAGATCGCCGCCAGTCCTCGAGCCTGATGACGGTACGAACGTACCGAGGTCCCAACGTCGACTCGGATCACTATTTTGTTGTTATATTTTTCTGAACGCGGATTATCTTACGGAGACGTATTGCATCAGTGGATTAGATTCGGATCAACACGGCTGTCTTACGCATTGAGAACACCAGCAACTCATTTGGTCATGCGTTAAGACTCGCCCTCGAAGAGCTCGATGGAAGGAGAGTCAGTCCTGGTGCCAGAATGCCGGGCGTAGAAGAGAAATGGATCCACATCAAGAATATTGTCATTAGTACTGCCAACTCCATCTTAGGCAGTAGTCGTAGTGATCGGAGCGACTGGTTTGTTGATGAGTGCAAACTAGCGACTGAACGTAAGAGTGCTGCATACCGGGCAATGCGGCAGTCTCATAGGACGCGGGTACGAGAGGAGAAATACAAAGAGCTCAGAAGATCTGAAAAAAAGGCTTCACAGACAAAAGACAAGTGCCTGGGAAAAAAACTTTGTCTGTGAAATAGATGAAAGTAGAGGGCGAGGTCCGCACCAGGCGCAGAAGTTCTACCAAATAATCTGCAGTATGACATGGTACACAACATGCTGCATTTACTGCAAGGATAAAGGAGGTAATCTTATCACCGATCCTGAAGGCATTCTGGAGCGACGGGAACTGCACTTCAATGAATTGATAAATGGTCAACTCATAGAAGAATTAGAGGCTCCATCAATGCAAGATCAAGAACAAATGCTGCCGCCACCAAGCACTGAAGGAACATTAAAAGCCATAAGAGAGCTCCAATCAGGTAAAGCTTCCGGAGCTGGTGGCATACCAGCTGAGCTGATCAAGCGACGAGGGACAGCGTTACATTACGCAATTCACGAGATCGTGGTCCACGTTTGGGAGCAAGAGGGGATGCCGGAAGATTGGCGTCGTGGAATAATTCGCCCTATACATAAGGAGGGAGATATCACACTGTGCAGCATCTATAGGGGTGTAACATTGCTGAGTATCGCATATAAGATACTCTCCACTATCCTACAAGATCGGGTAGCCCCATACGCTAAAGTCATCATTGGTCAAAATCAGTGTGGCTTTACCCCAAGCAAATCAGCGATTGATCAGATATTCAACCATAGGCAGGCGACGGAAAAATGTCTGGAATTTAAGATTCCATTATATCATCTATTTATAGACTTTAAGGCCGCCTACGACAGCATAGCCAGGGTGGAACTCTATAATGCCATGAGATAGTTCGCCATTTCAAACAAATTGATACGACTTTGTACGTTGACCATGACCAACGTAACTAGTTAGGTAAAAATATCGGGATTGCCGTCCAAACCAATAACCATCTTTAATGGGGTCCGACAAGGGGACGCTCTGACCTGCCTCCTCTTCAACCTGGCGTTGTGGAAAGCAATCCGCGAGTTTCGAATTACAAATAGAGGGGCTATTTTCACCAAGTCCTGTCAGATACTTGCCTACGCAGATAACATCGACATCGTCGGTAGATCCGATTCAGTTGTACAGGACTCCTTCATCCAGATCGAGCAGACGGCACAAAAACTGGGACTGCTCATTAATGAATGAAAAACAAAGTGCATGATGGCAACTTCTGCGAAGACAAGATCTAACGTTGGTCAAACTATCAGGGTAGCGGAGCACGCATTTGAAGTAGTGCAAACCTTTAACTATCTTGGGCCAATAGTATCAGCTGATTACAAAATGGAAGAAAAAATACGCGGACGGCTGATCAAATCCAACAAAGCCTACTATGGTCTATCAAGGTTCTTTGAATTCAGAAATTTATCCAGAACATCCAAGCTACTACTGGATGAAACCATGGTCTTACTAGTACTCATGTGTGGATCCGAGACCTGTGTGCTCAATAAAAGGCACTTTGAACTTTTACTCGCGTTCGAGAGGAAGGTCTTAAGAGAATTGTTGACCCCGTATGTGAGGGAGGACGATTCTTGAGACACTACAACCATGAGTTGTACGCGATCTACCATGAAGCTAACGTTGTAAGAAAAAACAAGCTCGGTCGACTGCGGTGGGCGGGACACCTAAGTCGAATGAGCGAAGAAGAGCGAAATAAGCGGAGTCCACGTTTACAGTCGTTATGTGCAGCCTAGTTGGACCACAAATCAATACCAAACTATGCTATACAACCTCATGGTATATGCGAGCGGCAGAAGGTCATATGCGGTAACTTTATTGCGTGGTTTTGTGGCGGTTCTACGAACCACACAATCCACTAAAGGTTGAGATATCGGCGTTCCACCAAGGGACAAACTCACCTATATCCAAATTACACGTGCCCACAGACACGTGTCCTCAAAAGTCCTCTTTTCCACCTGAAACAAAAGGTAGCATGCATCCGGGAGTCAACAACCCCGCGTATCCACAGATACGTGGGTCACAAGTCCGACCAACTGCCCTACGGCTGCATGGCGATCGAAGGGCATGACTCAGCATAGGAATTGTGTACCAATCCAATATCTGGATATACACAAACGGTTGGCACAGCTGCGCCAGTTTTCGGCAGACATCGCATCTCCGGCGATAAGCTAATTGCTGGAAAACCACTTCGTCTAAACAAAGACCAATGCGATGCATCAGCAATAAACCAAACGCTGTTCCCATGGGTCTATCTAAACAACGAAAATTACATTATCTCATGATCGGCGAGAAGAAAACCCTTACCCGATTGTTTACGTAAACAATCCATTAGAGGTGTGAGATGCGGATCACAGAGTGATCTACACCATGCAGACAATAATCTCCGCGTCTGTATGTGTCAGTACGATTTGTACCGGTGAAAAGATCCTCGATTGAAAGAAAGTGACCATACAGGAAAAACGAAAAGGAAAAATGAAAACTAGGGAGTGAATGGAATCATTCCCGAGAGAAAGTAACACAGTCGTCACAGAGAAACCCTACAAGGAGGTCGGTCCGCGCAGAGAAAGTTTGAAAAATAGAAAAAGGAACGTCGAGTGTCTAACGAACGTGTGGTTCCGTGGAGTGATTCGATACTGTAAACTAAAGTAAATAAAAAGTTTAATTCGCGAGTGAACTTGAATACCTCTGCGCCTTTCAATATTGTCGATTTTTGTGCTGCGAGCATTAAGCAAAAAACTATAATAAAATAAAAGTAGAATCTGTGTATTAGCCATTAGTGAGTGACACCTAAATAGTCTTTGTAACATCGCCACGGGCGTTCCAATGTAGTAATTCCTGGATTTAAAACAATAAAAATAAAACAAAAATATAAAACACAATAGCCTAACCACACGAATGTGGAATGCTCTACCTGTAGTGCTCTGAAAAGCCATACCACCTCCTACCCCCACACATACATCCAAATCTCATAATCCTTAACTGAAATTCAAACAACAATCAAATGTTCGTTCTCAGGGGCGGTCTTGAGAGTTCCCTCGTCTTTTAAGGACAAGAAGACACGCTCCCTGAGTGAAAGGCCACACCATAGCTGATCATGTGCTTCCTCGTCATTGTAATGTCCAGGCATTTAGGACCAATGTACATCGATACCTCCTTTCCCTATCCATTTCCTTCCTTCCTCTTCCTCTCAAATTTAAGGGTACTTCAAAATCCCCTTTTGTGCGCGGGTTAGTGTAAAAAAAAAAAAAAAACGGGTACCGACTAGGCCAGCAAATGTACTAATACGAGGGACACTGGCTACTGGAAACATTTGCACCGGTGAAACTTACCATCGCGAACACTGGTTAGAAGACAACAGAATTGGAGGAAGAACAGCTAGCACACTCATCTAGAACCTACTCATAAGGATAGCTAAATGGCAGCTCAGTGAAAAATATTCTTACAGCAGTGATTACCAAGCCATAATAGTGGAACTTGGCCGAAGTAGCGAGAGCCGGTTCATCGTACAAACAGGACGTAAATAGAAGGACAGAGAGTTCGACATCATGTTAATTTCAAGATGTTGTGAGGTCCTGCAACCCCACAATCAAAGGAAGTGCGGCGCAAATAGCCCATCCATAGAGATGGTGAACGCAGAGTATTTCGTATACCCATGCATGGAAGAAAAACATGCTACCAGCGCATGAACGAAATTAAAGAACTAAGAGAGCAATGCTTGAAATTTTGTCGTACCATGTAGAGGTCAAGAGGAATAACTATGTTAACTCCCAAGAACACTTTCACAACTTCAAAACGTCAAGGTGAAATCTAAAGACGGAAATAAAAAACAGCAAGGCGAAATTTTTATTCAACTCGTGCTATATTGGACTTAGGTCTAGTATACAGCGTCTTAAACAGGCTGTGAATTCTATGTGTGTAAAATAAATGCAAAAGACAAACGTTTTTATTGAGTAGGTAGAGAAATTCTAAAAAGAAAAAACACTATAATGAAGAGAGTTATTCCAAATATTTGTTCGGCCCGTCATTTCTTTTTCTTTCTGTTATTAAAACAATTAATTCTGAATAAGAAGTTTGACCAATGACAAAAACCAGGGCCGAACACCTTGGCTATTTCGGACGTTGGCGAATGACTCGGACAAATGGTGAGAAAATGACATGACGGCACCCTCTGAGATAAAGAATACTGGAGGTAAACTAGTTCCCACCATTTCGAATCTCAGGGGAAACAACATGCAGGTATTGTTTTATTTTTTATACATTTATAAGAAAAGACGAAACTATAATTCTGCGACAATGCCTTGAAAAACGTTCTCTCTCGGCACCCGGGATCATTTTAGGGGACTAAAATCTACATAACTCCTAATGGTTACTAGTGGAGATGTCCATGATAATGATATCTGTAATGGTCCAGATCACCTACATTTTAGTATGGTGATTAGTGAAAGAGATACATCTCAAAGATACCGATCACATCCCAACTGGTAATGGACTAGTGACGTAGAGGCTACTTTACGTCTTTCAAGCGCAACGCTCTGATTTAGTTTAAGTTTTATTTTCGTCCATTTAGTTTTATTGTAATACCTAATAATGATTCGTTTAGTCGTAAAATTGTTGTATACGCACTTAAAACAAATATGTAAAAGAGGAAAGCATATATACATATATATACATATACGAGAGTGGACTGAAAAGTCTCCGACCTAACAAAGATACAACACATTTTTCCTTAACATTTTTTTTTCCACATAGGCTCCTTGTAACACTACACATTTCTTCTAGCGATGCTTCAATCTCTCTAACCAGTCCAAATAGTCCTCGGCGTTTGTCTCTGCAAACTCTCCTCATTTGACAAAAATCATGACCATCTCAAAAAAGAGTCACCATCACTTTCCCAGCCGAAAAAACAGTTTTCGTTTTTTTTTTATAGTCGAATCCCCCTTTGCAGTCTACTGTTTCATCGACAGTAATTAATCAGCGCCAATACTCGGACTTATTGCGCCTAAACTGCACCAACAGATCGTTGGAAATGTTCATTCGAAACGTTTTTGGTCTAACGATGTGCAGTGCGGGAAAACCCTCTACTCATTCCATCCCTTCTTTCTGTTTTCCTCTTTTTCGCACCTTTGTTCGCGTCCCTCAGGCATCGATACTCTCGATTGAGAGATCTTTGGAAAGTGTTTGGTGTCTGAGAGAGATAATGGTCGCCATGAAAAGGATGTGACCTGGATTTCGGCACGGATCTAGTGGGGCACCTACTACAAGGGCATAACACCTGTAGTGGTTGCTTTCTCCTATCTATTGCTGGTCCCGACTTGCATCCTTTTCCGAGGATGTATTGGCCCTGTGTAGGGCCATTGTAGTGCTCTGAAAAGCGCTAACA
This sequence comes from Microdon myrmicae, assembly GCA_963931805.1. Lineage (NCBI taxonomy): Eukaryota > Metazoa > Arthropoda > Insecta > Diptera > Syrphidae > Microdon > Microdon myrmicae. The sequence continues at coordinate 26,762,223 of OZ007498.1, forward strand.
TCGCCTTCCTCCATACATACATCGAAATCCGTACACCTAAACTTAGATTATACCAAATAATCATCTAAATTCAAAATTCGCGATAAACGAATCAAATGTTCCCCATAATCATCCAACTAATCCACAAATACATTATCCTGATCCAGCAAAATTCCTGGTAAACGAATCAAATATTCGTTTATCATCCATACATTCAATTTCCTATGATCCTCAAACAAAAGCAAACATATGGTAAATTGAACCAGATGTTCAATTTCTCACGCTCATGTTTCCGAGAATTCGCCTAACCGAATTCTTATCTCAAAAAATAAACACTTGGCTCCAGCCAAAGTATCCAAATCGAGATTTTGCTTTCAATTCGATCTCCTCGAGATACAAAATCTCGATTTGGTTTCATTTATAAGGGTGATGAATTTCAGATTCGGAGATCTGTTTCGATTGGCGCCGGCGGGCAAGGACGCCGATAAACGAAATGAAAACTAAAATTAATAAATAGATTTAAAGTGAAGTATACTTATAAAGTGGGCACCTCGATAGTATAGCGGTTAGTATACCCGCCTTTCACGCGGGAGACCGGGGTTCGATTCCCCGTCGGGCAGCCTCTGGCGCAAGAATAATGACCTTCCCCGGAAAAAAACAAATCATTATGGAAAATTTAACAAGCCTCAGGACTTGCTAAATAAGGCCAAGACCGGTTCCCGGTTGTAGTGCCGATGATGATGATGATACTTATAAAGCATTTGCCTTTTTAATTGAGCCTGGCCGATTCCCAGGACCCAATTCAACAATCGGCCGTCACTTTTCTCTCTGGTCTGGGGAAGCACGGCGGCGACCGCAACGACCCTTTTCAGGAGCGGTCTATTAAAGAGATCCCTCGTCCTTTTAAAGACAAGGAGACACGCTTCCTGAGAGAAAGGCTACAACAACATTTCAACGGAGCGTGAATTTCGCGTTGATTTGTGTAACATTCGCGGCTTGAGATACAATTTCTCTTTTGTGTCCGCCTACGTTTCCAACCAGAAACCAACTATCCTTGCATTTAGCGCAACCCAGGTAATTACTAATACATACTAATATATATTTCCGGTTTTAATCAACCTGTATATAACTTAGTGCCACTGTTCTTTCCACATCGTGGTATAGCCACATACATACGAAATGATATTGCTTATCAGCTTCTGCCACAATATGGGATCTGTTCCAAACCAGAATTTAATTTCTCTTGTCTAAAACTTCACGTTCGTAAGCATATCATACATTACTGCTTTCTTTACAGAATCCCAAACTTGGATAGAAACGCATCCTTTACCGTATTTGGTGCTCTGTCTGATTCTATCGATAGGATCTTGACCCTATATCCGCACACTGAAATCGTTATTGCGGGTGATTTCAATGTGCATAACTCTCAGTGGCTTTGTGGCGGGTCCGGCAGATCCCACGGCTCGCCTTCCTGAAAAAGCCCCCATAACCACAACCCAGTCTGCACCAGCTTTCGCTAATGCAATTCGCATTAGCATCTTAAATGCTTCACGCATCAAATAGATCCAATTATTACAACCCAAAAGTACCTGCAAAAGAATTCTTACCTTTTCAAGCATTCCTTCGCTTACAAATCCCCTGTAAGAGTTCTTACTTTCCTTATCATAAATTATCCTGTAAAGAAAAACCCCGGTTCACATATCATGTAACCATTCTGTAGCGTTCTACGAACGCACAATTCTACGCAGGTAAGGTTCCTATCTTCAAAGAACTTACTTACCTGAGAGCGTTGCACGCGCCCACAGACGCGTGCCCCAAAGTCCCACCATAGGGCCTGCAACTCGCAGCCAACGTTGAGACCGACACCAAAAAGCAAGGAACTGAACGTCCCCAAAGCTTTTAATGCCAAGCTCAACATTCGTAAGTCATCATACCTGAAACAAAAAAGAAACATTCAATCCGCCTGCGCCCAGGAACATTCCATTGAATCGGCAATTTCAAACGTCTATGCAATGCAAATTAGCCGACCAACGATGCACGTGCGGGTAGCTGCCATAAAGACCACCAAATCTATCGGCAAAACAAAAAAACGGCAACCGTAATTATCTCAACGAGATAATTCAAATTGTATGAGGTTGAAAACCTACAAGGAAACTACTCCGATCCCACAGTGTCTGTTTGTATTTCACACCCATCAGAAAGAGCTAATGGATTTCGGGTGTATTGACAAAAGTCAAACAAAAACCATGAACCATGCATCCATGCAAATTGCAGGATATCTTTCGGCCTTCGCGCCAGATGTGTTATGTAAATAAGGCGGCATACAATTGACAACCGTCGAACTGAATTTCGACCACCACCACGGATGGTGATAATGATGTTCGATGATGAGCGAGTTTCTTCTTTCAGGAATGAAAAATCACCCCTGGGACGTGATAACATGCTGCTAACAGAAATTCGGAAGTTCTGTTAGCAGAGCAAGTAGGAAAATTTTTCCATGTAGATACAGATACCAGTTTGGAATCTGGATATCTGTGTGGGCAGACAGCCAGTCTGATTTCGATAGCCATATCGGGTGGTATATTTCGACCAACGAAGTGAGATTTTGATCGTCAACGCGACGAGGAGGACGTGAGGATCGAGAATTCTGCCGAACTGCCACCGACGGCAACATTAAAAATTAAGTGTTCAGTTTTTTTTAATTCGCGAATTGACTTTTTTTAATCGGACGCGGCACAGTAAAAGGAGCGAACGGTCGAGTGTGTGTATCGGCTTACGTGTGTGTCGAGGCTCGCAAAAACTAAAGATACGTGTAATTGACTACAAACAAAAAAAACAATAAATAAAGTTTAAAGCAAGTGCTCCGTGTTTCATTTAGTGTGCTGTGGCGTGCCGTTGGCGACTCTCTGCTTCTTGCGAACCGTGTTCGGCGGAACACTGCACCAATTGTAGACAGGTTCAACCGCCAAAGTGGTGACTTCCCGACGTGGGAAATAAGAACACGCGAAAAACAAATTTTTTTTAAAACAGTGAACACGCGAAAATAATAAGATAAAAACAATTCCGGAAACTCAACACAAAATACAGACAGTTCCAGTGCCAGTGCCGCGAAACGAAAGAACTTGCTATGGATCACAATACAAACAGTGATAGTAACAATTACGACACAAAAAACAGTTGCAGTGACACCCAGTGCATGTGACAGTGGAAAGTGACCCGACCACCCACAGTGCCCACCTGACTGCCGCCCACTTTCGGACAGGATACCAGGACTCATCACGACGCCCTGAATGCAGAAACAACAACGATAGCAGAAAGCCGCAAGTTTTTTAAAAGCAATTTTCCCTCTTTTATATTCCTTTTTTTTTCCTTTTTTTGCTTCATTGCTGAAATAAAATTTAAAACATGTATTTATTTTCTTTGTGCGAGCTCTTTCTGAGCCGAAAAGTGAAAAACAATTTTTTTTAAATTGACAAAGCTCCTTCTGAGCAAAACTTAAAACATTAATAGTCATAAATTTACAAAAAACCAATACAACCTTTAAACAGACCCTTTCCTTTTATATAACCAAATGAAAACAAAACAAAACGTTTTTACTTTCTATTTCAATTTTTGTGATAAGTAGGAATAAAGCAGAAATCCAAGTTGTTGTCTGGTGCAAAAATTTAAGAAACTTAAAGCATTCCGTTTAAATTTGTATTTGAAACAAAGGAAATCAATTTACGATACTACTAAATCATATAAGAATACACGCAAGTCTAATTCGATCAGAGGTAAACAAAACACTAAATTATTGAAACAGAAGGGTTTGAAACAACAACGAAATTAATCTACATTATATAATATCGCAATAATGTACGTGCTCATCTCTTAAGATGTATAGAGATTATTTTCAAAAGCACCTCCGAGACAGCACGGATGTCATCTAGTACTAAAATTCTTTCCTAAATTATAATTGCATTTGTGCTCGATAAGTAGTTATTAAATAAAACAGCAAAGCTAACCCGTAAGAAAAATTAAAAAAAAAAAAAGTAAACCTAGAAGCAAAACCCAGAGAAATTACATAGTGATTAAAGATTTTTGTAAGCTCCTTCAGAGCCTGAAGCACACGCAAACCGACGACACACTCGACAAATTTTTTCTCGTTTTTCTCCTTTCGTGACGACCGCGAAATACAAGGAAAATTAATCCCCCGAAATAAAGGCAACGAAGAAACAGTTGCGCATCCGCGAAAAAACTTCGATAGTCCTCACCTCCTCGTTCTTCTCGTCCTCCTCCGAACGGAAAAGTTTCTCTCTGTCCGCTCCTAGCACCGTCGAATTAACCGAAGAATCCTCTGGTGTAGGCCCATCCCTGATTCGCCTTTGGAAGTTAGATTGAACCTTTATGCTAGGCCCATCCCTAAAAAAGAAATCTTTGGAGCCAGCAGCTCGTTCGTCGCGTCCACTAACGAAAACGTTACGGGGAAAAATAAACGTTCCCCAAGAAAAAATTCGACGCGAAATCGTCCAAAGTTAACGATAACTACTAGGTCGAAAACCGCGGCTCAAAAAAAAAAAAAAAAAAAACGATAATGGCAAACGACGCCGGACCTTCGCCAACGACATCACAGGCTCCTGCCCTCCGTCAAGAAGCCGACATCCCATTCCAGGCGGACCACCGCCCACAACTGCGTAACGCAATATTACCGGACTTCACGTCCGATGACCCAGACTACTGGTTCGGTTACGCCGAAAGAGTTTTCAGCGTGGAAGGAATCACCGACGAGGAGGTGAAATTCCTCGTGGTAACACGGGTACAAGACCCAAAATTGCTTCCATATGCGAAGTGTTTAATAAAAACCCCATCTCCGCAACCGTACACGGCGTTTAAGGAAATGGTGACTAACGCCTATAGCGAAACGCCGCAAAATCGCTTGCGACGTTTATTACGGTCGACCGACACCTCTGGGATGCGACCATCCCAGCGCGCCGCCTATTTCCGTGCGCTGGCTGGCACGGACATGTCCGAAACAGCCTTAACGGCTATATTTAGAGAGTCTTTGCCAGAATACGTTCAGGCAATCGTCGCGCCTCTAGCCGAATCTGGTCTCGATGAGCTAGCGCGACACGCCGAGGCAGTAATGGCCACGGACAGATCCCGAACGGATCTCCAATTCCTTCCGGCAACGAACCCCGCGCAAAATCCACCTCTGCCCCAACCACGAACCTCCACGGTAACGTGCACTCATGCAACACAGACGAGCAATGAGATAGGACGTTTAGGCAGGCAGGTCCAGCAGTTGCAAGCGCAACTGAATAACCTCAGCGTGGGGAACAATTCATGGCCTGGCCGTGACAGATCACGGCGACGAGGCAGGTCGCGCGAGAACTTTAGACGGGGGCGCGTCAGATCGCGCACGCCTGCCAACGAAAACACCTTGGGCAGGTGTTACTTCCACCATCGTTTCGGGGCACAGGCCAGGAGGTGCAGGCAACCTTGCAACTGGGTTCAGTCTAGTTCTTTAAACTAGAACTGCCGACCGTCGAAAAAGCGCAAACGGCCGGCAGCCCCCAATTAAGTCGCTTGTCAATTTACGACGTGAAGTTAAATGTGGACTTCATTATTGACACAGGTGCGGATATTTCCGTTCTTCCGCGCTCATACGCACCTGCAAATCGGTTGCCGGGTAAATTGAGATTGTTCGCCGCGAACAATACTCCAATTAAAACCTACGGACGAAAATTAATAACTTTAAAAATAGGCCTACGTCGACCAATTCGATGGTACTTCGTAGTGGCCGATGTGATCGAACCTCTAATAGGTTCGGACCTGCTGCGACACTACAAACTAGTAGTGGACGTAGCCAGCAACAGACTGATGGACCCGTTAACGTCTCTCTCTCAGCCAGTAAACGCAAAGGCGGGAGAGGCATTGACGTTAACGTGCACTGTCGCAAACGGACCATTCAGCGATCTGTTGCGAGAATTTGCGGATATAACAGTTCCGCTTAGCAATCCCCGACGCGCAAAAGCCGGCGTTTTTCATCACATTGAAACGCGCGGCCCCCCAGTGAGCCAACGCCCGCGTCGATTGGCTCCCGAAAAATTGCGCGAAGCTCGCGCAGAATTCGAGTATATGCTCGACTTAGGAATCTGCCAGCCATCCGATAGCCCTTGGGCGAGCCCACTCCATCTCGTCAAAAAGAGCAACGGCGAGTGGCGTCCATGCGGTGATTACCGAATGCTGAACGCGGTGACGACACCCGATCGGTATCCGATAGCAAACCTGCACGACTTTTCTTATAAGCTGCAGGGGTGCGAAGTTTTCTCGACCCTCGACCTCACGAGGGCGTACCACCAAATTCCGGTGGCTCCCGAAGATATACCGAAAACCGCGGTAACCACACCTTTTGGACTATTCGAGTTCAAGGTGATGACATTCGGTCTCCGAAATGCAGCGCAAACGTTCCAGCGCTACATAGACTCAGCTCTCCGCGGACTTGACTTCTGCTATGCGTATATCGATGATATACTCATAGCATCGAAAAACATGACTGAACATCGCTCCCATTTGAAGCAAGTGTTCGAGCGCCTCCGAGATTTCGGCCTGGTAATCAATCCAGACAAGTGCCACCTCGGAGAAGCGGAAGTCAAGTACCTTGGCTATTGTATAAATGGCCAAGGCGTCCGCCCATTACAAGACAGGGTGGACGCACTAATGCAGTTTCCTCGCCCCAAGAATGTGCGAGAACTTAGGCGTTATCTGGGCATGTTAAACTTTTATCGCCCAACGCTTCGAAACGCCGCACAGGTCCAGGCTCCTCTGAACGAATACCTAGTAGGAGCCAAACGAAACGACAAACGACCGATTCAATGGACCGAGTCAGCTGACCAAGCTTTTCGCTTATCGAAAGAGCAGCTGGCGAACGCAACTTTGCTTCGACATCCCATCGAAGGAGCCCCATTGTCCATACAGTGTGACGCTTCCGACACTGCAATTGGGGCCGTACTCGAACAAGAGTGCGATGGTAAATGGGAACCGCTGGGCTTCTTCTCAAAAAAATTGAACCCGACCCAGCGACGATACAGTGCCTACGACAGGGAGTTACTAGCGATTTACTCCGCAGTAAAGTACTTCCGGCACATGGTCGAAGGACGCCAGTTGACGATCAAAACTGATCACAAACCACTGGTGTACGCTTTCCGAAAGAAAGCGGAAAGTTCAACTCCACGACAGGAACGGCACCTGGATTTCATCGGGCAATTTAGCACCCGAATCGAATATGTTCCAGGTGCAGACAACGTAATTGCAGACGCTTTTTCGCGTATCGATGCAATTAAACTCCGTGCGCAAATCGATGATGCCGACTTGGCACAAGCGCAAGGAGAGGACCATCAACTCGAGTCCCTATTGAAAGGGGAGACAGCACTAGTTCTGCGTAAACTTCATTTCAACGACTCAAAAGATGAAGTCTGGTGTGATGTATCGACAGGGACAGCTCGCCCCTACATCCCAGAAAAGTTTCGAAGGAATGTGTACGAAACATTCCATAACCCAGCCCACCCAAGCGGACGCGCAACCGCTGCAGCCGTCCGACGTAAATTCGTCTGGCCACATATGGCAAAAGACATAACAAATTGGGCACGCAATTGTTTGCAATGTCAGCGTTGCAAAGTCGATCGACACAACGTGCTACAACCAGCACAGTTTAAGCTCCCCGAGGCACGATTCGCCCATGTACACATCGACATTGTGGGACCGCTTACGCCGTCGAGAGGTTACATGTACCTCCTGACAATGATCGATCGCTTCACTCGGTGGCCAGAAGCAGTGCCACTAAGAACAGTGACCGCAGAGAATGTGGCCAAAGCATTCTATTCGACTTGGGTCACACGTTTCGGCGTCCCAGCTACTCTCACAGCCGATCGAGGACCACAGTTCGAGGCAGCGATTTTCAGGCAGCTGACCGATCTACTCGGCTGCCAACAAAGCCATACGACAGCTTATCACCCCCAGTCCAATGGAATGATTGAACGATGGCATCGCTCACTGAAAGCCTCACTGATGTGTCACGACGATAATCAATGGCTGGACGTACTACCGACAGTTCTTTTAGGCTTGCGCACAAGCATAAAAGAAGACCTGGGAGCCTCAGCAGCAGATCTGACTTACGGAACCAATCTGCGCCTCCCAGGAGAGTTCTTCGCCGATGGAGAACCACCGCTCGAACAGTTGCCAAATTTGGAAAACCTACGCAAACTCATGCGAAAGGTCAGGGCAACACCTGTCGCCAGACACGGTTCCAAGAGGATATTTGTTCACCCAGAGATGGACAGCTGCACGCACGTCTTCATCAGGGTGGACAAAGTTAGGAAACCTCTAGAACCGCCCTACGAAGGGCCATACAAGGTGCTGGATCGAATAAACGACCGAGTTTTCTCCGTTGACATCGACGGCAAGCCGTACACCGTCAGTGTCGAAAGACTGAAACCGTGCCACCTGGAACTACCACCAGATACCGTACTGGGAGAAGTGCATCAACAACCAGCGGCGGCAGCCGAAACCTGCCCCCTACGCCACCCAGCAGACTCCCACGAAACGCCAGGCACGTCAAATGTTGAGAATCAACCAAACCCTCGCGAAATGGTCGCGCGCGGGGCGTCGGACATCCTACACGGACCGATAACGCGGCAGCGCGCCCGAGATCTGCGCGCACACGAAGACGCTGCGAAGATTCTCAATGTACGGCAACCTGAAACCCCAACTTCTGACAAGCGAAAAGGAACGACGAACGCGATAACTTTCGCTCCTCTACCACCCAAACACCGCCCAATACGGAAGGGAGCACGCCCATAAAACTCAACTACACCCCCCAAGCAACTAACTACTTCATATCGTGACTACGTCACTAGGGGGGGAGTGATGTAGCGTTCTACGAACGCACAATTCTACGCAGGTAAGGTTCCTATCTTCAAAGAACTTACTTACCTGAGAGCGTTGCACGCGCCCACAGACGCGTGCCCCAAAGTCCCACCATAGGGCCTGCAACTCGCAGCCAACGTTGAGACCGACACCAAAAAGCAAGGAACTGAACGTCCCCAAAGCTTTTAATGCCAAGCTCAACATTCGTAAGTCATCATACCTGAAACAAAAAAGAAACATTCAATCCGCCTGCGCCCAGGAACATTCCATTGAATCGGCAATTTCAAACGTCTATGCAATGCAAATTAGCCGACCAACGATGCACGTGCGGGTAGCTGCCATAAAGACCACCAAATCTATCGGCAAAACAAAAAAACGGCAACCGTAATTATCTCAACGAGATAATTCAAATTGTATGAGGTTGAAAACCTACAAGGAAACTACTCCGATCCCACGGTGTCTGTTTGTATTTCACACCCATCAGAAAGAGCTAATGGATTTCGGGTGTATTGACAAAAGTCAAACAAAAACCATGAACCATGCATCCATGCAAATTGCAGGATATCTTTCGGCCTTCGCGCCAGATGTGTTATGTAAATAAGGCGGCATACAATTGACAACCGTCGAACTGAATTTCGACCACCACCACGGATGGTGATAATGATGTTCGATGATGAGCGAGTTTCTTCTTTCAGGAATGAAAAATCACCCCTGGGACGTGATAACATGCTGCTAACAGAAATTCGGAAGTTCTGTTAGCAGAGCAAGTAGGAAAATTTTTCCATGTAGATACAGATACCAGTTTGGAATCTGGATATCTGTGTGGGCAGACAGCCAGTCTGATTTCGATAGCCATATCGGGTGGTATATTTCGACCAACGAAGTGAGATTTTGATCGTCAACGCGACGAGGAGGACGTGAGGATCGAGAATTCTGCCGAACTGCCACCGACGGCAACATTAAAAATTAAGTGTTCAGTTTTTTTTAATTCGCGAATTGACTTTTTTTAATCGGACGCGGCACAGTAAAAGGAGCGAACGGTCGAGTGTGTGTATCGGCTTACGTGTGTGTCGAGGCTCGCAAAAACTAAAGATACGTGTAATTGACTACAAACAAAAAAAACAATAAATAAAGTTTAAAGCAAGTGCTCCGTGTTTCATTTAGTGTGCTGTGGCGTGCCGTTGGCGACTCTCTGCTTCTTGCGAACCGTGTTCGGCGGAACACTGCACCAATTGTAGACAGGTTCAACCGCCAAAATTCCAGCCAGGAATAATTATCATTGCGTCGCCTATTCCCAGTTTTATTCATATGTACAATAAATTTCTTTGTGTATACATTGGCTGGCGTCTTTTTTTCCCAGCAATAAAATTCCCTGACTCGCACGATGTGCAAACCAAAGCAAATACGCATCTCGCGTCTTAAACCTATTAGCACCATGTGCATCGGCATTGCGGCTATCGTAAGAGCTGCAATGCATACCATAGACAATTCATATCGTTTAGGTATCCGAATCACATTTTTCATTTAATGAGCGGCTGCTATTTATCTAGCCGACCCTCATTACCGAACTATGCATTAGGTCATATTTCCCTTGTCCTTTGATTCGCCGAATCTTGTCCCTTACGAACTAGATGCATAAACAAATACAAAACCATTAGCATCCGACGAGATGCGATTCGTTTGTTTCAACAAACACACATCTCTTGGATGCCCATTATGCCCCGTCCTTGAGTTTCAGGTTTATCCCTATGGCCTTGTGTATGAAAAATAAACCAATGTGATCTTCACTCACACATACACAGTCATTGCCAAGTCTGTCTTCCTTGTTTCCACCACAGAGAAACATTTTCTTCTTGGGCAAACTCACCTCAAAACGAGATAATTATCGCGGAGTCGTCTTCCGTCCGTTGACCAGCCTGGTCACAGGCGATCTCCCGCTCACCGCTGAGCACGGTGGCGCGAATCTAGTCGAGTGCGTCGTTGATATCCATCGTGTTTTATTCTATTTTTCGAGGCTTCGTGTTGACATCTGCCCAATGTAATACGTTTATGAATATAATTATTTTACAAGGAAGTGCACCTAGTTCATTTCGAAACATGCCGCGGTCTGAATAAACGAATTAAATATATTACAAGTGTGTTTTAATTCTACCAAACCTTTGGATCTCCTTGGTGAACAGTTTGCTGCGGCGGAAAAATCGGCGAATGGAAAGTGACAGTGATTTGTGGGGACGAGGTAGAACTCTCGCCCATGCTGGCGTCGCGACTTCGTACCCCCACAGCTTCATCACTTCGGACACACAACACTTGAAGGTCAGCATGTTCAGCATTTTGCTGATTCAAATAGTTTAACTCAACTTGTCAATTACCCAACACGGGTACCAGACATGTATGGTCATTTCGCCAACACACTGGACCTGTTTCTCACCTCCCACCCTGACAAATATGCAATTGAAGTTAAATGTCCTCCAACCAACAGTAACGTTAATGAGACAGATCCCAAAAGAACAGTATTGTTCTACGAGAAAGCCTACTGAGAAGGTCTGAACTACGTTTTTGGGAGGATAAATTGGTCGTCATTTTTCTTCAATAACGATGCTGACTCTATAGCGGACACATTGATAGACACGATTCTACTTGGCATGCGAACCTTGATTCCACACAGAGCAAAAAGTATCAAACCCAAGAGAAATATGTGTTTCGATTCCGGGTGCAGAGAAGCTGTGGCGGTTCCAATAACGCCACCGCTCGCTTTTTCTAGGTACAACACCTAACTTCCCCTAGGGCATACAGAAAGCATAAAAAACCTGGAAAGCATGCCATGCATTACCTTTACATAGTTTGTACTATAAAGACCTGAAATGCTGCAAATCCATAATATTTGCTGATGCAAAATCCATCAGCACCAAACAGACACGTTCCTTATAAGCAATTTGGTTGCACCACCAAACAACCAACATGATCCAAACCAATTCATTACACATGTCTCCGAACGAATTCCGCTACACACATGCAAGAGATATTTCTTTCCTTTCTTGTTGACCTACAAGCACATCGGTCGGTAAACCGATCGACAGGCATCAACATTCGATAAGCATTACCACCAGGAGCATGCCCGCATACAACGCAGCATATTGCTAAGAATCCAATTGGGTTACAACATTACGTAACCGATATGAGTCCTCAAACTTGCCCATGCACACAGAAAGAGAATATTTTCCCACACACGTGCATGGCAAGTCATATCAGAGGACGCCAGCAACGTGCGCCCGATAAGAATGGATCCCTTACGCGGTACCAATCGGATAAACATTTCCTTTTATGGAATTGTTATATCCACGGTCCGCTTGCTCATGCACAGCATGAGCGTGCGAGGTAACCGCATCCTCTCCGTGATCATCATGTTGGATCATCCCTTATATGGTCACCAAAGCGATGGATGGAATTTTTGGTATTCTGTCGCTTCGAAGGTCGGGTCTTCCACGTAAAGCATCGAGTGGTGTGGCGACGCGAGTGTTGTGCGTTGAGAACGTTTTCGATGTACATTTTTTTTTTAATTTTATTGTGAAGTTAATTTAATGATTGTCAATTATAAGGAATAAAACAATATTGAAACGAGGTGTTGTATTAAAGGAAATGAAAAATGTGTTTTAATCTCGTTCGACTAGTTCTGGACTGAACACAATCAGGGAAGTGCGTTGCTCGACATTGAAATTCCTTGACGTCTATCCTTTTGCTACCTCTTCGTCAGTTGACCCGCCTTTATTGATGGTGTGTCGTTTCGTCGCGTTACGGTAGATGCGATTATAGTGCTATAGAGAAGCCCATCGACAAGATGCCCAGTAAAATCAGTGTGTCTCGAAGCAGCGATTGTTTACAGAAGTAAAATGTTTCAAACTGTAGAGCAGCATCCACGGCAGTTGCATTCCACAAAGTGATCGTCAGCTCCATTAATAACAGAGCCGATACCGGAACTTTTACCCTACATTTGCGGCAAGCTACAGTAATAACAGCGTGGGATGGGTGTAGAACCAGTGCCAACGACGGCACCCAGACGTCCTACCCCATAAAGCCATTAAGACTAAAGAGTTGAGCTGCCGGTTGTATAAATCAAACAATACTGAGGAAAACCGGAAACGCTTTAGAGAACTAGAAATGGCTACAAAGCGCATATCCAACGCGCCAAGTTCTTGCATGACCAGAGGTTGAGACAAAAAAGACTACACTCTCCCACAGGTAGTAGAAACTTCTGGGCATTCGTGAAAAACATTCAAAACTCAGTCTCTTCATCCACTCCATCGCTTATAGTCGATGACAAACCAGTCACCACAGCAATAGAGAAGGCGAATCTACTTGCGGCACATTTTGCAGCAAACGCAACGCTGCCTGATACCACATCAGTTCTGCCTCAACTTGAGCATAAGCAGCACACCATGAGCCAGATTCACTTCCGAACGCGTACTGTTGCCCGCGCACTCAAGGAGCTAAACGCAAACAAATCCGCTGATCCGGATGGCATTCCTCCAATCCTCTTGAAGAGATCTTCCTCTTCACTTGCTAAACCACTGCGGAAACTCTTCCATTTGTCTTATCCTACTGGGCGTTTCCCAAATCGATGGAAGTCAGGCAACATTCAGCCAATTCCCGAAAAGGGCGACAAATCATCCCTTTCTTCTCATCGACCAATAGCACCAACTTCTATTCTCTCCAAGGTAATGGAATCTCTTATCAACCGTCAACTTTCGAAATATCTGGAATCAAAAGACCTCCTCAATGACCGCAATTATCACTTTTGCAGCAACAGGTCCACAGGAAATCTGATGGCGTACCTTACCGAAAAGTGAAGTCATTCCATTCCCTACTTCGCAGAAAGCTAGGTTGCACTGGATATCTCGAAAGCCTTCGACAGATTTTGGCATCCAGCCCATTTATCAAAATTACATTCAAATGCAGTGGACAATTCCCTGATCTAATGGATAAGAGACTATCTTTCTGGCTATTCAAATCAAGTGGCTCTTGATGGTGTCAAATTTGTCTCCCATCAAATTAATGCAGGTGTTCCCCAGGGTTCGGTACTCTCATCCCCTCTCTTCCTCATCTTTATAAATGATATCTTGTCAATTACCCACAACCCAATTCACTAGTTTGCTGCTGATAGCACGTTGAGTTTCTCATACTCATACGAACACTCCCGTCCAAACTCTTTGAACGTCACTACCAACGAGCAACTTATGCTTAATACATAGAATTCAGACCTCAACAAGATATATCAGTGAGGATTATCTAACCGAGTAGAATTCAATGTCTTAAAGCTCAGTGCTGCCTCTTGTCGTCAAAGGCGTGCCCCAAAGTATATACTGTCGAAGAACGGAACTTGCATCGACGAAGCCAAGGACTATCAATCCTCGGCACTCGAATTAATTCGACTCTTAACTGGAATGACCACTTATTTGAAGCTGCGAGAAGTCCACCCAAATGTATGGGGTTTCTTAAGAGATGAAAAAGATACATTACTTCATCCAACATGGCCATATTTACAAGGCGTATATTCGTCCCAAAATAGAGTTCAGCTCCCATATTTGGTCAGGCACATCCAAAACTGCACTACACGTGCTCGCCAGGATGCAATAGCGAGCAGTGAACCTTATTGGGGACTCAGCCGTAAGTCGATCAATTCCGTCGTTAGAATACAGGGGCAGCGTAGCATGCCTATCTCTTTTCTATAGGTATTATCACGGTCGTTGCTCACCTGAAACTGCTGAATTCAGACATTTTCCCGCGATACCCGTCAATCTGTGAATGCGCATCAATTCACGTTGAAAGTGGATTCCAGGCGCACAAATAAACATAGAGAGTCATTCTTTAGCCGAACCACACGAATGTGGAATGTTGTGCCTGATCATGTGTTTCCTAGACGTTGTGATGTCCAGTCGTTCAAGACCAATATACACCTCCTTTCTTTATCCACTTCCTCTCCATCTGCTCGCACTGTGCTCTGCCACTTAAGGGTACTTCAAAAGCCCCTTTCGTGTGCGGTAAAAAAAAAGAAAAACCGTAAGCAAACGCGACACCCAACGCGCGGACAGCTTTCTCATGCCTAAATCTTGATTTAATATGTGACAAACACCTTCTTTGGACATTTTTATAGCCTCTGCTATCTCTCTCACTTTAATTCAGCGGTCGTCTAGCACCATCTGGTGAACTATAGCTATGTTATCGGGAGTTGTTACAGTTTTGTGACGTCCCGAATGTTCATCGTCTCCCAAGCTCTCACGGCCAGGTTTAAATTCAGCTGCCAAAAATTTCACGGTGGTAATTGATGGTGCAGAGTCACACAGAGTCCAACTCATCTTTGATTTGCGTAGGCGTATTGCCTTTTACAAACATAAATTTAATGACAGCTCGATACTCAATTTTGTCCACTTTCACAAAAACACTTGTGGGGATTAGGAGTATTGTGCCAGACACGGGCACTGGTTTCACTCCTATCCCCATCCGTGTGTCACTAAAAGTTTCGACAATGTTCCGCCAACACTGTCAGAAAACTGTTCACCCGGAAAGTCATCACCCGAACACCAAGTTAATTGTTCACAAACGCGTAAGGATGAACGCCAACACCCATGAAAACGAAACACTAGCTGTTGCCTTTAGGAAATGTTCTGTTATTGGTTTAGATGTATCCTGGTGTTTTGATTACAGATTGAGTGGTCCTGGGGGAAAATTCTCAGCGAGGGAGGGAAAGAACAATTACACTACACACTTATCGACACGTCAAAGTTAATTGGTGTGAACTGAACTGTATGAAATATCAGCTTCGGTGGCTGTGACACTTTTTGGCCAACGTACTCAACACCACAACAAGACTCCGTATATCTGCGCTACTCCGCCGCGCGCGAAGAGCGCGAGTTCGCGTGACCGTGGCGGTCAGCAGGTGGAAAACGACTCAAACGATATTAAATAGTTTTGGGGTGAGCTTTCCCAAGAGAGAAAGTGTTTCTCTCGTGGTGAAAACAAGGAAGACCGAGTTGGCAATGCACGTGTATGTGTGGGTGAAGATCACATTGGTTTTTTTCATACACACGGCCATGGAAATGAACCTGAAACAAAGAAAGGAAAAAGGGATCGTGGAGCTCTTTACTTATGTGAGAGGTTACTGGGAAACGAATCCAGAACTATGTAGGATAATAGGAATTTATGGCCTGAGAGTTCAACTTAGTAAACATTAGATGGTAGGTGCATTTGGGATACTAGCATGACTGAATTGTTTGCGTATCGCCAATGCCTGCTGAAGGACAGTGGTCTTTTGGTTACTCATGGTGTGCTAAGGAAATTAGTTTCAGCGTCTATTGCGCTAATAATATGCAGCTGCTTGGGTTGTTCGTTGTTGGGAGAAAAGGTCGCCAGCCAATGTGTATGAAAAGGGATTTGTTGTACACATGATGAAGCTGGGAATAGGCGACGCAATGATCATTATCCCTGGTGGGGATGGTTACATGATATGTGAACCGAATTGTTTTCTTTTCAAGGATATGCTGTTTGGAACAGAATTCTTAAGAGGAATTTTGAATTCAAATAAATGAATGCCGGTAAGAATGCTCTTCCAGGAGCTTTTAGGTAGATACATTTGGTGAATTTTGTTGCGTGAAGCACTTACAGGTGCTTAATTCGATGGCATTAGCAGAAAGTTGATACAGACTGGGTTGTAGGGATGGGGGTTCTTTAGGTAAGTAGTCAGTGGGGTTTGGCGGAACCGCCACACACTCACATCGACTCACTCAAACGACTGTCATATAAAAACTACGCTTCCAAAATGGGTGAAATTTTGGTGAGTAACTGTCAAAAGATGCACAATTACATTCACTAGCTTTTATTGACCAGTGCTGCTATCTTCATGTTGAGGTCGGTTTTCAGCCCACCCATGTATATATTTTAATGATGGAATTGAAATATTCATGCCAGGGTACCCAATAATTTTTTCTGCCCGATTTTGCATCGCACCGAGCACAGTTGATTTACTTCGCGTCCCAAAAATTGGCAATTTGTGACTTTGACGAAGTAAATGGTGTTTACCCACAGCATCTATACTGGCTATGTAGAAGCCTCACAGATGGTCTCGTATCCATTGAATGACAGCATCGTCAACTCCATAGAGAACCACTCTCGACAACAGGGTGCTAAAATTGGTCCAAACCTTCTGAGATATCTAGTGCGACAACCTTAACGTCGTCGAGTGAATGAAGACAACTTTTCAGTAAGATACGCCATCCCACCTCCAACGAAATTCTTATTGGTGATAATTTAGAAGATTGTTTGATGTCAGATATTTCGAAAGCTGGCAATTCATTAGTGACTATGTATCCTTGCACAGAATATTATTAAGTACTATGAATCTCTAGCGAGAGGGGAATAGATTATCCACTTTGCTTTCAGTTGTGCAACGTCATTCTTTATCAGGAAAAGAAATGACTGTTGCTATTCTGTTCTTTTTCTATATCTCATTTTCGAAGTAATATTAAGATGATGAATCTTACACCCTACCAATGCACTTATCATTTTTGAAGTGTGACCACTCTTCTTTCTTAACATCAATTTAAAGAAATGTATTCACAATATATGCCAAAAGTATACAAATTGAAACAGCACTGTATACTCATGTTTCAATTTCTTAACCCTCAAATATCCAAAACCGACACTGTCGCATATTATCTTTCGTTTGCCCTCCTGCACCCGTTCTATGACACGATTCTTCCATATCTCAAAACACGTTTTTGAAATTAAAAAATCAACAGAAAATAGCAGTCCCAGTTCTTATGTTTTCCCCTCTTTTGTAAACTCGTATTCGGCGTAGAATAGGAACCAACTTGGTTGAAAGTTTTCAATACTTTCTTCACATTTCAAGAGGACTTTAATAAACTAAATGAGGAGCGATTTGCTTTGCCCCTAAATTAGATTGAAAACGTATGGGGTAACTATCCGCTTCCACTCGCTTCAAAAACATTAATCCAGTTGGGCACAGAAATTCAGGTGATCGCGAAAGCATAACGAATTCGACAAATGGGTAAGGAACTCATAATGATTGGCGTGGTGCGTCAATAATTTATTAAGTCGTCCCAATCGGCGTAAATATTTCCTAATGGTGGTCTCATTGGTATTCATCTATCGGGCTGTCTATTGAACCCGTAGTCTTGATGGTAACCAAGCTTCGTATTCGGTCATAACTTACATCCATGTCCATACCAGGGCAACTCTTAAAAGCCAACTTAGCACTTGATGTGTTTGACTTAAGTCGCATACATCCCGATGCGTTGCCTCTAGTGAGTGGTAGATCTAGACAGTGCCTTTCCCCGTCATCTATCAGTATCTATATGGTTACCTGGCGTGCCACGGTTAATGTGAAGTTCGTTTACTTCTTCGAACGTTTTTCCTAGTCGCCGTTGTACGTCTTTCCGTGAACAGAGCGTTTCTTGTAGCTCTATGCCTATCATTCGCGTCTCTGAAGTCGTAGGTAAGCCAGTAAGCCAGTCAGCCAAGCGAGAGTCGTAATCCAAAAAGGGGCCACGCGATATTTCATGCAATCAGTTGGTACACGATACTGAATCGCTTAGGACGTGCTGTTCGGTTAAGGTTCAAACCCTAAAACCTCGCGTTTGTCACTTGACTCCACGTTCCTCAATTTTGTGGATTTTCTTATTCTCCTCTCGAATTTCAGATCGTTTTAACGAGCAGTGTTTCGTGAAGTGTCTTTTTTCCGCTGTTAATTTGCCCATTTTTATCGCTACAATCGGCCTTTTGTTTGGTGGATAATTTTAAAACAATCTTCTGTGCGTCAGTAAACAGTGTTTGGGGTCAGAACGGTTTTGTACACTTACATTTGACATGAAAATCCGAGATATTGAGAACGCATTCCGGTACAGACGGATACCCTATCCAAAGAGGTAAGTTTTGATCTCTGTTATTGATCTGCATCTATTTCGGATCCCCGACATGGTGCGTTATATGTGACACTTAATGTATGTGGTCGAGTGTATGTAAATATCATCGGTAGATCGTCTCGGTTGATGCTGTCCCCAGTGGGAATGCACCGATATCGCGAAAAAGTTCTGATGGGAGGTGTCCTAAATACTGATCTAGTATCTAGTGTAATAGTTTGAGGCAAGGCAGACTAACAAGGCTTACACCTCTCCTAATGTGGGTAAACTAACTTGGTATACAGTACTATTAAATAGAGCTGTAAGAACGTGAAGTAGAAGTAACAAACGAGAGCAAATTTCCACTGAGGACGATGGTGATCAGCGAATATAGATGAGTGGTACGATCGTGACCACAGTTAGCTTCTTGGTGCAGGTAAATTCCCTCGAAATCCGTTCAAAATATCAAGTGAATGGTCAGTGATCTAGTTTTATTGCTGTGCTAGATTCACCTTGTGCTTAATTGTCGTGAGACATTTTTAAAAGCTCGTTATGGCAGTAGACAGTTGAGGAATTAAAGTAATGTTCACGGGAAGGTGTTCGATCGTTGTTAATTTTCTCGTCACAAGATAAATGTACTATATCTGAAAAATTCTATGAAACAGATAATTGTTCATGGTGTTTAAACACTATTTGATGAATGGTCAACGTAACTGCCCTAATCTCCCTAACTCCTCAATAATATACCAAATAATCAGTACCCAACCCATTATAAACGGTGGATCAAAACGCATTGTCACTTACTGAGATATTAGTATTTATCCCCCTACAAAACCTCATTAATAACTTAGTTCCACATGATTCTGAAGATTTTTCTTTTAACGATACGCACGTTCCTATACTAATTAACAATACACCTATGGTGTCTGATTCTATAGAATTTTCTTTTAACGACACGCGCGGAATATACAAATTAATAATACAGCTATGGTACCAAAATATGCAACAGATGAAAAAATAATGATTTTGAGCGCGACAATACTTTGTCGGTGAGATACCACCCCCATGTTGTACGTTCCGCGATATTGCCGGAAAAAATATTCAACTATGTTCCTAACGTTTGACTAATGCACTGAAGTTGAGATACTTAATGGTAGCTCCTGAGATAAAAAATCCTGGCAGTAAACTAGTTCCCCATTCGGATCTCAGGTGCAGGGCGGTGTTGGGGGGGGGGGGGGGGGGGGGGGGGGGGCTATCTCAGTAGGAACATCATGCAAACATTCTGAAAATAAGTCGAACAGTAAACCACTCATCTTCGCGTACTCATGTTCGCCGGTAGAACCCTGTCAACATTCAACTAGTAATGGCATTTTGTAACAGCAGACGCTTCACCAATACGAACGTAAGCGCCATCCATCGATATTGCAAGCAGCGAAACCTGTATCCTGGACCCTATCTAGACTCAGGTTGACTCGTTATCTGACTCAACATATCTTCTTTGCCCGAAAATACGACTACAGATTAAGAGTCGAGTCTTCGTCTTCATCCGATCCGATTTAGCTTTTCAAAGGGAAGAAGTGTTAGAGCAAATTCGCACCCATTTCAGTCAATGGCAAAGTCTATCAATAACAACTTTGGTTCGCAGGTATTTATCTTGCACAGCATTACATGTCGTGGACGTTGTTGCAGTCTAGATTCGGTGGTGTGACTTTTAGGTGACACATTGTGGAAAAAATGGAGCAACTAAATATTGTATGTAGGGTACACGGTTAGGGTTCATAATTATTGAAATTGTTGCATGTTTCATTCGGTGTGGAAGTTGGGATTTAAAAAATAACTATCGAATTAAACGGGAACATGTTGTGAATGCAAGAAAGCAATCAAAACTGTTGTATGCATGTATGCCGTATGAAGAAACTAAGTAGAGAACTGTGCGTAACAACATTGCAACTTCTATTAATTAAAGTAGTGTGTACAATAGTTGAAAGATCAGTTAATTCCTTTTGAGATATCATGTCCATCGACTAAGCAAATACTGTTTTGACATAACGCAGAAGGAGATTGCGTCGGACAAGGAGCGATGGCGCAGCCGAATCAGTGAGTTCGTGAAATTCCGGAATCCTATAGACCAATAAATAGTAGTAGTAGTTGTTGTTGTAGTAGTAGTAGTTGTGGTAGTTGTTGTTGTTGTTGTTGTTGTTGTTGTTGTTGTAGTAGTAGCAGTAGTGGTAGGAGTAGTAGTAGGACTAGTAGTAGTAGTAGTATTAGTAGTAGTAGTAGTAGTAGTATTAGTAGTATTAGTAGTAGTAGCAGTAGTAGCAGTAGCAGTAGGAGTAGGAGTAGTACTAGTAGTAGTCGTAGTAGTAGTAGTAGTAGTAGTAGTAGTAGTCGTAGTAGTAGTAGTAGTAGTAGTCGTAGTAGTAGTAGTGGGAGTAGTAGTAGTACTAGTAGTAGTAGTAGTAGTAGTAGTAGTAGTAGTAGTAGTAGTAGTAGTAGTAGTAGTAGTAGTAGTAGTAGTAGTAGTAGTAGTAGTAGTAGTAGTAGTAGTAGTAGTAGCAGTAGGAGTAGTAGTAGCAGTACTAGTAGTAGTAGTAGTAGTAGTATTAGTAGTGGTAGTAGTAGTAGTAGTAGTAGTAGTAGTAGTAGGAGTAGTAATAGTAGTATTAGTAGTAGTAGTAGTAGTAGTAGTAGTAGTAGTAGTAGTAGTAGTAGTAGTAGTAGTAGTAGTAGTAGTAGTAGTAGTAGTAGTGGTAGTAGTAGTAGTAGTAGTGGTGGTAGTAGTAGTAGTAGTAGTAGTAGTAGTGGTAGTAGTAGTACGAGGGTTGCCTTTTATATTTCGGGATTAAAGAACAAAAACAAATATTGATCATCGAAGATCACTTTATTGTTTTTCAAAATATTCTCCATGAAGATTTATACACTTTTGCATGCGTTTGAACCAATTGTCGAAGCACTTTTGCCACTCTGATTGAGGTATCTCCAACACATGCATTCTGAATGCAGCAACCGCTTCTTCAGGTGTCGAAAAACGTTGACCTCTCAGTTTGTTTTTTACGTACGGGAATAAAAAGAAGTCATTCGGTGCCAAGTCAGGACTATACGGCGGATGACCCATCAAATCGATGTTTTGGGTGCTCAAAAATGCAGTTGTCGCAGCCGATGTGTGAGAGCTCGCATTGTCGTGGTGAAGAATGATCCGTCTTCGGCGGTTGGTTTTCCTGATTTCTTGGAAGACAACTGGCAAACAAATGGTTGTGTACCACTCAGAATTGACTGTTCTGCGTTGTTCTAGTGGCACGGTTGCGACATTTCCAGTTTTTCCGAAAAAACAGGCGACCATTTGCTTGGAAGTGCTTCGTGCGCGAACCACTTTTGTTGGATTTGGCTCATCTTGAAACACCCAGACAGTCGACTGCTGTTTACTTTCGGTCTCATACGTGTAAATCCACGACTCACCACCTGTCACGATGTCATAGAAGTGTTTCGAAGCATTTCTTTCAACCAATTGACATGAGCCTTTTTTTGGGCGATTCACAAATTGGGTGGGATCCAACGCGAACAAATTTTTTTGACAGTCAAGTGTTTATGCAATATTGAATGTATGCTGGTCCCACTAACGCCTAAGCTTGTCTCAATCTCACGATAGGTCACACGACGATCTTCCAATATCAGTTCGCGCACAGCATCAATGGTTTTCGGAACAACAACTGATTTTGGACGACCTTCACGAAATTCATCTTGGAGTGAACTACGACCACGATTGAATTCACCATACCATCGATAAACACTGGTCCTTGATGGAGCTTCATCGCCAAAAATTGATTTAAGTTCATCCATGCACTGTTGCTGAGTTAATCCACGCCGAAAGTTGTAAAAAATAATCGCACGAAAATGTTGACGATTTAATTCCATTTTTGGGCCGACATGAATCTTTTAAGTTAGTGTAAACAACACAAATAGCGCTCGTATGTCAAAACGTTCTGAGTGTGTATAACCTCAAAAATGTCCAACTTTACGACAGAGCTGTCAATTGCCGGATTGCAACACTAGGGTTGCCAAATCCCGAAACGTAATAGGCAACCCTCGTAGTACTAGTAGAGGTAAACGCGTTTTGTAGCTTTCAATAAGGACACGGACCAGTCGGAAGGGGGGCCTTTAAAATGCTCAATCTCTATCAATTTCGGTTGAATCGACTCCATATTCCGGGGGATCATTCCTGAGATGTACTTTCATAAACAATTTTTTTTGAATCGATTTTTTGAATGCTGTTGAAGGAAACGCGTTTAAAAATGTTAAGGGTACATTCTCATCAGTAAGGCCGAAAAATGGGCTATTTTCATGTTGTTGCTTTTTTGAGGAAAGTAATAAATCTAGACACACGCGATTTTTCAGGTATATTTATTGTACTTTTAAGTAGCTTTTAAAAAAATTTCAACTAATTTCATGATAACCCCGAGGTAGGGGCACGTTGCGCCGTAGACCGCTGCGAAATAAAGGACGTCGATAGCGACTGTCCTAAAGGTCATAAGATTTATCTGCAACAAAAAATCGAAAAAGTTTATTGGTTATTATGAGTGTGGTTATGAACCACGAAAAATGAAGTCTATCCAAAAGTAACAAAATGGCGACGTTTTGAAATTCATGTGCGCTTTTAATGAATGTTGTTGTTTTTTTTTTTTTTTTTGTTTAAAAAAAGTCAATTTACAACGTATCGGCATAATTATGGTTCATGTGATAGAAAGTTCAATTACGCGTATTTAAAAAAAAAAACATTAAGATTCGTTAAAAATTGACTGAGTTATCACAGTCGCAACCCCAAAAACCCGGTTGTCCAGAAAACGCGTTTAAAGTTTTAAGTGTAATTATTTCGACATAAATGTTTATATTTTGATATTTACCGCTAGTCAGCTATTCCAGGGCCATACAACAATCCTTCAAAATCGATTTGCTGCTGCAATTTATCATTTTTTCTGGCCATTCTTGCTTCGATAAATGTACGAGGAATGTTCGGCGCTACGGACCGGTGTCGCGCGACGCTCGCTACCTGCTTTGACTCAGTCGGATCGGAGGCTCATAACTTTTTAACCGTTACGAATTTCGATTTTTCCTTTTAACATGATATTCTAGACAGTTATAGCTATCGAATTCTGCAAAAAAAAAAATGTTGACCAAAATTTGACCCAACTGATGAGAATTTACCCTTAATAAGGATATGAGCTCGTCGGAGGCCGGGGCTTGAAATGTTCCATCTCATTCAATTTCGTTAGAATCGGCTAGAAATATTGGGAGAACGTTTCTGGAATGTTGTACTTTTATAGAGAATTAAAAAAAAAGTCAATTTTTCGAAAATGACACTTTTTATGCAAGGATTTATTTAACATTGTCGGTTTTGTCCGATTTCGATCAAATATTCGCGGTTTTGTTCCATAATTTGGTATCATTTTAAAAGTAACTTTGTAATGCCCTTCTCAAGGAAGCTGTGTTCCCTATTGGTGAAAATTTGAATAAGCAATTTCCACAATTTCTGTCATTACCAATGTCTTGTCACTAAGAGGCTTTGGATTGATAAATGATGATATGCATTTAAACGTCCCAAACTGTCTGGTTAGGCATTATAGACCTGTGGGGGTTCTCTATATCACACGGAGAACCTACCCACAATTCCAACCAACTCCGACCGCTAACAGCGTGTCACCATTACCCAAATCTGCTATAGCACACATTCGCAAACATGCAAAGAACACAGTTCCCACCTACAACAGCACCCATTCCCAAATTTGCAATCGCTTACATCCGCAAACCCGCAAAGAATCCATTTCCCAACCTGTAATAAAATGTATTTTCAAACTTACAGCGGAATATTAACCATCTCTCTCAACTACATCAAACCGTATAAATTTTTCCCGAAAACGACTTCGGTTAATTTCCTACTTAAATTATATTTCTCGCTTGCAACCAAGCAGCTCTAATTTCCCCCGAAAATCATTCCCGCTCACTTCCTGCTTAAACTATTTTCTCGCTTATAACCAAGCAACATTTATTTTCCCCGAAAATCATTTCGGCTCCCGTCCTACCCAATACCAATTCTCCTTACTGGTAAGTCACCAGCACGATGCGTTGCATTTCTGCGAAACAACCATCGCAACAGCCAACCCCACATTCCCTTGTCTAACCGACAACTCGTGACCATACTTGGTAGCGTTCCTAAAACCGATTTCTCAGTACACATAGCAACCGAGGAATCTAGCTCAGCCTGTACGGCAGTAATTCGCTGGAACTAAATTCCCTATGCACATATAGCAACCCTTTTCGAGTTCCTAGTAAGTGGCGGTGAGTTTATTCAGCTATGACTCCACTGCCACGATGCGATGAACCATTTCTTGCCTTTGATCAGTCAGTCGAGTTTCAGCTACTGGAGAGCGTGTGTCGTTAATTGTGCGGAGCCTTACCTTCGGTAGTGGGCGCATCAACAAAACAGGTTTTAATCGCCGGGGAGTACGCGCAGTGAGTCAGTTTACCTTCCTCTCACGCCGAGTAAATTATTTAAACATTAGTCCCGGTCAACGGGGATATTTTTCCCGAATTAAACTTCTTCGGCTCGATGTACGAGCGCGATGTAACATTCGCTTAGTGATTAAGTGCCTCAAGGAAATTTGCGAACAATAGAGAACAGATTTCGATCACCGCGGTGTGCAATCAAATTATTTGGACATTAATTCCGACCAGCACGGGTTTTCTTCTTTTTTTCTTACCAGTTAAATTATTGGAACATTAATTCCGGTCGACAAGGATATTTTCCCGAACTAGATTATTTCGACTCGTTGTACAAGTGTGATGTAATGTTCGCTTAGTGACTAAGTACTTTAAGAAAAATTGCAATAAATAAAGCCACATTAATTCAAACGACATACCAGTGTTTAATTCGTCTGCTCTCCTAAAGCTGACGGATGAACTCAGTGCTTTCGCTCTCGGTGGAACAAGTAGGTGGGAACATTGATGAACCCATGTCCTTGCCGACACCCATAATAATAGACCCACAGACCTATGTAACCTGACGTTGTCTAGATATAACGTAGCATCTCTTCTATTGACCAATTCCGAACAATTTTGATCAATTGCTTGTTGTGATCCACTTATTGAGAATAAAGGTCCGAGTTCAATGTTTGTCGATTAAGAAGTAGCTCATAGTAAACAATTCCCTTCCACTTCCACGAAAGGCACGGCTGAACTTTACTGGCTGTTAGTCCTCGTTTGGATTCCTATTGAGCCCCTTCATCATGCTTTGATCACAACCATGTTCCAACATTAGAAGTTGCTTATGATCCTCTACTCAATCCCATTCACCATCCGTTTCAGATGGTGTCAATATTGTTCTCGAATGGAAATTTCATCGAAAAAAAAGTGTCTTTTTATCGAAACCAAACATCGACCGTCTTTTTGAATCCAGCTTTTTGGAGATGGTTTAAAAGTGTTTTGTGGTCAGTCGATCAACTTGGCTCCTATGCAATGCAATGCAAACGAAAAATAGGAATAAACAAATATATAACTGTGTGGACTCACGGTAATACTTCGCTGGTTGTTGGTTTCTCGGCAGTCTGGTTGGATTCTTCTTATTTCTGATCCTCGGACATTGTTTAAGTCGGAGGCGTCCGACCTCTTAGCCAGCAAATTGGTTTCCAAGCGCTCAACGTCCGCTTGTGATATCTTAATGTAATCCTTGTGGCAACGGTTGAATACACAATTGACAGCGATTGTTCTCCTTATAGTAAATTTTATGGGCCGTCTTATTCCGTTTAAAGCAACACGTCGAATGTTCACAATATGTCACAATTTATTTATAATATTCTTCCACACTTTTTTTTTATAATATCCGTCCACAATTTATTTATTGTATAATATTCTTACAAAATTTATTTATAATATTCGTCCACAATTTATTTATAATTTTCGTCCACAATTTATATATAATATACGTTCAAAATTTATTTATAATATCAGGCCACAATTTATATATAATGTTCGTCCCCAATTTATTTATAATATTCTTCCAAATTTTATTTATAATATTTTTCCGGATACCAACTGATTTTGACCTATTTACTCACTTACTGATATGTAAATTCTCCCAGTTTCCAAAGAAACGAAGGAATATTCCTTTGTTGAAAGCAACTTCGCCTTTTGATAATCTAAG